>JAKFHU010002089.1:1200000-1800000 GCA_023783475.1 Daubentonia madagascariensis
CAGGCCACCCACCCCTCGTCCTGCCGGGTCTGCTTGGTGAGATCCAGATGCGCCAGCCCTCCCCAGTACACTGAGCACGTCCTGGCTGGGCCAGGAGCCCCAGGGGAGCTCAGAGGACACGGGCTTGTGGGGTTCCCACAGGCAAGGCATTTGGGGCCAGGGTAGCAGTCCGACACCCCTCTTCTTGCAGCTGGTGCCTGGCCAGCCTCTCTCCACCCTCAGGACCTCTCTGCAGGCCACAGTACCCCTTGGAGTGGGGCCAGCTGGCCCACACCTGCAGCTCAAGCCCACTCCCTCCAGGCTCTCAGGGGCCAGTGGCTCCTCCCAGCTCCTAGGGTGCGGCAGCGGGGCTCTGCAGGTACCAGGGGAGCCCTTCTTTATGGTAAGAGGCAGCTACAAGAGCTTGACAGATGGCCACCTCCCAGGCCCATGGCCTCCCCCTCCTCCCCCAGCCCCACTGCCCAGACTCCCCTCAACCAAGCCCCTCAGGGTGTGGCCTGCACAGACCCGGTCCTCACTCTGCACAACCCAGGGCCGCTGGAGACAGGTGCCCTCTTTCAGGAAGCCCGCCCAGCAGGGCCTGAGTGTGGGGAGAGACCAGGCTTCAGAGACACAGGCCTCTTCCATCATCTCCCGCCCAGAGGTCCAGCCAGGCAGCCAGAGCCCACCCTGGGCCACGTCCCCAGCCCGAGGTGGGCATCCTCAGCCAGGTACCAGCACTGACATGCACCACCCCTGGCACAGGGAAGACCCAAGCATTGGTCAGGGGAAAAGGGTGGCAAAGCAGGAAGGCGCCCACCCTCTGTGATGCTCCGTGACGTTGACCCAAACATGGTGGGGTCCCTCGAGGGAATGGGGAGGTTCTACCGCCCCTTCTCACTAGTCTACATTTCACAAGCAGTGGCCAGGGCACCTGCAGACCCAGCTCTAAGCCCCACACCCTGGCTCCCATACCCCAACCTCCCAAACCCCAGCCCCAGCCAGCTCCCAAGGCCGCTTGGGGCCTCTGGCCTATAGCCAACACTGGCCCTCAGGGAGAAGGAGGGTCCAGAAGGAGGTGGGGGCCCAAAAATCTGCACCTGCGCCCAAGAGCACTCGTCAGCACGTCCACCCAGTTCTACTGAGCAGGTGTGGTCTGGCCACCCTGGGCACCAGCTCTTACCTTAGGCCTGGGATCTCACACCCCCACCCCCAGGTGTGCATGTGTCTGCACACCACGCCTGCGCAGCCCCAGCCTCCCAGGCCCCCTGACCCTCCACAGGGCCTGCAGGTGCAGCAGGCGGGCAGGGGGCTCACAGGGAGGGGAGAGGAGGGGTATGCACAACCCGCCCCACCCCCACCCCATCCCGCTTGCGCCCACCCGCCTGCGTGCCAGTCTGGAGCTGTCGGCCCCTGATGGAGTGCCTCCCTCCCGCCAGCTGCTGCTCCCCGGGACGCTAACTGAGCAGGAAGACTGATGAGTGCCCGGAACCCATCCGATCCACCAACTGCCACTGGCCCCCACTGCGCCCGGCAGCCCCCTGCACAGCCCCCCACAAATGCAGTCCAACCGCCCGGGCCCAGCCCTGAGCCTGCACCTGCCTCCTAGCAGCTCTCACTCAACGAGCCCCTCCCCAGGCCCCAGCCAGGCAGGTTCTGGGAGCTGGATCTGGGGTGCAGGAGGGGACAGACCTCCTCTGGGCAGAGGTGGAGTGGGCACCAGACCCCACGGGGCCCGGAGACCTGGCAGGGGGTGCCCACAGACCCAGGGGACTGAGGCGCCGGGGCCATTCCGTGATGCCCGCAGGAGGCCGGGCCCAGGGCAGGCCCAGGGCAGTGGTGTGAGAGAAGGGGCCCGGCCCAGCCTGGCCTCTGCGCTCAGCAGCCCCACACTCGGGCCCTCGGGGTTGGAGCAGGAGCCCTTGGGGCCCCAGGCCCAGGCTCCAGAGACACACAGACTTCTTTCTTCCTTTCCCGCGTAGAGATCCAGCCAGGCGGTCACTTGGGGGCGCCAGCAGTGCCAACCGTGGCCTGGGCCACGGCTGGCATCTTAATGAGTTCAGTCCAGACAGGACGCTGGGCAGGCAGCCAGCCCAGACGACAGGGGACCCCGGGCCCACCAATCCCTGCTGCAGGACTGGGGGTGACACAGGATGGGGCACGGGAAGGAGATGGCCACCTCAGAGCCCGGCCACCGCCATCCTCGTGGGTGCCGGCGGGCCAGCACCTGCCCACCCTGGATTCCCTCGGGAGCGTGGGGGCAACGGACATACACCAGCCAGTGCTGGTGGCCCCGGCCAGCCCCCGACCGCCTCTACCAGCCCCACTTCCTAGACCCCACGCTCCCCCAGCAGACGAGACCACCCACATGGGGGCCTCCCTCTTTGTCCTTGGCGTCCTGGGCAGGGAACCGCCGTCCAGGCCCTTCTTGGTCCCCCCTCCTCCTGGATGCCCCACGCTAGGGGCAGGAGCAGAGTCCAGCCGGGCAGGTCCACCCACTGCACCCACCTGCACAGCCCAGTTGGGGGGTCCACAAACCAACACCCCTGAAGACTGCAGGGCACGGCCCCACTGTGCATGCCCACACCGGGCCTTGGCTGAGACAGACACGAGAAGCCAAGTGTGTCCCTCAGGATGCTGCCCTGTCCCGCCAGCATGCCCATGGGACAGCGCCCCAGGTCCCCTCCGCCAGGGGGGCAATCCCACCCACCCCCACTCACCCCAGGAAGGGGCTGGAGGCCCCCGAGGAAAGGGGGGCTCTACCCCAGCAGCCCCTCCCAGGCCAAATGTGAGGGTGCTGGGAGGAGGCCTCTCCTGCCTGGGCCCCACACCCCACACAGCACATGGGGGCCGGAACCGCACCTGTGGTCAGGCCTGGGCGGGCACCCCATGTCCCAGGCCTGACCTGAGTCCTCCTGAGCTGCCAGGGGTATCAGCCCCTCCAAGCCACAGCCCACCTGGCCACCACGTCCTCAGCTTTGTGAACATCCTCCCAAAGTCCCCAGTTCTCGGGAAACTGCTGGATAAACACTTTGCCGCAGCAGTGGTGGTGGTGGCAGGCAGTGGCTGGCAGGGTGCCAGGCGGCACCGAGCTGTTTCTCCACAGCAAAGTGAGCCCCAGCAGGCCTGGGGAGCGGGTGCCAGCTGACAGCGGCCACCGCGTGGTCCCCCGCCGAAGACACATCCATCGTGGCCGACAGCTGCCGGGCGCCCATTTACCTTCTCCAGCACATTGAGCAAACGGGCTACTGACGGCAGCCCACCGCGCTGCACACAGCCACCCACCACCGCCTGCTGGGAGAGGGCAGGCAGCAGCCAGCACGGGTCACATTGAAGGGCCAGACTGCCAGGCCTCTGCCCCAGGCAAGGCCAGGGGTCCTGTGTCCCCTTATCACCAGCAGGGTGCCAGGCATAGGCCGACGGAGAAAGCCCTCAAACCCTGTAAGCAAGTGCCAGGCTGGGGGTGGGGAAGGAGAGGCCACACAACCGAGGCCGCTGACCCCCACTTGGGCGGCCTCCAGGCCTGTGGGTGAAACATGCCAGCCCGCTCTCCAGGGACAAGCCCTTCTGAGGGCTGCACTCACCACCTGGATGCTCGTGCTTGGGCACAAACCGCCAGCCTGGAGGAGGAAGGGAGGTGTGCATCCCGGCCTGGCAGGGGGGTGATGCTCCGCACTCCTGTCCCACTCTCCCAGGAAGCCCACCTGGCAGGCAGGGTGGGCAGGGACCATTGTGCCCAGCAACTCCCTGGAGAAACTGAGGCTCAGGTGAAATGACCCTCCAGGCTACTGAGAGCCAGCTCATCAGGGGAGCCCCCAGGGCCTGCTGCCCCGGGAGGGCTCCTGCTGACACTGTGAGCTCATCACAGACGTTTAGTTCTGCCGTCGGGCAGTCCTTGGCCCCACGCACATATACACAGGAGGGATGGGGTGTGCGGGGAGGGAGGCAGGGCTACAGCGAGAGCACCAGAGCACTGCTGTGACCCTGGCCGCCCGCTGCTTAAGCACCGCCTGGCTCTTCCCACCGCACCAGCACGGCATCTGGCTCAGGGTGCTCCGGATGCTCCCGTCTCCGGGGCCCTGCTGGGGTGCTGGGCTCCCAACAGCCCCACCTCCAGTTCACCTCCCCCAGTGAGCAGCAGCCGCCCACAGACCACCTGGGCCTGGACGTCCCACCCACCCAACCATCCTCCCACAAACCCACCTCCTCCACAGCACCTCCCATTACCCACCCTTCGGGCTAGGAAAGTGGGCCCCCGGACCCCCACCCCACCACATACCCAATCTATCGCCCAGCCCACCGATGCTACCTCCTGAGTCCCCCTTGGCTCTGCCCCTGCCCCCGGCAATCCTTGCCCCCGGCATAGCCCACCCAGCCAGCTCAGAACCCCTATAGTTGAGGCGCCCCCCACCCCCACTCCACCCCTACCAGCTCTCTGAGCCCAGGCCCTCGGGCTTCACCACGTGTCCTCCGCCCAGCCGGTTCCCAAAGTCTCTCTCTCTGGCAGTGGACTCTGGGACACCTGCCTCACCTGCCCTCCCCACCTGCCGTGTGTCGAGCCCCATAGCACTAGGGCCTCAGCACCAGCAAAGGCCCCGGCCACGCATCCAGCCGGTGACAAGGGCCCCAGGATAACAGGGCCCTGGGGACCGGGGGCAGCCTCAGCCACGCTGTACATGATGAAGGGCCATCCGGGGGCCTACACATTCCAGAAGGGCCCAGGGCCCCTGCAGGCCAGCAGGCCCCTGGCTGCCCCCCACATGGCGGCCCCTGCCTGAGCCCACACACAGCACACAGCACCTCGTTTGGGGTTTTCCCAGACAGTTCCTGAGGGGCATGCCTCCTGCCATCAATCCTGTGCCAAGAGCCCAGACAGACCCAACCAAGCAAGAAAGGTGACAGGGCTCCCAGCAGGACAGAGGCGTCCAGGGAGGGAACTGGACAGGAGGAGGGAGCAAGCCACACCACTCTGCCAAGGGACATGGGATCGGTGAGGGTCCTACGTGGGGACACTGCTCTCAGGAAAGGAAGTGGGAACACAGCACAGGCTCCTTCCAGGGTCGTGGCCAGTGCCTGCCAGGCCAGGGCAGTGACGCTGAGCATGAGTTCTGAAGCACCAGCCTTACCCACCCGTTCCCGCTCCCTGCAAACACCCAGAGGACGCAAAAGCAAAGACCCCAGCTTCTGCCCAGCCAGCCCCTCACCAGCTGGAGGGCTCCTCAGCACTCTGCCAGGCCCAGGGAGCTGCCACCTCCTTCAAGAAGCCTGCCTAGGCTGAGTGGCCCACCCTGCGTTCCCTCAAAGGCACACATCCTCAAGTGCTCTGCAAACCCTACCCAACCTTGACAACAAGCTGATGCCTCTGGGCAGGTGGGCCCACCAGATTACTGGGGGCTGAGGGTAAGGGCTGCAGTCCTGGGGGTAAGCCCAAATCCCAGGGATCCTATCCCAAAGCTCCCAGGGTTGGCAGTAACATCACCAACAAACCCAGCCATCCTCATTCCAATGTTTCTGATATGGACCTGTTATTAACATTTCCTAAGGGCAAAGAAAAATGCACCCGAGGGCAGGATGAGAGGAAGCAGCACCCCCACGCGGCCCGTGGGAGTCAAGGGGCCCGCAGGAGTGGGGGGCCCGCAGAAGGGGGAGCCTACAGAGGTGGGGCCCGTGGCTCCTAGGGCTGGCCCAGGGCCCGCCTAACTACCACCCTAGCCTGGAGCCCAGGGCCTTCTGCCAACCTGCCCTGGAGCTCAGGGTTGGGCTAGGGGAGCCTTCTCACGGTGCCAGCCATCAAGGGATGGGGACAGGGCACAGGCGCTCTGAGTGGGTGAGAGCAGCAGGTGCCCGCCCACCCATGGGGCAGCCGCCAGCTCCAGTGACAGGAGGGCCTGAAGGCAGGGTGCTGGCCCCGCGCCAGCCGGGTGTGCCGGGCAGAGGGGACGCCAGCGGTGCCTGAGCCAGTTCCCTCCACTCACCCTCCCACGGTACTTCTAGGAACCCGGCCTGATGCAACCCAGCCGGTGTCCTCCGGGAGCTCCTCTGGTAGTGGGCAGAGACCCCACAGTGGGCACAGGTCTGGGGGCAGGAACTACTCAACCCACAGTCTGCCCCGTACCTTTCCGGGCCTCAATTTCCCTCCGTACGATGTACTCTGCTACCTCATGGGGCAGCTCGGGGCGTTCGCAGAGGCTGTCCCAGCTCCTAGCAGATGGGCAGGTCACACGGCCCCGGTCCCACTCCCCTCCCTTCAACCCCCCTGGAGTCCAGCCCCCCACAGGGGATCCCTCAGGAATCCTCAGGCACATGGGCCCAGGGTCCGGGGCTGGGGCCAGCAGTAACCCCTCGCCCCCCAGCAAGGCCGCTCAGCTTCCCCTTTTGTTGTTTGTTTCTGAAGGGAGAACCCAACGCGCTCACAAAACAGGGAACTCCCCAACACTGCCCAGCCTCTGCCATAGCCATGCCCTGCAGCCTCCACAGGCCCACACCCTGTCCCCTCAACCAGGTGGGCCTGGGGGCCAAGCCCCACCCCCTGCCCAGCCCTCCCGTGGGCACCACCTGCACACCTCCCTCCCTCCCACCCCAGCCCTGTCCCTCGTCCCACCCTCAGTCTGGCCACCCTGCTCTGACCTGGGGCCGCTCAGGACCCTCGATGCTCCCCCAGGGGACTGTGCACTGACTGTCCCAGGGCTCGAGTGGGCTGCAGGGATGGAGGCCACTTGGACGGGGCCTGGAGCTAACCCTTATCTGACAGCCAGGGAAACTGAGGCCTTGCCCTCCAGCCCATATGGTCCTGCAGGCTGAGGGGAGAGGTCTGCAGGCTCCCTCCCTCAGCAGTCCTGCTGAGCCCCTGGCCCCACGGGGTGGTCAACAGCCTCGTCCCACATGAACAGTGACCTGCAGGCCTCCACGGCAATCTGCTCTCTGCTCTCGGAAGTGGGTTAAACGAGCCCACAGGCCTCTTCCCGCTGCTGTTTGCTCGGTAAAACCAAGGCCTCCTTTGGAAGGAAGGGCAGTGAGCTGCACCCTCCGTGGCCCCCCACCCCACACAGGGACCCCAGGACCAGCTGGATAGAGGGGCCAGGGCGGCAGCCAGGGATGCAGGGGTCTGCATCAGCTTGCCAACACCACACGACACAGTATGACAGAACCACCCTCCCCCTGCTCAGAGCCACCACAGGAACAGCCTGTCCAGGACCTCAAGTCCGGGCCAGAGCGGGTAGGAGGGGACACGGCCCAGGAGCCCCCTCTGGGTCAGGGCCCAGCCACGCTCCCCACCAAGACGCCTGGGGACTACCCAGCAAGAATGGTGAGGGGGTCACCCCCAGGGCCTGGATAGGGGGTCCATGCCAGGAATGGGCCTGGGGCGGGGGGCACCACAAGGCCTCAGATGTCCTGAGAATGGACCCTCTGAGAGCTCCATGGGCACAGGGCCCTACACAGCTCCCAGGGGTCAAGTTAAACCGAGGCTCAGACACACGCCTCCAAGACCCCTGCAGGTGACCACTTCCAGGCACGGGCCGGGGGCAGGGGAACCCCACACCACAGGCCGCTCCCCTCAATCGCCTCCCACTCGACCCCGGCCTGCCAGGTGGTGGCCTGGTGAGGACAGCGGTGCTTCACTGGGTCCCCCTCCGCCAGCGGCCAGCCTAGGCAAGCGCAGGAGGTGCCCTGCAGCTGGCACCACACTCCCTGCCCAGGCCCATCCCCTTCTCAAGCACCCACAGCCGCCCCTCTACCCTGGGTACCAGCATCCTGGCCACCCTCCCCTGCCGTCTCCTGGCCTACCTTGTCCAGCCAGCCTGTCTGCAGGCCAGGGGACACCAAGGAGGATGGCTGCAGGCCTGGCCAAATGGACAAGAGTGGCCCCTGCGGGCTGTGGCTCCACCAGAGCAGCTCTCCATGGGGCTGGGCTGCAGCGGGCAGTGCACGGCTGGCAGGCGTCGGGGCAAGCGGGCAGGTCTTTGGGGGGAGAAGACCCCAAAACAGCTGCAGCCTCAGCACAGAAATATCTTATAATCTAAAGACTGGAAACTGGAGGCTGCAAGCCAAGTGCGGCCAGAACTGCATTCTGGCCCAGAGCTGATTTTTAAGATTGTCAACCTTCAAAAATCAGGAGCAGTCATGTAATAGGCCAAATCTTTGGAAATGGGAACGTCTGAGCAGTTCATCACACAGATGGCCCCCACAGCTGGGACACCTGCCCACCTGTCCCTGCCAGCCCCGCCCGGCACCACCTGCCTGGGCGCTCCTCACCAGCTCCTACCCACAGCGGCCTGAGCACACCACCCAGGGTCCAGCCCCCTGGGGGACACATACTGGGGCCCAGAGGGCTTCCTGGGTGCAACTGCAGGTCCACGCACAACTGGAACTTGAGCTTCGGAACCTTCCGGCTCAGAGCACACAGGACACAGGGAAGCATGGGTCCCTCCCAAAGACGCACCCACCTCCCAGGGGCGGCAGGAGGAACCCCGCTGGAGGTCTTCAGACACAGCCACCCCGCCCTCACACACAGGGGGACACCCACCCAACCCCCAAAGGCACTGTTGCTGCCTGTGTGGTCAGCCCAGGCAGCTCAGGTGGGACTCTCGCCTGGGGGCTCAGCCAAGAACCAGCAAGCTCCAGGCCCTGGGCTGGACGCAGGGAAACCCAGCAAAGGAGCCTGGCCTAGACCCCAGAGTAGCACCTGAACCTGCAGCATCAAGAAAGGATGGGGAGCCGCTCAGGTGTCTGCGAGGGGCCAGGGCTGGGCCCGGAGTCAGTCCCCATGTCCTTCCCTCCCTGCCCCAGCCAGGCCCGAGCACCGTGAGGTGGGGAGGGTGCAGCCCAACATGGCCCTGCTGGCCCCAGTGCAGAACAGAGGAGGGGGCTGGCCCTGCCATCAGGGCAGCGGACGCATCTGTGACACAGGGGGACCCAGGGGAACAGAGGGGGGAATAAGGGGTGTCCTTGAGGACAGGCTTTCCTTGGCAAGCAGGGGCAGGCTGTGCAGCTGGGACACCTGCCTGCTCGCAGCACCAAGAGGGGCCAGCGCCACCATGGGCATACAACGTGTCTACCTCCCACTCTGGCTGCCACCACATGGGACGGAGGAGAAAGCCAGGGCAGGGGACAGGACCCTCTCTTCTGGCTAAGGGTGCTGACGCTGGCTGCACCCTGACTCCGTACCCTCGCAAACCACACTGGCCACTCCACGATGTCCTTCCCCTTCCCCACTCCCATGGCATAGATGGGGAAACCAAGGCCCGAGCCCAATGAACTTCCCTTGGAGAGGTACACGGTGATAGGGTGGCCAAGTCAGGGTTCAGACTCAGCTCTCGGGATGCTCCACTGGGCCTGATGTCCCCACCTAGCCCCTTCAGAAGGCACCAACTGTGAGCAGCAACCTGAAGCTCACCCAGCCTTGGAGGGGCACTCCCACCAGGGCCCAGCTGATTAGTGGATACCCCAGTAACTGGGTACTGGGCCCCCAGGCAGTCTTGAGGCCCAGGCATCTCCTGGATCTAATCTCCTATTAGATTTAGGCATTGCCTAAATCTAACAGCCAATCAACAAACATTTGCCAAGAATTAAGAAGCAGCAGCCCCAGGCAGCAGACTGTGTAGCACAGAGGACAGAGCAGAGGCCAGGGTTGGGGAGGGGATCCCTGATACCGCAACCCTGCAAAGCCGAGGGGGCTCCAGGCACAGAGGCAGGACTCCTCAGGCAACAAGGAGGTGGGCGGAGAAGACAGGTGGGGCAGGAGGCCTGGGGGAGGCCAGGTGAGGGGTTCCCCATGGACTACAGGCCCCCCATTGCTGCCCAATTGAGCTCTCTAAACACACAGCTGACCACATCCTCCATCCCCTGCTATGAGCCCCTCTGGGGTCTCCTGGCATCTCATCTTGGCCCCTCCTTTGCCTCCTCTCCCAGGTCCTGTGGCTTCCCAGGCCTGCTCTGCTGGGGAGCTCCTATACATCCCACAAAACCCCATCTCATGACACCCACTTTTGCCAAGCCTCCCTGTCTTCTTTATCTGCGTCCGGGGTCCCCTCCCCACCCCCAGATGTGGGAGCCATTGCTAGAGGGCATGCGTGAGCAGTGGTGGGCCATTGGCATGGGTCAACAGATCCTCAGGAGGGAACAGGTCTGTCAAAAGAGGAAGTTGGGAGGGGGGCTGGCCAATCCCCACCCTGGGGCAGGAGGGAGTGATTCCACCAAGGCACCTGGAAGCCTAACCCAGCAGTACAGAGGGGCAGCGGAGGGAGGGCCGGGCAGGGGGCCCACGGGGAGGGTTAGAGCAGAGGGCCATGGCTGTAGCTCCCATCCCACCAGCTCCTGGCTAAGCCCCCAGGGCAGCGCCCCCTCCCTGGGCTGCAGGGCTGAGTGAGGACGAGGGGGCTGGGGGGCCCGGGCCCAGCCAGCTCTGCGGCTCCAATGCAAACATGCCCCATGCTGGGCCCCTGGGCAGTACGGAACCCCCCAGCCCCTAAAGCAAGGCCTGAGGCAGGCACGAGGCCAAGCCAAGCAGCCCTGCCCTGCCCTCAGGAGCCCTTGGGCAGTGCCCTGGGCCACGGGCATGCCAGCCCCTGGAACGGCCCAGTGTACTCACTGCCTTCCAGGAAAGCTGGGAGGGAGGCTGGCAGTGGCTCCCCACCCATGGGGCCCTGCCAGGCCACCGCTCCGACGGCTGGCCCTGCACGGGGCCTCCCCTTTCACCCAGGAGGCCCCATGAAGCAGCACCCTCCATGCTGTGGAGGATGTGGGGTCCTGGACACTCAGCCCAAGCCAGTCTAGGAGCCCCAGGAGGACAGCCCCTCCTACCCAGCAGGCTCGGGCACACGCACTGGCAGACCCTGGGGCCGCCAAAGTGAACGAATGAGGCCTGCAGGCGCAGCACAGTTCTGCCAGCTCTAGGACCCCCTGGGCAGTCCATGGGGCCTTTTCCCCCGGCCCAACCCCCGAGTGGGCACTGACCTCGTTTGTGCAGCCAGCCCTCCTTCACGATGGCCACGTCGTTCATGGTGCCTGGGGCTCTGGCGGGCCGGGTAGCCCAGGGAATGCTCACAATCTCCTCTCAGGCTCTCCCTGGGTCCAGCGGCCTGGCCACGGCCTCTGGGAGAAGCAAAGGAAGTAGTTGTACATGAGGCTATGTCCAGCTTGGAGCAGCTCTTTGTCCTGAGGTGAGCCCAGGTAGCCTGCTGCATGTGCCTGGGGTCTCTGCCCATGCCTGCATTTCCACGTGACTTGCCCTCCTCCATGCTCCGAGACCCCCAGTCGCCCTCACTCTTCTGCCAGCCTGCCTTACCTCTCCCCAGAACACCTCCGGCTGCCTGATATAAAATCCGTGTCACTGGACACTGCTTCTCGGACCTGGGACTCTCCTCAGACTGGGCACCGAGCCCCGGACAACCCCCAACTGCCAGGCCCTCAGAGCTGTTGCCTTGCTCACCTCCCCTGGCCTTTGGACAAGTCACTCCCATCCCCACAGGCCTTCCCAGCCTCCACCTGCTGAACCCGCTGAGGCTGCCTCCTCCAGGCAGCCCCTTGGACTTCTTCAGCCCAGGCTGGCTCAGCCTCCCCAAACCCCTGGTGACACACACCCTGTTTGTTCTCCCTCTCCATGGTATTTCCACCCACGGGCTGGGATCCCGGGCAGGACACAGAGCTCCTCCTCCCTGCTCCACAGACCAGAAAAGCAGAGAAATTCAAGCATGAAGAAGGAAGGCCCAGGACTCTTGGCCACTGGCACAAATGAGGGCCCAGAGCCCTCCAGGGTGATGCTAAAAACCTCCCCAGGAGAAACCCCAGGCTCCTCCTAAACCACAGCGCCCCTGCCGGTCTGAATCTGGTTTATTCATTCGACCAACATGTCCCAGGTACCTCTGGTTTTGCCAGGCCCAGCACTGGGCGATGAGGACAAAGAGAGGTTCAGACAGGTCCTGTCGGTGAGGAGCACTCAGTTCAGGGTGGTTACAGACCCATAATTACAGCATTCAGGAGGCAACAAATGGGGGGGCACTGTACAAGCCCCCACCCTGCAGTGGCCCACCAGCCAGCCCTCACTTGAGCACACTTTGGCCATTGATCCTGCATGGCCCTCCTCGTTTCTCCCTTGCTTGAACTCCTAGGCATCCCTCAAAACCCAGTTCCCACGTCACCAACTCTGGGTATGCTGGGAAGGAGCACTTAGTATGCTCTTCCTGCAAGCAGCACTCTGCCACCCCTCCAGATGGGCACTCCTAAGGGGAGGAGGGTCCTCTCTGGGACCCCCAGGCCAGGCAGAGACCTCTGAGGAGCTCTGTGGAATGGATCCCAATGTGGCTCCTTCTGCAGCCAGCCTAGATGCTCTCCAACCAGCCCACATTACTGGCATCCTGAGGCATAGACTGGGCACCCAGAGAGGATCACTTTGCACTGATTGTCTTAAGCTAAATTTAGAATGGCAGGAAGGCCCCACTGCCTTGTCTCGTGCCAGGACAAGGAAGATTACACCTTGCCCCCAGACGAAGTACTCGGCAAGCCCACGGCAGTGACAGGAAGCCAGCCAGAGGGGGACACTGCAGAGACAGGGCTCCGAGTCTCCGCGTGCAGGGCTCTGAGCCCTGGTATGCAGCGGGCACAGGGGGCTCTGGTGACAATGAATGGGCATGGCCCAGCGGCAGAGGGCTGGACCCAAAGACCTCTGGATATCCCCCCACCCCCACCCCGGCCTGAGCCCCTGAGGCCTGCTGCTGACAGAGTCAGACAGCTGTCGGGAGCCGTGTGTAAAAATATATCTGTGCACACACAGTATGTACGTCTGTATGTACGTCTACACCATATACACCAAGCCTGTGCCAACACTGCCTCTGGGTATAGGGCTGGTAGAACAGAGAGGACCCTACATCCCACTGCTTCTGTACCCTGAGTACCTTTACCACAGGTGTGTACTATTGCTGCTATTGTTATTTAAGTCACAACTTGTAAAAATAATCCTCAATTCTTAAGAGGTCTCCCTCCCTCTACCTCCAGAGCACTGGTTTGTGAGGCATCTATTCAGCTGGGGGTGGGGGTAGGGAACCAAGCCCCCACCAATGCACCCCACCTTCCGCTTGGATGAGGGGCTCAAAGCAGTCAGGAGTGGCCACCTGGAGCAAGGCCAAGGGACTCAGGAGTAAATGTGGGGGCCCTCTGGCCACAGAGCACCGGCCCAAGCCCATCCCAGTCTACCATGGCACTACTCAGGAACCAGTCCCGCCTGGGGACAAGTTCATCAGCTGTCCCAGAACCCCCAATCTGGGGGGCAAGCCCCAACTGCCCTCCAGGCCCCCTCCTCTGGGATGGGTGGGCAGGACATCCAGGGCCCACCCAGGTCAGGAAGCAGTTTCGGGGCCCAGGAGAGTTACAGTCCTTCGTGGGCTAGCCTGGGCCCCCGGCCACCACGTACAACTTTCCATGGGAAATGAGGTCTCCTTCCCGGGGCCCTCCCACAAACTTGAAGGCCGGCCGCGGCAAACCTTTCTCCTGACCCCTGAGCACCTCCTCCGCCCGCCGCCTCACTGGCCCAGCCCAGGGGGCCCCGCGGCCCCAGGCCCACGGCCGGGGGCTCGGCAGCGCCCCTTCTCCCCAGCCCGGGCCTCGCCGGCGGAGCGGCCTCCCCAAGGTCATGAGGAAGGCCGGGGCCCGGCGCCCGCACCCCCGGCGCCCGGCTAGGCCCGCCCTCCCACAGCCGGCCGCGCGCCCCGCGCCCTCCCCGCCAGGCCGCCGCTCGGCCACTTCCTGCTCCCGCTCCTGCACTCCGGCTGCGCCGCGGCCCGCGCCCCGGCCCTGCCGGCCGGGAACAAAGCGGCGCGGCCGCGGGGAGGGAACCAGGGCCCGGGCGGCGGCGGCGGGCGCGGACTCACCGGGCCGCCGCGTCCGGGCGCAAGCGCGGGCCTAGCCGGGCCGCGGCCTCCGGCGCCCGCCGCTCCGCATCCCCGCGGGCCGGCGCTGGGCGGGGCCGGCTGGAGGCCGCGGCGGGCGGGCGGGCGCTGCTCGGGGCCGGGCCTCGCGTGCCGCCGTCGCCCGGTGCCCGGTGCCCGCGCTCGGTACTCGGCCGCCTGCTCCCGTCCTCCGGGCCGCGCTGGCTGCGCTGGGCCGGCCGCCCGCCGCGCTCCGTCCTGCCGCCGCCGCCGCCGCCGGCCCGCCCTCTCCCCGCCCCGCGCCCGCCCCGCGCCCGGAGCCGCCCGCCCACATCCGCCTCCGCCGCCCCGGGCGCCCCCACTGCGCGGCCGGCGGCGAGGGCGGAGCGCCCGGGGAGCGCGCGGCCAGCTCCGAGGGGCGGCTTCGGGGGCCTGGGGCCAGGGCTGGGCGGTAACGGGGCCTGCCGCCGCCCCGCCTGTCTCGGGGCCACATCCTCTCCGGCCTCAGTTTCCCCGTTTTGTAAAGTGACCCGGCCCTTCTGGGCCTAGCTCTGCGATGACCCAACCAGAATGGGCCCAAGACCGGTCTGGGACGAATCCCGGGCTTCTGCCGACATTGGGAGGGGGGTAGGTTAGGGTGACTTTCAGAATGTGCCCCACGTGTGAATGTGCACAGCCCACGGGGGAAGGGGGTTGGAGGGGTAGGGAGCAGTGGCCAAGAGTGTCCTAAAAGGCCCAACCCAAGGACCCTGCCAAGTAAGTGGGCCCCTGGGGCAGAGTGGCCTACTTGGGAGGATGGGTCAACCCTCCGGGCAATGCTAATAAGGGGACTGACATTCTCCTATGTGCTGGCAGCTACAAACGCAAGGGGGTACTTTGCTGGTGACAGAAGGAGAAGAGGGGCGTACCTGGCCTGGTGTCCCACCCTGAGCTGGGTGCAAGCACCCAGATGAGGAACTGTGTCTGTGTGTTGGAGGAGTCAGACTCGAGAGAAGGGCTGTGACTGCTGAAAAGGTCCAGGACCCTCCCTGCTGGACTCAGATGGGCCCCGGGCACCTGGTCCGAAATCCCTGGGAGACGGCAGGGCTCCATACGGCATCCTGTGAGTGGGATGCCAACCTGTCCCCCTCCTCCTGCAGATTCATGGGACACTGCAGGTGACTCCCACCCCAAACCGCTCCCTGGGAGGTGGCCCTCGGGCTAGAGCCAGAAGTTTCTCCAACTGCCCTTCCCCCACCCCAAAGGCCCAGGGCTGATAACCCTTTTGTAAAGGGAAGCCTCTTGTGAGTTACCTTCCTGGGGTTGGTAAGTATTTGGGACACTCGATCCTCGGGCGGGGGACTCCCAGTTCCTGCCTCCCCCTTAGACCCCTCTGCCCAAGCCCCCTCCAAGCATAGCTGTTCCAGCTCAGACTTTGTAACCCCAGGCGGGGCCCTGCCTCAAGGGGGCAAGTCAGAGGCCCAGCTGGCTGGTCTATGTCTCGTGGACTGGATGCCTGACCCCAGAGCCTGGATGCGTGTCTGTCACTCCCTCAGCAAACCTTCACTGTGGACCACCGGGGGGCTCCTCTGGGATTGTCCCACCTGCCCATGGCTCCCCCAGAAAGAGTCCCCTATACCCACCCCAATCCTGGGCACGGCCATACTATGAAGAAGGTAGAGGGGAACTCGAGGAGGAGGCAGAGGACCAGAGGGGCACGGGGCAGGGTGGCCAGCAAGTGGTGCCCTCTCGTGGAAGAGCAGTGGCTCCCAGGCTGTTCTCACAGGGGTCCAAACCTGCTGGCTTACTCTGCGCCCACTCATCTCCAGGGGTCCTCCCTGCCAGAGAACCCACTGGTGCCACAACCTGCTGTGAGCCCCTCATCCAGTCCTGTCTTCGCATCTGTGCCATCCCTTGAAACTGGGGTCTCCAGGTGGACAGGGCCAGCCCCCTCTCCTCTGGCCTCCTGGGGGCAGGGGCGTGGGGGGTAAGCAGAGCCCTCTCTTCGAGAACACACCCCTCCCACCCCCCACTCCCCACCCCCACCCCCACGGAATGGCCACTTTGGGGACTGCCAAAGAGCTCTGTGGCCAGGTGTTTCCAGCCAAAATTGCTGCACCCAGCCCCAGGGAGGGTGCCACCTGACCCCTCCAGGAACCCAGGGGCCTCCTGCCCTGTCATCTCCCACAGCTGCCGGCCATGGAACAGGACTTGAGGGCCCTGGGCTGCATGGTCTCAGCGGCAGCTGCAGGGCCGGGCCTTGGGGCAGCTCCCAGGCCAGATGGCCACCGTGACTATAGCTCCATGACGGCCTCCTGTCATCCCTGCGCCTGAGACCGAACCAGAAGAGAGGGGATCTGAGGGCTGCAGACTGGCTGGTCTTCCAGGACCTACTCTGGGCTTCCTGGGACAGCCTCTCCTCCTAGAGTGGAGGGACAGGAGGAACTACAACTCAGATGTTGCTCCCACTGTCCTTTCCCTCTCCTCTGGCCCATCCCTAGCTGGACCAGGTCCTACCCCAGCTCCTGCAGGCAGCGCCACAACCTCTATCAAGCGCCCAAGGCTTGCTTTGTCCGCTAGCAGGCAGGGCAGGCAAGAACATGCACCCCCAGCCTGGGTAGGGAGCTGCTAGCCTGTCAGCCCAGAGCCACTGCAGACTGCCTCAGATGCTTCAGGCTGGGGCATGGGAGGCAGTGCTGGAGGGATGGTGGAACCAGTATATATTGCTCACAGAAGCCACTGTCATGCACTCATTCAACAGATGTCAACTGCACACCCACTTTGCACCCAGCACAAAACAGCGAGGAGACAGGAGACGTGCTACCCCACGATTGCAGGGCACAGGGAGTGCTGTACAAGGCTCAGGCAAGAGAGGAGGGTGGATGGCCAGCGGGGGGAGGGGGACAGAGGAATCTTCACTAAGGTGCTCAGGAAAGGCCATCCCGGCTGAGGAGTTGACATTGAGCAGAGACAGGGATGAAGAGGAGCCAGTAAAGGGCTCTTTGGAGAACATTCCAGAACCTGAGTGACCCACAGTGCAAAGGCCCTGAGATCTCTCTGAATGCCAGGCCCTGCAGTTAATTTTCATG
Organism: Daubentonia madagascariensis; assembly: GCA_023783475.1. Taxonomy (NCBI): domain Eukaryota; kingdom Metazoa; phylum Chordata; class Mammalia; order Primates; family Daubentoniidae; genus Daubentonia; species Daubentonia madagascariensis. Next base: position 1,216,907 of record JAKFHU010002089.1, read on the forward strand.
AAGACCTGGGAAGCACTCAGATCCCCATTTTGCAGATGAGAGCTATAAAGGTTCAAAGAGGTCAGGGATTGGCAGAGCTCAAGGCTGGGCGGGGCAGTGGCAGGCCTCTGACCCAGGGAGGGCTGGAAGGCCAAGGGGGCAGTCCTGTCAGGGTCCACCCTGAACTTACTTGAATGCAGCCATTCTTGGCGGGGGCTGGAGAGAGGGAGGTAATTATTTAAATGGGCAGAGGAAGGGGTGCTGGGCCTCCCCAGGAAGGGGTCCTCAGAGTGTACGGCCAGCAAATGGAGCCAGGGCTCTGCTGTCCCTTGGCCGGTCCGGGTGGCTGTGAGTGCAGCGTGATTCCATGGTTCTGAGCTGCAGTTGCCAGATTTAGGAAATAAAAATGCAGGACATCCGGTCAAACAAGGAATAATTTTTTAGTATAACAATGCAGCTTTCCTTCCCACAGGCTTTGCATCGTAACTCCAACTCCGGTGGGCTCCACTCCTCCCACCCACACACACCTGGCCAGGGTCCTACCCCTTGTAATCCAGCCCCTCCTGCAGCACACTCCCTACCCGGGTCAGAGCCCACTTTCTGCCCCCAACCCAGTGTACCCATCCTGGCCCAGCCTGCTCCGCCCCCACATCCTCCATCTCCCAGCTCCAAGGCTGTACAGAATGAAAGACTGGCCGGATTTGAGTCCCCGTACAGTGACTGACTGCTGTTTTGTGGTCCTGGGCACCTTTCCTAACCTCCCGCACCAAAAAGGGATAAAAATAAGAGCATCTAGTTAACGGGGTCATCGTGAAGATGATCCGGGTGGTGGTCCAAAGTGCCTTCAAACCTGCTCAGCCAAGAGCAGCCCCTTAGGCCCCCTGGGGAAAGGCTCCACAGCCAGCAGTTCCACCCCGGCGGCAGCGACCCCAACCCTGCCAGACTCGTTGTTCTGTTTCTCTCTACCTGTTTCCTTCTCCCAGAACGAGGTGTCCCCTCTCACATCTTCATGCGGCTCCTCCTCCTGGAACACCTGCCCGGGACACTGATCCTGGCCCTTCCTGGCTGTCTCCTCCTCTCTGAACACTTTCCAGCCTGCCCTGGCCTCTGGAGGGCTTCCGCCTCGCTGCACCACCGCGTTTGTCCCCCACCCCGCCGTGTCTGCTGGGACGTGCCCTGTCCTCCGCGCCCGGACAACAGCTCAGAGCGCTTGTCCCCCGTAGACGCTGGGCTAGGCTCTGCTGAGAGCGTGGGATTCCCCGTTCTGGACTGCAGGGTCGAGGTCCCGCTTGAGTATTTGGAAGAGGGTCCCACCTGAATTAACTTAAATTCAAAAGAAGGCTTTCAAGGAAAAAGGATGTGTCATTTTTTTCAAAATGTACGGCCCCACCCATGCGCCCTCTTCCCCATCCCAGGGCCGGCGCCCTGCTAGGTGGCAGGAGGCCGGGGTCCTGGCTGTGCCTTTGGGTGACTGCCCCAGCGCAGGCCTGGGTAGGAACGGGCCCTCTGAAGGGCTCTCTGCAGACGACAGGCGCGGTTGGGACCCCACGCGGGAGGCACCGAGGCCGACGCGGCAAGTATCGCGAGAGACCCCCCAGCCCCCGCGCCGCGCCCCAAACCCCGCTCCCACCCCAGCGCCCCCGCTGTCGGCGCGAGGGGCCGGGGTGGGCGAGGCGGACAGGGAAGGGGTGGCGAGGGTGACCTCAACGGTTCCGCCGCGCCGGGAAGTCGCCTCGGCCCGCCCCCTCCAGCCCCCTCCAGCCCCCGCCCCGAGTTTCGCTCTCTCCGGGGCGGGGCGAGCGGCGGGCGGTGCCGGGCCGGTCAAGTTGGAGCGCGCTCCGCCCGGCGCCCTCCCGGTCCCCGCGCCCTCCCCGCCGGGGCGCGCTGCCCGCAGCTCGGTGCCCGCCAGGGCGGGCGCGCGGCGCAGGCGGGGACCGGAGAGGAGTTCGGGGCGGCGGAGGTGAGCGCGGGGGGCGGGCTCCCGGCTCCGCCCGCCCCGCCCGCCGGCCCGCTCCCCGCGGCCGCGCTGCCATAAATGGGGCCGGCGGCGGCGGCATCTGGCGGGCCGGGCGGCAGCTGGAGGCGGCGCGGAGACACTAGGCGGGCGGCGGCGGCAGCGCAGCGACCCGGGCGTCGGGGGACGCGGCGGGCGGGCGGCAGCCGGAGAGTGAAGTTCGGGGGCGCCCGGGCGGGGAGCGCGCAGGTTAGCGTGGCTCCGGCCCCTCTGCCCGCGCCCCGGGACCCGCCCCCGCGGCGGAGCGGCTTCTGTTTACTTTCGATCGAGTTTTTCCTGCTCGGGGCAGGTGCCCAGGGCGGCTCCGGGGAGGCGGTTACGCGCGTCCCTCCCGCGCCGCGCCTTCCGCGCTGCCTGCACCCGGGAAGGGCGCAGGGGCGTCTGCAGGCGCGCTGACCGGCGTCCCGTTTGTGCCCAGGTGATGACGGCGGCGGCATGGAGTTCCCTGAGCACGGCGGGCGGCTGCTAGGCCGCCTGAGGCAGCAGCGCGAACTGGGCTTCCTGTGCGACTGCACCGTGCTGGTGGGCGACGCGCGCTTCCCGGCCCACCGCGCCGTGCTGGCCGCGTGCAGCGTCTACTTCCATCTCTTCTACAGGGACCGGCCCGCGGGCAGCCGCGACACGGTGCGGCTCAACGGCGACATCGTCACGGCGCCCGCCTTCGGCCGTCTGCTAGACTTCATGTATGAGGGCCGCCTGGACCTGCGCAGCCTGCCTGTTGAGGACGTGCTGGCCGCTGCCAGCTACCTGCACATGTATGACATCGTCAAGGTCTGCAAGGGCAGGCTCAGGGACAAGGACAGAAAGCTGGATCTGGAGACCCCCGCCCCTCTGGCAGAGCGACCTGGTCAGCCACCATGTCCCTGGCCTGCCTGGACCCCTGACCTCTGCCCAGCTGCCCAGAAGACCAAGCTCCCCGGGGTTGGGGTCAAGGCTGCTCTCCCTCTGCGGGCATCAGGGCCTCCTCCCTGGCAGGCCCCAGGAGAGTCAGACCAGGCCCTGGACTTGTCGCTGAAGCCTGGCCAAAAGCAGGAGGTGGTCCACCCACCTTGCATCCTCCAGACACCCCTCTGCAGCCAGATGCAGCAAGGAGCCCAGCCACTGGTGAAGAACGAGCTGGACTCACTGTCCGAACAGGAGGATAGCAGCAGCCCCAGGAGCCCCCACAGTCCTCCGAAGCCAACCTGTGTTCCTGCAGCCAAGGGCCTGGCAGTGGGCTTGGAGCTACTGCCCATCAGTGAGGCAGGCAGCCGGGAGCTGGAGCTGGATGCACAGCGGGTGGTGAGTAAGGGTGAGGTGGGGCCCGGTGGGCACCTCTGCATCTGCCCGCTGTGTGGCAAGCTGTTCCCCAGCTCCCACGTGCTGCAGCTGCACCTCAGCGCTCACTTCCGTGAGCGGGATGGCGCTCGGACCCAGCTCTCACCTAACGGTGCCGTGCCCACGTGCCCACTCTGCAGGAAGACCTTCTCGTGCACATACACACTGAAGAGGCACGAGCGCACACACTCGGGTGAGAAGCCCTACACCTGCGTGCAGTGTGGCAAGAGTTTCCAGTACTCCCACAACCTGAGCCGGCATGCTGTGGTGCACACGCGGGAGAAGCCCCACGCCTGCCGCTGGTGTGAACGCCGGTTCACACAGTCTGGGGACCTGTACCGCCATGTCCGCAAGTTCCACTGTGGTCTGGTCAAGTCCCTGCTGGTGTGATGCGTCCCTGTGGGTCTTGGGGGTAGGGTGCAAGGGAAGGGGCAGGGCTCTCCCAGGTAGGACACTGGAACAGGCCAGGTGGGAGCCTCTGAGGCTGGACTTCTGGACCCACCCGGCAGAAAGAACACTGCGGCTTCCTGGAACATGGACTCAGGCTCGGGGTGACTTGGGCAGTCGTCCTCCCGCCTTGCCTCCCCCTTCCCCCTTACCTCCCCCTCCCCCGACTCCACCTCACTCCTGCCCCCAGGCTGTGCCCTGCCCAGAGTGCTACGCTGTCTTCCTCTCACCACACCTTGCCCTCCAGCCAAGTTCCCAGGGGTGTCCAGCGGGCACCTGGCTTTTGCCCAGGTTCCCAGGTGTGAGGCGGCACATTTGTTTTCTGTCTGGGGATGTTCCTTACCACCTCTCGGTCATGCTGTGGGGGTATCCTTGAGAGCCTGGCCCCATGCTAGGTGAATGATTCACATGTCAGAAAAATTCTTAGTGTGAGTCCCCAGGGGGGCGCTCAAAGGGAACAGGCCACTCCTGGTGGGTGGCAGCAGGAAACCCTGCTGGGAAGGCCTAGGTCACTGAGAGTGCCAGCAGCGGCCATCTGGGCACAGCTGGTATCACAGGGGGTTGCAGCCCCAGTGGGGATCCTGGACGGCAGGAGTGGAGCCAGCTAGAAGCTGAGTGGCTCTGGAGTTACCATCACTGGGGTGGAACACGGGTCCTGACTGCACTGTAACTTTGGGCAGAAAAAGTGGGAATTTGGAAATGGCTTCTCTTTAGACCCAGAAAGAGCCGCCCTGAGGTTGCCAGATGTCTGCTGGCGGGCCACCAGCTGTGCTGCCTTTCTTGTCTGAGTGCACGTCTGGGGTGCTTCTGAGTGTCTCTGGAGGTGGGGGGTTGGCCGGGAACAGCAGCCCCCACCCTGAGCTGGATTCTGTGTGTCGCTGGCTGCTGCTCGGCCTCGGTGAGCCTGGCCCTGAAGGTCACTGTCCTGCCTGCTATGGGTCTCCCTGGAGCTGTGGTCGTTTCCAGAGCACTGAGCAGGGGCCACAGTGTGCCCTGTTTGCCAGGAGCAAAGTTTGCAGGGCTTCCTGTCCCCACTGGGGGGGCATTCTTGAAAGTGGCTGTGGAGTGGGCAGGGGGAGGCTGGCACTCCTGGAAGGTGAATGACCACAGTCCCTGCATTTGCAGTTGGTTTGGGTCACCCTGCTTCACCCACCTACTCACCGAGCAAATCCTGCCGCTGGAACCTCACCGGTTGTGGCATGGGGTGGGTAAGGGGCAAGGGTGGCTTCTAGGGGTCAGCAGGTGTTTTCCCCAGACCACCTGGACTATTTCTGCTGTGATTGGAAGCGGCACAGAGGACAGAGCCTGGCCAAGTCTAACTTATTTTCTCTTCTGACAACACTTGATGTCATATACATATGTCTGCCTAGTCTGGAGTGAAATGACAGTTGGCCTTCAGCAGGTGGACACATCCAAGGTTCATTCCCTGCATGCCAGGACTCTCCAGCTGTGCAGGTGGCCAGCCTTGGAGCCCAGTGCCTCTTGGTGATGCAGAGGCCCTGGTCTGGCTGAGGAGGGGCCCCTGCTCTGACTGTCCTGATCTCGACTCCCACCTCTGGAAGGGCCGGGGGGACTTTGCACCCGGTGTGATATGCTCCATGATTGGGGATTTCTCTGTGTGTGTGTGTGTGTGTCTGTCTGTCTGTCTGTCCAGCCCATGGCAGGGCCCAAGCCAGGCCGGCAGCCCTGTGGATGGGCAGCCGCACCTCGGCAAGCAGGGAGATGTGGCCCTGCTCACCCCGTGGTTTTCATGGGGGAAGAACTTCCCTTTCCTGGGCAGGGAAGCCTGCCTTGGGTTTTCAACACTGGAGTCTGTTTTCTGCACACAGTTACTATGAGGTTAACGTAAAGAGAAGTAGTCACTTTTAATTTAGTAACCAACACAGATCAGATGAAACATGTACACATGCATGTGTTTAAGACACTGACTCTGTGGATGCGTGCTGGGGAGAGCCCGCTGTGGGGTTCTCCCAGCCAGCCCAGCCACTTGCCCCAGGTCTCACTGCTGCTCTACCTCTGGGGGTCAGTGGGTGGGTCCAGTGACCCCAGAGGACAGTTGTCTGTGCTTAGCATTTGGCAAGGTCTTACTTGCACGGACCCACCTGCTGTGGCCATGACAGTCATGGAAATGAGTGCTGTCTTCCTATTCTCACATCGTGATGACAGTGGAAATAAAGCCCACCCAGGTGGAGATGACCGTGACTATTCCTGGGAGTGGCTGGGCGGGCCATGCTTCCTGTCTCCACATGTGGGCGGCAGGTGTGGGTGCTGCTGGTCTGGGTTTGGGGACAGAAGAGGCCTGGCCAGCAGGGGAGGGGAATTGGAGGCGGGCTGGAGCAGGGCAGGTGGCACCCCTCTTTCCCTAGGTTTGTCCCTACCACCACAGTTTGGGGGAGGGGTATCCCAGGGAGGCGGGGTACAGGCTGGAAATGCAGGGGACACCACAGTGGCTTCTGGCCCTGGGGAGGAGGCTGGACCCTTGGAGGACACCTGCTGAGCCCTGAGCAGGGTGGCCCCAGGCCCAGGTCTTAGATCTGCACCTTCCCAATTCTGTGGTCCTGGGTCCTCCTGTCCTCCCTCCATCCCCCACCTGCTGTTCTCTGGCTCCCCTCCCTCCATACCTCATTCACACCCCAGCTGCCTGGGCTGGGACTGGGCCCCCAGACCACCTGGCTCGGGCTAGAGGTAGGCAAGGCCTAGCTGTGTCTCTCCTCCCTTCCACCCTGCACCCTTGGGCCCTCCCTAGTGGGTGGCCATGCAGGCTTGGCCCCTTGGGGGTAGGGTGAGGTGCAGCGATTTCTAGAGACCTGTGCTAGCCATATTGGGCTCTGCCTGGTGGGCAGTTCCGGCTCTCCTCTCCCCCTCCTGTGTGGGGCCCTGGCCTGTCCCCCTTAGCTGCCGTGAGCTTTGCTTTCCTCGCCAGGCCACGGGGCAGGAGGGACATAATAGCCTCCATGTGCGCTATGAGCTTCTCCAGAGTGTCCTCTTGGCTTGGGAAGAACCATGTGAACCCCAAGCTCAGGGTGGGGAGGGGGCTGTGCTTGCCAAAGGGCCCCAGGGGTCAGACTGAGCTGGCGCTGGAAGGGTCTGCCAGCTCTTGGGCTGGCTCTTGTGGCCTTCCCCATCCCAACCCCCCATGCAGGTCCCTGCTCTGGGAGGTGAGCCTGGCCCCTCACTGCCCCTCCCCATACCCACCCTGCCTCCCACTGAGCCTGGACCAGATCCCCTGTCCTGCAGGGCAGCCCCGTCATGTTCCCAGTGGGGACCATGACTGAGCCAGGCCTTCCCAAACCTGGCGGAAGGGGAGAGGAGGCTGTTGCCATTCCTCCAGGCAGGGGAGGAGGGTGGTTTCTGGTCCCCTGAGGGGAGGGGGCTTCCTGGGGCTCCTCCAGCCTGCCCAGCTCCACCAAGCTGTGCTCACACTCAGCTGACTGCCAGCACTGCCACAGAAGCTATTAGTCTCACTCCTGGCCAGGGAGGGCCTCCTGGCACCCTCGTGGGGGCCATCCAGCCTGATCCCTGACCAGATAGTAAACTGAGGCACATGGAAGGGCCCAGAACTGGCCTGCAGCCCCAGAGCCAAGACTTCCACACGCTCCAGGCACCTCAGCTGTGTGCCCCCAGTGCCGGCACATGACCCCAGCACTGTCCGAGGCCTGGACAGCCTTTGGGACAGTGGTGGAGCAGGGCAGCAAGGACAGGGCCAGAGGGACAGTGAGGGCCAACTCTGGCACAGGAGCTGTCCCAAGAGGCTCCCCAGGAAGAGTGACTTCTCAGGAGCCTCCGAGTGGCCAACAGACAGGCACTGGGCGGGGGCCATGCTGTGCAGAGGCATGTCAGGGTGCAAGGTCACGTCCGCAGAGTAGGTGTGCGAGCCCACAGTGTGGACATGGCTGCAGGGAGCCTGCCAGCTTTGAAGCGGCTTCAGCCTTCCCTCCCCCACGCTTCCCCAGCCCCACACGCACCTGGTCTCACCTCTTCCCAACATTCATAAATGGTATCAAAGCCTTCCCTGGCACGGGGGGGTTTCACTCCACCTGACGGTCCCTAGTTTTGAGGGGGTGAACACCACGCCCTTTAGGCCCCTGCCCTGGTCTCAGACTATGGCTTCTCCCTTCCCCACCTCAATCCCATCCTTTCTTCACTAAACAACCCAGTCCCCGCACTGTCATTATCATAGCCACCATCTTCAGCCCCCCACGAACTACAGCCAGGACCTCCACTCCACCACTATCACCACCATCACCACTGTCACCTCCACCACCATCATCACCTCCACCTCCACCACCATCACCATTGTCCCCTTCACCACCACTACCTCCACCACCATCACCTCCACCTCCACCACCATCACCATCACCTCCACCACCTCCACCTCCACCACCATCACCTCCACCACCACCACCATCACCATCACCACCATCACCATTGTCACCTCCACCACCTCCATCTCCACCACTATCACCACCATCACCTCCACCTCCACCATCATCACCATCACCATTGTCAACTCCACCACCACCACCTCCACCACCACCCAATCATCACCACCATCACCACCTCTGCCACCACCATCTTCATCATCATTACACAACCACAGCCACAACCACAACCACTGTCACCACCACGACCACCGTTATGAAAGATCCCCACAGAAACAGACCTGGCCGTAGGCCAGCTTCCAGGATGAGGAAGTAGTGCTTGATTATGTTCAGTCTGAGAAGTGGCTGGAGAAAGGGTGGTATCTGCCTTGTCCCTGAGTGGAGCTTCAATGTCTGCACTTCCGTCCTCTGCAGCCCTCAAGTTCCAGGGGCCTCCTCAGTTCCCCCACCACCTCCCTCTCACCTCCACCCCTCCACGCACAGCGGAAAATAAGTCTATATCTCTGTGAAAGCAGGTCTGTACCTTTCTGCATTACACCCACCACACCAACACCTCCCAATGCACACCCTCTGCTGGACACAGCAACTTCCATGGCCCACAGACCATCTGGTCCCTGACCGATCAGCCACCTATCCTGTCCTTGTAAGCAAGTCATTTCTTCTCTTCCGCCTCAGTGTTCCCACCTGTAAAATGGGAGTGGTGGCAGACAACTGTTGACAGGTGAATGGGGTAATTCCCAGTGAGCACACCCATGGCCACTGAGTGTTGGCAGTGCTGCCGCCTCCCTCTGGGGCCATCACCAGGTCAGCAGGGAGCCCCAGGCAAGAAGCCGTGGCAGCGCAGCCTTACAGAGTGCCCCGAGCTGTCCCAGAGTGTTGGGTGTCACTGACATTGCAGTTTGAGGACTGCTGCTGTTGGGCCCCAACCTGGTTCAGTCCCGCTCCTCGGGAAAGCCACTTGCTCCTCTCCCCTCCCCACTGCAGCTGCTGCAGAGAATGGTGGGGTGCCCTGGGCAGCAGCAGAGGCCCAGGGACAGCTGGCTGGAGGGCTGGGCAGCTCCAGACACAGCTGGCAGTGGCAGAAAATGCTGCCCCTGTAGCTGCTCAGGGCTGTGGCTAGTTCGGAGAGGCCAGAGGACACTGATGAAGCCAGGCAGGGATGACTGAGCCCTGAGGCAAGCCCACCCACCCCAGCTCCAGGCCTGGGTGACAAGCAGCCCCTCAGAGAGGTCAGTGGTTCTCAGGGCACAAGGACTCACCTCCCTCAGTGGGGCCCTCATGGTTTTGTTTTCACAGAGTTAAACAGAAGTCTGTACAGAGGGAACCCCTTCCCTTGCCTTCCTAAGCAGATGCTGGGGCGTGGCTCTGTCCTCGCTGGCTGTGAGTCTGCTCGGGCTGCCACAGGGTACCATCAATGGTGCAGCTTCAACACCGATGTTTATTGCCTCACAGTTCCCAGGCCTAGGTGTCTCAGGGTCAGCTCCTGCCAAGGCCTCTCCTGGGCTTGCAGACGGCACCTCCTCCCTGCATCCTCTCTGGCCATCCCTCTGTGTGTGTCTGCATCCTGATCTCCTCTTCTTATGAGGACCCCAGTGCTATTGGATCAGGGTCCACCCTCATTTTGCCTTTTTAAAAATTTTATTTATTTATTTATTTATTTATTTAATTTTTAAGGCTGGTCAAATGAACCCATTTTGCCTTAATTCCCTCTGTAAAGGCCATCTCCAAACACAGGCACATCCTGAGGGACTCGGGGGCAGGACTTCAACATATGGATTTGTGGGGGACACGGTGTTTCAGAAGAATGTGCAGGGCCAAGGACACTGGCCTGGGGCTGGGGACCCTAATCCCATCCTGGCTCTGCCCAGACCTGGGCCAGCCACTGCACTCTTCTCATGAGCAAGATCGGTGGATATGTCTGTTTCTGTCCTAAAACGTACCGCGCACACCCAGAGCCGCCCCCCGCCACTCCTTCTCCCTCACCCTCCATGGGGGCCTCCCCGTGCTGAACAGACGGGCTCCCCGCTGCTGACCCCTCCCAGTGCAGCCCTGCCCCTGGCTGTCCTTCACACACTGCAACCCCTGGGGAATGTCCACCTGCCCCCGCCCCCCGCTCACAAAGTCCTGCTATGTTGAGGCCCCCCACCCTCCAGGTAGACCACCCTCTCTTCCCCCTCTGCATTGAGCTCTGTGGCTAGTGGCTAGTGTCTCCCTGTCTTAAGGCCAACCCCCCCGTGCACGGCTCCCTCCCACCTCCGCCCTACTCTCTGTTGCTCCTCTGGGGTCTGAAGTGCAGGGTCCCTCGTGTACAATGCAGGCTCTACCTGACCAAGCAGTTTCTCTACCATGACTCTCTGGCCTTGTGGTTTTTAACTTAGTGACCTTGCCGCCTCCTCACGTCCATTTCCTCCCCCTCCTGCCTGCCTCTCTACTCAGCTTGCCGAAGACCCCCCAGCCTCCCTCGCCTTTTCTGTCAGACTCAGCAAAACCCAAACCCCAGCTGAACCTAAACCTCCCCTCACCATGCAGGTCACAGAAAGAAAGGGCAAGCGTCTCTAGGACCTAAGACACGTGTGCCACCTTGTTCACAATAAATAGAATAAAAGAAATTAAAATAAACCCGTATGGAGTAATGCTGGGGCAGCCTAGCTCAACTGACACCACCCCACCCCACCCCACCCCCATGGATAGCAATGATGAATTCTGGGCAAAAAGACAGATTAAAAAAAAACAGAAACAAAAAAACCTTGAAGGCGTTGGAGAGCAAGTGAAAGCCGGCCGAAAGTGGAAAGGAGCGGGCCCTTGAAAAACAAACTGCAGCCAGTGAGATTCATGTGTTTGTGGCAACAGATTTGACAGACGCTTCAGGAAGGAAGTTACACAAATGGCTAATAAGCACACGCAAAAGTGCTTGACATCACTAGTCACCAGGGGAATGCAAATTATTATAAAATCACAACGAGATGTCACCGCACACCCGTCCTGAAGACTGACAACGGCAAACGCTGGTGGGGACACAGAACAGCTGGAGCAGTCATCACTGCTGGCGGCAGAGAGATATGGCACAATGTTGGAAAGGAACTGGCCGTTTCTTATGAAGTTAAATATACGTCTATCCTTTGGCCCAACAATAACCCCAGGTGTTATCCTGGAGAGAAATGAAATGTCCACAAGAGGACTTGTACCTATATGTTCATAGTAGCTTTCTCCATGTTACCAAAAAGCTAGAAACAACCGAAATGTCCATCAACAGGAGACGGATAGGCAACTGCAGGTTATTCCCACAATGGCATGTTGTGTGCCAGCAAAGGGGGAGGCGCTGGTGACACACACACGATGTGGACAGATCTCGCTGACCTGAGGGAAGAAGCCAGGCACAGGAGTGTGGACCGGATGGTTTCATTTGTCCGAAATCTTAGCAGAGACACAACTAATGGACGGTGGAAAGAGAGGAGCAGCAGCAGCCTTGCCAGGAGGGTGAGGGTTTCCTGGGAGGGATATGAGGGAACTTTGGGGTGATGGACACTTCCAGATGTTTATAGAGGTGTGTGCTACACAGGCGTAGGCATTTGTCAAAATTTACAGTGAAGATTCATGCATTTCAATGTATGTACATTTTTTTAAAAACCATAAAAATGGTTGTCAGGACAAGTAACAGATGAAGTTCTGTCTAATGCAACAAGAATGGCAGGATGAGGACAGTTGTTGAAACTGCTGATGGGTACAGGGAGCTTATTGTACCTTAGAAATGTTTTAGTATATTTTGAGACTTTCCATAATAAAATATTTAGAGAAAAACACATAAAGATATGATTTTGCATCAGACTGGAAAAGATAAACAGTTTGTGTCTTAGTTTGTGCTGCTGTTACAAAATCCACAGGCTGGATGGCTTAAACAACAAAAATTTATTCCTCACAGCTCTGGAGCCCGGGAAGTTCAAGATCAGGATGCCAGCAGATTTGGTGCCTGGCAAGGGCAGCCTTCTTGTGGCATCCTCACATGGCAAAGACAGCAAGCTCTAGTGTCTTCCTCTACTTATAAGAACACCAATCCCATTGTGGGGGCTCTACCCTTGTGACCTAATCACCTCTCAAAGGCCCCATGTCCAGATATTATCACACTGGGCGTTAGGGTTTCACATGAGTTTTAGGAGGACAGAAACATGCAGTCCATCACTTTGGAACCTACTTTACTGGTGAAGCTGTGAACAACTCCACTCCACTATGTGACTGGCACACATCTAATTCAAAGTTTAATTTGATAATTGCTGTCCACATTATAATTGCACAAATGCCTTGGCCCAGCAGTTCTAGGAGTCCATCCTATAAACTTGCACATGTGCAATATGACTTACCTATAGTGTATTTGTTAGAGCATTGCTCATCCGCAAGGGACCAGCTAAATACACCACGGTCCATCCATCGAATGGAATACTATAGTCATAAAAATGAAGGTACTTATCTGGGCCTTTGGGAGGCCATTAGGTTTAGATGAGGTCGTGAGTATAAAAGAGTGTGGAGAGTATAGTAGTATCCTCCTTTGGTGTAAAAAGAGGGGAAATTACATGCACATGAATGCAGTATACATTTGCATGTACAGAATGTTTCTGGAGGGATATGAAAGAAACGTTGGTGGCCCATGGGGAGGGAACTCAGTGGCTGGAAGATGAAGGAAGAAGGTAACTTTTAAGCTCTTGAGCCCTGCCACCAATTATTAATTACCAATTCAGTGGATTAGATTAAAATTCAAAACCTCTTCCTTTATCCCGTATCACCTTCCATTTTTCTGCTTTTTCCAGCAAGACTTCTCACATGACTAGCCAATTCTGTGTACTTCCCTTGTTTCCTTTCTTCCTAAGTATTGTGTTGTAAACTTTATTCCTTGTCACTAAAAGACAGGCAGTGAAACCCCCCTGGGACTTCTGTTCGCGGCCACCTTGTCGCTCCATCCCCGCTCCATTTGTGCCTGCTTTCAGGTCACCACTATTAGTTTCTTGGGTATTCTCCAGTGTCTCTTTTTGCAAATACAAGCAAATATCCTCCCCTCCCATCATCAGCCCAAGAGGTAACATACCATATGTGCTATTCTGCACCTTGCTTTTTTCACTTAAAAATATATTGTAGAGACCACCTTTCCATATCAACACAGAAAAGATTCTTTGACCCTTTTATTTCTGAACAGCTACATTGTATTTCACAGTGTGGTTGTCCCATTGTCTATTTAACTAGTCTACTAGAGATGGGCACCCGAGTTGTTTCCAAACTTTTGCTATTGTAAATAATGCGGTAGCAAATAACCTTGAACGTGCATTGTGTGGCGCACATGCTCAATGGTTAAAAGCACTTGCGAGTCCCTCCAAGAGCGCCAAATTGCCTCGATCGTGGCTGCGCCATCTCCGCTCCCCCCACACCTGTTTCCCTATTACCTTGACAATGTTAACAAACTTTTGGATTTTTCAAAATCTGATACGCAAAAGATGGTATCTCAAAATTGTTTTAATTTGCATTTCTCTTACCATGAGTGGATTCAATATCTTTCCTACGTTCATGGGTCATTTGTATTTCATTTGGGTTGACTCTCGTTTGCGTCCTTGCCCATTTTCCTAGTGGGTTGGCCCACTCTGATGTTAAATTCACCAATTTTTTTCCTAGCATTTTTGTGGTTTCACTTCTTTCACATTTATATCTTTGATCTGTTTAGTGTGAAGTGGTGTAGGGTCAACGTATGGACCCAACTGTATCATTACCCAGATGGGCAACATCACTTACCACCCCTGCTGACGTGGCAGCAATCCTTACATATAAATTCCCACACGTGTGGGGGCGGTCGGGGCGTTCCCATTCCCTGGCTCTGTCCATGTTCTCCTGCAGCCACGCCAACACCAGACCCGACGGAGTGTTAAAACATGTTTTGGTCTCTGGCAGGGCTAGCTGCTCTCATTCTGCTTCTTTTTCAGTTTCCGTGGCCATTTTTGCTTGTTCATTTTCCACGTGAACTCTGGAATCGGCTTGTCTAGTTCACAGGAGAAGCTGCCACTTACTCTGTGATCCAACTCCAGGGCAGCCTCCCTCCCACCACCCCACCAACTGCTCTAGAACCAGAAACCCCCAGGCTGCCAAGTTAAACCGAGGATTTTACGTCATCACATCGCGCACTCGATTCCTCAGCAGCACTTTGCTCAGCTGACCACTCCCTCCTGCTCTCTCCTGTCCCACAGTCTCCTCGTTTCTTTCCACCTGCTGCTCCGGCACTGGCCCCGCCCCTCTATCCAATCTCTGCACCTACTGGCATTCCTCAGGCCTCAGACCAGGGCTCTCTTCTCTGTTGGTACCTGTGCCCTAGGGAATCTCGTCCTCTCCCACTGTGGTAAATGCCACCTCTTGCTGGTGCCTCCTAAATGGATGCTGACTACCACGAGCTCTCCTCTGACTCCACTCACACATGCAACACCCACGTCCCACCTCCTGAGATTACAGGACTACACAGGGAACTCTGGCCCCCTACCCAGTTCCTCACCCAGTCACCTTGGTTCCAGTAAATAAAAGCACCAATGAGCCTGTTTTCAAGCTGGAGGCCTGCACGACCCCCTTGGTTCTTTACCTTACTCCCCACAATCAACAGGTGCTGCAGATTCTGTGTGCTGAATAGACCTTGAGTCTCTTCAATTCTCTCCACCTCCACTGCCAGGTCATAATCACCCCCCACACAATTACCAAGTGGACTTGTAACAACATTAATTCGACCCCAGCAGTTGCCTGCTTAGGGGCCCCCAAGACTCCTCATGGGATAATGACACCCCATCTCCTCTTCTTGGTGTGGTCCTCTCCCGCCCCTGCCGGCCCATCATCCCAAGCCCCTGTCAAAAGGAGCAGAGTGCGGGGCGTCCCTGCCCAGGCTTCTGCGTGTCCCTGGCTGGGAGGGCGCCTAGCCCTGCTCTTCACTGGCCTGGGCAGGGGTCCAGGGCAGTGGCCGGGGTCCAGGGCAGGGGGCCGGGGTCCAGGGCAGGGGGCCGGGGCAGTGGCCAGGGTCCAGGGCAGGGGTCCAGGGCAGGGGGCTGGGGCATGAGTCCCGGGCAGCGGGCCGGGGCAGGGGCCAGGGTCCAGGGCAGGGGTCTCGGGCATGGGTCTCGGGGCAGTGGCCGGGGGCTGGGGGCAGGGGTCTCGGGCAGGGGGCCGGGGCAGTGGCCGGCTCCGTCTCGGCTCCCAGCCGACACGCCCCCTCCTCGTTCTCCATCGAGACCCGCGCCGCCGGCTCCTGTCCTCCCTCTCGGGAAGGGTCCGCGGGCACAGCCCCGCCCCGCCGCCGTCCGGAGCTCGCGCCGAGGCGGCGGGCGGGAGAGGAGGGCGCGGCGCACGCGCACTCCCCGCGCCCCGCCCTGCCGTCCCGGGGACCGCGAGCGGTGTCGCTCCCGGAAGGCCCCCCCGGAAGCGCGGGCCGCGGCGGAGCGGGGTTCCGCGGCCCCCGCGGTTCGCTGTTTGCTGTCGGGCCGGCGCGTCTCGTCGCTCTCCGGCCGCAGAGTGTGCGTCCCGCGGGCGGGGACTGCGTGTGCTTGGTTCCCCTTTGCGTGCTCGGCGCAGGGGCGGCGCGGGGCCGCGTGCGCGGGTGGTGCCCGCCCCCTGTCGTGGCGGAGCGCGGCCGGCGCTGCTCGGCTCTGGGTCGCGGGGCCCGACCGCAGCCCGGCCCGAGGCGGCGTGCGGGGCGGTGGCTCGGGGCGCGCTCGGGAAGAGTGCTGAGCCCATCTCCAAAGGCCCGCACTTCAGAGGGCCGGAGTATCCCCATCAGAGAGCTTGGTTTGGTGCAAATCTGGGAATCCTTCGAAACTTTCCGTTCCCTCATCCTGCTCCTGACGGTCGACTTCCTACAGGCTGACGTCTCTGGAATAAGCTCCTCCGTCTCCGTGCCCACAGCTGCCTCCCGGTTGTGTCCGTGCCTCCTCTCGTCTTGCCTCCGGGCCTTTCTACAAAGCACGTTGAACCATGTCACTCATTTGCACAAAACCTTTGTTAACTGTAGGCAGGTGGATGGGTAGCTCGATGGATAATGTATCAGTTAGAAGCACTTTTGGCTTCATGTAGCAGAAACCCCAACAAGTGCAGTGAGTGGTTTGAACCAGTAGGGATTTATTTTTCTCCCGCAACAGGAATTCTGGAGGCAGGCGTGGCTGGCATTAGTCCAGCAACCCAGTGATGTCAGGGCCAACATCTTTGCAAGTCGATGGCCCTTTCCTCGTAGTCACAAGAGGGTTGCCACAGCTCCAGATGCCACATCACATTCTGGCTGGAAGAAGCGGAAAAGGATAGTGACAGATATGTCTGTCTCTTTTTTATCGTGAAAACAAATTCCCAGAGGTTCCCCAGAAGGCTTCCACCTACGTCTCACTGGCCAGAAACAAGTCATGTGCCCAACACTACTGCAAAGTTTGGGGAAGTAGGCACTGAGCTTTCCCAGTGTCTGTAGTGAAAGGGAGAAGGGGAGAGTGGAATTAGCTGCGGGGGTGGACATCTGTCCTGTGGCTGCTCAACGTCTTCTAAATATCCCTCTGCATTCTGCTAGTTCCCAGGTAGTGAACTCCATACTCCGTCTTTCCCAGTTAGAATCAGGATTTCACTGGTCTGTCTCTGCTCGCCATGAGGGCCAGACATCTGACCTGACATGTGGTGGGAGGCTGCTATGCCAGGGCACCACTGGGCTGGGGGGCAACCATTTGCCGGATCTGGTCCCAGCAAACCAGGTGACACATTTCCAGGGTTAGTGGTGGTGTCAGCTTCCTGCTACAGCAGAACCCAGCAGTTCTGGGTCTTGGGGGGGCAGCTGACCCAGACCAGTTCTGGCGGGGGTCTGGGAATTGCTCCTGGAAGTTTAGCCTGATTTGTGAGCCATCCTATAACGCCTTAGAAATCCATTTCTTCTTAAACTAGCTGGAGTGGATTCTGTGATCTGCATCTCTTACGGGTTGAATTGTGTCCCCCAAAGAGCTGTATTGAAGTCCTAACCCCCAGTACCTGTGAATGTGGTCTTATTTAGAAATAGGATCTTGACAGGGTGAAATGGCTCATGCCCATAATCCCAGCACCCTGGGAGGCCGAGGTGGGAGAATCGCTTGAGGTCAGGAGTTTGAGACCAGCCTGAGCAAGAGCGAGACCCCGTCTCTACAAAAAATAGAAAAATCAGCTGGGCGTGGTGGTGCCTGTAGTCCCAGCTACTTGGGAGGCTGAGGCTTGAGCCAGGAGTGTGAGGTTGCAGTGGGCTAATGACGCCTCTGCGCTCTAGCCTGGGGGGCTGGGGTGAGACCCAGTCTCAAAAAAAAAAAATAGGATCTTTGCAGATGTCATCAAGGTAAGATGAGGTCACATGGGGGTGGGTCCTAATCCAATATGACAGGTGTCCTTGTAAGAAGAGTAAAACTTGGACACAGACACCAAGGGAGGAACACCATGTATATTAGTCAGGGTTCTCCAGATAAACAGAACCAACAAGACATTTATTATAGGAATTGGCTCATGTGATTATGGGTGCTGAGAAGTCTCACAATCGGACATCTGCAAGTTGGAGAAGCAGGAAAGCTGGTGGTGTCGTTCAGTCTGAGTCCAGAGGCCTGAGAACCAGGAGGGCTGATGTCCAAGGGCAAGAGAAGATGGTTGTCCCAGCTCGAACAGAGACAAAGTTTCTCTTCTTCCACCTTTGAGTTCTGTTTGGATCGGATGACCCCTGCCCACACTGGTGAGTGCGATCTCTTTTACTCAGTCTACCAATTCAAATGCCAATTCCTTCCAGAAACACCATCACAGACAGACACAGAAATAATGTTTTACCAGCTATCTGGGCATCGGTTAGCCTAGTCAAGTTGACACTTAAAATTAACCATCACACATGTGACAATGGAGGCAGAGATTGATGTGCTGCAGCTGCAAGCTAAGGAAAGAGGGATTGGCAGCCACCACCAGAAGCTATAGGAGAGCAGCACAGGAGGGTCCTGTCCTGGAGCCTTCAGAGAGAGCATGGCCCTGCTGCCACCTTGACTTCTGGCGTCCGGAACTGTGAGACAATATGTTTCTGTTGTTTGAAGCCACCAGGTTTGTAGTCCTTTATTACGGCAGCCACAGGAAATACAGCAGCTAAGAACCCCCACCCATACCCCAAACAACAGTGTCTGGGTGAGCGGACAGGAGGGCAGATGGACAACTAACTAAATCCCACAGTGGGATTTTGCTTAGAGACGAGGTTCCCACATTCTAAAGAGATATCCAACCAGTAGCCTAGACTTCTACACGTGGGCTTTCAAAGAAGCAACAGAACTTAACTACAGCACCCTCGTAGGATAACTCCACCCTCCCAGTCTTGTCTGTGGGAGGGGAGAGGAATTCAGAGAGTCCTTGGCCTCACGGGGACTGCCGGTTCATGGCAAGATGGGGTGACTCCTACCCTGTCACCCTTGAAGCAAAGCGAGGGTGTGCATTTGAAATGTCTGCAAGACTAGGAGACTGGCTCTCGCTCCCCGATGGAAGCCTGTCAAGCTGCAGAGCCTGCAGACCACCCTGATGCCTGTCGGGGCAGAGAAGTCCTTAGGGAGCTGGATGTATGGCCCCAGAAGGGGCATCCAGGTGAACGTGGAGACAGTGCCCACGTCCCCCGGGTGTTTCTGAATGTGGGAGCCTGCTAGCGCAGTAGGCACTGAGCAGATAAGGTGTGCAGAATGGGGGACCTGGGCCGAGAAAGCCCCAGGGGCTGCAGCAGCCAGAATTCACTCCTGTGAACTCATTTAGTGAGGGGGCTGTTTACAGGGGTGCAGGCAGGGGTAGGGGGCAAACCAGAGGCACCCAGAGGCCAGCCACAGTGGGGAGCCTTTACCACCCCTACTCCCAAGGAGGGGATGGAAAACAGGTTCCTGCCTCCAGCACAGCCTCACTGAGAGGCTAATGAGTTTAAGTTTCAGGGTTCCTCACCTGCATGGGCCCTTTCCCAGGCTCTGGGAAGGTCCCCAGAAATGCATTCGCATAGCCATATGTCTTAGAAAATTTGTAAAAGATATATATGTCTTAAATATATATCTCATACATATATATATATATTTTTTTTTTTTTTGAGACAGAATCTTGCTCTGTCACCCAGGCTGGAGTGCAGTGAAGCAATCATAGCTTGCTGTAACCTTGAACTCCTGAGCTCAAGTTATCCTCCTGCCTCGGCCTCCTGAGTAGCTGGGACTACAGGAGTGCACCACCACATCCAGCTAATTTTTCTATTTTTTATGCAGATGGGATCTTGCTATGTTGCCTAGGCTGGTCATGAACTCCTGGCCTAAGGTGATCCTCCTGCCTCAGCCTCCCAGAGTGCTGGGATTACAGATATGAGCCACCATGCCCGGCCTGTCATATATATTTGTATATCATCTATCTATCTATAGCTTGCTAGGATTACCAAAACAAAATGCCACAGTCTGGGTGGCTTAAACAACAGAAATTTGTTTCCTTCTGGGGCCGGAAGTCTGAGAACAGAGGTGCTGGCAGGGCTGGGTTCTTCTCAGGCCTCTCACCGTGGCTTGTGGACTGCCACCTTCTCGCTGCGTCTCCACGTGGTCTTCCCTCTGTGTGTCTGAGTCCAAATTTCCTCTTATAAGGATGCCAGTCCTACTGGATTAGGGCCTACTTTAGTGACCTCATTTTAACTTAATTACCTCTGTAAAGACCCTCTCTCCAAATATAGGTGCATTTAGAGGTCCTGGAGGTCAGGACTTCAATGTATTTGGGAGGGGACACACAATTCAGACAATAAGTAATAATAAAATATATTATTTATTTATACATTAAGAATATATATTATGTGTGTGTGTATATATGTATCTTTACTTTAAAGAGGAGCTCAAAAATGTGTATGTTTCAGGCCCTGCAAACCTGCATCTGCCTGTCTGGGTCTCAATGAACTTGAAGCCCATGGAGGAGCTGCAGGGGTGGAGGGGGTGGCCAAGAACACCCCACCGCCTCCAGTCTCCTGCCAGCAACTCCTACTGGCCACTTCCCACCGGAACTGGCTGGGCTTGAGTGGAAGATGCCCCACACAGAGCACAGCCAGAGTGGTCAACAGGCAGGGGAAGGAGGACAGAACAACAGCATGGCCCAGCCCTTAGCTCTGTCCCTTTCCTCTGTCATCGACAAGGGGAATTTCTCACCCTAGACAGGGAAGGAATGAGGTCATGGAGTAGCCCTGGCCAAACTTCCCACTGAAATCTAAACTGTGTTGTGAGCCGCTGCTAATCCTCTCCCTACAAGGTACCAGGGACCCACGGCTGGAGAGGATCAAAAGGAATGGTAAATTAACCAAAAATGCACATGGCTGCCACCAGGCCCACCCCTCACATGTGCCCAGCACAAGGAGGACCCAGAGGGAAACTCCCTCTGCGGCTGGCCACTCCTTATCCATCCTGCACCAAGGAGGGTCTCCCGAGGGAGAATGTCAACCCTCAGGCTGACGTCCACACTCTGTCCTCCACCAGCGGCCACAGCTTAAGCCTAGACACCTGCACACAGCAGCATGGGCCACCAGAAGACAGACCCCAAGAAGGGGCCTACACAAGCCCTGTGTGGGCAGGAATTCTGCGGTTCCTGGTGTCCCAAGCTCAGTCTGGAAGGAAGGGGGCAGTGAAGGGGCAGGACCCCTGGGCTGGTGGGGGCCAGAGCAGGGCCCTCTGCAGAGTGGGCCTTAGGACAGGGGCTGCGGCCTCCAGGTTAGGAGCAGTGCTGTCCTCTGCCCTCACGATGCAGGAGCAGGTCATGGCCAACATTGGTAATGACAATGACTAGATCTGTCAAATGGGGGGGCACAGGGGGCTTAGACAACAGAAATGTATTGTCTCACCCTTCTGGAAGCCTGAAGTCCGAGATCAAAGTGTGGGCATCCTTCTGAGGCTGTGAGGGCAAGTCTGCTCCAGGACTCTACCCCGCCTTCTGGTGATTTGCTTAAAATCCTTGGCGTTGCTTGGAGTGTAGAAGCAGCACCCCACTCTCTGCCTTCATCTTCACGTGGCTTCTCCCTGCGTGTTGTCTGTGTCTAAATTTCCCACTTGTTTAAGGACACCTCTCGTACGGGATTGGGGGCCGCCTCCTCCAGCATGACTCGTCCCAGCTCAACCAATCACATCTGCAATGACCTTATTTCCAAACAAGGTCACATTCTGAGGCCCTGGGGATTAGGGCTTCAACAAATGGGTTTGGGGGGACACAGTTTGACCTATAACCACTTCTGTTCCCCCCACGCATTCCCTGTGCCCCTTCCTCAGGCACACGCAGGTGGCTGGGGTTCTTTACCAGATGCTGTGACCCAAACCCTCCTTTATGCAGGCTCTGAGCCCTCAGTGGGTCTCTGTGGGTGGCCACAGTTTCTACTGACCTTTCTCACTGGACGTGGGGATATTAAGCGGCCCCCAGCTTCCCTGGGCGGTTAACACAGCACTCCGTCCTCACTCCCGTGGTGGCATTCCAGTCTCTGCAGCGAATACTATCCATCCTCTCGCCAGGACGGCCGCTCCCTTCTCCTGCCATCGGCTCAGCGGCAGAAGCAGCCCCAGATGGCCAGAGGGATGAGAACCAGGATGAAAACAAACAAACAAACAAAATGGTGCTTTCTATGTTGAAAAAAACAAAAAACAAAAAAACAAACAAAAAAAGAACCAGGACGGCCATCCTGTGATCCTACCTTGCCAGGACGGGAGGGAAAATCCTTCAGGTGATTCAATGTCTCCAGGAGCGGCCTGGCTACCTCTACCTCTTGCGTTCTGGTGGTGGGGGAAACGGCATCCTATCTTGATCCCAGGTTGAAAGCCTGTTCTGCACCCTACCCACCAGTATCCCAGCACCAAGTGTGGTCTCCCAGCTGGGGGCCACCCACCATTCTATCAGGCTGCCTGCTTCTGGGTGAAGGGCGTGGGATGAGACCAGTAAATCCATGGGCATGTGCCCATTGCCACACTTTCTTTTCCCCTGAAATGAACCCCTGGATTGCAGATGTCACTTGTGGGATCCCAAGACAGTGAATGAGGCCAAGGATGGCATGCTGGCAGGACTGGCATGACCCCAGGTCCCGTGAGGAGTGGTCCCTGCTGGAGGGGGCTTAGCTATTTTCCCTGCTGTTGGTAAGATGGGCGCTCAGCAGTCAGTGCTGCTGGGAGATCCAGGGGTGGGGAGCAGGCCACGGAGCCCATGGAAGGTCAGTGGCTGCCTCGGCCACTGTGTGCACCGACAGTGGAGGCTTGGTCAGGAGGTGGCAGCACCCACAGAAAGTGCCATTTTGCCCCCCTGATTTGAGAGCCTCCTCTGTGGGGAGGCTTCTGGTGGCATTTCCGTGGAACACAAATGTCCTCACACACTGCCTGTGCAAGAGGCTCGTTAGTGCACCCCTCCCCAGTCTGTGTTGTCAACCCCCTGCCTGTGAGCAAATCTGTCCTCAGGCTACCTTTGCTTTCCAGATGAGGTGGACGACCAGAGGTGCCGTCTGGATGTTTGGTCCTTACCGGCACCCTTCCCTGACGTCTTTTGGGGCTATCCCTGTGCAGGGCCGTCCACACAGTGGCTTTGGTGCCAGCTTGCCACTCAGACCCACTGGTAAATGAGTTCCGTGTTTTCTTCTCTTCTGCGAACTAGTCAAATGGGTGCCCCATGAGGCCGTGAGCACGCACGGAGGGAGGGGAGGCTGAGCAGCGGGCGTAACTGTCATGAGAGTCAGAGCCATCTGCTTGTGCGAGCGTTTGTGCCTTCTGGACCTGCTCGGGCCTTGTCTTATATGTGCTGTTTTCACTTAATGGCAGGAATGCTGCTGTGCTTGTTTAATTTTATGTTTGTGTGCATTGAACATCACCCAGTTCATGATGAGCAGCTCGTGGAGTCACTTGATGTTCCATGATCTGGTCTTCTGGGCCTAGGAACTCAGCCAGGAGATGCTTCTCAAATGGAGAACAGTTTTCAGCTGATGAGAGCATGACCTCATTCCACATTTCTAAGGGTCTTCATTGTGATTCTCCCGTTAGGGCTTACCAAAGGCTCCATATAGAACCCACATCTTCCACAGGCGCTTTAAGTAGCACTAGCTCTGATACGTCGTAAGTCTCCCTAGTGGCAAGACAGCCTGGCCCCCAGCCTGGCCCATGGGAGAACTCTCTCTTGCTCTGGGCCCCACTCACAATGGGAAGCCTTAAGTGTTAGTAAATATTTTGGGGAAGTGTATCTAAACAGGGTGTGTATTGCCTAAAAGATTCAAATGGTTCACCAAGCATGGTGCCTCATTTTTGTGGTGGGTGACACAAATCATAGCAACTTATCTTTCACTTTTTGGGGAGGAATAACTGCCACCCTCCAGATCACTGGACCCCTAGAAATGTCATGAGATCCATCTTCCATCCTCTGGCACACACATGTCTTACTAAGGCATGTAGTGTATTTGGCACTTCCTAACAACCAGATCCAATTGGCATAATATAGTAAATGTTAAGGCACAGTGTAATGTTCTAGGAGATGTCAGTATGATTAAAGTCCCTGTGGACTATATTATGACCGAAGGCAGAAGGGCTAACATAGCACTGAGGTAAGATCATGAAGGTGTACTGATACCCCTGCCGAGCAAAGGCAAACTATGATGATCTATGTTAGTTGGGGTTGAGGGGGGAAAAAAACTTGATGGGGCAATAACTGCATACTAGGTATAAAGGTGTAGTGATTTGCTCCATAAAGACACAACAACTAGGAAAGCCAAAGATGTCACCACCTGATTAAATTTGTGATAATCTACCACCATTCTTCAAGTCAAATCTGCTGTTACATGGGCAAAACAGACAAAATGAATGAGGATGTGTTTTTGGTTTCCTAATGCTATTGTTGCAAATTACCACAAACTTAGTGGCTTAAAATAACGTAGATTTATCCTCTTACAGTTCTGGAGGTTAAAATTCTAAAAGTCGCGGTGTTCGCAGGGCTGTATTCCTTGTGGCGGCTCTGGGAGGTTCTGCTGCCTTTTCCAGCTTCTGAAGGCTGCCCACAGTCCTTGGTTCCTGGCTTTCTCCTCCTCCAAAGCACACCCTCGAAGCCCTCATTCTGTCTCCGTCTCCTTCCTTCTGAAGCTGGTCCTCTCTTCTCCCTCTTATAAGGTCCTTTCTGATTACCTTGGGCCACCTGGAAACCCAGGATTATCTCCCCACTCCAAGAGCCTTAATTTAATCACACCTGAAAGTCCCTTCTGCCAAGTAAGGCAATATAGTCACAGGCTCCAGGGATCAGGACATGGGGCTCTTGGGAGCCATTATTTAGCTGCCACAGGATGCAATAAGAATCACCACCCCTGTGTCTTTTGTGTCTTTAGTGATGTTAGTTTTAGTTCCCCCCGGGAAGTATTTCTTTTGCGGTAGTTTTGGCAGACTCGGAGTGCAGTTCCAGGATGTTCCGCTTGGCTTTTCCTACCTGGTTCACTCTCATTCGGTAGGTCTTGGAGCCAATATGGGAATTATGCCAGTGCCAAGTATGTCTAATGTCAATATGTTCAGGAACTGGGGACACAACCGCAGGACAAGTCTGCGGGCCCACTGGACCTGCTGTGGGATGGGATGGACTTGGGCCAGGGCTCCTCGACTGCCACCATCCTCCACTCTGACCAGGGCAGCATATTGAGTCCCAGGATCAGAACCAATTCAGAGCCAATATGCAATAACCCCCAGAAGATCTGGCTAATTCTCCTTGCACTGGCTCACAGTCGCCTGGTGGGTGGCCACTGGCCTCTGGGGAAGGCCTGGAGGAAGATTTACAGGAGACACCTGTGGCCCTGTTTGTTGCAGCATCCCTTCACAAAGGGATCCAGCCTCTCTTCCAATTAAGGGGCTTTGGGTCTATGCACTGCCTTAGGTTTGGGAACTCAGTGAGAGTCTTGGGTTCCCTGGAAGGGGATGGGAGTCTGGGTTTGCATCCACTAACCGACCAGGTGAACTGTTAGAGCCACTCCCAGCTGCTCAGTTGCAATATTAAATCCGTTTCCTGCATGAGTGAACGTCTGTAAACAAACACGGCCTGGCTCAGTCTCTTATTTCCTTGCCGTGGTCTAACCCCTTGAAAATCTATTCTTACAGATAGGATGAGTCTGCAGGTTCTGACCAATTCAGCTCTTGCAATTCATTTGGCATATGTGTTCTCTCCTCCTGGAGCAGATTTTGCAAATCTCGCCCTGGGCCACGCTGGGATTTAACCCTCGAGGTTGGCCTAGTGACAACCGTGACAATGGTGAGTCTGAGGAAAGCAGGTGACTGTCCCAGAGGAAGTTACTGAAAGATCTTCGCTTGAGGGAGGTCCAGTTTCTTCAGAAAGGAGAGAAATGGCTGCTTCCTCTGCTAAAGGAGGCCCAGTGAGGATTTGGGGGTTCAAGGCTTTTAGCTTTTTGTGTGTCTGCCCGTAAGTCCCCATTCCATCCCGTGCAGTCTGCCGACCTTTGCCTGAAGACTTGCTGAAGTCATGCCCTCCGTGGTACTCCACCCACCTCTGGAGAGATCTGAACACCTGCGATGTCCCTGCATGTCATGGATCACTGGTGTCCCAGTGCCCCTCAGGGAGGACATTGTGCTTCCACCAGATGTGTGAACAACCCAGTCCCTGCATCCCATTTGGAAGGTCTGTTTCCTGAGGCCATTCCTGGAACCCACTGCTGGGTCAGGTAGGTGCTGTCAGGAACTCACTAGCATCCATCCCAGACAGTTCAAAGCAGAGGCTTTACAAAAGGGACCATTTATGGAGGTTTGGGCATGCCTTGGGAAGCAGATAAGGAACAGTAAAGTCCCTAGGGTCTCTCAAAAGCAGAAAACCATCACCATGTTTAGGGCTGAAAGGATAAAGGTAGCAACTAATGTTTCCAGGTTCCAGTGGGAACTGTTTTCATGGAGGGCTGTGGGTGCTGCCAGAGACTTGGCATTAAATCTGGAGGGAGCCCGGACAAAGTACTTAAACTACCTAAAAATTCCCTCCCCACAACTGCTTGCCAGTGTCTTCCATTGGCTGAGCCCAGTGGAAGCCAGCTGGCATGTGAGCCCAAGTGGGCAGTCTATGGTGGTCAGCCTCCCCAGGCACACAGCAGGGCAGAGGCTCCAAGTGCAGCTGGGGGTTGAAGAAAACAAGCCAGGAAACAAGACCCCCAGGTGGCATCAGGCCAGGACACTTATCTTGGAGAAAAGCTTGAGCTCTGGACTGCTGGTGGGGCCCAAGGGATATGCAGCTGCCCTGGGGGGGGGTCTCAGTAATTGAGGGTCTGGATGAAGTTGCCTACTGTCATGAGACAACTGTGACCCCACTTATGTGGAGACCATCACATGGTAGGAGAACGAGACCCGGCCAGAGCAAGAGCAGGGACATCTCCCTGCCCTGATCGTCTTTGCCTCCCCACCCGCCTCCTTGTCCCCAACCAAGAAGGACCAAGACTCAGGAGAGGGGAGTAAAAGTGTGTCCCAGAGGCAGAGCCATTGCTGTCCTTCTCAGTCTAAGGTGCTAGAGTGAATGAGCAGACCACACCTCTGCCCCTGCTTAGGTCCAGTGAATTACAGGGATGGCCAGGAGTGAGGGCTTAGTAGGGGATGGGGGCTTAAATTGGATATGGGTATTTTAAACTAAATGGACCATTTTGCTATCTTAATGTTGTGGATTCCACCTGAGATGTAATTACAGGAGGGAAAGGGGAGGACTGGATGGAGCACCAGGGAATTGATATGCCTCAAAAAGCAAGTACAGGTGGATGACTGGGTGGGGCAGGGATGGATGGATGGTTGGATGTTTAGATGGTTGGATGGATGGATGGATGATTGGATGGATGGTTGGATGGATGGATGGATGGATGGATGGATGGATGGTGGTGATGGGATGGATGTGATGTGGATGATGGATGGATGATGTGGATGGATGGTTGGATGGATGGATGGACGGATGATTGGATGGATGGATGGATGGTTGGTTAGATGGGGATAAGGACAGAGGCATAGATGAATGGATAGGTGGATGTTTGGGGATGGGTAGGTAGGAAGATGATTGGATGGATGGAGGATGGGACAGGGATGCTGCCTAAGAGCAAACTCTGGGAAGTTTGGAAACCTTGATTATGCGGACCTGAGGGCCTGTCCTGGGGATGGAGAGCCAGGAATGGGGAGACTTCATCCTGGGCTGGGTGGGGGCAGGGGCTGCTGCGGGGACAGAGGTGCAGAGGAACAGGCAGGAATCAAGTTCAGGTGCTCGGATTTCTGAGGTCTGCTGGAGAAGGTCGTTTGTGGATTCCAGACCATTCTATTAACAGAAGGCCCCAGGACCTTCTGGGTGGGATTCATGAAGGCAGGTGGGAGATCCCCTTGGCCCAACAAGCAAATAGCAAAGTAAATATTCAGGATGCCAGATGCTGACAGGTGTGAAGATTGGCAGGGTTGGCCTCGTGGACCAGGATATTCAAGCAGAGGAGGGAAAAGATTCGGGCACAGGGAATCGCGAGGGCAGAAGCTCGAGGTGGGGCTTGGGGCTGTTGGGGCGCACGCAGCAAAGCGCCCAGAGCATGGAGCGGAGGGCGGGAGGGAGCGGGAGAGGGGAAGGCACGGAGGCCTGAGGGCTGTCACAGGGACTCTGATTTGCACTCCGAGTGAGATGGGAGCCGCTGGAGGGTTTGATCCGCGGAGGGACAGGGCTGTGCATGGGTTCTGACCGCACCCCCGGCTTCTGGGTGGAGGGCGCGCCGGGCAAGGGCGGAAGGGGCAGGGGCCAGCGCGGGGACGCTGCGACAGTGCAGGGCCACAGTGCAGGGTAGATGCGGGGGAGGGGGGGAGGGTCTGCGGGTGGAGGGGTCTGCCGAGGCTAGAGAGCCCTGTTCTTATGCTCAGGCCGGGGTGGGCACCCCTAGGAGGCTGTGGCCAAGCCTGGCCCTCCAGCAGCTGCCTGCGGAAACGGAGCACGACGCCCCTGGGCGAAAGGTTTGGTCCGTCTGGGAAGCTGTGCGGACCGGGACGGCTGGGAGGGGTGTCTCACGTCATTCTCAGGCCACCGGTGGCCAGCCCCGAGCTCTCGCTCTGTGGACCGGGTGTCTGCGTGGAGAGGCCCCTGCCCTGGCTCTCGGGCGCTCCGGGCCTCCGGGAAGAGCGGGCTCCGCAACGCGCCCCGCGCGGGGCCCCGCTCCTTCCCCGCCGCGGGTCCCGCGTCCCTGCGCCCACCCTCGCCGCCCGCGCAGCGCGGAACTCAAGGGCACAGGCAGTCCTCGGACACAGCGGACGCTGGTGGGCGCTCCAGCCGTCCCGGGGCAGCTGGGTTCCCGCCCGCCGCCGGCAGTGCGCTGGGGCCCCCGGGCGGTGGAGGGCAGACCCCGGGCGCCCCGGCTCCATCTGCGACCGCATGAGGGGCCGCAGAGGACTGCGAGGGTCTGCGGGCGGCGAGGGGCTCCGGCTGGGCTCGGAAGATGGCCCCGGGTTCTCAGGGCAGGGGGAAGGGCGTCGGGGGAGGTGACAGCGGGTACCTAGACCCGGCCGGCCGCAGGTGGCTGGGGCGCAGCAGCACGTCTGGGCCCGCGGGAGACGGGGGCAGGGGGGAACACAGGTTCTAGGAGGAATGAGTTAGAATTGGAAGATTTTAATAAAGCAAGACTGCGACCTGGTGGGGTGGGAGGTTGCTTCCTCTGCTGAGCGGAGAACGAAGAGGCAGAGCCAGGAGAGTTGGGGGTGGCCGCCCGGGTCAGTGCGAGAGAAGAGGCCTGAGCCCCCGCCCCGCCAACGGCTGTGGGAAGGACGGGCGAGGGTCGGGCGATGCTAGGAGGGGGAGGCGTCGGTGGTCGAGCCGGCATGGAGGGGAAGGCGCTGTGAGGAGGATGCCCAGGTCTGCGTCTCAGGTGGACAGTGAAGGGGGCGGGACGGTGACCCCAGCTCGGGCGCCACGGAGGGGCTGTGGGTGGGCACTAAGGAGCAGTGCAGGCGCGGGTGGGGGGACGTGGGGGCTGCCGGCATAGTCTGGTGGGCGCCCGCGCGCGGCCAGGGAAGCGGGTGTGGAGGCAGAGGGCGGAGGAGGAAGAATGCACGGGCAGGCGGCCGGGCGCAGGTGCGAGAGGGACCTGGCGGTGGCCTTTCTCTGCAGCGGCGGGGCCCGGCCAGGCCAGGTCGGGGCGGCGACCTGCAGGGGTCTGTGTGCCTCGTGGGCAGCGAGGCTGGGCGGGAAGTGCGAGGCGAGGCGCAGGTGGGGAGGGAAGGTAGGAGCCGAGGGGCTCCACGTGCTCCCAGGACCTGCGAGGGTCCTCACGGAGGCCTCCTGTGCCCACAACCAGTCCAACGCCTGGTCTGGGGGCCGCTGCCCCTGCGGGCGCTCCTCACCGGCCCGGCGCTGCCATCTGCTCCGCTTCTCTGGGAAACTGTCGCTGCAGCCTCCCCGCAAAGCTGCTCCTTCTGGGGTCTCTAGAGGGGCGTGCCACCCCTGTGCTTCACCTGCCCCCGGCACTGGCTGGTGTGGCCTCAGGTGCTGCCCGAATCCCTCCTGGGGAAACGAAATGGAGCCAGTGTCTCCCCTGGGCCAGGCAGGTCCCGCGGCCTTCCGGGAGGCTGGCTGGCTGGGAGCCGGGAGGCCCGGTCCTCGAGATGGGGGGTGCAGGTGGGTTTGGAACCGGTGGGTCTGGAGAGGCAGGGCCCGGGATAAAGCAGCTGGGTCAGCCGCTGGAAGGGAGCCGGGTGGCGGCTGGCGGAGGCTGGGAGGAGAGGGCAGGTTCAGTCCTGGCACCAGGCTGGAGAAGGAGGGGGGGCAGCGACTGGAGGCAGGAGCCTGGTTTGGAGAGAGAGAAGAGCCAGGCCCGGCAGGTGGGGGTGCTCCGCGGGGAGGGAGAGGCGGTCCCCCAGGCCTCGGTGGCTGCAGAGCAGGGGGGCTTCTGATTCATGGCCCGCTGCCCTCCACAGTTTGGGCCTGGCCTCCCTGATGTCCCTCCTTGCCTGGCTGCCTATTCTACACCGTTTAGCGAATTCCCAGGATAGGTGTTTGTGTTTGTTTAAAAAATATTTAAGCTTGTTTTGTATGTGCTATGGTTTGAATCCCTCCAAAGTTCATATGTTGGAATTTAAACCCCAAGGTGATGGTATTAAGAGGCGAGGCCTTTGGGAGGTGATTAGACCACAAGGGCTCTGCGCTCTTGAGGGCAGGAGCTGTGGCTCATGCCTATAGTCCCAGCACTTTAGGAGGCCGAGGGGGAGGATCATTGGATGCCAGGTCAGAGATTAGCCTGGGCAACAGAGCAAGACTCTGTCTCAAAAATAAATGAATAAATAAATAAAATTAAAAAAAATAAATAAAAGGACTTGAGGCAGCAAGTACTTCCCTTTTTGCCCTTTTGCCACTTCCAGTATATGAGGGCACAGTAAGAAGGCGCAAGCACTGACCAGATATGGACTCTGTTTGCCTTGATTATAGATTGCTGGCCTCCGGAACTATAAGCAATCAATTTCTTTTATAAATTACCCAGCCTGTAGTATTTTGTTATAGCAGCAGGAATGGACTAAGACAGTGTGTGTTTTAAACTTACGTAAGTAGAAATGTGCCAAAAGTCATGCTGTTTCTTTCTTAACATGTTTTTGCAGCATAACTTACACACAGTAGCATGCTCCAATCTTAAGGTACAGTGAGACAATTTTTACATGTGTGGACATTCCTGTAAGTTCCACCTGTGCTCACGATGCCCCCGCAGGCACCCTGTGCCCACTCCTCAATTCAGCCTGGGGCGGCCAGCGCTCTCACTGCGGTCACCATGCATCTGCTTTGCCTGTTAGTGAACCTCAGCTAAACGGAATCATGTGGTACGTTCTTTCTTCATACAACTTTTTTTCACTCAATAATATGTCCATGAGATTCGCCACGTTCCTGCGTGTGGCAGTAGTTTTTGTTTTTTGCTGCTCATTGTCCTCATTCTCCTAGGGGTGGACATTCACATCATTTTCAACTTTTGGTTGTTAGGAATAAAGCTGCTGTGACTGTTCTCGCATGGTCTTTTGGAGGGTAGAAGCTCTCATTGGGCTTTTCCCTTTATTTTACTGCAGTGTACACGTTACATACAGCAAAATGCACAGATCTTTACTGCAAAATGCCTGTAGAATATTTCCATATGCAGTGTCTCTGATTCCTCTCTCTTCATTCTCTCTTTTACAAAACTTTTAAAATTGAGATATAATTCACATACCACACAATTCACCCCTTTAGAGTGTATAACTCAGTGGTGTTTAGTGTATTCAGAGTTGTGCAACCATCACCCTTCACCACTAATTCCAGAACATTGGCATCACCTCTCAAAGAAACCCTGCACTCATTAGCAGTCTCCTGTGCCTCCCTCCAACGCTGGCAACCACTGATCTACTTTCTGTCTCTGTGGATTTGCCTGTTCTGGGCATTTCATTTAAATGGACTCAAACCATATGTAGTTTTTTATGACTGGCTTCTTTAACTTATCATATTGATTGCAGGCTCATCTATATTGTAGCATGAATCAGTACTTCATTCTTCTTTATGAATGAAGAATATTCCATTGTATGGATATACCACATTTTGTTTATCCATTTCTTTGTGGATGGACATTTGGGTTGTTTCCCCTTTTGGTGTTATGAATAGCACTGCTATGAATATTTGTGTACAAATATCTGTGAGGATATATGTTTTCAATTCTTTTGGTTATATATTTAAGAGCAGAATTTCTGGGTCATATGGTAATTCTATATTTAAATCGTTGAGGAACTGCCAAATTGTTTTCCAGAATTGCTGCACCATTTTTCATCCCCAGTAGCAATGTATGAGGGTTCCAATTTATCAACAACACTTGTTATTGGGTGTCTTTTTGATTATAGCCATCCTAATGGGTGTGAAGTGGTATCTTATTATGGCTTTAATTTGCATTTCCCTAATGACTAATGATGTTGAGTATCTTTTCATGTGCTTTTTGGCTATATGTATATATTCTTTGGAGAAATGTCTATTCAAATCCTTTGCCCATGTTTTAATCAGGTTATTTGTCTTTTTATTATTGAGCTGTAAGAGTGCTTCATGTAGTCTGATTATTAGATCTTTATTAGATATAAAATTTGAAAATATTTTCTCCCATTTTGGAAGTTGTCTTTTCACTTTCTTGATTGTGTCCTTTAAAGCACAAAAGTTTTTAATTTTGT
This sequence comes from Daubentonia madagascariensis, assembly GCA_023783475.1. NCBI lineage: Eukaryota > Metazoa > Chordata > Mammalia > Primates > Daubentoniidae > Daubentonia > Daubentonia madagascariensis. Next base: position 1,249,201 of record JAKFHU010002089.1, read on the forward strand.
GGAAGTCAAATTTGTCTATTTTTTCTTTTGTCACTTGTGCTTTTGGTATCATGTCTAAGAAAACATTGGCTAATCCAGTTGTGAATATTTACCCCCATGTTTTCTCCTAAGAGTTTTATAGCTCTAGCTCCTTAGGTCTTTGATGCATTTTGAAGTTTTTAGCATGCGGTGTGAGGTAGCAGTCCAACTTGGTTCTTTTGCATATAGGTATCAATTTGTTTCAGCAGCATGTGTTGAAAAGACTATCCTTTCCCCATTGAATTGTCTTGGCATTCTTGTTGAAAACCAAATGACCATAAATGTATGGATTTATTACTGGACTCTCAATTCTATTAATATCACACTGATATATATATGTACAATACCACACTGTCCTCATTACTGTAGCTTTGTGTGAATTTTGAAATCGGGAAATGCGAGTTCTCTAATTTGTTCCTTTTCAAGATTATTTTGGTTATTATGTGTCTCTTGTGTTTCCATATGAATTTTAGTATCAACTTATGAATTTCTAGGGGAAAAAGACTGCTAGGATTGCATTAAAACTATGGATCATTAGCCGGGTGTGGTGGTGGCACCTGTGGCCCCAGCTACTCGGGAGGCTGAGGCAGGAGGATAGCTTGAGCCCAGGAGCTGGAGGCTGCAGTGAGCTGTGATGACGCCGCTGCACTCCAGCCTGGAGAAAGAGTGAGACCCTGTCTCCAAAAAACAAAAAGCAAAAGCAAAACAAAAAAAACCCATGGATTAATTTGGGGAGTCTTGCCTTCTTAGCAATATTATGTCTTCTGATCCATGAACTTTGGATATCTTTCCATTTCTTTAGGACTTCTTTAATTTCTTTCAATGATGTTTGATGGTGTTCAGTGTACCTGTCTTATGGTTCTTTTGTTAAATTTATTCCTAAATATTTTATTCTTTTTTATTCTATTGTAAATGGAATTGTTTTCTTAATTTCTTTTTCAGATTGTTCATTGCTACTGTATAGAAATACAATTCATATTTGTATACTGACATATTCTCCAACCTTGTGGCACTCATTTTTTAGTTCTAACAGGTTTTTAGTGAATTTCTTAGGATTTCCTATATTCAAGATCATGCCATCTACAAATAGAGTTTTTACCTCTTCCTTTCCAGTCTAGATGTCTTTTATTTCTTTATCTTGCCTAATTGTTATGGCTACAACCTCCAGTGCAATGTTAAATACAAGTGAAAATAGCAAACATCTTTGTCTTGTTCCTGATATTAAGGAGTAAGCGTTCAACCTTTCACCATTAAGTATGATGTTAGCAGTGGTTTGTTGTTGTTGGTTTTGTTTGTTGGGGGGGGTTTTTTCTTTATCAGGTTGAGGAAACTTCTATTCTTATTTTTTTTGAGGTTTTTTTTAAATCATGAATGGGTGTTGGATATTGTCAAATGCTTCTTCTGAGTCTATTAAGATGATAATGTATTTTTTATTTTTTATTCTATTGATATGGTATATTATACTGATCGATTTTTATATGTTGAACCAATCTTGCATTCCTGGAATAAATGCCACTTGGTCATGGCATATAATCCTTTTTTGTATGTTGCTAGATTCAGTTTGCTAATGTTTTGTTGAGGATTTTAATGTCTATATTCCTAAGGGATATTTTCTTTTTTTGTGATTATGTGGTTTGGGTATCAGGATAATATTGGCCTCATAGAATAAGTTAGGAACTGTTCCTTTCTCTTCTGTTTTTTAGAAGACTTTGTGAAGGATTGTTGTTAATTCTTCTTTAAACATTTGGCAGAATTCACCAGTGAAGCCAAATGGGCCAGGGTTTTCCTTGTGGGCATTTTTTTTAAATCATGAATTTAATCTCTTTGCTTATTAAAGGCCTGTTCAGCTTTTTAAATTTCTCCTTGAGTTAGTTTCAGTAGTTTGTATCTTTTTGGAAATTTGTCAGTTTCATACAGGTTGTCTCATTTGTTGACCTACAATTATTCAGAGTATACAATCTTTTTTATTTCAGTAATGTCAGTAGTAATGTCTCCATTTTCATCCCCGATTTCCTTAATCTAAGGCTTTCTATGTTTTTCTAGGTCAGTCAAACTTAAGCCTTGTCAATTTTGTCAGTTTTATCAAAGAATTAGCTTTGGTTTCATTTATTTTCTCTATTCTCCACTGTTTACTCTCTGTTTATTCTCTGCTTCATTTATTTCCATACTTACCTTCATTATTTCCTTTCTTCTTCTTGCTTTGGGCTTAGTTTACTGTTTTTCCAGTTTCTTTTCTTTTCTTTTGAGACAGAGTTTCACTCTATTGCCCTGGGTAGAGTGCAGTGGTGTCATCACAGCTCACTGAAGCCTCCAACTCCTGGGCTCACTCAGCCCTCCTGCCTCAGCCTCCCGAGTAGCTGGGACTACAGGTGCACGCCACCACACCTGGCTAATTTTTCTATTTTTAGTACAGACAGGTCTCACCCTTGCTCAGGCTGGTCTTGAACTCCAGAGCTCAAGCAACCTTCCCACCTCAGTCTCCCAGAGTGTTAAGATTACAGGCATGAGCCACCGTGCCCAGCCCTTTTTCCAGTTTCCTAAGATGGAAGGTTAGGTTATTGGTTTGAGATCTTTCTCAATGTCTATGATTAATATAGGCATTGGCAGCTATAAATTTCCCTCTAAGAACTGATTTAGCTGCATCCATAAGTTTTGTTATTGTATGTCTTCATTTTCATTCATATTAAAGTACTTAAAATTTTTTCTTGTTATTTCTTCTTTGACCTGTTGGTTACTTAGAATTGTGTGTTTTAATTTCCACATATTTGTGCAAATTAATTTCCTTCTGTTATTGATTTCTAATTTTGTTCCATTATGATTGGAGAACATACTTTGTATGATTTCAATCCTTTTAGATTTATTAAGACTTGTTTTTCTGCCTAACATATGGTCTATCCTTAAGAATCCTCCATGTGCACTTGAGAAGAACATGTATTCTGATATTGTGTGCAGTGTTTTATCAAGACCTGTTAGGTCTAGTTGATTTATAGTGTTGTTGAAGTATTCTATCTATTTCCTTGTCAATCTTCTGTTAGTTGTCCAATCCATTATTGAAAGTGAGGTCTTGAAATCTCCAACTATTATTATTGAATTATCTATTTCTTCCTTCAATTTTGCCAGTTTTTGCTTCATGTATTTTGGGGCTCTGTTGTTAGGTGCATATGTGTTTCTTATTGTTATGTTTTCTTTATGTATTACCCCTTTGTCATTATAACACACCCTTCTTTGACTCTAGTAATATTTTTTGTCTTAATGTCTATATTTTCTAATATTGGTATAGAAACTATATCTTTCTTTGGGTTGCTGTTTGCATATTATATATTTTTCCTACCATTTTACTTTCAACATATTGTGTTGTTGAATTAAAGTGTGTCTCTAACAGACATCATCTACTTGGATCATATTTTTAAATCCATTTTGCCAATCTCTTCCTTTTAATTAGTGTTTAATATATTAATGTTAATATAATTACTGATAAGGTAGGATTTATGTCTACCATTTTGCTATTTGTTTTCTATGTGTCTTGCATATTTTGTTCCTCTATTCCTCCATATTGCCTTCGTTTGTGTTAAATAGATATTTTCTAGTGCACCTTTTAATTATCTTGTCATTTCTTTTGCTATTTTTTTAATTTATTTTTTATTGTAGTAAAATATACATAACATAAAATTTACCACTATAACCATTTTTAAGTGTACAATTTAGTAGCATTAAGTATATTCACAATGTTGTATAATCATCACCACTATCTACTTCCAGAACTTTTTCATTATTCCAAACTCTGTACCCATTAAGCAATAATTCTCTATTCCTCCCTCTCCCCAATCCCTGGTAACCTCTATTCCACTTTCTGTCTCCATAAAGTTGCCTATTCTAGATGCCCTATATAAGTGGAATCATACCATATTTGAACTTTTATGTCTGGCTTATTTCACATGGTATAATGTTTTTAAAATTCTTCTATATTGTAGCATGTATCAGAACTTCATTCCTTTTTATGGCAGAAGAATATTCCATTTGTACATATAGACCACATTTTGTTTATCTATTCATCTGTTGATAGATGGTTGGGTTGTTTCCACATTTGGGCTATTGTAAATAATGCTGTTGTGAACATTGGTGTACAAGTATCTGTTTGAGTCCTTGTTTTCACTTCCTTCAGTATATACATAGGAGTGGAATTACTGACTCATATTGGTAATTCTATGTTTAACTTTTTGAGGAATTACCAAACTGTTTCCTGTAGTGGCTGTACCATTTTACATTCCCACCAACAATGCATAAGGGTTCTAATTTCTTCATATCCTTACCAACATTTGTTATTTTTCTTTTCTTTTTCTTTTTTTAAAAATAGCCATCCTAATGGGTGTGACATGGTATCTTGTGGTTTTGTTTTTCATTTTCCTAATGACTATTGATGTTAAGCATTTTTTCATGTGCTTACTTACCATTTGTATATCTTCTTTAGGGAAATGTCCACTCAAGTCCTTTGCTCATTTGTATAATAAATTGGTTGTTTGGTTTTTGTTGTTGAGTTGTAGTAATTCTTTACACATGCTAGATATTAATCCCTTATCAGATATATGATTTGCAAGTATCTTTTCCATTTTGTGGGTTGCCTTTTTACTCTTTTGATAATGTCTTTTGTGCATAAAATTTTCTACTTATAATGAAGTCTAATTATTGCCTGTGCTTTTGGTGTCATACTTAAGAAACCATTGCCAAATTCAAGGTAATGAAGATTTTACCCTATGTTTTCTTCTAAGAGTTTTATAGTTATAGTTCTTAAGTTTAGGTCATTGATCTATTTTTAGTTAGTTTTTTTATATGACATAAGGTTAGGTTCCAACTTCATTATTCTGCATGTGGATATTCAGTTTTCCTATCACCATTTATTGAAAAGACTGTCCTCATCCCATTAAGTGGTCTTGGCACCTTCATCATTTAACCAAATATGTGAGGATTTATTTCTGGATTCTCTATTATATTCTATTGGTCTATATGTCTGTCCTTATGTCAGTACCACACCATTTTAATTACTGTAGCTTTGTAGTAAGCTTTGCAGTCAAGAAGTGTGAGTCCTGCAACTTTATTTTTCTTTTCAAAATCTATTTTGACTATTTGGGGCCTTGCATTTCCATGTGAATTTGAGGACTGGCTTTTCTATTTCTGAAAAAAAAAAAAGGCTGTTGAATTTTGGTAGGGACTGAATTGAATGTGTAGATCACTTGGGGGAGTATTGACATCTTAGCAATGTTTCGTCTTCCCATCCCTGAACTTGGGATATCTTTCCGTTTATTTAGCTCTTTAATTTCTTTCAGCATGTTTTGTAGTTTTCAGTGTACAAGTCTCTCACCGCCTAAGATTTATTCCTAAATTCTTTTAGGTGCTATTATGGATGGAATTGCTTTCTTAATTTCCTTTTCTCTCCGGAATTATTTTTGATCTTAGTACTTGCCACTACCTAACATTTTCAATTTATTTGTTTGTTTATTTTTGTCTCCTTTACAAGAACAAACCTTCCATAAGGGCTAGGGCTTTGATTTGTTTATTGCCATAGTCTGGGATCTTAAGACAGTGTCAGGCACGTGAACAGTATGTAAGTGTTGAGTGCACTGATGAATGAAGGAACCATTTACTTATATCGGCACTCACTTTACTTATCATGTTTTTTTTTTCTTTTGTCACTACAAAGAATGCTGCACTAGACAGCTGTGAACATGTTTTCTGCAATGGAGATTTTATTTTTATGGCAGAAATTCTCAATCAGGGATTGCTGGGTCAATGTCCATTTGTCATCTTAATCATATTTCCAGTTGACAGATTGCTTTCCAAGGTGGCTATAATGATTCTCATTTCTGCCAACAGCATACGAGGGTCCCTGAGCTCTTACACCCCTGGGAACTTTAGGCACTAGCCCGTGTTCAACGTCTGGCAGCCTGAGGGTAGAACTCCGTGTCAGCCGTGCTTCAGTTCACATTTCCCTGATGGCCCATGAGTTTGTACATCTTCACGTGTTTCTTGACCATTTCTCTTGCTCTTCCGTGAATTGCTTATTTACACCCTTTTCCCATTTTTCTATTGTTTTTTAAAAATCTGTTTCTTGTCAATTTCCATGAGCCTTTTATATATTATAGATATTCATTATTTGTCTGTTGTGTGCTTTACAAATATGTATTTTCCCCAAATTATCACACTTATATTGAATTTGTTTATGGTATCTTTTGCCACACAAAAATTTAATATTGCTATAGAGTCAAATATATTTACCTTTCTCGTATAGCTGTAGGGTATCTGGCTTGAGTTAAGAAGTTCTCCTTGACACCAGATTGCGTATGTGCTGATCTAGTCTTTTCCAAATCTTTTGGTTTCCACCTTAGTGGTTTTAATGTTTACATACTATGTAAATTTCTTACAGATGGTTATCTAATTCTGCCGGTACCACTTACTAAATAACCCATTCTTTCCCATGAGTTAACCTTCCTCTTCTGCCACGCATGACGTTTTCCTGTACAATGTGTCTATTTCTAGAATGTCTATTCTGGCCCAGGAGTCTACTTGTGTGTTCCTAGGTCACTGCCGCATGCACTGGACTGTGGCAGCTGTGGGGACTTGTCTGCTGTCTGGGAGGGCACAGCCTGCCTCATTCCTGTTTTTTGTTCTTTAGCATTTATTCTTCCATATTAGTTTTAAGATAATTTTAGTCATTGAAAAGATCTTCTGGAAGATCTCCCGGGGTTCTAACTGGTATTGCTTCTCTTTGTCCAGGTTTCCTTTTTTTTATGGTAAAGACTGCTTTCTTGGTGGCAGTTAGTACAAGTCAATAAATATGGATCCCCAAAGGAGAGCTCAGTTATTTATCGGAGTACTGGTCCATAGAGAGCTGAGTGAAATTGAACCAAGTGATCGTCGGGATGACTGAAGTCAATCCTGCGTCTTGGGAAATGAAGCCGTAGCCAGCTGATACACGGCATATGCTGTTCCACCAACTGTAAGAGTCATGGTGGCTCTATACAGGAGGGCATCAGCTACCCCACCCTTTAGATGCACTGGAATTCCATTCTCCTCCTGAAACAGCCTTTGCTTCTCTGGAGCTTTATTTTCAAAATGCCTGCATGAAGCAGTGCTTATGGTCCTCTGGGCAATCTGACCGAGAGCCAACACATTCCGCAGCATCTTGGCTTAGTTACTGCCCACCAACCGCGACCACGGAACACCACGGAGTAAAATCGCCGCACCGGAGCCAGAACTACCTCTGTCCAGATCTTGCTTTATGCCATTCTGTAAGTTTTCTTCATATAGGTTCTGTGACTTCCTTAGTGATTTTCTGAAACATTTTATATTTCTTTATTACCATTCTGGATGAACTAGATTCTCCATTTCTATTGCTAGAACTCTTATATAGAATAGAAAAATTTCTATTGATCATTGAATATTCTTTCTCCTCTTCTTGCCAATCTACCATAGCATTTTATTAAGGCCAGTAGTTTCCACTCGAGTCTCCTAGATTGTTCAGGTATTCACGTACGCCGTCACCAAGAAGAGGGACTTTGTAATCCCGCCCTCCCAGTGTTCCTGCCAAACATCTCAGTTCCATCATGTTCGCAAGTGGGTGGTTATCTTCCTTTTGTACTGTCAGTAGTCGGGGGTTCCCACCTTTCCTTATGCTACGGGACAGCTTTGTTAGGTTGGCCTGTCTGTTCCCTACGGGTAAGCAGGGCCCCACACCTCCCCCACGCCCCCAGCACCTTGGATCACCGCCTGGGCTGGGCCCTGCTGGGCGTATCAGCTGCCCGCTCCCAGTGCAGTTTCGACCACCAGTCCCTGCCTGCTTGGAGGTTGGGGTCCTGGGGGATGAGGCAGCAGGAGGCCCTTCAGTACGGCCAGGCCCTTTACTGCTGGGCTGTGGTTGTGAACCCCCAAGTCCTAGGCCTTGGGGACGAGGGGGAGAAGCCCCAAGGAGCCCAGTGGAGAAGCTAAGCCAGCTGCACTGGCACACATGCATCACCCACGGGTGCCCTGGCCAGGACACTGAGCCTCCCACGCTCACCTGAAAGTGCAGGTGCTATGATGCCCACTGTGCTACAGGGTTTTTTTTTTAAGCATAATTTCGCTGTGATCAGAGGACATATTCTATGATTTCAATCACTTAAGAATTTGTTGAGACTTGATTAATTTCCCAGCATATGGTCAATTTTGTTACGATTTCCACACACACTTTAAAAGAATGTGTATTCTGACTGGGCGCAGTGGCTCACACCTATAATCCCAGCACTCTGGGAGGCTGAGGCAGGAGGATCGCTTGAGGTCAGGAGTTCAAGACCAGCCTGGGCACCATAGCGAGACCCCATCTCTACAAAAAATACAAAAATTAGCCAGGTGTGGTGGTGCATGCCTGTTGTCCCAGCTACTCAGGCGGCTGAGGCAGGCGGATCACTTGAGCCCAGGAGTTTGAAGCTGCAGTGAGCTATGATGATGCCACTGCATTCCAGCCTGGGTGACAGAGCAAGATTTTGTCTCAAAAAAAAAAAAATGTGTATTCAGCAGTTGTATGACATGTTCTGTATATGTAAATTAGATCAAGTTTGTTAATTCTTGTGGTTAAGATATTTTGTATCTCTATTGATATTTTGTCTGCTTGTTCTATCAGTTCCTGAAAGAAATGTTTTAAATCTTCCACTGTGATTGTGGATTTACTACTTCTCCTTTTAGTTCTATCAGGTTTTGTTTTCTATGTTTTGGGGCTGTGTCATTAGGTGCACACAGATTTATGATTGTTATAGCTTCCTATTTGATTGACCCTTTTATAATTGTGAAATGGTTTTCTTTATCTCTAGTAGTGTCTCTTGCGTAAAGTCTGCTTTGTCTGATATTATTATAGCTGCATCAGCTTTCTTTTGATTACTGTTTATATGGAATATCTTGTTTCATCCTTTTTAGTTTTTTTCTAGTCTTTTATTTAAGGTGCGTTTATATAAGCTGTTTATTGTCGGGTTTTGCTTTGTTTTTATGCCATCCTAGTGTTCTTTTTAAAATAATTAATTTACATTTATTATAATTACTGATATCTTTGAGTTTAAATCTACCATCTTTCAATTTGTTATCCATTTGCTTTATCTATGTTTTGTCCCTTTCATTTTTCTTTTTTCTTGCCTTCTTTTTGGATTAATCAAGTACTTTTTATTATTCCGTTCTCCCCTTCTATTGGCTTATATCAAAATTATATATTTTTTGTTCTTTTAGTGGTAACCTAGAAATTAAAAACTCACTGTTTGCACATTAGACTTCTACAAATGAGAACTTTCCTTCTCCCAAACATTTCAGGGGTTTTAGAAGACTGTCACTCTACTTATCTCCCTCCCACTTTCTATGTAATTTTTGTCATATATTTAATTCTACATATACCTTAAACGTTGTGATTCACTTAAACGTTCATTAGATTTATTCCACATTTACAGTTTTCTGAGTTCTTTCTTTCTCCCTGCATTGCTGTGCCTCCATCTTGGACCACTTCTTCCGCAGTGAGAATGTTCTTTATTTATTTGTTTTTCCAATCCGTCTGAGGGCAATTAATCATCTCAGCTTTTGTTTTAAAATGTCTTTATATTCCTACTACTACAGCTTTTTTTTGTATTTTATTCTTTTTATTTTTTTTATAAAAGTGCATTGACATATAATTCACATACCATACAATTTACTCACTTAAAGTATACAATTCAATGGTTTTTAGCATATTCACAGAATTGTACAACCATCACCACTACCAGTTTTAGAACATTTTTATCACCCCAGAAGGAATCCCATGCCCTTTACCAGGTACTTCTCAATGTCCCCCCCGTACCCCCTCCCAGGCAACCACTAACCTACTTCATCTCTACAGTTTTGCCTATTCTGGACATTTGATGTAAATAGAATCATACAATATATGGATTTTTGTAAATGGCTTCTTTCATTTAACCTAGTTTTTTATTATTTTTTTTTATTGCAAAATATTACGGGGTACTACAACTTTTTATTATGGAAAGTGTCAACCCTAAACAACAAGGGAGTAGTATAATAAGCTACCAGGTATCTATCACTCAGCTCCAACAATTATCACCTCTTACCCAATCTTGTTTTATACACACACAACTCTCTGCCCCCTCCTGTATTATTTTGAAGCAAATCATCATACTGGGCAGATATCATATTATTTCATCCATAAATATTTCAGTAGGTATCTAAATAAGACTTTTTAAGAACCCACAATATTATTTTATCTAAAAAATTCTTAATATTATTAAATACCAAGTCAATGTTCAAGTTTCCAATTGTCTCATAAATGTCTGTTTGAATTAGAACCCAAACAATTTTGACACTTGGCGACTGGTTGGTGAGTCAAGTCTATTCTATTCTATAGTTTTCTTGTCTACCTTTTTTCCTCTCTAGCAAGGGAAACCAGGCTCTTTTCTTCTGGTTTCCTAGTCTGAGATTTGCCGACTATTGTTTAACATCTACCTGTGCCCCCTGTATTCCCTGGAAGTTGGTGGTTTGTGATAAGGAGTTGACTGCGTTTCTTAACGTCTAGCTGCCGACAGCTTTTAAGCCTCGCCCCTGCCCTTTTGCCCCCCATCTGGACAAGCTGATAAGAAAGCCTGGGTGCTTCCCTTAGGTGCAGGTGGGAGATTCAAGCCATGCAAGCTCCTGCCCACCTGTGTGAATTCTCACCTGGCCCCACCTCCCACCCTCACAAAATACCCAGGCCAGCCTCCCTTCCTGGCTCTTGCAAGCCATTTTGGACCCATCAGGAGGCCTGCCCTACCCCCGAGACACCTCAATCAAGTGAGTCATGAACCTTTTCACATCTTCTTGGTGTGTCTGTGTGACATCATCAGTCTCAACATTGCAGCCAAACACTGGGTGGCAGGTCCCTCCTGCTTTTGCAGGCTGGCCATAATACAGTGGAACCTAGGGCTGTGCTGTCCACTGTGGTAGCCACTAGTTACAGGTGGCAATTAAGTTCATACAATTAAATAAAAATATAAATTCAGTTTTTATGCACCAGCCTGGAGTGCAGTAGCCACATGTGGTTACGGGCTCCTGTGGTGGATGCTGCAGATACAGAACATAACCTCACGGCAGAACATTCCACTGGGCAGCACTGTCTGAGTGTGGCTCACACTCCGGTGTGATGATGCTGTGTGGTGGTTCCAGGTGCTGCCCTCAAAACACACATGTGATCTAGCATCTCTATTTTTGTCATGTCAGCAGCCATTCAAGATCAGCCTAGATGCTTAAGTTAAGGGTTAGGGAATGGTGATGTGCTAATTCTATCATTCCTTATTCCTTTAATGTGTAGAACATTTCTCTTTATTTGCTATTTTTTAATTGATATACCATAGTTGTACTAGAATATTTCCATAAAGGAAAACTTTTCTTTTTGGTTGCCTAATGGTACAGTTCACACAGAAAAGGCAGGATAAATGCTGATTCTTTCCCTTTATTTGCCAGTGTTCAAAAGAAGGAATTAGTTCCCTAACATCCTCCAATGATGACTAATATTTTTTGGTATTTTGGGGAACTTATGGGTTTAAATGTTTTGGATGTCTTTCAATCTGTTGCTTTTATTATTCTGATTGAACCACTAATTGTCCCATCTTTGACCAGTGGGAGTGTCAGGATTTCCCAGGACCACCTGTGCATTTCCTCCATAGCTTTAGAATTAGCCTTTGCTCCAAGGCGACCTGGTTCCTTTCAGTGTGAAATGGTACATGGAAACTGCAGTATGTCATAGGGGTGCTCATTGCTACTGACTTGATTATTGTTTTATGCCTTCTCAGTGATGAGAAAGAAAATAGGTTTTTGTTTTGTTTTTCTTTATTAGAGATAAAGCATCATACTTCTGCCATCTTTATTTTTAAAGGATTTTTAAAATAGAATTCTGGGTATAGAATTCTAAATTTTCTTTCAACTCTTTAAAGGTGTCATTGTATTGTCTTCCGGATTCCAACATTCTTATTGAAAATTTATTTATTGGATTCCTTGTTGGTCCTTGAAAAGTAATGTGTCTTTTTTCCTCTGGCAGATTTTAATGTTTTCTGTTTGTCTTTGGTTTTCAATACTTTCATTGTGATGTGCCTCTGTGTGGTTTTCTTTTTATCGGTCTTGCTGGGGATTTACTGGGATTTTTGAATCTGTGGCTTGATGTCTTTTGTTAGTTTCTGCTCATTACCTCTTCAAATATTGCTTCTGCCCATTTTCTTCCTTCTCACCTTCTAAGACTCCAACTGCATGTGTGTTAGACCTTTTCCACGTGTTGCACGTATCATACGCTCATTTTTAAAAAGAATTTTTGCCTTCTTTTGTCTCTCCATGCTCTAGTCTGGGGCAGTAGAAAATATTCAGACTGGAGCAAGGAGATAATAAAGGATTTAAAATTTAAAATATTCTATTCTTCAGGTAGGTATTAAACATTCTATCAAGTTCTTAATTTCAGTTTTTTGTTTGTTTGTTTGTTTTTTGAGACAGGGTCTCACTCCATTGCCCAGGCTGAAGTGCAGTGGTGCGATCACAGCTCCCTGTAACCTTGAACTCCTGGGCTCAGGTGATCCTGAGCCTCCCAAGTGGCTGGGACTACAGGCATGCACCACCACACCTGGCTAATTTTTCTATTTTTTGTAGAGACGGGGTCTCGCTCCTGCTCAGGCTGGTCTCGGACTCCTGGCCCCAAGCGAGCCTCCCGCCTTGGCCTCCCAAAGTGCTGGGATTACAGGTGTGAGCCACTGCGCCTGGCCTCAGTTATCTTATTTTTAATTCAAGAATTTCCATCTGATTATTTTTTATAGATTCCAAGCCTCTGGTAAAAGTCTCTGTCCTGTCATTCATTTCTTGAATGTCTTCATCATCGCTATTGAAAACCCGCGTCTGGCAGCGCCGACGTCTGCGTGGCCTGTGCGTCTGCTGCTTCTTCTTCTGTTTCTTTTTTGTTCCTATCTCCTGGAATGCCTGGCAATTTTTTGGTGAATGTTGGACATTGTGCTAAAACAACTGAATAGAGTCAGGAAGATAACTTTTTCTAGTTTGCTGGAGCATCACATTCCAGAGTCTGGGTGTTTACAGGGTCACTTCTCCCGGACCCCTAACCGCAGTTTCTCTCTCCAGCACCACCGGGCTGTGAAATTCTGCTGAGCTCCTTAGGCTTTTAGCTGCCAATTTTGCTTGACTTCTTAGCTTCCCACCCCAAACAGCTTAGAAACCGGCACGTATCTGGAGAGGAAAAGAGGCACAGAAGGCCGGGCGGTAGCTTGCAACGCCAGTGTTTGTCTCCCCAGACCCACGACGACGCCGATACCTCTGAGCCGCCACCTTCTGCCAGGCCTCTGGGCACATCCAGGGCAAATTTCCCCAGGGAGGAAAATGGCAGCGAATGCCAGGGTCATCTAAGTGTGATTTCCTCTTCTCAGGATTTCAGTCCCTGAAGTCCTGGCTGCCTCAGTTGCTCTCCAATGCCTTCAAAGAGCTGTTTTTTAAAATCTAGCTTTTAGAGTTGCTTTTGGTGCAAGATTTTGTCTGATACTTGCTATTCACCACAGCTGCAAGTAGAAGTTCTTGCTTCGTGGTGAGGCTTTATTTTAGGGTATGTGGAGGTTCATGATTATTATAAAAAATTAAATGATCTAATAAATGATAACGAGGGCATAACTTACGGATTTTCTTGGCATACAGGAAAAATTATCTACTGGGTGATTTGATTGACATAAGAAATTATTAAGATTATATATGTGTATGTCTTAAATTTTAGAACAGAAGAATGAGAGAAAACAAGTTGCATTTATTTTTGTGAAGAACTATATCAGGAAAGAAAACACGTCCAGAGAGATCATTTATTTTTCTTTTCTCCTCCTCATAGAATGAGACCTAAGAGCAAGATCCTTAAGCAAGCCCGTCCGAGCCGCCTGGCTTGTGGCCGCTGCGGGGGCCTCTCACACTCGGCTCGGCCCTTGGTCCTCTCACCGAATGGTCTGAAAACCCCAGCTCGCCTACGGCAAAGAAAGCAGCGCGCTAAGCACACAGTGTGCCCTGCTCTGCCGCGCGGGCGCCAGCTCATCTGGTCCTGCCCCTCTCCTGGAGGCTGCAGTCACGGATCTTTACCAGGATGTAGTTTGATTTGTTCTTATTGGATTTGGGTCCAGTTTGCGATCATAAGACCGTGCTACGTTTTGATGAGTTCTTCCCCATTCAAGTCTCAGAACCAGGAGAAACAAGTCTGGGCAGCGCGTGTGCCTGGCGTGCAGGGAACAGCAACAGGTATCATGATATCTGTCGAGACTGTAAAACAATGTGCGGCTGGGCGGGTGGGCGCTGCCTGGAGAGATGCAGAGCAGGTACTTGGGCCTCAGGGCCGGTGTGTGAGGGAGGGCTCTGGCCTTTCCCAGCGTGCCACACGCTTTCTGAAAGTAGGCTATCATATCTATGAATGCTGTTGTAACACATTTTTAAAATATATTATCTTTCATTAAATTTTAAAAATTGTACAAAGAGTGCATGCACATGAGTTAAAAAACACAAGGGGGCCGGGTGCAGTGGCTCATGCCTCTGGTCCCAGACACTTGGGAGGCTGAGGCAGGAGGGTCGCTTGAGCCCAGGAGTTTGAGGTTGCTGTGAGCTGTGATGATGCCACTGCACTCTAGGCCAGGCGACAGAGTGATACCTTGTCTCTAAAAATATAAATAAATAAAAATACAAACACAAGGGGAAATGTAGGGTGTTACAAAATAAATATAAAATCTGAGACATGAAACAAAAAATTCCATCCGTTTTGTTTTGGATAAAATAAAAAGGCACTTTGCTTACTAAAAAGGTGACATTTCAATATATTAAGAGGCCTTTGATTAGGAATATAGCAGAAGACTTTTCTGCAACTGTCCATTAAAAGATCAGATGCAGCCTCACTGAACAGGGAATGGACATTACTTTATCTTGCCAGCCCCTGGCAGGCTGCTCCATATACCTGCATGTGGCACCGTGTCTGTGAAGTATGACAATGAATAAGTTCTTTTTTTTTTTCCTCCAGACAGGGTCTGGCTCTGTTGCCCAGGCTGGCGTGCAGTGGTGTCATCATAGCTCAATGCAGCCTCGAACTCCTGGCCTCAATCTATCCTCCTGCCTTGGCCTCCCAAAGTAAATGTTTTAGTAGCCATTCAACCCCATGGGTGTCACCCGCTCAGCCTTCAACAGGGAGACCCCATCACCAGCCACTATTTTCCTCCACGACTCTCAGCGAGGGCTTTTCACCTTCAGCAACTCACACCCGCACTCTAGGGGTGGCTGGCACTGCCCAGACCCTGCCTCAGATTCAGGAGGAGAATCCAGGTGACCATCGGAGGGCACCGGGCTGTACCAGCGCACCCTCTCGCAGGCGTCCTGCCCTCCTGGGACTCTGCTCCCTTCTGCTGCTTCCTCAGGGGACACTCGGAAACCCCCAAGCAGGTCCTGGCCTGGGGGCTGAATGAGAAGACAGGCGGTGCCTACCGGACCCCAGGAGAACTCGTCCTCAACACGGGTGCCCACCAGTGGCGGTGTGCGTGCAGCGGTGCAAGAATTAACATTCCAGACAGAAAAACTACTAAAAGAAGTATATTGAAGGAAGAACGTGAGGGGCACATCCTCACCCCGTCGGGTGCCTCAGTGCCCCTCAAATGCTCTGTCCACATTTGACTCCAGCGGCCACAGTGATGCTGCAAGGAAGAGCTCAGAGGGTGAACAACAGAAAGTCCTGCTCACGTGGGACATGTCTGTCTTTGTCCTTCCTGGGCTCACCCTGCTGTGAGGTGTGCACGGTTGCTGGAGTGGGTGTTGCACGAGGATTCTGGAGAGCGTGGGCCTCCAGTTTTCTGGCACATGGTCCCTCCTAAAGGAGGTTTCAAGGCATCTTCTCCGTCCTCCTCCCTGGAGAGGAGACACTTCATTGGGTACTTCCCGGCTCCACGGTCAGTGGCCACCACTGCCAAGGGTGGAGGTGAGGGCAGGGCAACACCCTTTTTACTTAATTTTTTAAAATGTGTACATCACTAAAAAAGACTTTTTTTTTTTTACTCTAAGTATTTTTATTTATTTTATTTTTTTATTTTTTATTTTTTTAATTTCAGAATATCATGGGGGTACAACAGTTTGGCCATACACATTGCCCCTGTTCTGCCCGTGTCAGATCCACAATCGTGGTCATCCCCCAAACTGTGCTCCCCGCATCCATTCAGTGAGAGTTTTTCCCATCCCTTCCACCCCGCTCCCGCCTGCCCACCCTCAGATGAATGTTATTGCCCTGTGTGATGTAAGTGTTCATCAGTTAGTGCCAGTTTGATGGTGAGTACCAGTGGTGCTTGTTTTTCCAATCCTGTGACATTTGGCTTCGAAGAATGGGTTCTAGCTCCAACCAGGATAATACCAGATGTGTTAATTCACTGTTGTTCCTTATTGCTGAGTAATACTCCATGGTATACATATACCACATTTTATTGATCCACTCGTGTATTGATGGGCACCTGGGTTGTTTCCACATCTTTGCAATTGTGAATTGTGCTGCTATGAACATTCGAGAGCAGATGTCTTTATTATAAAATGTCTTTTTTTCCTTTGGATAAATACCCAGTAGTGGGATTGCTGGGTCAAATGGTAATTCTACTTTTAATTCTTTGAGGTATCTCCATATTCTTTTCCACAGAGGTTGTACTAATTTGCAGTCCCACCAGCAGTGTATGAGTGTTCCTATCTGTCCACATCCCCGCCAACATTTGTTGTTTGGGGATTTTTTGATATGAGCCAATCTCACTGGAGTTAAGTGATATCTCATTGTGGTTTTGATTTGCATTTCCCTGATGATTTGAGACGTTGAGCACTTTAAAAAAGACTTTTATAGAAACATTTACCACCAGTATTCCAAGGAACCAAGTTTGGAGAAAGTTGATCTAAACATATGATGCTACATGGATGTTTCAGCTGCAATTAACAGAACATCCTACCCAAAGTAGCTTAAACTACACCAAGGGCTTTTTGTTTGTTTGTTTCACTTGATAAGAATAAGGAGTTTATCTGTGCTGGGCCCAGGTCTCTACTGCAGGGATCTGGATCAGCTTCTCCGCTCTGCTCCTGACTCCTCTTGGTCACAATAGGGCTGCTGCAGCTCCAAGCATCACATCCTCACCCAGCAAAGGCAGTGAATGCAGGGCAGACTGTCTGAATTTACACCAACTTTCTCATGGTAGGAACAGCATTTCTAGAAGCACCTGCCTCACACCCACTCCTCCCTGCAACAGAAGACTCACTCTCGTATCTCCCTGGCCAAACACTGGTTACATGCTCACGCCCATCCGTGAGACCAGGAGCTCTCCAAAGACAGCTGGGAGACCTGGATCTGTCGGAAGGGACAGGCAGGAAAGGCTTTGAGGCAGGCGGCCTTCAGAGCGGGTCACAGGTGAGAACCGGGATGGTGACCTGCAGAACGCAAGCAAGACTTTCCGTTTTCTCTGATGGACCCACAGAGAAAGGATTCCCACCGAGGCGGAGAGAAGGTGACTCCCTAAGTCTCTTCTCATCACATTGTCTACCACGGGGAGCACGGGGGGCGTGAGTGTAGGGTGTATGGGGGTCGGCACCTGGGAAGGACACTCTGCTTTCTGCTGGTTTTGGTCCTTGTCTCAGGGGAGCTCTGCAGGCAAACACTGCCCTTCAGCAAGGAGGCTCAGAGAGGGGTACAGGCAACACAGCCCTGGAGCCATTCAGCTGTCGCCCCACTGCCCAGCACCAGGCTGCTCCCCAGGCAGGCCCTGGAAGGGGTGGTGGCACCATCCCAGAGCAGGGCATCCCCCCCACACCCCTGCCGGCTGGCTGCTCTTCGGGTCTCAGCTGGGGTGAGTAATTAGATGCGGACACAATGCAGTGCAGGCAGCGCCTTCATGGACCTGGGCCCTCCTGCTGTTTGTGGATAATTATCTTGGCAGGGGCTGAGTCCAGAGGACTGGGTCTCAGGGAGGACAGCAAGCCAGCCTGGGAGAGCAGCCAGGGCCCCCCAGGCCTCTGATGGGCAAGAGAGGCCTGAGGGTTGGCCCCTGCCCGGGCCAGCTTCCCCTCCCTGAGCCCTGTCCCTGTCCCTGCTGCCTGGGATGGCTGCCCACAGAGAAAGACCAGCCCCACTGGGGACTCTCCCTGCAGGGGGTCACAGGGGCCTAGGCTGAAGGTGACTCCTGTCCCCTCCTGGGCCGCACAGGCCTACACAGAACCTGGGCAGCCACGCAGCAGACACTTTCAAAGTAGGGGGAGTGGGCCTGCTCCCGGACCGGTTCCTAGGGGAGGTGCTACTTGTCCTCACCCCCAGAAGCCCCAGATCCTGGCTGCAGCTGACCTATGGTTTCTGGCCACCAGCAGGGGTGGGCAAGGCCAGGACAGACAGGGAAGGAAGAGGGGGTGCGGGGGCCTGACTCCTGGGCCCTGCGCATCTCCTGCGGTGTCACACTTGTGTCTTTGGTTATCTGCCAGCACCGAGCCTTCCACTAGCAGCAGATGCCTCCGGTTCTTAGGGCTCTGCTGGTGCCTGGAAGCTTTCACTGCATGAGATGAGTAAATGCAGAAATCCAGGTGCAAGGGGACACTAGGGAGCCCCATGATCCCTGCTACAGGAGGATGGCTGGTGGGGGCTCAGCTTCCGTGCTTTGACCAGAGACCCCGGAACCAAATTCGGGAGAGCAGAGCATGGGGTTCAGGAAGAGCCTTAGCCTGCTTGCAGGGCACTGAGTCCACTGGCATCAAAGAGCTGCAGGGCACTGGGGCTGGGGTCCATGTGTGGGGGAGGCCAGGCCTGTGACCCTGCTGCACCCCAGCTTCCTCTTGCCTCATCCCCTGGGCCCTGCCCCACTCCTAGAAGGAGGCACCTGCACACTCTGCCTCCAGCCCTGGCAGCAGCTCAGGTGCTGCCAGTCCTGAAGCCTTGGCACCTTTGTGCCTAAGCCCATCGGACCTGCCGGGGGCTCCCTTGACTCTGCTACACGTGCAGAACACCCGCCCCCCTCCTGACTCTCTCCCCTAAAGAATATGGCAAATGTAATTGTTAATATGGCTAGCTTCCTCACTTAACAAATCCTAGCAGTACTAAGGTACAGCGGAAACAAAGCCCCCTACCACACCCCAAACTCACCCACACTCCTGCTAGCACTGGGGGGTGCATCCTCCCTTCCCTGTGTCTTATCAAAACTTTCAATGTTTGCCAGTCTGAAAGGGGGAAAATACTATCTCCAGGTTGCACCCACTCGCACGATTATGGGCAGGTTAATCATCTTTTAGCTGATAGCCACTTGGGCTTCCTTTCGTGTGGTGCGTCTAGCTGCCTGACCATTTCCCGTGGGGATTGTTGGTCCTTTCCTTATTAGAGTAGCTCTGTTAGGAGACTCTGCCTTTGTTGGGCATTTGAGTTATCATAGGTTTTCCCCAGTTTATTGCACATCCTTTGACTTTAAAGGTATCATCTACGTAAAATGTTGCCATTTGTAATGTAATTAAATTTTTCAGAAAGATTTTTGTGGCTTCTGCTTTTGTGTCATATTTAGAAAGAGTTTCCTCATCCTGAGATTATTAAATAGCCTCTTGTGTTTTCTTCAAATGATTTTGTGGTTTTGGTTTTTTGCATTTATAGTTTTGGCCCATATGGAATTTATTTTGGAGAAGTGGGATGGGGTCCCATGTCCTGTTTTTTCCAGGCAACTACCCAGTTGTTCCAACACTCTTTACTAAATAATGCCCTTTCCCAAGTGGATTTTAAATGCCCAACTAATCATATGCTAAATGGCCACACAGACCTCTGATCTGTGTGTCCACTCAGCTGCTCAACTGCCAGCAGCAAAATGTTCTGGTTGGTCCCATGGCAGATTCTACTCTCTGGCAGGGCTAAAGCCTTCTTTTTTCCTTTTCAGAATTTTATAGGCTATTCATTCTTTCCTTTTGTTGTGTAAAATATATGTAACATAAGAGATACTATTTTAACTACTTTTAAGTGAACAGTTCAGTGGCACTAAGTACATTCTCATTGTTGTGCAACCACCACCACCGTCCATCTCCAGAACTCTTTTCATCTTCCCAACTGAAACCATTCAGTAAACAGCAACCCACCATTCTCCAACCCCCAGCCCCAGCACCCACCGTTCTACCTTCTGTCCCTATGATTTTGACAACGCAGGTGCCTCACGTAAGTGGAATCATACAGCATCTGTCCTCTTGTGACTGGCTTATTTCACTCAGCATAATGTCATCAAGGTTCATCCATGTTGCAGCAGGTGTTGGACTTTCTTTGCTTTTTAAGACCAACTTACATTCCATTATACACACACGTTGTTTGTACCTGTCTATGGACATTGGGGTGCTGCCATCTCGTGGCTGTTGTGAGTAGTGCCGCTGTGAACACGGGTGCTCAGATAATCTGTTCATGTCCCCACTTTGAATTCTTTTGGATACATACTTAGAGTAAAATTACTGGATCTTATGCTAATTCTATTTCTAATTTTTTGAGGCACTGCCACAGTGTTTTCCACAGTGGCTAAACCACTTTATATTCCCACCTACAGTGCGTTAGGGTTCCAGCTTCCCCACATCCTCTCCAGCACGTTTGGGTTTGTTCGGACAGTAGCACCCTAATGGGTGTGAGGAGGTACCTCCCTGCGGTTCTGACCGGCATCTCCCCAAGGATCAGGGAAGTTGCCCGTCTTTTCACGTGCTTATTGGCCGTTGCGTATCTCCTTTGGAGATGGGTGTGTTCACACCTTTTCAGACAATTCTTGTACCTTTAATTTCCTCACAGACTTTAGAATTGTTCACATAGTCATAAAACTCACCCTGTAGCTACTTTTACTGGGGATACATTCATCATATGGGTCAGTTTGGGGAAATTGGGGCCTCAGCCCTCCTTGGCTCTACTGTCCTGCTCTGCACTGCGCGTTCTGGGCTTGGTCTGAGTCATCCTCTCTACCCCGTCCCCCACCCCCATGGCTCCAAGAATCACCCATATTTGCTCCCCTAGCTCAGTCCTGGGCTCCCAGATGCCACTGGACAGCTCACCTGAGTGTACTCAGGTTCTTCACCCCTGTGTCAAACACTCAACTGCTGACCTGGTCTCCTGGCCTGGTCTCCCAGCCTGTGACAGCCACATGTGCTGGCTGCAGGTCCAGGTAGAAGCTGGACACATCCTTGCCTCCCCATCTACCTCACCTTGGAGGAAGTCAGGGTCCTGGCAGAAGGAAGGCACAGAGAGAAAATGACTTTTGTGAAGGGTCATTTACCAAGGTGTAGACAAGGTGTAGGCAAAGCCAAGAGAGATGGTGAAGCCCCTGAGTGGGCTGTCGCAGAGCCTGGAGCTGGCAGGAAAAGGGGGTGGGCAGGGCTGGGGCCTCAGGAAGAGGGCAGGCGGGTGCTCCCGCAGCAGGGGAGCTGGGGAAGTTCCCTAAACTCACCTGGAAGCAGATGGGGTGGAGGTGGGGCCACCTGGTGTCTGAACGGGGGCCAGTGGGCCTGGAGTGGCAGACTGAGAACACCAAGCTCCCCTTCCCCCATCCCGTTAGGCACCAGTCCCTGCCAATCCTTCCTCCCAAATCTGCCCTCATCTCTCCTTCCTCTGTCCCCACCTCTGCCAGCCCAGGCCTCTGGTTAGATGCCTGGCCGGCCCCATCCACTCCCTTTGACACCCAGAGCCCGTCCTCTCTCTAAAACCCTCATCTGAGCAGGTCTCAGCAGGCATCAAACCTTATTTAGCGCCACAATGTCCTTGGGATGAAGTCCAAATACCTTGACCACCTCTACAGGTCCCAGGTGGGACCTGTAGCCATACTCTCCCCACCCCCATCCAAGCTCCGGCCACGCAGGCCCTTCCTGCAGCCCGCACAGGCACTGTGCTGCCGGGCACACTCCTCGCCCTCGCCCCACCCAGGTGGGTTTCCACCGCATGCTCCCCTCTGTACTCCAGGGTGCGTCTGACACCCTCCAACTCCCGCCCCGGCTCACGGCCCGACGGGGGCTCAGCCGGCACTGAGGTTGCGGAGAGGCGGCGCAGGGTGGCGAGCAGGTGCAGGGCGGGGTGGGCACTGTCGCAGCTGGGAAAGCTCACAGGATAAGGCCTAGACTCCTCCCCAGGTTGAGGCCTGGCGCACGCCCCAAACCCCTCTCTCGGGACTTCCCTCCACTGTCTCAGGTCACCTCCACGCTGTGGCTCTCGCCGTCCCCTCACTTGGAATGCAGGATGTCCCCAGAGCAATCGTCCACCACGGCGTGTCCCACGCCGCCCCCGCCGCTAATCCCTCCCGCGGTCTCGGCTCCCGGGACACCCGATACCTCTACTGTCGCACCCGGCGAGGACCGAGCAGCCCGCGAGAACTTACGCAGGAGCCCCGAGCGCCTGGGGAGTGCCCAGCCCCGCCCGCATCGCTCCGCACGGTCTGGCCCCCTGGGGGCGTCCAGGTAGGACCGGGTCGACCCCCCCAGCCCAGCCCAGAGCGCCTGGGGTCGGGGGGGGGGGGCGGTAAGACACACGCCCCGTCCGGCCAGGCGCCAGGGGCGCGGGAGGAGGAGTCCGGACGGGGCGGGGTGGGTCCCTGGGACTCGACCTACCTCCTTCACCCTCCACCCCGCCTTTGGGCCACCGCGGCCAAAGGTTGGGGGTTGGGGGCGCGGCTGCAGCCGCGGGCTCCCGGAGCGTGGTTAAGCGTTAACCCGCGGGCCCGGGGCCAGGACGCGGCGCTGCTTTGGGCGCCGGTCCCGCCCGACGCGCAGGGCCGGGTCCCCAGCCGAACCCGGGGGCGGGGCCGAGACCGAGACCGAGGGGAGGGGTCAGCGCGCGGGCCGGCGCGGGCTGGGGGACTGGCGGGGCCTGGCGGCGGGCCCGGGGCGGGGCCTGCGGAGCCTCCGGGGGCGGGACCGCGCTCGGGCTGGCGGAGGCGCGCTCACCTGGAGGCCGCGGGCCCGCCCTAACCTGGTTTCCGGCGGGGCGGGCGTGGGGGCGGGGCGGGCCGCGCGGGCGGGGCGGGGCCGGGCTCCCGCAGACTCAGGGACCCGCCGCGGAGGCCGCCGGCGGCCGCTCAGCCCGTGGGCTCGGCTGGGGCTGCGGCGAGCGTGCGGGCCGCGCCGGGCATGTCCTAGGCGGCGGCCCCGCCCAGCGCTCGGCCGGGCGGGCGGGAGGGCCGGGACCCAGCCGGGCCGAGCCGGGGAGCGAGCCGGGGACCCAGCCCGGACCGCAGGTAAGACGCGCCGGCCCTGCGCTCGCCGTGGCCGGGGCCTCCTACCGCCCGCACCTGCGCGCCTGCGGGACTGCACGGGGTACGGGGAGGGGGCCTAGGGCAGCGGGGTCCCGGCAGGGCCCGGACAAAGGCGCGGGGGCGGGGGACCGCCCAGTGCACCTGGCCAGGCCGGTCCCCGCCGCCGCGGAGGCGGCCCAGGTCTTCGCCGGGCCGGGAGGGGCCGCCCGACGCGCGTCTACGCGGCCCGGCCGGGTGCGTGTCTATGCGGCCTGCGGAGTGGGTGGCAGGCCTGGGCGCCCGGGTCCCCGCCCCGGCACCGGCGCGGCCATGGCCGCCCCCGGCGAGCGCTGATTCAGAAGCGCCGCTCCCTCCCCCTCCGGGCCTGGCGCTCCCGCCCCGCCGCCTCCCTCTGGCCTGGTCTCTCCTCCCGCGGTCCCTCCCTCCGTCTTCCTCCTCCTCTCTCGTTTCCCTTCGCCGCAGTCTCTCCGCTGTCCCGGCCTCCTCTCCCGGCCCGGCCCTGGGTCTGCTCCTTCAAGCCGCGCCGCACCCCTGTCCTTGGGCATCTCTACCTGTACCCCTCCTCACCTGTGGACGGGTGGGGCGGCGGAGGGGACGAGTTTGGGGTGTTTATTATTCTCCCTCCTAGCGACTTGGCCGGCCCAGCCCCGAAGCTGCCCAAGGCTGTTTGGAAGCGTCTGTGGCTCCCAGGCCTTTTCAGGGTGGGCTGCTGGTGGCAGCGGGTAGCCTGGCTCTGGCACAGCCACATAACCAGGGGCTTGGCCTCCCTTTGCCTTAAGCCTCTGCTGTGGCCTCCTCGGGGTGGAGGTCCTGCGCCCCTGGCCACTGGGAGCTGGCAGCAGGGGATGGCAGTGTGTGATATGTGGAGGCCAGGCTGAGGGCTGGATGGGGGCTGGGAGACACATGATGGGGTGGGCTTTCCAAAAGAGAGCCGGTCATCTCCCCGGCAGCCTCAGGTGAGCTGGGCCTACAGGGGCAATGAAGCTCCACCCCCTTGGCCTCCAGCTGGATGGACCCGAAGGCAGGGCAGGGCCTCAGGGTGAGGGAAGTTCTGGCTGCCTGGAGCTGCCTGCTCCTGGTGTGGATTTTTCTACATCTTCCCACCTGCTTGCACAAGGTGAGGGTATGCCATGTGTTATGTGGTCACCTGGGCATTTACTGATGGTTGGAGCTGGTGTTGGTTTCGTCTGCGCCCCACTTGGAAGGGAGCTGAGACCTGGGCCAAGAGCCTCATGGCTGAGGACCCTGGATGTAGGCATCGCAGGGACAGGGCCAATCCTGCTGTGACAAGAGTGACTGCATGTCACCATGACCTCATGTGTGGTGGCCATGTACACACTTCCTGGGGAGTGAGTGTGGGGGACCCTGTGTGGCCATCCCCAGCTCAGCAGTGGCCCCCACCTGTCCAGCTGGTCCTGACTCCTCCCTCGTGCCCTCGAGTCCAAGTTCAAACCATCCTTTCGGCTGTGACCCTGTCTTCAGGACGCCCTCAGCCTGGCGGCATCACCTCCTCCTCTGCTCCCAGTGGGGCCCTAGCCACTGTCATCTCGGTCCTGGGTGAATGTCCTCACCTCTTAACCAGTCTCCTGGTCACCTCCTGACTAGTGTCCTGCTTAACCTCCAGCTGTTCTCTGTACTGTGAGTCAGATCATGGTGCCTGCAGACTCAAGAGCTCCAGGGCCAGCCTCACAAGCATGTGACCAGACACCCCCATGGAGCCCCTCACTCAGACCCCACACTTAGTTTCATGCTCTGCTTTCTTCTTCATAATTTTTGAACAAGTGCACTGCATTTTCACTTTGCAGTGGGCCCTGTGGTGATGGAGCTGGTCCTGGGCCTTCCGTGGACTTCCATGTGGCTGCAGGACAAGCTGCAGGACTCCCAGAGGCATGCAAGGCCCTCCATCCCACTGTCCCATCCCAGGCCTTTACACTGGCTGTTCCCTCTGCCTGGAATGCAGTCCCACAGATGTCCATGTGCTCGTTTCTGCCCCTGCTGGCTGTGCCCAGATGCCACCGTCTCAGTGAGCCTTCTGGAACACCTTCCCCAAACCCCGCCCAGCACAGCTGTCCCGCCCCTGTTTCCCTGTTCTCTGTGTCACCCTCCACCTTCTCATGAGCTACTCACCTTCTCTGTTGCCTGCCTCCCAGCTGGAGGGGAGTCCCAAGATATGGGGACTCTGTGTGTCTTGGTGGTGTTGTCTCAGCCCAGGCCACCACCTGGCACATAGCAGTGCTTAGGAGGTGTGTACGGACTGTGTGTGCCCGAGGTGTGCCAGCAGGGTAGAGTGGCTGAGGGCCACATGGTTTCATGCTCCAAGCGTGCAGGGTGCCTGTGAGAGTGTGGTCTGTGCACACTGGCTGCCTCAGGCTGCCCAAGGGCCTGGTGTCAGGCAACGCTGGCCCTGTCATCACTCAGGCTGTCCCCACCATGCCCCTCATGGTGCTGCAGTGCTCCCTGCCTGTGCTGACCACACCAGTCCCTCAGACCCCACCTTTTCTCATGGCCCTGGGACCATAGGCACCAAAGGCTCATCTCCCTCCTGGGCCCTGAGGGGCTGCCTGATGCTGTCTTTGCACGGTGGCCACCAAAGGACATTCACTTCCTCTTGGTGCTGGGCATATTGATGGCTCTGGGCCCGCTCCAGCTCTGTACCTGCTGTGCTCCTGGGCCCCTGCCTGGGGCTTAGTCCCAGCATGTCCTGCTGGGGGCAGTAGGTCCTTTGGTTCAGGGTTTGTGTCCTGGGGTGGGTCTGGACCTGGCATTGTGGGGTCCTGATGGGCCATGTGGGGTTCCACCCATGAGCTGCTCCTGGTGGGTCATGTGGGGTCCACACACAGGCAGTACGTCCAATGTTCCATGAACCTTGACCCCTGACACCCAGAAGAAAGATGAGATTAGGTACGGTGGGCCTAGAGGATAAGGGACGACCAGGTGGCCTTGGCCAGCGGTGGAGGGGTGTCCAGGGCTGGACATGGCAGGGAAGGCAGGTCACATAGGGCACAGGCTGACAGTGGGACTCGGGGCCACACTCAGGGAAGGGCGGGTGGCCTGGTGTGCCTGGAGCCCAGCGTTCCTGGAAGTGGCCAGCTTGCCTCTGAGGTGCAGGATCTGGGCTGGGCCTTGGGTGTGTCCAGGCGGCTGTGGCCCAAGCCAGGGAGCCTCACTCTGACGACCCCTTCCTCTCCCCAGGGCCATCGGACCTGGCCGGCGCCAAGATGAGCGTCACGTCCTGGTTCCTGGTGAGCAGCAGCGGCGCCCGCCACCGGCTACCGCGTGAGCTCATCTTCGTGGGGCGTGAGGAGTGTGAGCTTATGCTGCAGGTGCGTGGGGGCGCTGGGAGGAGCTGTCCCTCTGGGGCCAGGAAGCTGCCCACCCCACTTGCTGTAGGACACCCTGGAGAGAAGGCTGGGATGCAGCCCGGGCCTGGGCACCTCTACCTGGGCCCTGGACCCGCAGGTGGGCTTTGGGCCTCCCTGGGGGGGTGTGCAGGCTCAGTCCCTGCCCCATACGCATCCCTGTTTCTGAGAGGGGTGCTTAGGCTTTTGTCAGACTCTCCAAGATGTCGGGTGAGAAGGTGCCTGTTGTGGATGGGGAGCTGAGTGCCCGCCTCCATATGCTTGTCGTCCGGGGCCCCCCAGCCATGGGTGGGGGTGCTGCCTGGGGTAGTCCCATCGGTCTTGTTCCTGGATGTCCCCTGGTGAAGGCTGGTGCCTTTTGAGGGTGCCCTGGGCATGGGGGCTCTTCTCTGGGCAGGAGAGGCTGGCAGGGCACTGGGCCCTGGACAGGTAGAATTTCTCTCTGGCCCTGGGCTTCAGAGTCCGCATTGGGCTTCGGTGGGGCTCCTGTGTCTGGCTGTTTGGGAACAAAGGGTGGGGGTAGTGCACTGACCCTGTAGGGCCCGTCCTGGCCTGGGCTCCTCCCTGTGGCCCCACCCACCCATCATGGCGTGGGGGCAGTCCCCAACCCCCCTGAGCAGCCCCTCATGGGACTCTCAGAGGAAAATGATGTCCTGGGTGGCAGGCACTGTCCAGACCACCCGAGGGGCCTGCTCAGGGCAGAGAGGCTGCCTGCCCACCTGGGTCCTGTTGCTCAGACCTTGCTTCCTGAGTGCAAAGCCCCCTGCTGAGTCACACGCCCAGGGGTGCCTGAGGCTCTGACAACGGGGGCTGGGCTGGGGCCAGGGTTCTGGCCACATGGACATTCACTTGGGTAGCAAAGATTTGTCCACCTCTACCCAGGGCAAGCTCTGTCCCAGTGACACTCTGCTGGCATCCATGCTGTGGTGTGAATGTTTGTGTATGTTGCAGCTTAATCCACAACGTTGATAGTTTTAAGAGGTGGGGCCTTTGGGAGGCGATTAGGACGTGAGGCTCTGCCTTCAGGAATGGGATTAGGGACCTTATAAAAGAGGCCTGAGGAAGCTTGTTCGCCTCTCTTCCAAGTGTGGATGCACCACCTTTGAAGCAAAGACAGGGCCCTCACCAAACACTGAATCTGCCAGCGCCTTGATCTTGGACTTCACAGCCTCCAGGACTGTGAGCAATAAATTTCTGTTGTTTATAAATTACCCATTCAAAGGCATTTTTTGTTACAGCAGCAGGACAGACTAAGTCCAGACATCCCAGCTTCTCCCCCAGAATGTCCTCTGATTGGCTTGAACCTAAACCCGGCAAGTTCCTCACAGTGTGCTTGGTTGTTCAGGCTCTTAAGTTCTTTAATCGAGAACATTCTCTCCCCTTTTTTTCTCTCTACTTCATGCCTTTGGTAGTTGGAGAGACAGAGTTGATGGCTGTGTACAGGAGTTGGCTAATGTTTTCTATAAGTGGCTGGGTAAATATTTTGGGCTTTGTGGGCCACATGGTGTTCATTGCAGGCTCTGCTGTTGTAGTGAGAAAGCAGATGTAGACAATACTTAGGAACAGGTGCGCCAGTAACACTTTGTGTATAGACGTTGAAATATGCATGCCTATGATTTTCACGTTACAAAATAGTCTTGTGATTTTTAGCCATTTAAAAGTGTAAAGGCCATTCTCAGCTCTCAGGCCACACAAAGACAGGCAGTGGGCCGCAGAGCATACCCCTGGCCTTAAGGAGTGCCCCACTGGCGGATTGGGCGGGTTGCTCCCCCGGCAGTTGCGTGGCATTGTCTACATACAGGTGTGGCACTGGTGATGGCAGTGTTCCACCCAGTGTGGCCAGGGGGTCCTCCTGGAGAAGTGGCACCTTAGGGCCTTTGGGAGGAGCCAGAGCAAACCTGCAGGTGCCGGGGACCCAGCGTGGGCACTCTTCCCACCCCAACTCTGCTTGCTTCTCTTCCTAGGTATGGGGGGAGAGTCCACTGTTGGGGGGAGTCAGGGTGCTGAGAGTGAGTTTAGGGTCTGATTCCTGGTTTCCGGGCCTGTCGGTGGTAGAGCCCTGAGCAGGACAGGAGCAATGGGTGCTTCTCAGCTCCCCACACCAGGCCAGCCCCTGGCCTGGGCACACCTGAGTTTCTGCTGCTCACTGTCCTGGGTGGTGTGGCCATGTAAGACGTGTCTCCATTATGCATGGGGAAACTGAGGCTCAGCAAGCTCATGTGAGTATAGAATGCAGGAGGGCCAGTCGGCCTCCCGCCTGCCCACCCTGGCTCTCTCACTGCCCTTGCTAAGGGCGTCCCTTCAGGGGCTGCACACCCCTGCAGGCCACCTTTACCTTGCCCTCCCTGGGCAGCCACTCCTGCTAGGACGTTCCTCACCTCCACACCACCTGCCACCACCTGCCCCATCCCCACCAGCTCTGGGCTCCTCCAGGCACCTTCCCTTGCCACCTCCCAGCCCCCAGGCCCTCAGGACTCTTGCATGTTGGCTTCCCTTCCCTGCCACTGTGCATGTGTGCATACGTATATACATGCATGTGCACACATGTCCATATGCACACATGGCTGTGTCCATGTGCACGTGTATACACATGTACGTGCATGTGTGCACATGTGTGAGTATGCATGGCACCTTGTGCACATGCACACGTGTCCACATGTACACACATGTCCGTGCACACATGTCAGTTTGCACTGTGCATATATGTGTATGCATCTGTGTGTGCATGTAAGTGTATGTGTACATGTGTATGTGTGCCTGTGCATGTTGCCTGTTTGTAGGGAGGTGTCCTCTCTGTCTCCATCGGTTTGCCCTTCAGCTGTCCATGGAGTGTGTGACAGCCAGGATTCCTACTCTCATCCTGACCCAGAAACCACAGCCTGAGGCCGGGAGCCCCTGCACACACAGTGTGCCCAGCCAGTCCGCTGTGGTGCCTGTGGCTGTACTGGGAGGAGGCTTGGGGGGAGGGGCGGTGAGCTGGCAGGAGAGAGTGCCCAGAGCTCTGGGCTGTAGCCACTGCCAGGATCAGCACAGCCGGGGCAGGGCTCTTGCCCATGGAGGGCGTCAGACACAAATTGTGGGAACATCTTTATTCTGTTTTAAAGTGAGTACAAATTATTAGACTCTTTCCCCCAAATCTGTGCTCACCCCCATTCTTCCTGCCTCAAGGGTTCCTCTCTGCAGGCCTTGGTCTGTGTTGTTTTAAGTCTTGAGCCCTGGGCCATGGACCACCTGTCATGGGTGGGCTGGCTTCTAGCCCCTGAGCACATGGGCTCGGCTGGGTGGGGGTCTGCTTCTGGCCGGGGGTGTTGGGGACTGGGAGAGGGTTCTGGAGGGGGCTTCTCCCTGGCCTCTCCCCAACCCCTTCCCATTAGTCCCGGGTGCTCCCTGCCGTTGGTGTGTCTGGTGACAAAGCCCAGGCCGGAGGTGGGGGTGGCCCAGGCTCTGGGTGTGGATGGGGCCCGTGGGAGAGGGAAGGTAGATGTGGGCAGGGTGGTGCACCTGGGCTGAGGCCCAGGCCCAGGTGAGGGCATGGTGTGTCCAGAGCCCACAGAATAGTCTGGTCAAAGCCTGACTATAGCCTGGGCAGGGTGGGGAAGGTTTGGAGGGGCCCCCAGGGCTCAGGGCCCATGGGCCAAGGCCAGGGGAGCCCCAGAGAGTTGCACTGGAGAGTGGTAGGCAGAATGATGGGCCAGGCTGGGTGGGGCTGGGACACAGGAGAGGCAGCCGTGGGGCTGGAGGCAGGTTGAGGGTGCCAAGGAGGGGGATTAGTGGGGCTGGTGCCTTGCTTTCGAGGGCCTTGGCTGGCGGGCACTCCTGGGGGGCCTCGAGGGCAGGGCAGGGAGGGCTTGAAGTGTTGGGAGGTATCTAGGGGTGTGCCTAGCAGGTGGCTGTCAAGCCCGGGGTCTGAGGCTTGGGGAGTGGTGGGGATGTGTCCGGGCTGGAGAGGTCCTCTTGGAAACCCCTCTGGGGCTCACTCCTTGGCAAAGATGCATCCAGCTGCCCATCCGCCCGCCTCTGCCAGCAGAGCCTTGGGCCACCCAGGCACCCTTCAGGTGGGAGCAGGGTCAGCAGCCCCTGCACCACATCCCCCCGTGCTCTTTCCAGACCTTGTCCCCCGGGGACAAGGGAGGTCTGGTACCCAGCAGGGAGGGTACCCATCATGGCCCTCAGGCCTCAGGGGTTGCTTTCCCTGAGACAGTGGGTCCCTGTGGCCCCACTGGGCCCATGTGTCGGGCAGGGTGAGGCAGGACTGCTGGCCTATGCACAGGCCAGGTGTGGGAGGAGGTGAGCCCCCAGCTTATCAGGGAGCCCTGTCCTCCAGCTTCCAGGCTGGACTCTGAGGCAGGAATCATGCCCCTTGGGGCTGCCGAGAGGGGCAGGGCAGCCCTGAGCACCCAGGCAACCCCTACGCTGCGGCAGGTCCTGGGGGGCAGCAGCTCCCCTTCCCCCACTGCACCATTTTGGGCCAGGACCAGCAGGAGGGGCTGATGCAGGGTCACCAGGGCCAGCTTCTTGAAGGAGGTGAGTGCTGGGGGTGGCCTGCAGCCAAGGCCTTCAGGGATGGGCTGGGAAGTCCAATAGCGGAGGCAGTGTCTGGCATTGCCTTCTGGCCTGGTCCCCTGGGACCTGGTCCCCCCACCCTCCTGGGGCAGAGGCTGCTGCTGGAGCGACAGGGAGCCATTCAGCTGTGGGTGCCAACTTTGGACGAGGAATTTGGACCAGGGATGGGGGTGGGGCTGGAGGTGGTGGTAGGTCTCCAGGTCAGACCCACCCTGCCAGAGGCCAGCTGCTCCAGCTGGCAGGTGAGTGGGCACCAGGATCAGACCGGGGGGCCTCCCCAGGGAGGGTGTCTGGAGCTGGCTGAGCTGCCTACCTGCATTTCCCCAGGAATGGGGTGGGCTGGGTGGGTGGGGGTGGCTCAAGTCTGGCCGCCCCAGGACCCTCCTCTCCCCTGCAAGTCGCAAATTGTCCCTGGCACCTGCCCACTTCCTGGGAGGATCCTGGCAGGATGAGGCATGGGCCCCGCCCACCCTGCCCTTCTCCTCCTCCCTCCCTCCACTGTGGTACACCAGGTCCCTTCCCGCGGCCGGCCCCTCGTCATGGCTCAAGCTGGCCACCTCAAGGCCGCTCCTTGGGTGGCCATGGTGGTGGGAGCATGGAGGCCCCACAGGCAGGCTGTGGCAGCCGCTTAGGCCTACTGGCCACCACCAGCCCCGCCCAGCTGGAAGCGTCTCTCTAGGGCCTGCCCTGGTGCCTCTGCCCGGGCCTTGCCAAGCTGGGTGACCTTGGGCAGGGGCGGGGCTGGAGTCATGTCCACCCCCAGCCCCTGTGGTGTCTCTGAGGGAGGAGCGAGGCCCTGTCCTAGAGGCTTCTAGTCCTCGGGAGGGGTGCTGGGGCCTCCCCCCGAAACTGGTTATTTCAGGGTGGTGCTGGGGATGGGGCAGGTGGAGAGTGTCAGAGAGAAGGTGGGGCTTGGCAGTGGTGGCAGGTGCCAGGGAGGTGGTGACCAGCCTGAGGGTCCTGGGGCTCTCACCTGTCAGACTGGGAAGCCCCCTGGGAGCTGGAGGGATGCTCAGGTCCTGGGCCACTCTCCTGTGGGTCTAGGGCCATCCTGTCCCTGGGGGTGGGGAGTGATCTTTCGGGTCCATCATCACTGGTGTGCTCTGGAGGCTGACCCGCTATCTTGCCGGGCACTGCCTAGACGGTCCCCAGGTGGCTGTGTGGATTGCACACTGGGTCACACGCTGCCATCTGGGACAGGGCCTGATGCTTCCCTGGGTTGGCTGGTTCTGCTGGCCTTCCCTGGGGCTGGGCCCCCAGGCCTGCAGCTCCTCAGGTTGGGGGGCAGGAGGGATGCAGCCGCCACCGGCAGCCCCCGGCAGCACAAGGGGATGTGTGGCGTGGGGGAGGCGTGCTCTCTGCTGAGACCTGTGCTGGCAGCGCCTAAACTAGTAGAACGTGACCCCATCCCTGCCCCTATTTCCCCGAGCCCTTGTGGGAGAGTGGCAGGAGCTTGGCTGTGGTCCCACAGTAGACAGCGAGGCTGACCATGTGGGGTAGCAGGGGCGACTATCCTCAGGAGTGGGGCCTGGGTGGGCTGGTAGCCAGGAAAGGGATAGAAGTATTACATGTGCGTGTGTGTACATGCAGGCAGGCGCCAGACACAGCCTTGCTGAGAGGTTGGGTGTGTCCCTGTGGGGCTGGGCCAGGGGTGGGGGAGCCTCCCCTCCTTAGCCTCCCCACCCCCCAGCCTCTCGACCCTCCCTCTGGGCTCTGCCTCCAGCCTGGCTGCAGCCATCTGACCTTGGGAGGGAGCAGCATGTTCCAGATGACCAGAGGGTTCCTATCCCTCCCACGGCTGACCCAGGAGCAGTGCTGGGGAGGATGGTCACAGAGGGGAGGGTCCAGGTGGCAGCAGAGGGTGGGGGGAAGTGGCCCTGGCCTCTTGGCCAATGCCTGTGACCTGCTCTGGTGGCCAGATGGGCTTTGCCAGTGCACACTTTGTGGGGCTGGCGGGGGGCCGGTGGGCTATTGTGAGGATGGAGAGGTCAGCTTCTGCCTCCTGGGCGTCATTGTCTCCCTGGGATGGGGCACCTGAGGGCTGTCTGTGTGTCTCCCCAGTCCCGCAGTGTGGACAAGCAGCATGCTGTCATCAACTACGACCAGGACAGGGATGAGCACTGGGTGAAGGACCTGGGCAGCCTCAACGGGGTGAGTGTGTGGCCCCTGGCCCTGCCCCTTTGCATGGCCCCCACTTTTCCTCTGCAGCCCCTCCCCTCAGCTCTGGTCCCGCCCCCTCAGCTCTGGCCCCGCCCCCAGCTACAGTGGTCCCCTCCCTGGGCTCCCACTGGCAGGGACTCAGGACTGCAAGGGCGCAGGTGGGCAGGGGAGGCATTGGGCTGGGAAATGGGGCCCCTGAGATGGAAGGGCTGTGCCAGGGTACCCTGTGTGGGTATGGGGGGGCGTGTGAGTTGGGAGTAGCAGGGGCAGGGAGGTGACCAGGATGGAGGCCCTGACTGCAGGGGCAGGGCAAGGTCAGGCAAGAGGAACCGGGTGTGTGGGGTGGAAATGGGGCAGGATGGGGAGGGGCCCTCTCTGGGGGCACGTGTGTCTGTCTGTCCTGGAGCTACCCATCTGGGTGTCTCTGTTTCTGAGTTTGGTGGACATGAGCCTGCTCTGGGATGCTGTTTCAGTAAGAAAACAAAACCACCAGCCTCTATCCCTTCTGGGCCTGTGCAGTCCTGAGCCAGGGGTCCCCATGGCAGCCTCTGCTGTGTGAGTGCTGCAGTCAGCACTGGGTGCCACCCCCAGAAACCCCCCAAGGTGCTGCAGCCAGGGGGTCTCAGGCCTGCCAGGGCGTGCCCCAAGGCCCCCTCCCCAGGCCTGCCTATCGGAGAGCAGCCCTGCTCACACCAGGCTGCAGTGAGTGTGCCTTCCTCTGCCTGCATGGGATGTGCTGCCCACACGGGCTTTGAGAGGGTCCTGGGGGGCTGATGGCCCTGGGTGCATGGTGCCAGCCT
Organism: Daubentonia madagascariensis; assembly: GCA_023783475.1. Lineage (NCBI taxonomy): Eukaryota > Metazoa > Chordata > Mammalia > Primates > Daubentoniidae > Daubentonia > Daubentonia madagascariensis. Next base: position 1,283,362 of record JAKFHU010002089.1, read on the forward strand.
GGTCCTGCACAGCCGGCTACCTCGGAGGCCTGTGACGTCCACAGGGCTGGCAAGAAGGGTCCACAGAGCCTCAGCAGCTGTCCCCACAGCAAGGCAGTGCTGGGCTGCTGTCTCCATCCTTGCTTAGAGCCCGCGGACTCCTACTGCGCAGACAGCACGTGCAAACCCAGCCTGTGCAGTGCCAGCCCTCTCCCAGGCTCGTCTCTGTGGCAGGCTCCAGCCTGGGACGCTGCGTGAGGGCTGCCCTCCCTCGCGGCTCCCAGGACCTCCCTCTGTCCCACAAGGCTTCTCCACGTTGTCTGTGTCCTCTTCCACTCTGGGCCCCGGAGCTGGGTCTAAGTCTTGTCTGTCTTCCTGCCACTCTGGCCTGTCCCGGAGGCCCTCAGCATGTTGGGGTCTTTCCCTCATCTGGCTCTGGTGTGATGTCTGGTGGCCAGCACACTGACACGCCTGCAAGCTGGCTGCCTGGATTTGGGGTGTTGTCAGACCCTCTGTGGCCTGACCAGCCTAGCCGTGGCCACTGCAGGGCAGGCCCACCTCTGCCTTCCCCAGGGCACCAGGGTCAAGGTGGGGGCAGGAGCCGACTCAAGGCTCTTTGTGGGTGAGAGGTGTTTCTCAGAGGGGTCCACTTCACAAAAGTGCTCGCAGGGTTCTGTTCCTGAGGGGCCACACCAGAGTCCCTGTGGCACAGAGGAAGGCCCTCCAGTGGCCGTCTGCCCTGTGGTCCCTGTGGTGCTCAGGGCTGGGCACACATGTGCTGGTGGTGTGGGTGCCCAGAGCAGTGTGCGGGGCTGGGGCTGGGTCCAGCGCTGCATGGGCCATCCACTTGTCATGGACTCTGGAGACTGGGCGCCCCTGCCACCCGCCGGTTCAGATCCTCGCCGCCTGTCTCCTCCGCAGACGTTTGTGAACGACATGCGCATCCCAGACCAGAAGTATGTCACTCTGAAACTCAACGACGTCATCCGCTTCGGCTATGATATCCTTCCCTGAGCACCACCTACTCTGGGCTTCTCCATCAGCCCCGTTGTCCTGGAAGCAGGGCAGGGGCCTCCCAGTCAGGCTGGGGCCCACGAGGGTTAGAGAGCTCAAGGACACCCAGAGGCTGGGCTGTACCTGCTCATGGGGTGTGCCAAGGAACTCCAGCCCCTGCAGCCTGCCCCCAAGCCTGGGGCCCTGGCCACAGGCACCTGCCACTTGCCCACCTACCCACCCAGGGCCTGGGGAACGATGACTGCTCCCTGGGACCCAGAGTCCTGGCCTGATCTTGGGTGCACAGGCTTGGTGTTCTGTGCTCACACATGGGTGAGTGTGGCCGTGCTACCCCCTCTGCCCTGGGAAGGGGATTCTACTCCAGGTAGCTGGGGGCCTCTCCTCTACTTGCCTCCACAGGCCCTTGAGTTGACACACCTGCCATGGGCATGGACTTCTGCACTGGCCTCTGGGCACCAGGCATGTGTCCTCCAGCTCTTTCTGCTCCTTGTTCTCCTTAATGCGCGGCCACATTCCAACATGTATGTGCTGGAGCGTGTGCAGCACCGTGTCCCTGAGGAGGCGCTCAAGGTTAGTGCTGGCCAGGCCCTAGCGGCCCACAGCCTTGCCCCCTCCGTGCTGCCACTGCGGTCTCCCTGGCAAACCCCCAGGCCTCTCAGGGCACCCTGTCTTGGCTGTGGGTGCCACAAATCAGGCCAGTCTAGCCTGCCCTGCCAGAGGGCCCAGTCTGGAGGTGGAGAAGGTGGTCAGTGCCCCCAGGCCAATGCCTGACAGATGGGTGCACCGCTGGGGCTGCAGCAGCACCCGGGGCTCCGGGAGGGACTTGGCGTTGAAAGGCGAGCTGCATGGGCTTCCTGAGCCACAGTGAGGACCTGGCCTTGGGCCCTAGCCGGGTTTGGCTCACAGAGTGGCTTTCAGGGCATGCTGGGTGGCTAGGGTGCAGGAGGAGGCTGCTGGGGTAGCTCTGGCAGGAGGCAGGAGCAGGAGCCCAGCTGGGAGCAAAGTGCATCACTAGGGGCGAGGAGAGCGTGGAGCCCAACACCCGGTGGCCCTGGGCTCCCAGCATCTTGGCGAGGTCACCATGGGGGTGGCCAGGGCAGGCAGGAGGAATGTGTGGAGGTGTGGAGGCTGCCTTCAGGGCCAACATCCTTGGAGCACCCTTTCCCCAGTGTGCTAGAGAGACACACATGGCCAGAGCCCCCCGGTCAGAACTCAAGGGTCCTGGGCTGGGAGCCACAGCCAGTGGGGACGTCTCCTGTTCCCTTGCTTGGTTGTGTGGGAGTCACAGAGCACAGGGTTTGGGGGGCTCAGAGCTTTGCCCAAGAGCCCCATGTGGGGTGGACTGTCCTCAGCCCAGTTTCCCAGATGAACTCCAGGCAGCACAGGGTCCCATGGCAGGTGAGGGGCAGGGCCGACGGGAGCCCCTTCTGTCTGATGTTCCCCCACTCAGGCCTCCCCCAGCCCACCAAGCCCCAGCTCCCTCCTGGAAGCTTTGTGATCCTGAGGACCCCCTCATTCCGGGCCTAGTTGTGGACCCCAAGTCACATGGCCCCGGCAGGTCTCAGGCCCTGTCTGCTCTTTGGGGTTTTGAGACCTTGTGACCTGTGAAAGAGAGGCCATGCCACCCTGGGTGGGGGTCTCCTTGCTCTGGGTCCCCATCCGTCACCCTGCCGGGCCTGCCCACAGCACGAGAAGTACACCAGCCAGCTGCAGGTGAGCATCAAGGGCTCAGCGTCCAAGAGGGGCGAGGCACTGCCGGAGCACATGCCCTACTGCGAGTCCTTGAACCTGAGGCCGGAGAAGGGGGACCGGAGACCAGCAGCAGGTAGGCCCTGAGCAGGGATAGGGACGAGCACACAGGACACCCCCAGGCTCTGCTCAGCCCCACAGCTGCCACCCCCAGTGTGCCCCACCTTCCCCTCCCTGCACCCTCCCCACCAAAGTCTACACTCACCCTGGCCCTCACACCTCCTGGGCTCCAGCACCCACAGTAGCCATAGCACAAGCCTGCTCATGTGTGGGCTCACCTTGTGCATGCCCACACCTCTCACCCCTGTGCACACCTACCCATGCTTGCCCCCACCTCACCCCTGTGCACACCTTCCCATGCACACTGCACCTCTCACCCCTGTGCACACCTAGCCATGCTTGCCCCCACCCCCACCCCTGTGCACACCTTCCTGTGTACGCCCTCACCCCTCATCCCTGTACACACACCTGCCTGTGCACGCCCATACCCCTCACCCCTGTGCACACCTTCCCATGCACACTTACACCCCTCACCTCTGTACACACACCTACCCATGCACACCTGCACCCCTCACTTCTGTGCACACCTACCCGTGCTCGCCCACACCTCTTACCTCTGTAGACAAACCTACCTATGCATGTCTGCACCCCTCACTTCTGTGCATACCTACCAATGCTTGCCCGCACTCCTCACCCCTGTACATACCTACCTGTGCACACCCACACCCCTCATTTTTGTGCATACCTACCCGTGCTCGCCCGCACCCCTACAGGTGGATGGGTGTTTGACGAGATTTGCTTTGCACCTTTTGGCTGCTGGTGCACAGGGTGGGCAGAAGTCTGATAGGAAGGCAGCTGCTGCACAGGTCTGGCTGGCTCCAAGGGGCGAGTGCCTGGCCAAGTGTGGAGGGGGACAGGGTGCAGGATGCAAGCCTGAGACCCCAGCGCATGACTTGCGTTCTGGGTAAGAGGAGTCATGTCCAGGGATCAGGCTCTCTGCTCCCACCTCTGTCAAGGAAAGGTCACCCTGCCCCCCAGCTTCAGCCCCGTGTGTGCTGTGTTTCCATGGTCAGCTGCGCATCTGTGGTGTGCAGCCACACGACTGCTGGCGTCTGGTTGGGATGCAGATCCACCCAGAGTGGAACTCTGCTAAGGACTGGGAAGCTTTCCAGAAAGTCACCTGAGCTCCCCGGAGCACCTGTAGGTGTCCAGGCCATAGACACACAGCTGGTGACACCAGCTGGGAGCTGTCTCCGAGGTTATGGCAGGTGCAGCCAGCTGGGCAGGCTGGCTCTTCAGCCTCAGCAGAGAAGAGGCAGCATGTTGTGGGGTAGAGGAGGGGTCCTGGGCCAACAACTGAGAGGGCTGCACAGGGGCAGACACCCCACCTCAGCAGCACATGTGTGGCACTGGGTCAGGAATGAGGTTCCAGGGAGGGTGAGGCATGCAGGACACATCTGGGGAGTCCTGTGTCCCCTGTGGCACAGTGTACACATGCTGCCTGACCAGAGACCAGGCCTCAGGCCCTCTGGCTGCCTGGTGGTGTGGGCAGCAGGGAGCCACAGCTGGCCACGACTCAGCTACCCACAGGGCTCTGTCCAGGATAGAGCAAACTCAGGGGTGGGGAGGGAGCTGTGGGCACCGGAGCCAGTGCTGACTAGGGGACCCCTGCCCACTATTGCCATCTGGAAGCTGCTGGGCTTCCAGCTTCTCAATAGGAGCTGGAAACCGGATTTCATGTGAAATATGATTTTTAACCTCTGGCCAGTGATTCAAACATCAAAACAAAAAGCAAACGCTATATGGGCCACTCAGATTGCAGTGGCTCTCTGTCCCCCAGGCCACCCATTTGTGACTTGGACCATTTACAGAGCCTTGGGGGTAGAGGGAGGGTTGGACCCAGGTGTGGGCTCCACTGGCCTCCTGCCCCTCTGTTGGGCAGGCTCCGAGGGCAGAAGGCCAGGGCAGGGCTGAAGGGATTACCCACCCCAGAGTGGGGCTGCTGAGGCCAGTGACCCCCCAGGGATGAACCTCCCCGGCACAGCCACCCCAGGGAGGCCCAGGCAGAGCCAAAGCAGATGAGCATCTGCATGACTCAAGGCAATTGTCATTCCCCACAGATTCAGAAACAGGTCTCAGAGCAGTTTGCAGCTAGCTGGGGTCCCGGGCTGCTGCAGGTCTGAGCAGGGTGGTGACACCAGGGCTGCCTCAGAACCCAGCCTCTCCTGAGCTCTAGGTGTCTCCTCCCATCCACACTGGGGGCCGCAGTGACCTGGGTCTGAACTCTTCTCCCTCCGCAGAGGCAGCAGCTTACCGCACGCCCCTGTACGGGCAGCCCTCCTGGTGGGGTGAGGACGATGACAGCACACAGCCCGAGGACCTGCGCCAGGAGGAGCCCCGCCCAGGTTGGTCATGGGACCAGGCTTGTGAGACCCCCAGGTTCCCAGAGGGTGGTGCATGGGTGAGGGGATGGCCTGGCCCTGAGTTGTCTGCTCCAGGGGAGAGGGGGCCTCTGTCCCCCTCGGGTGGAACAGACGGTCCTGGTGGAGGAGGGTGGTGGAAGGTCACTGCCTGGGCCTAGTCTGAGTTATCTCCCCACGCCAGAGCGTCCCAAGGAGCCGGTGCAGCAGGACAGGGAGCTGGACGGTTTCCGTGCCCCTGTCGAGCCTCAGGGCTACTCATTCAGGCGGGAGTCCAGCTACTTTGAGATCCCCACACAGGAGGCCCCGCAGCCGCCACGGCCCCCCGAGGTGCCGGCACACGAGGCGCCCACTAAGGATGTGGATGTGGGCGCAGGTGGGGTGGCCCCCGTGGTGCAGAGCCACGCCTCCTTCACCATCGAGTTTGACGACTGCAGCCCTGGCAAGGTGAAGATCAAGGACCACATCACCAAGTTCTCCCTGCGCCAGCGGCGGCCCCCAGGCAGGGAGGCCACGCCTGTTGAGATGGTCTCGGCCGAGACCAAGGTGGCTGACTGGCTGGTGCAGAATGACCCGAGTTTGCTGCGCCGGGCGGGCCCAGGGGATGACCGCCACAGCACCAAGAGCGACCTGCCCATCCACACCCGTACCCTGAAGGGTGAGTGCCCCGCTGGCGGCCGTGCCAGTCTCGGAGCAGGCAGGTGACTGGATGTCAGCTGTGTCTGCACATTTGCCACGCCAGCTTGGCTGCTTTTCATTTTCCAATTAACCGCCTAAGAACCACCTGCCTAATCAGGGGTCCGTGTCCAGTGTCCTCCCGTTACATGTCTCAGCTGCGTGTGCTGGGCTCTCTGAGGTGCGGGTGCTCTGTCCCCGGCCACAGGGGAGACTCACCTTGGACACGGGGTGACGAGGCTACCCGAGATAGATCGCCGTTAACTGAGGTCTCCACGCTCTCCCAGGCCACAAGCACGAGGATGGCACACAGAGCGACTCCGAGGACCCCCTGGCCCAGGCGGCCACGGCCGCTGGGGTGCCCTCAGAGTCTGGCGGGGAGCAGGTGCGGCTGCAGAGGCAGATCAGACGGGACCCGCAGGAGCTGCTGCACAACCAGCAGGCCTTTGTCATCGAGTTCTTTGACGAGGACACGCCCCGCAAGAGGCGCTCCCAGTCCTTCACGCACGCCCCGCCTGGGGACCTCAAGGCCGACAAGCGCCGAGGCCCTGGGCCAGCGGACAGGGACCGCGCCGGCGCTCCCGCCCCAGCCCGGGCAGCAGGTGGCAGCATGGGACCACAGAGGGCCGGCTCGCTCAAACGAGAAAAGGCGACGGAGGAGCGGCTGGCCAGCCCCTCGCCCGCCGCCCGGGCCCCTGCCCGCCCCTCCGGCAGCGTGGGGCGCCGCTCTCGCCTGGCCCAGGACTTCGTGGCCCAGTGTCTGCGGGAGAGCTCCCCGGCCGCCCAGCCCAGCGCTGAGAAGGTGCCTCCGGCGCCGCCCGCGCCCCTGACGCCCCGCGGGGCCAGCCCCACGGCCCCTCCGACCCCACCGCCGCCCGCTGCCGACCCCCAGCTGACCAAGGCACGTAAACAGGAGGAGGACGACAGCCTCAGTGACGCAGGGACCTACACCATCGAGACAGATGCGCAGGACAAGGAGGTGGAGGAGGCCCGGAAGATGATTGACCAGGTGCCGGGCGGGGGGCCGGAGCCTGCGTGAGGGCGTGGGGCTCAGGGCCCTCTAGGGCTGCCGTGATGTCGGGGCCCAGACGTTGGCCTGCCGTGGCCTAGGTCTGGCTCCCGTGTCTGGTCCAGCTGGGCAGGCCAGAGGGGGCCTGGCGTGCAGGCTGAGGTGCAGGCCCTGCCTCCCGCCTGTCCAGGGTGGGGCCCGTTTTCCCACTGACACACCCAGATGGACAGCCCGGCTGTGCGTCCCCACCACTGGCCAGTCTGGCCAACCAGGTCCCCAGCCTCCCGGTGGCCCGTGTGGGCCTGTGTCTGAGTAGAGGGTGGAGAGGTGGGTCCCTCTGACCCTCAGTGCCCGGGGCCATTTCCTCCTGGCAGGTCTTTGGGGTGCTGGAGTCCCCTGAACTCTCCAGGGCATCTTCAGCCACCTTCCGGCCAGTCATCAGAGGGGACAGAGATGAGGCTGGTGATGTGGGCGTGGCCCAGCGGGTGGCACTGCTGCAGGAGTTTGCCTCCCGGCCGCTGGGCGTGGTCCCCCAGGCGGAGCACCAGGTACAAGCCCAGACAAGCTGCGCCAAGCAGGGGCCAGGGTAGGAAAAGGGCAGTGTCCGGGCTGGGGCCTGAGGTCAGCGGGCCCCGATGAGGCTGGACTGGACCTTCTTCTGAGGGGCATGATTACCTGGCAGGTGTGGAGGGCTCGGGGCCAGGTGTCAGGCCCGGAGTTGAGTTGGGTGCTTGGGTGCATGCTGCCCCGTGGGCTGGCTCGGGGGGGTCCAGGGGTCAGGGTGGAGCCCCAGCCGCTGACTGGGACTGAGCCCTGAGGCACTGAACTGGGCTGGGTGCCCCTGTGGCAGAGCTGGCCCCAGCAAGGGTTGCGTTGGGGCACACAGGCCCAGGCGGGTGATAGGGACCCCCGGCTGCCTCTGCAGGGGCATGTGCACCAGGCACCAGGTGGCATGGGTGGGGCCGGTGTTAGGGTAGGTTGCCTTTGACGCCCTCCTGTTCCCTGGTACCTCCCCGTTGCCCCCTGCTGCAGAAACACTCCTGTCCTCTTCTCCACAGGGCCTCCAGGTGCCAGGCTCCCCGGGGGCTCAGAAGTGGGTGTCCCGCTGGGCCAGCCTGGCTGACGGCTACTCAGACCCGGGCCTCATGGGTAAGTGACTCTAGTACTGTTGTGCAGGGTCGGGGCTGGGCCAGGGTGGCCTCAAGCCACTGACCGTGGACACAGGTTGCCTCTTCCTGTGCCTGGGGAGGGTCGGGGCTCCCGCATGCAGAGGGCCTGCAGACCTGTGGCCCCTGTAACTGGGCTGTCCTTGTGCTTTGCAGAAGACAGCCTGGGGCACAGAGCTGGGGAGCCCGAGGGGCCCCTGCCTGGGCGCACACGCCGACGGCTCCCTCAGCTGCCCAGTGACAGGGCGGGCAGCCCCGCAGGCTCTGAGGCCACCAGGAGGAGTGGGCCCGGGCCACCGGAGCCGGGTATTGAGCAGGCAAGCCGCCTCTTAGGCCAGGAGGACTTGGACCCTGACAGCCTCAGTGACGCCAGTGGGTCAGATGGAGGCCGGGGGCCTGAGCCAGGGGCGGAGCAGCCGGAGAGACAACGGAGCCCCCAGGAGGGGTCGGCATGGAGCAGGGGTCGGCGCTCTCCAAGGACCCCTGGGGAGCTGGCCCCCACCTCTTTCTTCATTGGGGACCAGAACGGGGAGGTTCCTTTCCCCAGGAAACCTCGTGTGGCTCCAGGAGAGGCAGAGGGCCCAGGACAGGCAGCCCAGCCCAGCCCCCCGGTGCGGGATGGTGTCTGCGTCAGCACCAGCGGGAGGACGGTGGTTCAGCTGCAGACCACTGGGCGGTCCCTGGAGCCTCCTGGCCCTGGCCCAGCCCCGCCCACGGAGGCCCTTGCCTTCCTCCGGCAAGAGAGCTTCACCAAGGAGCCAGCCAGCTTCTCCCCAGCACCCAGCAAGTCCCCCCACATCTCTAGCCACCCCCTCCTGCAGGACCTGGCTGCAGCCCGGGCTTCACGCGCAGACCTCCACTCCCAGGACACCCACCTGATCTTGAAGGAGACCGAGACAGCCCTGGCAGCCCTGGAGGCCCGGCTGCTCTCTAAGTCTGCGGACGCAGAGTGTGAGGGGGGCAGCACCCCCAGGCCACCAGAGGACTCCCTGTCCGGGGACTCAGATGTGGACACAGGCAGCACAGTCAGCCTACTCAGTGGCAAGAATGGGCCAAGCCCAACGACCCCTCAGCCCGCCGGTCCCCAGAAGACGCTGTCCCCACCAGTGGCACAGGACCTGGGAGGTGCTGTCCTGGGCAGTACCCGAGAGCGGCTCTCGGTGAAGCAGCATCGCCCGCTAGGCCCGGCAGACATGGGCCAGGGAGAGCCGGTGCAGCGCCCGGCTGTGCGGAGTGGCCAAGGGCCCCGGGGGTCCCTGGACTGGCCCGAGGAGGAGCGTGGCTCCGGGCCTACCCCCCAACTGAGCTCGGACACGATCGTCTCCAACCACGAAACCTCCGAGGCCACTGGGGCAGGGCGGCCAGGGCCTCGCCGGAAACCAGTGGCGCCCCCGCCATCCCCAGCTGCCCGGGAGGAGCAGAGCCGCAGCTCGGCCGGTACCCAGAAGGGGCAGCAGGCTCTGACCCGCTCCAACAGCCTGTCCACCCCGCGGCCCACACGGGCCTCCCGGCTGAGGCGGGCCCGTCTGGGAGACACCTCAGACACTGAGGCTGGGGATGGTGAACGGGGGGCTCCAGCCAACCCTGAGCCGGCAGGCCGGCCAGCCACTGAGCAGACCAGAAAGCTGTCGCGCTTGGACATCCTGGCCATGCCCCGGAAGCGGGCCGGCTCCTTCACGGGGCCCAGCGACCCCGAGGCAGCCTCTGCCCGTACCGGCTTCTCTGGCCGCAGCGTCGAGTTGTATTGTGCCAGCCGCAAGCCCACTATGGCCGACGCTCGGGCCACCGCCAGGAGGGCCGCTGCCACAGCCACCGCCACTGCCACAGGCCCCCGCCAGCCCTTCAGCAGGGCCCGCTCCGGCAGTGCCAGATACACCTCCAGTGAGTGCCAGGAGTGGGCGGGAGGCCGGGGCTGAGGTGGGACTGCCTGTGGGTCTCTGCAGCCTTCTGGACGCCAACTGGGTGCCCGCTGTGGGCCCTTGCCTGGCACAAGAGGAGTCCCTGTCCCCAAAGCCGGGGTGGGTGTGTCACCAGACACACACACACGTATATGCACACAGGCAGGGCTTGCAGTCCCCTCACATGGGCAGAAGACCTTGACCATCTGCAGTATAGAGGGGCTCCTTCCATCCCCCCAGGTGAGCCCATCCCCCCAGGTGGGCCCTGCCACTGTTCCCGTGCTCTAGGCTGGGACCCCTGGTGGCTTGGGAGGCATACATGAGCCCACACCATCTGCTGTGGAGTCCAGGGACCTGGGGAAGGCTGTCCCATGGTCCTCTGTCCCCTCCCAGCGGCCGTGCAGCTCAGCGAAGGGTGCCGGGTACACCTGTGCCATCTGTTGGGAGCTATGCCGCTCTAATACCCTCAGTCCACAGACTCCATGGCCAGGAAGGCCTGTGTCGTCTCCGCCCCTTCCCCCCACCCCAGCAGAACCCCCGCCCTTCCACCCGAGGTCCATGTGCACAGTGAGGGGACCAGCCACTGTGGCTACCAGAGCTGGCCTCCTGCCTGGGTGCTGGGCTGCCCCACCCCGCCAAGGGAGCCGTGCCGTCCTGAGAGTGGATTGGTTTCAGGCGGAGGTGCTGCTGGACCAGCTCCTGCCTCCTGCCCGTGTGCCCCGACAACTACCCACCCACTCCTACGGTCTCCCCCCATGCCCAGCCCCCCACAGGGCTAAAGGCCAAGATGGGGTCTGTGGCGAGGGCTGCCAGATGGCCGTGGGCTGAGAACCCACCCCTGCTTGGTGGGAACCCGCTGCCCTGCCCTGCATCTGCACGCTGATGATGCGCTGCCTGAGCTTGCCCCGTCCTGGCATGTTCACAGCTGCTTGGGGCTCAGCGGGGGTGGGCGAGGACTCCAGGATTCTGCTGGTGGGGCCATACCTGAGGCATGGGTCTGGGGGCTGCAAGGGCTGTCCTGAACCCCTGGGACCACAGCTGGCCACGTGGGGAGGTTTACTCCTGTTTTTGCTGTCTGCCAGGCACCACCTCCCTGTCATCCAGGGGCATGTTCCCTTCTAATCAGGCACAGACCCACCCCCAGGACTGCCCTGGCCTGGGAGCAGTAAGCTGCTCCTCGCACGTGCCTCTGGGCTGGTGGGGGCCTCTCGGCCCCCTAAGCTCAGCAGCTGTTGGTGCTTCAGCTAAAGGGTTTCTGGGTGCAGCGGTACCAGCCACAGTGCCCCCCAGTCCTGCAGCGCTGGGCCCTCACCCAAAGGGACCCTGGGCCGCCACCGGGTGCTGAGCACTGCTTTGTTCTGTTCTTCCTTCTGAAACCAATTCATTCACCCAAGACACGCGGCGCAGGCAGCAGGGCTCGGATTACGCATCCACCTCCGAGGAGGAGTATGGCTCCCACCACGGCTCCCCCAGACATACACGCTCCCATGCCCCACCAGCCACACAGACCCCGCGGGCTGCCAGCTCCAGCCGGGCGCGGTCCCGGGCCCCCGCCCCCCGGGACACGGATGACGAGGAGGAGCCTGGCCACTATGGTTTCATCGTGCAGACGGCAGAGATTGCAGAAATTGCACGGTGAGGAAATTGAACAGTGAGCGGCTGATTCACATCCATCCACTGGCTGGTGCCTCTGGGCTGAGAGCACCCTCAGGGCAGGGACCAGACTGGGAGCTCGTCTCTTGTTCCCCAACAGGTGTGGCGAATGCTTGCTGTGTACCTGTGAGTGTGGGTAGCTGAGTGGATAGAAGCATGGATGGATGAATGGACAAGTGAGTGAATGGGTGGATGGATGAATGGTTGAGTGAATGAGTAGATGGGTGGGTGGATGGATGGATGGATGGGTGGATGTGTGGATGGGTGGGTGGATGGATGGAAGGATGCATAGATGGTTGAGTGAATGAGTAGATGGGTGGGTGGATGGGTGGATGTGTGGATGGATGGGTGGGTGGGTGGGTGGATGGATGGATGGATGGATGGGTAGATGGTTGAGTGAATGAGTAGATGGGTGGATGTGTGGATAGATGGGTGGGTGGATGGGTGGATGTGTGGATGGATGAGTGGGTGGGTGTGTGGATGTGTGGATAGGTGGGTGAACTCTCTCATGTGATCATTCGGCAGAGGTGTCATCTCAGGCCAGGCGCTGGGGAGGGTGGTAGCGAGGATGGGTTGGGGGCTCAGGGGCAGGAGGGGACCCAGGGCCTGGGTGAACAGCTAGTAGTGTCTGCTGTTGAGGGTGCTGAGCTTGAAGTCTCTGAGGTGTCTGGAAGGAGGTGACCAGAAGCAGGTGGCCTCAGGAGAGTAGCCCAAGTTGGAACAGAGGCACCGGCAATGTTGGCCTGAGGCCGTGGGAGGTGTGTGGTTGGTGGGGAGGATGTGGAGGGAAGGGGCCAGGGACAGAGCTCCTGGGATGCCTGAGGGATGGGGGTGGGTGGTGGCCCATGCGGCATGTGGGTAGGAGCATCTGTGGCCAAGGAGGCAGGCATGGGCTCGGGGCCCTGCTCCTGGGTGAGAGAGATGAATGTGGTGGGGGCACCCCAGGCCTCTGTGGGTCCAGGAGGAGAGAAAGGAAGGGGCACGGGAGGGCCCCTGTGAGTCTCTTGAGTTTTCTGCTTCCCAAAGTCAGTGAGCTGGAGCGCTCAACATGCTGGGCACAAGAGGCGGGGGACCAGGGGCGGGGCGGGCACTGGGGCAGGGTCACATGGCAGTTTGATGTCACCCGGAAGTAGAGGGATGGCCTGCATCTTGACGTAGGAAGGGTGGGCCCTGCTGGGGGCTCAGTCTGGAGTGCGTCAAAGACAGCCCTGGTGGCCAGCAACGGGCCGTCCAGGCAGAGGGCAGCTGGGGAGCTGGACATAGGAGGTGCCCTGGGAGAGCTGGCCCAGCTGAGGGCAGAGACCCTCCTCTGTGGGCCCTGGGGCCGGGTGGCCGGTTCTGCCAGTGTGGGGCCTGCCCGCCATGAGCATTGGTGGCTGCTGGCAGGACCTGCTGGTTATGGGCCTGAGGGGCTTCGGGGGGCAGCAGGACAGGCCATGGGGCTGTGGTCTTCAGCAGGGCCTCCTGGAGGGGCCACGTGGGGCCTAGGGCTTGGGAGACCAGGCAAGAGGGCAGGGAGCTGCTCCTGTCCCCAGCCATCCTCTGTGGCTGCCCGGGCACCTGCCTGGGAGATGTCTGTTACTCTTGGCAGGGTGGAGGCCTGTCCCGCCCAGGGGCACAGCCAGATGGGGTCCTGAGTGGCCCAGGCTGGGGGCTTAGCTCTCCCTCGACCTCTGCCCCATGGGGAGGTCTCCAGCCTCCCTGGAGCTGCCCAGTTGTGATCCTTGGGTCAGGAGCCCCAGGTTCTGATTACTGTGGCCTCTGCACATCCAGCCTCTGCCTCAGATTCCCTGCCTGCAGACATGGGTGCTTGTGGTGCCCACACATTCCATAGCTGAGTCGTGTCCATGCCACGCAGGCTGGGCAGCTGTGATGCTGGCCCTGATGGGTGGGGAGGAGGTGAGGCTACCCAGGTGCCCCGGGCCAACTGTGGGTATTTGGGTGTTTCTGCACACCCATCTCGTACGACTCTGTCCTAGCCCCCGCCATCCTCTGTGGCCTCGGGGAGTGGAGCCTCCTGGTGGGGCCATGCCAGCCCCTATGCTCCTGTGGCCTTTGTGCTGCCAATGGCTGGCTGGACCCGTGCTCAGGGCAGGCTGGGGAGCTGCACCATAGGTCCCTGCCCCTTGAGGGCAGCTGCCTCCCAGCAGCAGAGTTGGGCCTGGGGGAAGGGAGGGGACCACATGTAGGCCCCTTGGGCTCCAGCCGCCCCAGCTTCCTTTGTGCTGGGGCCCAGCCCAAGCTGACCCCCACGGGACCTGCCACCTTTCCTGCCGCTGCAGGCTGAGCCAGACGCTGGTGAAGGACGTGGCCATCCTGGCCCGGGAGATCCACGATGTGGCTGGGGATGGTGACTCGCTGGGCTCTCCGGGGCCTGCCCGCAGCCCCTCCCTCGGCAACATGCCCAGTACCCCTGCCTCAACCATCTCCGCCCGCGAGGAGGTGAGCCCTGGGCTTCCCGAGGCCCCCATGCTGGAGCCAGCCAGGCCCCGCTGCCCCCACGGTGTCCATGCCTGGGGAGGGCTTGTCACCTCACTGAGCCTGGCCCCACCCTGAGGAGGGCCAGGTCAGGGTCCTCAGGCAGCCCCTGCATGCCACGCAGAGGCCTCGTTATACGTCCCTGCTGGGCAGGCTGGAGCACATCCTCTGGGTCAGCTCCCCAAGTGGCCACCCGGAGAGCCTGTGGTCTGGGGAGCTAGTAGTGAGGGACCCTGAGCAGGTAGACTGCCTTGTCTGTCCACAGCAGCCACCCCCACCAGGTGGGGCCGGTGCTGCCCTGCCCTCCCTCTTGCAGCTGGTGCAGCGCATCCCTGAGGCCAGCCTCAACTTCCAGAAGGTGCCACCTGGCTCACTGAACTCTCGGGACTTGGACCAGAACATGAACAACAGCTGTGAGGACTCCCTGGCCAACAAGACAAGGCCGCGGAACCGAGAGGAGGCACGGCACCCACCCTCCACGCTCAGAGAGCTGGGTGTCTGGGGCTGAGAAGGGTGCCAGGGGCCATGCTGATGTCAGGCTCTTGCAGGTGATCTTTGATAACCTGATGCTGAACCCAGTGTCCCAGCTGTCGCAGGCCATCCGTGAGAACACAGAGCACCTCGCGGAGAAGATGAAGTGAGTTGGCAACCCCTGCATGGTAGACGCCTCCAGTTCCCTTGGGCGCAGATACAAACACATGCACATGAGCTGGGACCAGCCAGGCTGTTGTCCACATGAGGGCAGGTGGCCCAGTAGGTACACGTGTGTGCACACGTGCAGCCAGGCCCTCTCGTGTGCACGTGCACGCAGATCCCAGCAAGCAGACCCTAAGCTCAGGGGAGCCAGTGCCTCTAGAACAGCCCTCCCCTCTCCTCCTCCCTCCAGCCCTGGTCCTGGGCTCAGCCTCCCCAGCCCTCGGTGTCAGACACAGAAGTGGGGGAGGTCTGGGCGGCTGTCGTGCCTCAGTTCTGTCATCACCGTCCTCACCCTTGCTCCCGCCACCCCCCTTTCCCCCACAGGATCCTCTTCCAGAACACGGGGCGGGCTTGGGAGGACCTGGAAGCCCGGATCAACGCCGAGAATGAGGTGCCCATCCTGAAGACATCCAACAAGGTGAGCAGCCAGCCCTGGGCCCAGCTCCCGCCTCCCTGGCTTTGCCAAACTGGTGCAAGCCCGGGACCCTGGCTCCTGCCCCAGCCCCCAGGAAGGGGACGCGTCCCCTTGGTGATCTGCTCCCCCCACCTCCCCGCATTCCAGGAAATCAGCTCTATCCTGAAAGAACTGAGGCGCGTACAGAAGCAGCTGGAAGGTGGGTGTGGCCTAGACCTGGGGCTGGTGAGGGAGGCCGTGGCCCACAGGTGCCTGACCCTCCCTGGCCCTGCCCCTAGTTATCAATGCCATCGTGGACCCCAGCGGGAATCTGGACCTGCTCACAGGAAACAGGGGCTCCACGGGCTTGGCCCAGCCGGGGCTCGGGAAGGGCCGTGTGGCCACCCACAGCCCATCCTCGCCCCCCTCGGAGACCCTGCTGCCAGCCCTGTCCCTGAGGAACTTCCCACCCCGGGCCAACTGTGGGCCCCCTGGCCTCCCGGAACCCGCCTTCCTCCCCGACGCCGAGAGGTTCCTGATCTAGGCCTCAGGACCGGGCCAGGCCAGCCTCCCGTCCAGCACTGGGCGCCCCTACCCGGCCACAGATGGTTCTCCCTGAAGACCCCCACATGTGCCATAACCCTGTGGGCAGGCGCCCCGCACGCCTAGGCCCCTCCTCAGCTCCCAGCCAGCACCTAACCGTGTCCAGCCCCCGTGGCCAGCCCTGCCCACACAGGCCTCTGGCCCAGCTCCTGGTGTGGCCGCTGCCAAAGGCAAGCCCCCAAGGGCAAGCACCCCGCCTCCTTTCCATCACTGTTATTTTTGTCTTTAGCTTTAAAGGAAAGAGTCGTTTGTGCCATTGCAGCAGCCCCCTCCAGGCCTAACAAATGCCTCCCTCGTGGAAGGGCCTGCCCAGCCTCTCTGGGAGGCCTTGTGCACTCACCTGTCCTGTCCTCGTGAGCTGGGCAGAGGAAGAGAGGCTGGCTGTCGATCATTCAGTGCCAAATGCAGAGCTGGGGAGTGCTCGGCTGTCCCTGGGACTTCCGAGGAAGGCAGGGCACTTGCCTTGGTGGATCCCATCTGACCCCAGGTCTGGAGCCCAGCAGCCAGGGCAGGCAGGTGGCCCGTGGAGATGTTTGGGGCAGGGACTCCACTGCTTCAAGCCTTTGGTGCCAACACAACTGCCAAACCCATTGAGCTTGGGGTTGCCCCAGTGGAACCCTAGTGAGCATGGCTCTGGGGCTGGCTTAGAGCTGGGCCTATGTGCACGTGAGCACAGGTGTGCACAAATGGGGAGACACATGCATCCATGCAGTTAGCCCAGGTGCATCTCCGTGCTGCTCTCTGAGGAAGTGCAGGGCATGGCCCAGCGAGGCACCCTGGGCCTCTGCACCTGGGCGTCTGGGTGTGGGGGCTAGGGGCAGCCCTTTTAGGTGGAGGCAAGCGCTGGACCAAAGTGAGTGGAAAGCAGGTTGCTGGAAGCTCCCGCTCGGTGCCTAGATAGCACATCCCCCTCTGGCCTGTCCCCATCCTTCTGTGGGCATTCAGTGGGCACCTGCAGCAGGTAGACCCCTCTCGGAGGTGGGGGCAGGGATGGGCCCCGGGAATGGTCGTGTTCTCTCAGGATCCTCTCGGCTGGGAACATGCCAGGTAGACAGAGCGTGGCCCCTCTGCTGTGGCCCCCCTGTACCCGGGCAGCCAATGTTGCTGGAGTCTCTAAGCCAAAGAGCCTATTGGCAGCGGGGGTGGCATGTCCCACCTCCACCAGACTGGCCTGGGTGGGCTCCGCACCCCTGCTGGCGTCTGTGTGAGAGTCGGGCCTGGGCAGGGCCCAGTTGTTGGGCAGGAACCATGTTGTGAGGGCCTGTTTACACTCAGCTGGCGGAGTCAGTGCGCGGTGCTGTGCCTCTGCCCCCGCAGCCCACCTGATGTTTACGTGTGGGAGGGCGGCAGGTGTCCCCGCCTGGTCCCCAGCCCCAGAGCCTACTGTCCACACGGAGGAGGTGCTAGTCCAGGCCGCGCCCGCCCCTGCATGCCCTGCACGGTCGCCCACACAGCCTGACCTGGAAACCACAGTGGCATCCTCCTTTGTCCAAAACCTCCACCCGCACCCAGCCCTTGGCAATCGTCCAACTTCTTTTATTCACAAGTTCGTGCTCCTCCCCACGTTGGGTTCTTCCACTCCTGCCCTCCTGCCTTTGACTCGGGTTTGGTAACTTATTTGGCTTCTCGGAGGTTTCACTGTACATTTGTTCTCAGGTGGTCTTGTGGATGTCTTTCAGAAAATGGTTATTTTATATGATTTGTCATGGAATTTGTTCTAATAAATCATTCTCTGTCACATGGCAGCATACCGGCCTGGGCCTTGCTGCTTCTTCGATGGCGTTTGGGGTGGAGTGGGCCCGAGGGGTCTCCCTTTCGGGGCTGGGAAATGCTGACATGATCCGACGCCCGGGATCGGGGACGTGGCCATTCGGAGCTGTGCCGCCAGGGGGAGGCCAAGACGAGAAAGCAAAGCAGCGAAATTTCCAGACATTTGCTCTTTAAAAAGAGAAAAAATTATCTTAGGAAAACCACCCCACCACTCGGCATCCAAGGGCAGTCTTCAGAAGTACGCCCACCCCGCATACAGACAGGCAGCAAGGGGGGCACAGCCCCTGCAGTGAGCTCCTGGTCACCCCCAGTTTCCCCCGATCTGTGGTTCAGAGGGCCCCGCGGGCACCCACACTCGTGGTGCTGTCCCCTCCCGAGGGCCCGCAGCCCTGGGTCTCCACGAGGGTGGCCACTGCGCCAGCCCTGGGCTGGTCCTCCGAGACCTCCAGGAGGGCCGGGGCTGGGGCTGAGTGGAGCAGCACGTGTGTGACAGACCTGGAGTCCTCACCCGAGGCCGGCCGCAGCTTCCCCAGCTCTCCACCTCTGCCAGCCAGCACCCTGCAGGGCCGGGCGGGGCAGTGTCTGTCACCCGCTGGCTGCATCGGTCCCTGCCGCTCCGCTCCCAGTGATGGCTGTTGGAGAGAGAACATCACCAAGTGTCCCTCCGTGGATCCGTGTATGACGCCAGCCGCCTCCCTCCCTCCTAAGGGACGCGTCTGAGGCAAGTTTGCAGGGAGCAGGAGAGGCAGTCCATCAAGTTCGTGGGCGAAGACAGGGCTCTGCAGGCCTGTCTGGACCACCCAGGCTCGCCTCTCACCTTGCCATCTGAGCCCAGCTCTGGGCCACACCCAGGCTGGATGCCCCCAGCCTGGCCACCGTCATGGAGGAGGAAGGGTAGGGCTGGGTAGGGAGACCTAAATCTGGGCAGCAGAGCCCTCAGTCAGGGAGCCTTCCCAAACACCTGCTGTGTGCCAGGCTCCGGACCCCGGAAAGTTGCCCCCAGAGCATGGGGGCTGTGGGAGGTGCAGGTGAGTGCCTGCCCAAGGGCCCAGGAGCTGGGCAGGAAGGTCTCAGCTCAAGCTCCAGGAGGTCGAGGTGTGTGTGTGGCAGGGCCGGAGGGGCGGGTGGGGTGGGGATTCAGGCCTTTCCCTGAGGAGGGTTGTGACTGGGGCAGGGGCGGCTGTAGGGGCTGCTGTGGGCAAGTGTGGAGAGTGGACTGGGCCGGGCTAGAAAGGAAGCAGGGAGGCAGAGCCAGAGCCTGAACAAGGGCTGGTGCTGTGGGGTGCAGGGCGCGGCCCCCTGAAGCGGGTCACACAGGGCAAAGGAGATACCAGGTTATGGCCCAAGTGGCCCAGAGGCAGGGGCAGTGGAGCATCAGAAGGTTGTGTGGGTGATGCCCTTGGGGAGCTGCGTATATGGCTTGGAGTTTGGGGGAGAGATCCCTGTGGGCACAGAGACGGTAGCTCAGCGGCTCAGAGCCTGCCTTGGGTCTTGGGTCATTTGCAGAAACAAATAAAAGCACACAAACATGTAGATTCATGATGTTGTCTCCGATTAATCTTGTCGACAAATATATAAAGATCTTTAGAAAGAAGTAAGCCCACATATTTTCCGTGCAAAAATTAATGGCTTTTTATTTCCAGGGAAATTTTTCAGAAAAAAATATTCAAAGAAATAATGGCCAAACATTCCAATTATGCCAAAAAAAGTAAACTTTAATTCTGTCCAAAATGAAATTTTAATGGGAAGGCTGATATTATTTAGCATGAGGAAGAACTTATGACACAGCCAACTTCTGTTTCTGGCTGCGGGGGAATAACAGAGGTATAAGTGGATGTGCCCTCTCACCTTAACCAGTTGGAAAACAGGAAAAATATCTAAAACAACAGTTTTCAGACATTGTACAACAGGTGGTGCAAGACTGTGATCCCTGAGAAGGGAAACAGATTAAGGGAACCTACGATCGCCCACCTTACTGATGGGCAGTTTGTGGGGCAAAGTGCAGGGGGGAAGGGCTCCATAGGGAGTTTGTGATGCTGCTGCGTTGAGGCCCAGATCAGAGTTTGGGGAGGCCAAGGCAGTGGGAATTTGCAGAGCAAAATAGTGGAGAGGAGGGCACTGCACAGAGAGAAGAAACTACATGAGGCTTGAGAAATAACCATCAGGACCCCAGAGGCTGAACACGACTTGGACTTGATACAGTCCTGGGAATATTGTACTCCCGCTAACTAAAGAAGAAAGACCTCATGACACACAGGACGTTGGATAGAGTCCTCAGAAAGGAGTTGCCGTATGAGTAGGGCAAAATTAGCCCACTGTCCTGCCTCCACTCCCCCAGGGAAGCTTAAAAGACAGCCTCAAAAG
The DNA here is from genome assembly GCA_023783475.1 of Daubentonia madagascariensis. Classification (NCBI taxonomy): domain Eukaryota; kingdom Metazoa; phylum Chordata; class Mammalia; order Primates; family Daubentoniidae; genus Daubentonia; species Daubentonia madagascariensis. The sequence continues at coordinate 1,303,230 of JAKFHU010002089.1, forward strand.
AAAAGTAACTTTGCCAAAAAAAGTCTGACACTCCTTAAAGGAATACAACAAAATCCAGCACCCAACAACATAATGTCCCATCAGAAATGACCAGACATGCAAAGGAGCAAGGTAATATTTGCAGATTTAAAAACCTACCACATCTGATGTGAAGAATTCATTAGCTGGTGTTCACAGCAGAGAGACACTGCAGAAGAAAAGACCATTCTTTTGATCTTTTTGTATATTGAAGATATAACAATAGAAACTACCCAAAATGAATCACCGAAAAAAAGATTAAAAAAAAAAAATGACTGGAACACCACTGATCTGTGGGACAACAGCAAGCAGTCCAACATACGTGTGGCTGGAGTCCTAGAAAAAAGAGGACAAGACAGAAAAAAATATTCAAAGAAAAAACAGCAAAAACATTTTCCAAATGTGACGAAAACTATAAAGCCCATGGATCTAATAACTCCACAACCCCCAAGAAAAACACAAATGAAGATAATCACTAAAAAGTATCATAAGTAAATTGCTGAAATTCGGTGAGAGAGAAACACCAAAAAGCAGGCAGAGACAAAAAAGACAGTTATGCACAGAGGAACAGAGATGGGTGGCGGCAGACTTCCAACCTGAAGGTGAGGGGCGCAGCAAACCATCGGGAAGGTGAAATAGAATAGTACCTCCATGACTTTGGGGTAACAAAGATTGCTTAAATAGAACATGAAAAGCATTAGCTATGAAGAATTTTTTTTTTTTATAAATTGGGCTACCTTAAAACTAAGAACCTCTATTCATCCAAAGACACGTGAAGAAAGTGAAAAGGAAAGATATTAACTTTACTTAGATTCCAACAAGTAATTTGTATTGAAAATATATAATAACTATGATAAACCAGAAAAAAAACCCAGGCAATCCAATAAAAAACAGGCCAAGTGAACAGGCACTTTATAAGAGCATATCCAAGTGGTCAGACAACTATATGAAAAGATGCTCAAAATCAATTGTCACCAGACAAATGCAAATTAAAACCATAATGAGAAACAACCATACCCACCAGAGTAGCTAAAACTGGAATCGCCGACATAGTAGGTGAGAGTGTAGCAGTTCAACTATTTTGGAAAAGGTGGCAGTATTTATTAAAGCTATGCGAATGCCTACCTAGGGCCCAGCAATTCTACTCCTAGGTATATAGACAAGAGAATCGAGTGCATATCTTCACCGAAAGACATGTTCAAGATTGCTCATAGCAGCTGTATTGGTAAAGTCTCCACATTGGAAGAAAGCTCCATAGCCCTCAATAATAGAATGGGTAAATAAGCTCTGGTATGTTGATGAACTGGACTAGGACATTGCAATTAAAAAGAATAGCCACCACTTCATAAAATATAGATGAATCTACAGACATAACAATGATCAAAAGAAGCCAGAAACCAAAATCTACATGCTATACAATCTCAAAAACAGGTAAAACTAATCTATGACAATAGAAGTCACAATATTGGTTACTTTTTTTTTTTTAGAGACAGGGTCTTGCTATGTTGCCCAGGCTGGAGTGCAGTAGCATCATCATAGCTCCCTGCAAGCTCAAGCTCCTGGCCTCAAGGGATCCTCCCGCCTCAGCCTCCCAAAGTGCTGCACCCGGCCCTCGGTTGTCTCTTGAGGGGAAGGTATTGACTTAGAAGGTGTTCAAAGGAATATCCTCCTATCTTGATCTGAGTGGTGGTTACATTGTTCCATGAATATGTATTAATAAAAATTCATCAAGTTGTACACTTTAAAATTTGGGCCCTCTACATATGTACGTTATAGAAATTTGAAGAAAATAAAGAATAGAAAATGAATTTACTAGCATGAAATTGTTCATGATATCCTCTTGTTATCTGTCGCAGCCCTGTAGGATCTGTTGTTTGCCCTCATCTTCCCTCCTGATGTCGGTCCTTTGCACCTGTTCTCTCTCTTATTCAGTCTTGCTGAGGTTTACCAATATTTTTATTCTTTTAATAGAACCAACATTTTGGTTTTATTGATTTTTCTCTTTTATACATTTGTTTTCTGTTTCATTAATTTCTACTCTTAGTTCTTACTTTATTTTTGTTCATTAGCTTTTTTCCTTTCTTCCCTATTTGGAGGGGTTTTTCTTTGTTCTTTACTTCATGAGATGGACAGTCACTGATTTTCAGCAAGCCTTCTTTTCTGATGTACGGATTTAAGTCTATACATTTTCTTTTTTCTTTTTTTTTTTTTTTTGAGACAGAGTCTTGCTCTGTTGCGCAGGTGGGAGTGCAGTGGTGTCATCATAGCTCCCTGCAGCCTCCAACTCCTGGGCTCAAGTGATCCTCCTGCCTCGGCCTCCCAGAATGCTGGGGTAATAGGTGTAAGCCACCGCACCCAGCCGAATTTCCTTCTAAACATAACTTTAGCTGGATATAAGGTTTGATATGTTGTATTTTCATTATCACTTAGGTAAAACAATTTCTGGTGTCTGTTGTGATCACTTCCTTGGCCATGCGTACTATTTAGATGTTGCTAAACTATCAAACATTTGAGGATTTTCCAGGGATTCTTTTCTTATTGATTTCTAGCCTCTTTCCACCATGGTCAAAGGTATACTTAAAATCATTACAATTCAATCATTTGAAATGTACAGAGACTGCCTTATGGCCTAGTATGTGAACAATTTTGATAAATGTTACATGTGCCCTTGAAGAGAATATGTAAACTTCCATTTTTCTGGAGAGGGATTCTCTGTTGTCAACTTGATCAACTTTACGACTTGTGTCCCGTCTTCTACGTCCATACTCATCTCCCAGCTGATTGTCCTGCCGGTTACCGAGAGCGCTGTGTTAAAGTGCGCCCGCGTGGTTGGGGGGCCATCTACTTCTCCCTTTAGTTCTACCAGTTTTTCTTTGTGTATTTTGAAGCCAAAAACATGGATTCGTACAATTTAGAATTATAATATTCCTGGTCGACGGGGCAAGTTACCTCCTTTATCTCTGGCTGTTTTTCTTACTGTAAAGCCTACTTTGTCTGATGGTAGTGTAATTACGCCAGCTTTTTTTTCTGGTTAGTGTTATCATGATTTACCCTTTTCCACCCTTTCAATTAAACTTTTGTGTGGTTTGTTTTAAAAAATTCAGTCTGACGATATTTCTTTTGATTAGAGTGTACATGTACGGTCATTATCAACGTATTTAGTCTAAATCTGCTGCATTACATCTGTCTTTGTTCCCTTTTTCCGCTCTTTTTTCCTTTCTTAGGATTAATCAAATTTTTTTATTATTCCATATGCTCCCATCTGCTTGTTAGTAATAGCTTATTGTGCAGTTAGTACTTAAACAGTTATGAAATTCATCCTTCACTTATTATGGTTTAATGTAAATTGTTCTTTTCACTACTTCCTGGCCACTATAAAATTATAATTATAAAATGATTCATTATTATAAAATTTAACTATAAAATGTATCCTTTGCTTATCATGGCCTAATGTAAATTTGCACCTTCAGCCCTTCCTGGCCCAGGCAGTGACCTTCCAGCACTCTGGCTCCAGCTGCCTGTCGGCCACTTTTTGTGCTTTTATCATCAGGAATTTTAATTCTGCACATATTTTAAACCCCACCGTAAATTATTATTTTCTACAACCAATGTGCATTTAAACTCACCAACATATTTGCTTTTTTGGTGTTCTTTTTTCTTTCCCTCCTGCATCTCCACATTTCCATCTGGAATCGTTTTCCAAAAAGCTCCATTTTGTTTTGTTTTGTTTTGTTTATCGGTGCATGCTTACCAATAAACAAAATTGGTAAATTGATGAATTCTCTTAATTTATTGAGGAGGGTGTTTTTTTTTAATTAATTAATTTATTTTTTTTTAATTTCAGAATATTATGGGGGTACAACACTTTGGCCATACACATTGCCCCTGTTCTGCCCGTGTCAGAGCCACAATCGTGGTCATCCCCCAAACTGTGCTCCCCACATCCATTCAGTGAGAGTTTTTCCCATCCCTTCCACCCCCTCCCACCCGCCCGCCTTCAGATCAATGTTATTGCCCTGTGTGATGTAAGTGTTCATCAGTTAGTACCAGTTTGATGGTGAGTACCAGTGGTGCTTGTTTTCCAATCCTGTGACACTTCGCTCGAAGAATGGGTTCTAGCTCCAACCAGGATAATACCAGATGTGTTAATTAACTGTTGTTCCTTATTGCTGAGTAATACTCCATGGTATACATATACCACATTTTATTGATCCACTCGTGTATTGATGGGCACATGGGTTGTTCCAACTTTGCAATGTGATTGTGCTGCTATGAACATTCGAGAGCAGATGTCTTATTATAAAATGTCTTTTTTCCTTTGGGTAAATACCCAGTAGTGGGATTGCTGGGTCAAATGGTAATTCTACTTTTAGTTCTTTGAGGTATCTCCACATTACTTTCCATAGAGGTTGTACTAACTTGCAGTCCCACCAGCAGTGTATGAGTGTTCCTATCTGTCCACATCCCACCAACATTTGTTGTTTGGGGATTTTTTGATATGAGCCAATCTCACTGGAGTTAAGTGATATCTCATTGTGGTTTTGATTTGCATTTCCCTGATGATTAGAGACGTTGAGCAATTTTTTATATGTTTGGTGGCCATTATTCTGTCTTCTTTTGAAAAGTTTCTGTTCATGTCCTTTGCCCATTTTTTAATAGGGTCGTTTGATTTTTTCTTGTTGATTTTCCTAAGTTGTGTATAGATTCTGGTTATCAGCCCTTTATCAGAGGTGTAGCATGCAAATATTTTCTCCCATTCTGTAGGTTGTCTGTTCACTCTAGTGATAGTTTCCTTGGCTGTGCAGAAGCTTTTCAATTTGATCAGGTCCCATGTGTTTATTTTTGTTGCTGCTGTGATTGCTTTGGGGGGTCTTCTTCATAGATTCTTTGCCTAGGCCAATGTCCATAAGAGTTTATCCAACGTTTTCTTCGAGAATTCTTATGGTTTCACGTCTTAGGTTTAAATCTGTTATCCATTGTGAGTTGATTTTTGTGAGAGGTGAGAGGTGTGGGTCCACTTTCAGTCTTCTACATATGGCCATCCAGTTTTCCCAGCACCATTTGTTGAATAGGGAATCTTTTCCCCAGTGTACGTTTTTCTGGAATTTGTCAAAGATCAGGTGACTGTATGAGGTTGGTTTTATATTTGGGTTCTCAGTCCTGTTCCATTGGTCTACGTCTCTGTTCTTGTGCCAATACCATGCTGTTTTGGTTACTATAGCCTTGTAGTATAGTTTGAAGTCTGGTAGACAGATGCCTCCCAATTTGTTCTTTTTGCTTAAGATTGCTTTGGCTAGACGGGGTCTTCTCTGGTTCCACACGAAGCGTAGAATTATTTTTTCTAGATCGGCAAAAAATGATGTTGGTATTTTGATAGGGACGGCATTGATTCTGTAAATCACTTTAGGTAGCAAAGCCATTTTTACAATGTTGATTCTGCCTATCCAAGAGCGTGGTAGGGTTCTCCATCTATTTACATCCTCTGCAATTTCTCTTCTCAGTGTTTCATAATTCTCTCTACATAGGTCTTTGACCTCCTTAGTTAGATATGTTCCTAAATATTTAATTTTCTTTGGTGCTATTGTGAAAGGTATTGCATCTTTAATTTGTTTCTGGGCTTGATTGTTATTAGCATATATGAAGGCTATGGATTTGTGTGTATTAATTTTGTATCCTGAGACTTTGCTGAATTCATTTATCAATTCCAGTAATCTCTTGGTTGAATCTTTGGGGTTTTCTATGTATAATATCATATCGTCTGTGAATAGTGAAAGTTTGACCTCTTCTGCCCCCATCTGGACACCCCTAATTCCTCTGTCTTGTCTAATTGCTGTGGCCAGGACTTCCAGCACTATGTTGAAAAGAAGTGGAGATAGAGGGCACCCTTGTCTGGTGCCAGTTTTAAGAGGGAATGCTTCAATTTTTCCCCATTCAGTATGATATTGGCTGTGGGTTTATCGTATATGGCTTTAATAGTTTCTAGGAATGAGCATCTATGCCTATATTGTTAAGAGTTCTTATCATAAAAGGATGCTGGATTTTGTCAAAAGCCTTTTCTGCATCTATTGAAAGGATCATATAATCTTTGTTCTTGCTTTTATTTATATGGTGAATTACATTTATAGATTTGCATATGTTGAACCATCCCTGCATCTCGGGAATAAAGCCCACCTGATCGTGATGAATTATTTTTTTGATGTACATTTGAATTTGGTTTGCAAGGATTTTATTGAGAATTTTTTTAAGGGATATTGGTCTGTAGTTTTCTTTTTTTGTTGTGTCCTTTCCTGGCTTTGGTATCAAGGTGATATTGGCTTCGTAGAATGAGTTTGGGAGGATTCCATCCTTCTGGATATTTTCAAATAATTTCTGCAGTATAGGCACCAGTTCTTCTTTGTAGGCTTGGTAGAATTCAGGTATGAACCCATCTGGTCCAGGACTTTTTTTTGTGGGTAGATTTTTTATTACTGCTTCAATTTCGGTGCTTGATATTGTTCTGTTTAGAAATTCTGTTTCTTCCTGGTTGAGCCTAGGGAGGTAGTATGTTTCTAAGAATTTGTCTATTTCCTCCACGTTTTCGTGTTTGTGGGCATAGAGATTTTTGTAGTATTCGAAGATGATGTTTTGTATTTCCGTGATATCAGTTGTGACCTCTCCTTTTTCACTTCTAATTGAGCTTATTAGAGTCCTTTCCTTTCTGCTTCTGGTCAACCTGGCAAGTGGCCTGCCTATTTTGTTTATCTTTTCAAAGAACCAACTTTTCATTTCATTGATCTTCTGTATTGTTCTTTTGTTCTCAATTTCATTTAATTCTGCTCTGATCATGGTTATTTCTTTTCTTCTGCTGGCTTTAGGATTGCTTTGCTCTTCCTTTTCCATTTCCTTAAGATGATTCGTTAGTTTACTGATTTGTGACTTTTCTGTCTTTTGGATGTGGGAATTTAAGGTGATAAGTTTTCCTCTCAGGACTGCTTTTGCTGTATCCCACAGATTTTGATAACTTGTGTCCCCATTATCGTTTAGTTCGAAGAATCTTTTGATTTCAATTTGAATCTCCTCCTTGACCCAATAGTCTTTCAGCAACAGATTGTTTAGTTTCCAAGTTTTTGGATGAAGATGTGAATTTCTGTTGGAATTGATTTCTAATTTTATTCCGCTGTGGTCTGAAAAGATACATGGTATGATTTCTATTTTTTTGAATTTGTTTAGATCTGTTTTGTGGCCTAGGATGTGGTCAATTTTAGAGAAAGTTCCATGGGCTGATGAGAAGAATGTATATTCAGTGTTATTTGGGTGGAGTGTTCTGTAGATATCTGTTAGGCCCAAATGTTCTAGAGTCCTGTTTAGGTCTTTTATTTCTCTATTTTATTTTTTGTTTGGAGGATCTGTCCAGTTCCGTCAGTGGGGTGTTGAAGTCCCCTGCTATTATGGCATTGCTGCTTATTATGTTGCCTAGATCTAGCAGCATTTGCTTTATGTACCTGGGTGCTCCTGTGTTGGGTGCATAAATGTTTAGGATTGTTAAATCCTCTTGTAAGATTTTTCCCTTCACCGCTATATAGTGTCCATTTTTGTCCTTCTTTACTTTTGTTGCTTTAAAGTTTATGTCATCTGAAATAAGGATGGCTACTCCGGATTTCTTTTGGTTTCCATTAGCCTGGAAAATTGTATTCCATCCTTTCACCTTGAGTGTGAATGCATCTTTGTGTGTAAGGTGTGTTTCCTGAAGACAACAGATACTTGGCTTGTATTTTTTAATCCATTCAGCCAGCCTATGTCTCTTCAATGGGCAGTTCAAGCCATTTACATTTATTGAGAGAATTGATATTTGGGGTAAATTTCTGATTATTCTATTGGGTGGTGTCTTTTGTTTTACCTCTTGCGTCATTGTGGTTTCTGGGGTTTTAGCTTTTGCATAGCTTTACATAGGTGGGTGTCTGTTGCTCTGTTTAGTGTATAATGCAGGTCTAAGCATTTCTTGCAAGGCCGGTCTGGATTTTGCAAATTCTATCAGTGATTGCTTATCTGGAAACGTCTTTATTTCTCCCTCATATAAGAAGCTTAGTTTGGCAGGATACAGAATTCTGGGTTGACCTTTGTTTTGTTTTAGGAGATTGATGATGTCTCCCCATTCCCTTCTGGTTTGTAAGGTTTCAGCTGAGAAATCTGCAGTTAATCTGATCGGTTTCCCTTTGTTGGTTACTTGTTCTTTTCGTCTTACAGCTCTGAGGACTGCCTCTTTTGTGTTTACTTTGGTCAGTCTAATAATTATGTGGCATGGTGAGTGCCTTTTCACGTTGAGTCTCCCAGGAGTCCTGTGTGCTTCTTGTACTTGGATATCGAGATTTCTGGCTAAGCCATGGAAATTTTCCTCTATTATTCCTTCAAATAAATTTTCCAGCCCACACGAATTTTCTTCCTCTCCCTCAGGGATACCTATGATCCTTATGTTTGGCCTCTTTACATAATCCCACATTTCTTGTATGCTTTGTTCATGCCTCTTGTTTTTGTGTTCTTTCTCTTCGGCTGATTTATTTAGCGCATAGGTGCTGTCTTCTAGCTCTGAAATTCTTTCCTCTGCATGGTCCAGCCTATTCTTAAGGCTTTCCACTGTGTTTTGTAGATCCTTGAATGCTTCTTTCATTTCTAGGATTTCTATTTGATTTTTCCGTAATATTTCTATTTCTTTGGAGAATTTTTCATTCATTTCTTGCATTTTTCTTGTGGTTTCTTTGTGCTGGGATTCAATTTTCTCTTGAATTTCATTGAGCTTTCTTATAATCCATAAATGAAATTCCTCTTCTGTCATTCTACCCATTTCGTTTGGGTTGGTATCCATTGCTGAGGAACTGATGGTTTCTTTTGGGGGTGACTTTTCACTCTGATTTTTCATGGTCCCTGAGTTCTTTCGCTGTTTTTTTTTTTCTCATCTGGCCTCTTGGTCGAGAGCTGGGGGTGTTATTGCTAGTTTATGGCCCTGTCACCAGGCCCACAATTTTCGTTCCTTGGCAAAGCCAGGGAGAGAAGTAGTGGCCTGTATTGCCTTAGGTGTATTTTAGCAAGTTTGGTGGATCTTGAGTTATCTCTGGCCTGTTGTCTTCTCCTCTTCCCGGTGGAGTGTGGTGAGAATGACCTCCCAGCTTGGGCTCTAAGCTAGTGAATAGTACTTGAGGATATGAGTCCACAGCTCCCTATTAGCTAGGCATTCTGTTATGTCCGTGGCAGACTCTGATCCCCCAGTTGGGGTATGCGAAAGCCCCGCGCTTTGGGAAGGGCCTTGTAGCTCTTAGGGATTACTTTGACCCTGCTTGAGGAGGGTGTTTGAAAATGTCTTTTGCCTTTTGCTCTCAGCGGCAGACACGGCGTTCTGAGTTGGCGGTTGTTCTGCGTCGGCACCGGCAGTCCTGGCCCACCGTCTGCGGCTTTCACCACGTCTGTGGAAAGTCGGAGGCTCGCTCTTGCCCCGTTGATGGTCGTATCTTTTTTCTTTTTCTGCCTGTTGTTGATTTTCTCTTTGTTACGGGCTTTCAGTTTCATCGCTTTACTACAATGTGCCCAGGAATATCTTTGTATTTATCTGTCTTGAAGTTTGTAGCACTTCTTGAACGTGTAGGTTGGTACATCTTTCACCAGCTTTGGGAAAGTCTCACCCACTTTCTCTTCAGATGGTGTTCTGTTCCGTTTCTGATCTTCCCTTCCTGGGACTCAACTCCTGTATTAGTCAGGAAAAGGAGAAAGATATTAATTATATTTAAGCTTTCTTACATATACAGGTAAAATTTTAAAGGTAAGCTAAGCAATGTTGTGGTAACACTCCTGCCCCAAGTGCCAGTGAATTGGTTCCACAAAGGAATATTTATTGCTGATGTGAAGGCTGTTGTGAGTCTGTGTAGCTTTGGGGGGAAGCAGCCCTTCGGGTGGCAGCTCCCTGACCCGGGCTGAAGGCAGCTGTCCCATCCTGGGCTGTGTCCTCGGCAGCCCGTGGTACGGTGGGAGGGAATGGTGATGTCCCTTGCACTAACCGCTGAAGGCTCCGGAAGAGCAGTGACGCATGCCACTGTCACTCATACTGCCTTGGTCGGAATATGCCACATGCTCCGCGGACCACAGGCTGGCGTCTAAAGGGAGAGAGGGCTTACCAGATGACTAAGAGAAATAATCAGAGCAGAAGGAGAAAATGGAATAAAATAAAAATAAAATTTTAAAAATCAATCCAAAAGAAGGTAAGAAAAGAGAAAAAGAAATACAAAGTGTGGGCCAAATAACAATACAGGAGATTAAAATAAGTAAAAATGTATCAGCAATCACAACAAACATAAGAGGACTCAACACAGCTGGAATAGGTAGAGATTGTCAGGTTAGATAATTTTTGTAAAACTCCAACTACATGTTACCTATAAGACACACATCTAAGATATAGGAACATACAACTTAAGGGGAAAGAATATAAAAATAAGTCAGGGAAAAACATACAAAAATGGCTAATAAGCACATGAAAGATGCTCAACATCATAGTCATTAGGGAAATGCAAATCAAAAGCACAATGAAATACCACCTCACACTCATTAGGATGGTTACTGTCAAAAAACCAGAATAACAAGCATTGGGGAGGATGTGGAGAAACTGAAACCCTTGTGCACCGTTGGTGGGAATGTAAAGTGGTGACGCAGCTATGGAAAACAGTATGGCAGGTCCTCAAAAAATTAAAAGTAGAATACCCATATGACCCAGCAATTCCACTTCTGGTTATATACCAAAAAGAGTTGAAATCAGGGTTTTGAAGAGATATTTGTACACTCTTGTTCATAGCAGCATTATTCATAATAGCTAAAACATGGCGGCAACCCAAGTGACCCTCAACAGAGAAACGGATAAGCAAAACGGGTCTATCCATACAACGGAACATTATTCAGCCTTAAAAAGGAAGGAGATTCTGCAATATACTACAATATGATGAACCTTGAGGACATTATGCTATGTGAATGAAACTAGTCGCAAAAGGACAGATAACTATATGATTCTACTCATATGGGGTCCCTAGAGCAGTCAAATTAATAGAGACAGAAAGTAGAATGGTGGGTGCCAGGGGCTGGGGGAGGGAGAAATGGGGAGTCAGTGTTTAATGGTGTTCCACGCTGTGCGCAGTTCCATGCAAACCTACCCCCAAAGGCTGAAGAAACAGGTTGACAAACCTAGTTTCTCAGAAAGAAACGTTTAACAGGGGCTTATAAACAGAAGGCATGTACTGGCGACTGTGAGACGAGATGGTGGCTCCCGTGCTGTCCCCCAACCCAGGGCTTACGTACCATAGGGAAGGGGTCTGCAGGACACTTGAAGTCCACTCCTCAGGGAAAGGCATGCGTTTGTCTAAGGGATGTGTTTACATACTGTCAGGGTTATTGTGACCCCGGGGCAAGATTTATGGTAAGTATGTGAAAGTAGAAACCTTAGAGGCATTCCTGGAACTGAGGTGAATCACAAGTCAACATGGTGGACCAGCTTCCGAGGTGGAGTTGCTTTCTCCTCCACAAATGGGCATGGAGTTTCAGTTTTATAAGATGAAAAGGGTTGTGGAGATGGGAGGTGGTGGTGGCTGCACAACATTCCCAACGTATTTAATAACAGTGAACTGTACATTTAAAAATGGTTAAAACGGCAAATTTTATGTTATGTGTATTTCCCACAATAAAAAATTGAAAAAACAACAAAAACAAAAAACAAAAACTCAAGCAAACATTAATAAAAAGAAAGCTGTTGCAGCTAAATTAACATTAGAAAAAAACAGATTTTAAGAAAAAAACCATTATTAGGGAAAAACAGGGCCAGTATATAATGATAAATAGTTTAGCTCAGAGGGTGTAAAAATTTTAAATATGTACATATCTGAAAACAGCCGTAAGTATGGAAAGAAAAATTGATAAAAACTACAAGCAGAAATGGATAAACCTATCATAAAAGAAGATTTCAAATACAACTCTCTCAGTGATTGCTCGGTCAAGCAGATAAAACATTAATAAATGGTAAATAAGATTTGAACAGCACATTTAGTGAGCTGGATTTAAAGACGTATCTAGATATAACAATTAGAGGCTACACATTCTTCTCAAGCACATGTGGAGCGTTTACAAAAATTGAGCATATACTTGAACGTAAAGCAAATCTTAACAAATCTCAAAAATCTAGTTTTATATAAACCTTGGTCTCCAAACCAAGTGCAAACTATAAATCAGGAACTAAGAATGAGCTTTAAAATGCATTTGGAAATCTTAAACCAGATTTCTAAATCATTCATGATGAAAGAAAAACAAATAGTAGAAAATGTAAAATATTTAGAACTAAATAATTAATGCCAGTTCTACATAGGAAATTTTGTGGAATGCAGCAGAAGCAGAACTCTGCAGAAAAAATATCTCTTAAACACTTGTTCTTCTTAGTAAAGAAGAACAGCTGAAAATTAAAAAGTGAAGCATCCAACTTAAGAAGGTAAAAAATAACAAATATACCAGAAAAAGAAGGATGAAGATAACAAAGGTAAAACAGAAATAAATGAAAAATAAAACAAAATTATAATAGAACCCCCCCAAAAGTGGATTTCTTGAAAAAAATAATAAAATAGCCCCAATTCTGGCAAGCTCTCCCAAGGGAAAGAAAGATAAGAGATGCAAAACCCAGTATGGGCCGGGCATGGTGCCTCGCTCCTGGAGTCCCAGCACTCTGGGAGGCCGACGCAGGAGGATCACTTGAGCCCAGGAGTTTGAGACCAGCCTGGACAACATAGCAAGACCCCATCTCTTAAAACATTGTTTTAAAATAAAGAAATAAAACCAATATGAGGGGTGAGAAAAGGGCCATCACTACAGATGTAGCGGAGAGTAAAGACAGTAAGAGAACATTTCGAATAAGCTTACATCAATACAACTTGAAAACTTAAACAGAATAGACACATGCCTAGAAAAACACTATTTTCCAAATTTGACTCACAGAGAAACAGAAAGTCTGAATGGTCTTATAGTCATGCAAGAAATTGAATTAATTTAAAATCTTCCCACAAAAATGTCAAAGATCTAAGACACATTTACATGTTCTGCTAAAATTAAAAGGAATATTTTATCCCATTTTTACAAACTTCAAAATGTAGAGAAAAGTGGGTGTACTACCCAATTCATTCCAGGACTCTATTGTAATCTACATACAAAGACAGGACAAGTGCATAATAAGAAAGCAAAAGCACAGAAAAAGCACACAGATGTAAAATCCTATATAAAATATTGCCATGTCAAAGTAACACATTAATTGATCAACTTTTACATGCACATATGGAAGTAACATTCATCGGGTGTTGGGCAGGTGGGAGGCAGGAGGAAGGGATGGGTAAATTCACACCTAAGGGGTGCAGAGCGCACTCTCTGGGAGATGGGCACGCTTGTAGCTCTGACTCAGGCAGAGTAAGGGCAATACATGTAACCTAAAAGTCTGTACCCCCGTAATACTCTGAAATAAATAAATTAATTTTAAAAAATATTGCCATGTCAAATCTAAAAATGTATAAAAAGTATATTTGACCCTTGAACAACTCAGGGGTTAGGGGTGCCAACCCAGATACATTCAAAAATCCATGTGTAACTTTTGACTGCCCCAAAATTTAACTACTAATAGCCCACTGTTAGCCAGAAGCCTACTGATACTATGACAGTCGATTACTGTGGATTTTGTATGTTATAGGTACTATATATTGTATTCTTACAATATGGATTAGTGAGCTGGAGAAAAGAAAATGTTATTAAGAAAACCATAAGGGAGAGAAAATATATTTCCTATTTATGCAGTGGAAGTGGGTCATCACAAAGGACTTCATCCTCATCGTGTTCATGTGGTGTATGCGGAGGAGAAGGAGAGGCTGGTCTTGCTGTCTCGGGGTGGCAGAGGCAGAAGACAATCCACATGTGGGTGGACAGGTGCAGTTCAAACCCGTGTTGTTCCAGGATCAACTGTATATGATATTTCAGTCCAGTTGGGATTATTCCAGGAATCCAAGGTTAATTTAACTTTGGAAAATCCCTAACTCACTCCATTAACATATTAAAGGAGAAAAACCTTATGGTTATGTCAATAGTTGCCAAACAAGCACATGGTACTTCCAAAGAAGGGGAGAGGCTTGTTTCCCTGACACCACGCCTTGGAACAGGGCCGTAATCACAACACAGAGCAGCATGGTGTGGAGATAAACAGACCAATGGGACAGAACCCAGAACCCAGAGAAAGCCCCACATGTGTGGAGACTTGACGTCCAGCAGAGCTGGTACAGCATGTCAGTGGGACAGGAGGGACGGGTCCTAATTCTCATGTGGAAAAGTGCTGAAGTGGATCCTGCCTCACATCTTACAAAATAATCAGTTCCGGGCCTATCGAACACTCAAATATGAAAAAAAAATGTGACTTTAGAGCACAATATTTGATTTACATCCTTAGATACATTGAAATAGCAAAAGAAAAATATATTTGCAAAGAAATCTTAAATATCATTTAGTAATCTTAAATATCATTCGGTAATAATACTAAACAATAATATTGTTTAGTAATATCATTTAGTAATAATATCATTTAGAGATATTGGAATTATTACTTTGAAACCATGTTAAATATAGTGTAAACTAATGCTAATAAGTAATTATATTGTTTTTAGGAATCAAAATTTTCCATATAAGAGAAATGAGATACAAGTATAAGACCAATGAAGTTAAGAAAACCTTTTAATGTTAAATTTGAATTGGAGTGATTAACAGGAACTTGTGATTTTAAAATGTGTATATTGTCCATCTCTTTCCATTGAAAGGGCCTAGACACAAAGTAGCAATAAGCACTCTGACACCCACATTTGGGTTTTGAAATGCCAACTCCCCACTTTAAAGACCCACAGCATCTCAGGTGAGTAGCAGAGTCCAGGCCTGATGCAGGAAATGTGCAATAAGGTGAGCCTGGAACATCTTGTGCCAGAAAACAACTGAATTAATCATTTATAGATTATTGGGGTCATGTCAAAAGAACATAGCAGCCAGAATTATTGATTTTGTTAGGGGTGATAACAGTGTTGTGATTATGCAGGACATTTCTTTTTTTTATTTATAAATGCATACTGAAGTATTTAGAGGTGAAATGTCATTTATGTCTGTTCTTTATCTTAAAATTCTCCAGCAAAATGATGAAAGGACTCCCATTGACCAAAGAATGATGACTGAAGTGGATTGAAACACGTTAAATACATAATAATTTATGAGTCCATAATAATACATTAAGAAGTCAAAGAAACAAAACTAAAACAAAAAGCAAACAAAAACTCATCTGCCACTATCAGAAATGACCCAGTGCACAGACCTTTTACCCTGAAAATTGGTAATTAAAGGGAAAGAATCAAGCACTTATGCTGCCTTTCCCGCAGGAACTACAGGCATATCTCAGAGACATTGCAGATTCGGTTCCAAGTCAGGTTCGTTCCAGACCGCTGCAATAAAGCAAGTCATGGAAATTTTTTGGTTTCCCAGTGCATATGGAAATATGGTTACTCTATACTGTAGTCTATTATGTGTACAATAGCATTATGTCTAAAAAACAATCTACATACCTTAATTTAAAAATACTTTATTGCTAAAGATGCTAAAAATCATGTGAGCCTTCGGCGAGTCTTTTGGTGGAGGGTCTTGCCTCAATGTTGATGGCTGCTAACCAATTAGGTGGTTGTTGAAGGCTGGGGTGGCTGTGACAATTTCTTAAAATAAGACAACAATGAAGTTTGCTGCATTGATTGACTCTTCCTTTCACGAAGGATTTCTCTGTAGCATGTGATGCTATTTGATAGCATTTTACTCACAGTAGAACTTTCAGAATTGGAGTCAATCCTCTCAAACCCTGCCACTATCAGCTAAGTTGATGTAATATTCTGAATCCTTTGTTGTCATTTCAACAGTGTTCACAGCATCTTCACCAGGAGTCGATTCCTTCTCAAGAAACCACTTTCTTTGCTCATCCATAAGAAGCAACTCCTTATCTGTTCGAGTTTGATCGTGAGACTGCAGCAGCTCAGTCCCGTCTTCAGGCTCCCCTGCTAATTCTAGTTCTCTTGCTGTTTCCACCACATCTGCAGTGACTTCCTGTCCTGAAGTCTTGAACTCCTCAAAGTCATCCATGAGGGTTGGAATCCACTTCTTCCAAACTCTGTTAATGTTGATATTTTTACCTCCTCCAGTGAATTGCAGACGTTCTTAATGGCGTCTGGAATGGTGAATCCTGTCCAGGTTTTCAATTTCCTCTGATCTATCAGAGGAATCACTATTTATGGTATCTATAGGCTTACAAAATGTATTTCTCAAATAATAAGACTTAGAAGTCAAAATTACTCCTTGGTCCATGGGCTGCAGAATGGATACTGCATTAGCAGGCATGAAAACAAGGTTAATCTCCTTTTACATTTCCATCAGGGATTTGGGGTGACCAGGTGCATTGTCAATGAGCAGTAATATTTTGAAAGGAATCTTTTTTTCTGAGCAGTAGGTCTCAACAGTGGGCTTAAAATATTCAGTAAACCATGCTGTAAACAGATGTGCTGTCATCCAGGCTTTGTTGTTCATTTATAGAGCACAGGCAGAGTAGATTTAGCATAATTCTTAAGGGCTTTAGGATTTTCAGAATGGGAAATGAGCATTGACTTCAACTTAAAGTCACCAACTGCATTAGCCCCTAACAAGAGAGTCAGCCTGTCCTTTGAAGCTTTGAAGCCAGGCATTGACTTCTCCTCCCTAGCTATGAAAGTCCTAGGTGACATCTTCCAGTAGAAGTCTGTTTCATCTACACTGAAAATCTGATCTCAGGGGGATATTCTTAACTTGGACTGGGCATGGTAGCTCATGCCTATAATCCCAGCACTTTGGGAGGCCAAGGTGAGAGGATGGCTTGAGGCCAGGAGTTATAGAACAGCCTGGAAAACATAGCAAGACCCCATCTCTACAGGAAAAAAAAAATAGCTGGGTGTGGTGGCTGAGGCGGGAGGATAGCTTGAGCCCCAAGAGGTCCAGGTTATAGTGAGATACGATGGCGCCACTGCACTTCAGCCTGGGCAACAGAGCAAGACCCTGTCTCTGAAAAAAGAAAAAGAAAGGAAAAGAAAAGAAAATTTGTTGTTTAGTGTAGCCATCTTCGTCAATGATCTTAGCTAGAGCTTCTGGATAACTTGCTGCAGCTTCTACATCAGCACTTGGTGCTTCACTTTGCATTTTTAGTTATGGAGACGGCTTCTTTCCTTAAACCTCATGAACCAACCTCTGCTAGCTTCCAACTTTTCTCTGCAGCTTCCTCACCTCTCAGCCTTCATAGAATTGAAGAGAGTTAGGGCCTTGCTCTGGATTAGGGTTTGGCTTAAGGAAATGTTGTGGCTGTGTTGATCTTCTATCCAGACCACTCAGACTTTCTGCATATCAGCAGTAAGGCTGTTCTGCTTTCTTATCATTTGTGTGTTCACTGGAGTAGAACTTTTAATTTCTTTCAGGAGCTTTTCCTTTGCATTCACGACTTGGCTAACTGGCCTAAGTTAGGCCTAGCTTTCAGCCTGTCTCAACTTTTGACATGTCTTTCTCACTAAGCTTAATCACTTCTAGCTTTCGATTTAAAGTGAGACATGTGTGGCTCTTCCTGTCACGTGAGCACTTAGTACCATTGTAGGGTTATTAACCGGCCTAATTTCAATATTGTTTTGTGTCAAGGAATAGGGAGGCCCAAGGAAAGGGAGAGAGATGGGGGAATGGCTGGTCGGTGGAGCAGACAGAACACACACAATATTTATCAATTAAGTGTGTTGTCTTATACGGGCACGGTTCGTGGCACCCCGAAACAATTACAATAGTAATATCAAAGGTCACTGATCACAGATCACCATAATAGATATAAAGATACTGAAAAAGCTTGAAATAATGTGAGAATTACCAAAATGTGGCACAGAGACACAGTGAGCACATGCTGTTGGAAAAATGGTGCCAATGAAGGCTTGCTCAATGCAGGATAGCCACAAGCTTCATTTTATAAAAAATGCGGTTTCTGCAAAGTGCACTAAAGTGAAGTACAATATAATGAGGTATGCCTATGTATTTTGGGATAAGCAAATAGCCTTAGCTGATGACAGAAAGCACTTCTTTACAGAAGATTGGCATCCAAAAAAACATTAGAAGGAATAATAAAATTAGAAAACCAATGGGTGCTAAATCTATTAAGCAAAAGTTGATGAGGAACTGGGAATTTCCAAGGTACCAAAGTATTAAACTCAGGTTGCATGCTGGTTGCAAGGAAGAACATATAGTTTCAAATGATCAGACTTTGCTCCCTGAGAGTGGGGAGACTGGAATCCAGCAGGGTTCCCACCCCTGCAGTGCACAGTACACAGCATCACCTGGGCACCTGGCATCATCTGGGTGCACCCAGCATCACCTGGGCTCACACCATCACCTGGGCTCACAGCACCACCTGGGCGCACAGCATCACCTGGGTGCACACAGTATCACCCGTGTACACAGCATCACCCGTGTACACAGCATCACCTGGGTGCACAGCATCACCTGAGCTCACAGCATCACCTGGGCATATGGCATCACCTGGGCGCACCCAGCATCACCTGGGCTCACAGCATCACCTGGCATTCTTAGCAAATGTGTCCCCTCAAGTCTCACTTTCAGGAGCAGGTAATCTGGGAAAAATAGGAACAGGGACTCTGTGAGGAGGGAGAAGAGGAGCATGGAAAGGTTTTGAGAGGAAAAAGTCATTTAAGAGATTTAAAAACCAAATGCAATGTGTGGATCTCAATTGGATACAAACTTAAACAAACCAGCTGTAAAGAACATTTTGGTGACAATCAGGAAAGTTTGAACTATGAATTTGATAATACTAAGGAATTATTGATTTTACCAGGAGTGATGATGTTGTAATTTTGTAGCAAATGTGTTTATTCAGAAATGTGTACTGAAGGATCTAGAAGCAAAATGTCATCTGTGTCATCCTCACAAAATGACAACGATCAGGTTTTGCTTGTGTGTGCACTTTTAAAAATGCATAAGGTGTGTAAAGTACACTCAAAACATTACAATGAAACAAATATGACAATGTTTGCTATTGTTAAATCTAAGTGCTGACCATATGGGTGTTCATTATACTATTCTTTGTACTTTCTGTGTTTGACATTTTTTAAAAATAAAAAGTATAATGGGAAAAGAGGCAGCAAAGTGAGAGTAGACATTGCTACACATAAAACTGACAATTCAGAAAATATAATAAATCCTCCACATCTATAAGAAAAAGTCAGCAACCCAATTTAAAAATGGGCAAAAGACTTAAATAGGACTCCACAGAAGAGGAGGCCCCTATGACTTGTAAATGTTTAAAAATATGCACATCATTCATACTCAGGGAACTGCAAACTACAGCCACATTTGGACACCCTTTTATATGCACTAGATTGACAGAATTAAAAAGTCTGACACTACCAAGTGTTAGGGAGAGGGAGGATGTGGAACAACAGGAATTCTTTGAACCGCCACTTGGGATAACAACCTAGCCTTATTTGTAAAGTGAAGATGTGCACACCTGCTAAGGAAAAAAATCAGCAACAAAACAGCACACGCCTGAGCCTTATTATGGACAGGTAGACACAGGGACATCATTTTGTCTGTGAAAAAAAAGGTGTGAGCAATAACCTCTGTCCATCTGTCCATCTGGTCTGTGGTCAGCCAGCACCTCCTATAAGAAACCATAGTCTGGACACAAAGGATGACCCTAATCCATTTAAGAACAATCCCATGCTTGGAAAACAACTTAACCTTACTTTCTCCAATTTTGTGTAAAATTCTTTCCCCAAAGATCCTTGGGAGCCAAGATCAGCATCCATGTGTCTGCATGAAAAAAGCAAGTTGCTGAAGACTCACAAAGTCCAAATACAGACAAAAATTAGGAGGCGAAAACACGCATAGCAAGATGGCCTCAAAACTCGAAGGAACGAAAAACCCAAGGTTCAGAACGGGGATTACGCTGGGAGGCAGGAGAGAGAGGTGGTTGCAGAGCACGTGCCGGGGCTTGCAGCTGTTGGTGTTGTTCTGTGGCATTATCTTGCACGTGTGGGAGCTGAGAGCTGAGGGCTGTGGAGCCAGGGCCCTCTCTAGGGCACCGGCCCTGGACCTGGTTGGTGTGTGAGAGAAGGAAACAACCTTGCATGAGCCACTGTTCCTTGGGTCTCTGTGGCTTGCAGGCTGTGACTGTGACCCCCACCTGGAGGAAGGGTGGGGCTGGGGGTAGATTTTCCCTGGAGGTGAAGGTTCTCAGCCCCGCCCACCAGCCTGCCCACCCAGCAGCTGTCTGTTGCGTGGGAGGGTGTGCTCGGGACAAAGAGGAAGTGGCTGAAAGGGAAACAGCTCCAGGACGAGGCAGGTGGGAGTGGGGACAGTGGCCTTGCCGGAGCCTGCCCTGGTGAGCTGAGGGCCTGCAGTCTGTGGCTGGAGCCAGGATGGACACCAAGGCAGGGCCCCCACAGGTATGTGTCAGCAAGGCCAGGGCCAGCTAGGGAAGGGCCGAGCCCAGGCCCTAGGAAGGGGCTGCTGTCTGCCTCCCCATGGCCCCGTCCTCCCAGCAACTGCAGGTCCACCAGGTCACGAAGCCTCCACTGGCTCTGCAGATGGCCCATTCCCTCCCAATCTGTGCAGTCAGCCCTTTGCCCCAGCCTGGCGGCAGCCTCGC
This sequence comes from Daubentonia madagascariensis, assembly GCA_023783475.1. Taxonomy (NCBI): domain Eukaryota; kingdom Metazoa; phylum Chordata; class Mammalia; order Primates; family Daubentoniidae; genus Daubentonia; species Daubentonia madagascariensis. The sequence continues at coordinate 1,324,009 of JAKFHU010002089.1, forward strand.
CAATACCCTGCAGGGCAGGAAGTCCAGCACCCTCAGCTGTGACTGCTGAGGCCTGTAGGGTCCCGTGCTGCTCACCATGGGACTGGGGGGCTCCAAGCTCTGCCGCACAAGGGTCTTCCAGCCCATCCCAGCCCTGAGATGCCAACCTCACCCCAGGGACACACGGGTCCTCGGGGCTGCAGTGAGTGGACAGAGCTGCAGCTGCTTGGAGCTCCGCCTGGTTGGCCCTCCCGGTCTCAGTGCAGTTCCCAGTGGCCGGGGGTTGGGGGGAGAAGCGCTCAGAGTCTCTGGCCTTGGAGGTGCCTTGGACAGGCCCCAAGTCTGAGATGGGGTCTGCAAGTGGCAGCTCCTGTGCTTGGACCTGCCTGTCTACCTGGGGCATTTAGGGGGACGAAGGCCCTTTTCCCAGGAGGTGCAGGGGTGGGGAGCGACCCCTCCAAGGATGTCTCTGGTGCCCCCTTGGCCTAGCCTCCAGCCTGGCCCACAGAGCCCCTGGGGCCCAGTGCCCAGCCTGGCTGCACGCACAGGCACTGAGCACTGCCCCAGGCCCAGACCCCAAACCACTCCTGCCCCTGTGGATGTCTCAGTCAGAGGTTGGCCAGCCAGGGTGACCCAGTGGGTATGCACAGGCCCCTTCCTGCACCCCAGGGAGGCACCTCTGAACTCAAGGAGCACCCTGCTCCATCGTGGCTCCTGGGACAGCACAGCCGCCTCAGTATGTAGATGTGGTCAGCCCTGTCCTTGGGAATGACCACTCTGAGGGGCAAGGCGAGTCCTCCGTCCCAGCTAGCTGCACAGTCCCTGCAGCAGGGGGAGAGCCCCAGCGACCACAGTGCAGGGGTCCCACTCAGCCCACACTGGGCCTGTTGGGAGGCTTCTGGCCTTCCCAGCCAGGACGAGGGCTGCTGCCCAGATTCTGCTCTGACCCGTGGCTCCCAGGAGGGGTTGCCGTGGGACCAAGGCAGGGGCCCAGCCCTGGGGAGGGAAGCAGCTATTTATAGGCCAGTGATGAGGAGACCAAGCAGCAAAAGCAGAAATGGCACTTTCAGACTCGGTTTCAGTTGTGGTTGAAACCAAGGAACTGAGACTCAGACACCCAGACACCCACCGAGAGAGAAACCCAGAAAGTGGAAACACAGAAAGCCAGGGGCACATGTCCCAGGCACAGACTGGACACACACAGCCCCTACGGAAAGGCCAGAGGCTCAGCTGAATTCAGGGTCCACATGGAGGCCACCACCTGCAGGCCAGGCTGCCTGGGGGTGAGGCGTGGAGTGGAGCCCGGGGCTGGCCCCACATCCAGGGCATGACCTTTGTCAGGAGTGGGGAGGTGTTTGGGGGTTCTAGTGGGTGTCTGTAGGAACCCCATAAGGGGATATCCCCAACACCCAGCTGCCCAGGCACTGAGGGGCAGTTCCGGTGGGGCTAGAGCTGCTGGTGATACCACACTGCCCTGTGTAGATGCTGAAACCTCTTCAGAGAGTAGTGGTGGCCCCTGTGTGGCCCTGCAGCCCCACAGCCCACAGGACAGAGGGGCTGGCATGGTAGGACTGGGGACCCAGGGGCGGGGTGGCCTGGGGCTCCACAGCCTCACAGGTCCCCTGGGCTGGAGTGGAGGATAAAACCAGCCCCAGAGGAGCCTTGGGGAATGGGGCACCCTGACCAGTGGGCAAGGCAAGCCCATCCCGGGCTACCTGAGACCTTGCCTACATCCCTCTGCAGGGGCACCGTGGCCACAGCGTTGCAGAGTGGGCTGCAGGCCACCTGACCCCAGTGCGCAGGCATGGGCACCTCTATACATCATCCTCCCCTGACCCTTTTCCACCTCCAGCCCCACCCCTGCTGCAGCCCTCATCCTCCCGGGAAGCCTGGACAGTCTCTGTCTCAGTGCTGGAGAGGCCCACGGCTGTGCCAGGGCCACTGTGGGTGATTCCCTGTCCAGTTGCAGGTGCTGGGAGTGCTGGCCATGTTGTGGCTGGGTGCCGGGACCCTTACCTACCTCCTGTGGCAACTGCCCCCGCCTCCTACCCGGGACCAGGTGCACCCTGAGGACATGCCCACCAGGTCCTGGGGGCGTGGCTCCCTCTCGGCCTGGGAGCCCCTGGGACAGGATACGAGGGAGTCCTGCCAGTGAGTGAGCCCACGGGGGCTACCGGGGGTGGGTAGGTGGGCAGGTGTCCGCTCTGGGCTGCTCCTGGACCATACGGGCTGGAGTGGGTGTGGGAACAGGGTGGAGGTGGGGTGCCCTTTGCAGCAAACAGAGGCTGCAACCTGGGGGCCCTGACCACTGGTGAGCATGGCCTGCTGCCTGGTGGGCCCTACTCCTCCCACCCTGGGGGGCAGTGTCACTGCCCCTCCTTCCCCTCAGCCTTCCCTCCCACCTTTCTTTCCCTGCTACTGGGGTCCTGGAGTCCCAGAATCTCCCCTGGGCAGAGGCTGTTGGCCGCCCTGCACACATGTGCTGGAAAGGGAAGCTCACTTCCTCCAGCTCAGCCCTTCCCTCCTGAGTCGGCCAGGCTATCACCAAGGGCTTCCCACCAGGAGGCTACCCTAGACTCAGTGGTTCTGCTCTGCTTGGCTTCAGAAGCAACTGCTCCCTGAGGGCAGTACCTGGGGCCTGGGTTGGAGCCTGGGCCCCCCAATCTGCCCCCTCTAGACTGGGCAGCCCCCATCCCCCCAGGCTCCTCCCTGGACTTGCACCTGGGTGTCACCACCACCAGCAGCTTGCTGGGCTCAGGCCTGCCCTGCCCAGTCTGTTTTGCTGCCCACCCCCATCCCCCACTCCCCTTGGCCTGGGCTCGGCCTGAGGGCCACATTAGGTCAGTCCCTCCAGCTTGGCCAGTGGGGGTGTAGCAGGCTGTGTGAGGCAGCTGGTGGTTCTCTCCGCAGGCTTGTCCTCGTGGAAAGCATCCCCCAGGACCTGCCGTCTGCAGCTGGCAGCCCGTCTGCCCGGCCCCTGGCCCAGGCCTGGCTGCAGCTGCTGGACACTGCCCAGGAGAGCATCCATGTGGCCTCATACTACTGGTCCCTCACAGGGCGCGACATCGGGGTCAATGACTCATCTTCCCAGCTGGTGTGCCCCTGGCCCCCACCCTGACTCTGAGGCGTAGGCCATCCCCACCCCACTCCACCCCAGTGCTGGGCACATAGCAAGTCAGGACACCCAGTCTGGACCAGCTCCATGGTGGGGCTAGGCCCTTCCTTTGGGGGCTCTCAGGGCAGGGTGTCGAGGGGTGGGCCTCTGGGGGACAGAGCACTCGGACTATGCCTGGGCGGAGTTCAGCTCCCAAACAAGGGTCATCCTCACCCAGACAGCTGACCCGACGCTGAGCTGTGGGCAGTCCACATGGCCTCCTGAGGGGAGGCCTGGGTCCTGGTGCGGGGGGTGCCTCTCTCATGGCTGGCCTGGCCTTGCAGGGGGAGGCTCTTCTGCAGAAGCTGCAGCAGCTGCTGGATAGGAACATTTCCCTGGCTGTGGCCACCAGCAGCCCAACACTGGCCAGGGAGTCTACCGACCTGCAGGTTCTGGCAGCCCGAGGTAGGGGCCTGCACTGTCCTGGGCCCTGCTGCCCTGGCATTGAGCACAAGTTCTCTTGCTGGCACTATGGGACAAGGACAGGAATGGCAGAGCTGACGGAGGGTGGGGTGGGTAGGAAAGGACACCCCGGGGAGGGCAAGGGCCCAGACTCTGCGCTCCTTTGAGGTGGCTTTACTCGGGACAGGGCTGGTTCCAAGGAGCCAGAAGTGTCATTTTCCACGGGGCAGAGCACACATGGCCTCAGGGCCTGCTGAGCCCAGCTGCTATGACCTATTGGTGGAGACTTAGGCTGGAGCTCTGGCTGGGGAGCAAGAGGCAGGTGGCATGGTCATTGCAAACGCAGGCTCTGGAGCCAGGCTGCCTGGAGGGACCCAGGGCCAGTCTCTCCCTCAGCTTTCTCACCTTTAACATGGGGATAGCAACAGCATCGATATAGTAGGAGTGTTGTAAGGACATGCGTCAACTCTACTGCAAAGAGCGCAGAGTCAGGCTCACCAGGAAGTTAGCGTTTAACAGGAGCCAGTTCATCCTATCACCCTGAACTCTCGCCCAGGTGCCCAGGTGCGACAGGTGCCCATGGGGCATCTCACCAGGGGTGTTTTACACTCCAAATTCTGGGTCGTGGATGGGCGGCATGTGTATGTGGGCAGTGCCAACATGGACTGGCGGTCCCTGACGCAGGTGAGTTCCAGGGCCCAGAGACGGTAGGCCCACCTAGAGCTCTTCCCCTCCCACACTCCCCGGGACTTTGCCTGGTGTCCTGGCACGTCTGGAGAAAGTCATGTTTAGAACATAAACATAGTAGAAACAATCGGACACTGTTCAATTAAGTTATGGAATTCCGCATGGCCACTGAACTCAGGCTGTAGAATAACATTTAATGACATGGAAAGATGTCCAAGTCACATTATCGAGGGAAACATGCGGATTACAAAGCATGAGGCTGTTTAGAAAGAAATGCATTAAAAATGTGTCAAAGAATGATCGTGGAAATGGTAACAGTGCTTATCACTTGACAGTGGAATTAAGAATGATATTCATTTTCTTTTTCGTGCTTTGATGCATTTTTTTGGTAATAAACATATTGCTCTGATCATAACCCACTGGGCACCCACCCTGAGCACATTCCATTAGATTCCCACAGGTGGTGCTGCCGGGAGGGCCCCCACACCGTCTCCCAGGGGAGCCCTGCTCCCTGAGGCAGCCGACCCTGGTCCCTGCAGGTGAAGGAGCTTGGCGCTGTCATCTACAACTGCAGCCACCTGGCTCAAGACCTGGAGAAGACCTTCCAGACCTACTGGGTGCTGGGGGCACCCCAGGCCATCCTCCCCAAAACCTGGCCTCGGAACTTCTCTTCCCACATCAACCGATTCCAGCCCCTCCAGGGCCTCTTTGACGGGGTGCCCACCACTGCCTACTTCTCGGTAAGGCAGGTTGAGGGGCCCACCAGAACCCCCAGTTCTGCCCTGGCTCGCCAGACCTGCAAGGGAATCTGCTTTACTCTGGACTGCCCTGCAGACACACCAGCAGCGTCTGCCAGGTCCTCAGGGAGCCGGCACCGTGGGTGGGGCTGCAGCCCTGGGCTGTGCCTAGAGGCAGGCTTGGCTCCAAGAGAAGATTCTGGACAGCGCCATCCGCCATCCGGGGGAGACAGGCGGCCTGGGAGGTGGTGGGCGTCCTGGAGCCCTGGAAGTCTCCAGACTGTTGGGCGGGGTCGAGGGGTTCCAGATCGGCAACCTGGGAGCCCGACTTACTGTGTGGGAAGGGAAGGGGAGAGAGAGGGGTAGACTGATTGCCCCTGCCAGCCGATCCTACTCCACCGGAGCCGGGGGCCGGGGGTGGACAGCCCTCCTGCTGCCCCAGGGACTGGTCTACAGCAGAGACTCCACATCAGAACAAGGGAAGCCTTCCTAGGTGTGAGGGTCCCACCCTGAAGGGAATGGAGAAGCTTCCGTGTGGCGAGTGACTGTTTCTGGGAGGTCAGTCCAGCCTGGAGCCCAGGCTGGGCCGCTCCTCCCTGCTCTCCCCACCAGGCCTCAGGCCCTTCTCAGAGGGCCCCTCGGCCTTCCCCACCTTTCTGGCCCCTCAGTCTCTTACCCCACCACCGCAGGGACCTTCTGGGTGGTGCATGGTGGGGTCACGGGTCCAGAACAGAGTGGCGCCAGCAGTGCCCTCAGGGACGCCTCTCCTGACACAGGCTTCGCCACCTGTGCTCTGCCCCCGAGGCCGCACCCGGGACCTGGAAGCGCTGCTGGCGTTGATGGGGAGCGCCCAGGAGTTCATTTACGCCTCAGTGATGGAGTATTTCCCCACCACGCGCTTCACCCACCCTGCCAGGTGGGTCTGGGGGAGAGCTAGGTGGCCCTGGAGGTGGAGGCCTGCTCTGCTACCCGGCAGCTCCTGGCACCTTCCCCTCCAGCCAGGTCCCCTATGTGTCCCAGGGCGTGCAAGCAGGCCCATGACCTCCCCCTTCCTCAGGTACTGGCCAGTGCTGGACAATGCGCTGCGGGCAGCGGCCTTCAGCAGGGGTGTGCACGTGCGTCTGCTGGTCAGCTGCTGGCTCAACACGGACCCCACCATGTTCCCCTACCTGCGCTCCCTGCAGGCCCTCAGCAACCCCTCAGCCAATGTCTCTGTGGACGTGGTGAGGACTCACTCCTGGGGCCAGGCTGTAGGGAAGGCAGCCCCTCCCTGCCCAGCCTGACATGCTTCCTCTCTGTTTCCCAAAGAAAGTCTTCATTGTGCCAGTGGGGAATCATTCCAACATCCCTTTCAGCAGGGTGAACCACAGTAAATACATGGTCACAGAGAAGGCGGCCTATATAGGTGAGTGGCTGGGAGGAGGGCTGCAGGCGGTGGGCTCAGGCCCAGAACCCAGCAATGCACAGAGGCCATGCAAACCACAGAAGGGGGATGTGGCCTCAGGTGATGGCCCAGTGCTGAAGGAGGCCTTGCTTCTGTGTCCAGCATGGACCCCTCAGGACATAGGGACTGCCAAAGGGGGTTAGGGTCTTGAGCTGAGTTTGGGGACCAGGCAACCTGCCCAACTGTCATCTGGTACCACAGGGGTAGGTGGGAAAATCCTGAGTGCTGGGGCCCCCAGAATGTTGGGTCAGGACACCTGTGTCAGGGTGATATGGGTGGCATTCCACTGCAAAGAGCTGGCCCTCCCGCACCTAAGCAAGGGGCTGTCTTGGCTGGAGTTCGATGACAGCAGAGTGGCCAGTGTGCCCACCCATCCCTAAACCTGTAGCTGGGGCCAGAGTACTGGTCCAGGCTGCAGGGGGCCTGTCTGGGTGAGTCCAGTGACCCAAGGTCTCTTCCCACCCACCTCTCCAGGCACTTCCAATTGGTCAGAAGATTACTTCAGCAGCACCTCGGGTGTGGGCCTGGTGGTCAGCCAGAGGGCCCCCCACACCCAGCCTGGGGTGACCACCGTGCAGGAGCAGCTACGGCAACTCTTTGAGCGGGACTGGAGTTCCCGCTACGCTGTAGGCCTGGATGGACAAGCTCAGGGCCAGGACTGTGTTTGGCTGGGCTGAGGCCCAGCCCTTCTTGGTTCTGGGGCCCCACAGCTCCTGGTGGACACTGCGCCCCCCCAGGGCTCCCCCTCTGTCCCTCCGCCTGGGCTTTCCACAGCTCCTTCAGCCCAAGCCTGCCCAGGGGCAGGATTGCTTCTGGCTGCTACCTGCAACTGCCCAGAGTGTGCTGCAAACTGTTTGCTCCTCTCTGCTCTCCAAATCCAGCCCCTCCTAAGCCTCGCTTCCGCCAAAAAGCGCTCCAGCATGTCCTGCCTCTGACTCTCGCCTCTGACTCTCGCAGAAATGCTGTCCTGGCCCACAAGCCAGGCCTAAAGAATGCTCTGTGTGCTTCCCTGTCCCTCCGTGTGAATCAGCTCGGGGTCTGCACCAACCCCTCCTCCTCCACCTCCTCGTCCTCCTCCTCGGTCTCTGGGACCCTGCGAAGGGCCCGACTCCATGCGACCACCCCAGCGCAGCCACGCCGCGTGTCCATGTCTGCTGTATGAGCTCCTCACCCAGTCCGGGGTCCAAGGGAACTCAGGGACTGGGCAGAGGCGGCCGCGCTCTAGGACCCAAATTCCGGTGCAGCAGACCTAGGGTTGGGGGCGGATGGCAGGGCATGAGGGGAGGGGAAGCTAGAGCTGTGGGGCTGACACCCTCGAAGGGGGCACAGGCCAAGGGATGGGGTGCAGGACAACCACCAAGCGCGGCCCTTAATGCATTGTAAGCAAGTACGGGTGCCCGGAGGGAACCCAGGGCCCAGGGAGAGGGGTCCCAAGGTCAAGGGGGGGCAGGTGAGCAGGGGGGACCCAGGCTGAGGGGGCAGGGAGATGGCCCTGCAAAGCCTCTGGAGCCTCCAAGAGTTGGCCTGTCCGTGGGTTACACTTGACCAAGCCAAGCCCTAGCTGCAGGGGTGCTCCCTGTGGCCTCCCATCTTCCACCCAAATCTCAGCTCAGAAGCAGATCCTCCCAGACCCAGCTCTGCCCTCCAGGGCTGTGCCTGTGGTTTGCTGTCTGGTTCTTGGCCCTGCACCTGAAAGTGTCTCGGAGCACGCAGCCTGCTCTTCTAGGCCTGATGGCCGTGTTCCAGCAAGACTCCCGGTTCAGGGCAATTGGGACAACAGCCTGGTGGCCCTAAGCCAGTGAAAAGCCTGTTTCCATGCACTTTGGGTCTGGCTGCTTTACCTCCATGGCAGCCTCAAAGGCCTGCTCCAAAGCAGACCCCACTCCAAAAGAAACCCAACTTGACAGGGCTTGGGAGACCCTAGAAGGGCACCATGATGTGGCCCCTTCTGGGATGGGGCAGACAGACTCAAATGGCTCCTGTGACCCCCGCCTTCTAGTATTCATGCCCTCGTGTGATCTCGCCTTGGGTATGCACAGGACCTGTGCCTTGCTGTAACCAATATAATACACAGAAATAATGGGGTGTCACTCCTGTGATCATGTGACATGAGATTGTGACATTATCCTGCTAGAAGTCTGTCCCTTGCTGGCCTTGATGAAGTGAGCTGCTGGGCTATGAACTGTCCTAAGGAGAGGCCCATGTGGCAGGGCCCTGGGGTGGCCTCCAGCCTCCAGCCAGCAGGAAACTGAGGCCCTCGGTCATCCAGTCCGAATTGAGCAGTAACAGCAGGAATATGAGCTTCAGAAGTGGCTCCTTCCTCAGTCAAGCTGCAGAAGAGACCATGGCCCCAGCTGACACCTCGATTGCAGCCTGTGGTCCCTGAGCACAGAACCCAGCAAAGCCATGCTTTGTTCCTGATCCTCAGAAACTGGGTGATCATAAATGTGTGTTGTGTTAAGCTGCTAAATTGTGGTGATATTCTTACACAGCACAGATGACTCAAACACAAGAGAACCAAGGCCACATGGGAATCCCACGTGGTGTGACAGCTGCCTCTCTGGCCTCTAGCACCAAGGTCCCACTATCCCAAGCCCTCACTCCAGGTTCAGAGAGGGACAAAAGCCTCACGGAGCCAGGAAGACTCCCACTGCAGTGCTCCCCAGGCTGCACTGTCTGAGTCTGTCTGGCACACACGAGCTGGAGCAGAGGCGGGAGTCCCTGGGCAAGGAGAGTGTAGCAGCCTCCCTTGACTGTGAGATGAAGGCCCACTGACTCCCTTCTTCCCTTCCCCAGTCATGAGCACCCAGGGGACCCTGTGTCAGTTCACTTTCCAGAGGTTTCCATGTCCCCTAACTTGGGTGGCCCTCCCAGCCAGCTACAGGGAAAGACACACATGCCCATGGTGGCACAGGGGAAGAACCCAGCCTCTCCTCCCCAGCACATGCTCCTGCACCCCACAGCCACCACCCCTCTGTTCCCTCTGAGGGCTGCACAGGGAGTGGGCAGCCTTGGAGCAGCAGCTGCCCTCCGGGGCCGCAGTCCTCCAGAGTGGCTCACAGCCCAGCTCTTGCTCTCACACCCACAGCCATGAGAGCAGCCACCACCCCCAGGGACAGTGAGTGCTTATTGCTGGTAGCCTGCCCAGACCAGGAGGGAGCTAGGGCCAGGTTCCAACCACCCGCTCAGACACTGCACTCAGTGAGTGTGGTGAGCGTGGCAAGGGCATCTGAGGGCTGGGAAGGGCTGTAAGGTCATAGGAAACCCCTTCCACCTCACTCTGCTACCCACGTGGGTTCGCCTCCCGTGGGCTGCCCAGAAGGAGGGCTGTGGTGATGAAGGGAGCTTACGAGGATGGCCCTAAACACGGCCAAGGCCCACTCTGTGCTGTCCCTGCTCTGCACTGTGCCCTCCATCCCCACACTGGAGGGAGGGAGGGAGGGAGGATTGTGTGTCCCTGCCACGCTGTGGACTTGGCCCTGTCTTCTTTCTCATTGTCTCCCTCATAGCCTCTGGCTCAGGGGAGGATCTGCATGAAGAGGTGGTGAGTGGACACCCACTCTCAGCTCACCCTTGCCCGTTCCCAGAGCAGCTTGGTAGAGATGGGGAGTGTGTGGGAGGAAAGCAAGGCACTGGTGAATCTCAGCCCTGGAACAAAAGACCCTGGCAGCCTTCACCGTGGGATACATCACTTCCTTTATTGCCCATCCAGGGAACAGCTAAGCCAGTCCCATCTGCAGTCGGGCTGCAGCGTGTACATTAAGGGGCGCAGGGCCACAGCGTGGGACCGTGCTCACAAGACAGGCACTGGCAGACACTGGCAGGCAGGTGGACACGTATAGATGTTTCCTGACAACCCACCGGTATCGCAAGCCCTGCCGGCTCAGCCTGCCTGCCGTTGCAAACGAGGCAGTGTGACCAGTTAGCCACTGGCTGTCACAGCACGTGCCAGTCGCCACACAAAGCTTGCCATTTTAGTGAGACATTCAACAAAGGAGTAAGCACATAAGTGAGCAGGAAAGAGGTTTCATGGAATACACCACACTCTGCGTGAAATAGGAAAATCACATTTGCCAGGAAGCAGCAGCAGCAGGACAGAAGTTATACCAAAAACTACTCCTATACCTATAGCCATTGCAGCCTTTTCTCAGAGAAACTGTTGTGTTCTCACGGACAGTAAGGGTGGGTCTCTGGAAACTTATCTAATGAAGACCAACAAACTTCTTCAGTGTCTCCAAGAGCGCCATTATGCCGTGGGAATTCTGGCGTCTCGTGGGAAGTCAGGGTGTCTTCTTTGCTTCCAAAGCCTTGAGGGAGCTGGGTACATCTTTGGTTCCATATTAGGAGGGCTAGTGATGGTGACACAGATGCACTGTGCATTTTTGCTTTGTTCTTAGTTCTGTGAAGCAAGGTGGACATCACATGCTGCAGGGATGGCGAGATCCGCACACATGCACGGCCTCTGCTTTCTGACTTAGTTTGTAAATCACTCTGTGCTGACAAGTCACAGGTCTTGGCCTTCACATGGTCATGGTCTGGGTGCAGATTCACTGCCAGACTTTTTGTCCTGCTCCAGCAGGATTAACTCCGTTCTTGCAACCGATGTCACCATCGCTCCAGAGCCTGGCCCGGTGCTCACAGCTGCTGCCAGCTCATGTTCTTCCTTCTCTTCTGGGGAGAGGCTTTCTCGGGCATCAAAAAAGGTGACTGTTTCTTCTTGGAGTTTTTGCTGTGCCAGGTCTGCCTCATCTTCAGTGCTTTTGCTTTTCTTGGTAGGAGAAGAGGAGAACCCTAATTTGGGAAATCGGAACCAGCCTGCCTTCTCCTGTTTTTTAGGCAGTTCTGCCTCTGGCCGTGCCTCGGGCTGCGTTCGAACAGGAGCAGCTCTTTTGATGTCATCTTTGGAATTGACACCTGTCTCATTGACAGAAGAAGAAAACCCAATGTTTGGAAGCCAAGACCAGAGCAGACCAGATTTTTTACTTTCCGGTTTCTCTTTTGGAGCCCCATCTTCATCTGCCAGTGGTGTGGTTACCTCTTGGCTGTCTTCAGGGGGAAACTCAAGAATTTCAGCTGGCTCCTCGTCCAAACAGCTGTCTGCAAGCTGGTGGCCAGAACAAACTTCAGACGTGAATGTGTGCAGTCCTGGTACATTGACACTGGAAGAGATAATCTCAAATGGTTCTCCGGTGTCAGGCTGCGGATCTCCAGGAACAGAGTCTACTCCTGGGGAGGCTTGTGTGGGAGCCTCTTCCGAGCCCTCCCGAGTCCAAGACTCTTGAGTCACTGTGTACACTGTAGCTTGCATTGGGGGCTCCGGGATTTTCACCTTTAGCAGGGAAAATCCATAAGAAGGTGTTTGAATCTTGGATGCAGGGATCTCTGATTCCCGCACAATCTGAGTGGAAAAAGCCTCGGGTGCTGAGAGATCTGAAAACTCTGGTGTCACCCTGCTGTGTATGGTGACCTCTTGACTCTCAACCTGAGCACCCTGAATGTGCACTCTGACCTTAGAAACTGGGGGAGCTGCCAAGGAGAAGTCAAGGTCCACCGGCTGCTCCCCAGGGACCACAGCACCTGCCTTCAGGATGCTGGCTTCCCACAGCCCGGGGCTTTCCTTGCGAAGGGCCATGTCAATACTGGCCTCCGGACACTGCACTTCCCTCACAGTGGGGATGAACACATCAGCCTCTGAGCTGGGGGCAGGGAAGGAGAACCTTGGTACCTTTAATTTGGGGAATTTGACAGTTAGCACAGAATCTTCCCAGACTTGATTCATATTAACTACAGAAATCTGGGACGGCACGTCAGTACTTGAAGCTTTCAGTTTAAGAGGACCTTCTGGCTGGGAAGACCGTTTCCCTGTCATCTCCTCCACCCTGGCAAGGTCACGTTCTCCTGGCTTGGGAAGAGGAACCTTGCCTGTTTCGCCTGGAGGAGCCTGGCTTTCTGGAAGTCTCCTGCCAGGCATCAGAACTGGGAGGAAGCCCTCAGCTGCATGGATCCTGACCTTGGAAGTGGAAGGATCAGCCTCAGACGTCCCGGCAGTGGGGGGGTGCAGCTGCAAGCCTGTGCTGTCCAGGTCCTGCCTGAGAACACCTGCAGGCAATTCGCCCTTGGAAGCTGTCACATCTGCATCTGCCTCTACAGGGCGCAGGGACATACTCACCTCCACCTTTGACACAGGAACATGGCACATCTTGACTCCAGCTGCTGCTCCGCCCTCTGTCAGCACAGTGGCTTCGGCTTCCTGCTTCCCTGCCCCGCCTCTGTCCTTGGAGGGGCGCCTGAAGCGGGGCATGCGGAACGTGGGCGTTTTAAACCAGCGCCCCTGTGAGCCCACGGGCGTTTCTCCTGCTGTGCCTTCCTCCTCTGGACTTCCCACTCTGGGGACTTCAGTATCTGCTTTCCTACAGGATGGCTGGAGGGGACCTTCTGTTGTATGGGCTGTCCCAACCCCACAGGGCTGGCTTGCTGAGACATCCCCCAACCCAAGGCCTGTGCTGCCACCTCCAACAGACAGGTCACATTTGGGAAGCAGCAAGTCAGCTGCAGATGGGCTCACCTCCACCTTAGCCTTGGAAGATCTGAGATCAGATTTGGCAAAGCCCAAACTGGGAATGCGCACCCCGCCATGGTCACTGTGGGCTTTTTCTGAGGGTTGAAAGTCACCTGCTACTGCAGTACCAGAAAGTAAAGGGTCAGCATCTCCCAGTGGCAGGCTGGCCCCTCCCTTAGAAGCCTTCGTTTTGGGGAGTGTGAGTTCTGGCATGGCGAAGCCAGGCTTCCTGGGCTTTCCCTTGTCCCCATCCTTCTCAGGAGGCAGATCCATGTGCAGTTCCATTTGTGACACATGAACCCCAGGCTGGGTGTCTGTCTGATCCGGCTGAAACACCCGGCTGAGTTGTGAATCCAGGGTGCATTCTGGGCCCCCTGTGGACTCCACCTCCTTCTTTGGAGACCAGCTAAGGGATGGAAGCTTGAACTTGAGCATTTTGAAGGGACCCCCTTTCTCTTCACGGTCAGCACCTTCAGCAGGAGCCCCTCTAGGAGTGACACCTGAGGTCCCTGAGGGTCCGGAGTCCTCCATCCCCGGGGGCACAGGGAAGCCTGTGTGTGGCAGTGGAGGGGCTGGCAGAGGGAACAGTTCAGCATGCTCAGAGGAGTCCACCCCCTGTGCAGGGCTAAGAGGAGACAGGACCGGGGCACACTCAGATGCATGTGGGTCTTCCTCATGAACTGCTACTTTCAGGACAGAAAACCCAAACTTTGGTTTATGGAATTTAGGAAAAGTCACCTGACCGTGAGAAGCAGGAATCAAGAGATGCCCGACACCAGGGTGACTCTCAGTGGGAGACATTGGAACCCACTCCTGCGGCTGCGTGTCAGCAGAGCTTTCTACGCCACGAAGGCCAACGCTGGCCTGGGACCCAGAGGAAGGCTCCAGGGAAGGCTCAGGGGAAAATGTGGCTGTGGGAAGAGTCACCTGGTATTTTGCAAGAGTGACGTCCTCACTGCGAATGGGGATAGAGGATTCAACACGGGCAACAGCGAAGTCAAGCCTGGATGAAGGACTCCCAGCCTTATTGAACTTGTGTCCCTGCACAGGGGACTCCCAGCAAACATCAGCCTCCTCCTGTGATGCTCTACTCCGAACATCTGAAGAGACTGCCAAGGTGTCTATGGGATCACTTAACCCCGCATGATCACCAAGGGTTACAATATCTTTGGGGGTTTTGGCAGAGGAAACAAACAATTTGGGAACTTTGAAATGGGGTTTCTTGAATTTGCTTTTCTCTCCACCTTTTACAGAAAAACCACTGTAATCATGAACAATATTGGGATCATCAAGATGACTTTCAAAGGCAACACCTGAGTCCAAAATACCTAAATTAGAAGTATGGTCAAAAAAGGAAAGGCTTCCTTGTCCTTCCAAAGTACTTATATCAACTTTAGGGCTAAGCTGGACAGGGGACAGGGACACGTCGGCCTCGAGCTTCGGCACGGACACGTCCAGCAAGGCCTCCAGGGACTTGCCTGGGGCCGACACCCCGAAGAAGGGCATCTTGAACTTGGGCATCTTGAACTTGCTGTCCTTGGCGGCCACCTCCTTCTCGCCCAGGGTCAGGTCCCCCTCCAGCCTCATGCCCTCCAGCGTGGCACCGGGCGCCGGGAGGTCCCCCTCCACGCTGGGCAGGGACACGTCCAGGTCGGGGGCGGTCACCTCCGCCTTGGGGCCTCTCAGGTCCACCTTGGGGCCCTTGACGTCCACATGGGGGCCCTTGATGTCCACCTTGGGCATCTTGAAGCTGGGCATCTGCACCTTGGGCAGGTGGCCCTTCAGCCCGGCTCCAGCAGCCTGTGCCGGCAGCTCTCCCTCGGGCATCTGGCCCTCCGGGACCTTGACGCCCACCTGGCCAGCCTGGACCTCCAGGTCGGCGGAAGGCAGCTGAATGGTCATGTCACTGGTCTTGAGGTCGCCCGGGACGGGGGGCAGGGACACGTCGGCCTCGAGCTTCGGCGCGGACACGTCCAGCGAGGCCTCCAGGGACTTGCCTGGGGCCGACACCCCGAAGGAGGGCATCTTGAACTTGGGCATCTTGAACTTGCTGTCCTTGGCGGCCACCTCCTTCTCGCCCAGGGTCAGGTCCCCCTCCAGCCTCACGCCCTCCAGCGTGGCACCGGGCGCCGGGAGGTCCCCCTCCGCGCTGGGCAGACACACGTCCAGGTCGGGGGCGGTCACCTCCGCCTTGGGGCCTCTCAGGTCCACCTTGGGGCCCTTGACGTCCACATGGGGGCCCTTGATGTCCACCTTGGGCATCTTGAAGCTGGGCATCTGCACCTTGGGCAGGTGGCCCTTCAGCCCGGCTCCAGCAGCCTGTGCCGGCAGCTCTCCCTCGGGCATCTGGCCCTCCGGGACCTTGACGCCCACCTGGCCAGCCTGGACCTCCAGCTCGGCGGAAGGCAGCTGAGATGGTCATGTCACTGGTCTTGAGGTCGCCCGGGACGGGGGGCAGGGACACGTCGGCCTCGAGCTTCGGCGCGACACGTCCAGCGAGGCCTCCAGGGACTTGCCTGGGGCCGACACCCGAAGGAGGGCATCTTGAACTTGGGCATCTTGAACTTGCTGTCCTTGGCGGCACCTCCTTCTCGCCCAGGGTCAGGTCCCCTCCATGCCGCCCTCCAGCGTGGCACCGGGGCGGAGGTCCCCTTGCCTGCGGTGCGAACACTGTCCGGCGTCCGGGGCTCGCCGGTGTCCCCCTCCGCCTCGGGCCTCTGAGTCCACCTGGGGCCCTTGACGTCCACAGGGGGCCCTGAGTCCACCTTGGGCAGCTTGAAGCTGGGCATCTGCACTTGGGCAGTGGCCCTTCGCCGGCTCTGCCAGCTGCTGTGCCTGCAGCTCCCATGGGGCTCTGGTCCCTCGGGACCTTGACTGGCTTGCCACCTGGCCAGGCCTGGACCTCCAGGCGCGGAAGGCAGCTGCATGGTCATGTCATCTGGTCCTGGGCGCCGGGACGGGGGGCAGGCACGTCCGGACCTCGAGCTTCGGCGGCGGCAACGTCAAGCGAGGCTCCAGGGACTTGCCTGGGGCCGACACCCCGAAGGGGGCATCTGAACGTGGCTCTTGAACTTGCTGTCCTGGCGGCCACCCTTCTCGCCCAGGGTCAGGTCCCCCGACTAGCCTACGCCCTCCAAGGGGCATCGTGGCGGGCAGGTTCACCCCCCGCGCTGGGCAAAACCGTCCGCGGGTCGGGTGCCCGTCACCTCCGCCTTGGGGCCTCTAGGTCCACCTTGGGGCCCTTGCGTCCACATGGGGGCCCTTGATGTCCAGCTTGGGCAGTCTGAAGCTGGGCATCTGCACCTTGGGCAGGTGGCCCTTCAGCCCGGCTCCAGCAGCCTGTGCCGGCAGCTCTCCCTCGGGCATCTGGCCCTCCGGGACCTTGACGCCCACCTGGCCAGCCTGGACCTCCAGGTCGGCGGAAGGCAGCTGAATGGTCATGTCACTGGTCTTGAGGTCGCCCTGGACGGGGGGCAGGGACACGTCGGCCGAGCTTCGGCGCGGACACGTCCAGCGAGGGCTCCAGGGACTTGCCTGGGGCCGACACCCCGAAGGAGGGCATCTTGAACTTGGGCATCTTGAACTTGCTGTCCTTGGCGGCCACCTCCTTCTCGCCCAGGGTCAGGTCCCCCTCCAGCCTCACGCCCTCCAGCGTGGCACCGGGCGCCGGGAGGTCCCCCTCCGCGCTGGGCAGACACACGTCCAGGTCGGGGGCGGTCACCTCCGCCTTGGGGCCTCTGAGGTCCACCTTGGGGCCCTTGACGTCCACATGGGGGCCCTTGATGTCCACCTTGGGCATCTTGAAGCTGGGCATCTGCACCTTGGGCAGGTGGCCCTTCAGCCCGGCTCCAGCAGCCTGTGCCGGCAGCTCTCCCTCGGGCATCTGGCCCTCCGGGACCTTGACGCCCACCTGGCCAGCCTGGACCTCCAGGTCGGCGGAAGGCAGCTGAATGGTCATGTCACTGGTCTTGAGGTCGCCCGGGACGGGGGGCAGGGACACGTCGGCCTCGAGCTTCGGCGCGCACACGTCCAGCGAGGCCTCCAGGGACTTGCCTGGGGCCGACACCCCAAAGGAGGGCATCTTGAACTTGGGCATCTTGAACTTGCTGTCCTTGGCGGCCACCTCCTCTCGCCCAGGGTCAGGTCCCCCTCCAGCCTCACGCCCTCCAGCGTGGCACCGGGCGCCGGGAGGTCCCCCTCCGCGCTGGGCAGACACACGTCCAGGTCGGGGGCGGTCACCTCCGCCTTGGGGCCTCTGAGGTCCACCTTGGGGCCCTTGACGTCCACATGGGGCCCTTATGTCCACCTTGGGCATCTTTGAAGCTGGGCATCTGCACCTTGGCAGGTGGCCCTTCAGCCCGCTCCAGCAGCCTGTGCCGGCCGCTCTCCCCTCGGCATCTGGCCCTCCGGGACCTTGACGCCCACCTGGCCGCCTGGACCTCCCAGGTCGGCGGAAGGCAGCTGAATGGTCATGTCACTGGTCTTGAGGTCGCCCGGGACGGGGGGCAGGGACACGTCGCCTCGAGCTTCGGCGCGGACACGTCCAGCGAGGCTCCAGGGACTTGCCTGGGCCGACAACCCCGAAGGAGGGCTCTTGAACTTGGGCATCTTGAACTTGCTGTCCTTGGCGGCCACCTCCTTCTCGCCCAGGGTCAGGTCCCCCTCCAGCCTCCCCGCCCTCCGCGTGGACCGGGCGCCGGGAGGTCCCCCTCCGCGCTGGGCAGACACACTCCAGGTCGGGGGGTCCCTCCGCCTTTGGGGGCCCCTGAGGTCCACCTGGGGCCCTTGACGTCCACATGGGGCCCTTGATGTCCCCCTTGGGCATCTTGAAGCGGGCATCTGGGACCTTGGGCGTGGCCCTTTCAGCCCGGCTCCAGCAGCCTGTGCCGGCAGCTCTCCCTCGGGCATCTGGCCCCCTCGGGCCTTGACGCCCACCTGGCCAGCCTGGACCTCCAGGTCGGCGGAAGGCAGCTGAATGGACATGTAACTGGTCTTGAGGTCGCCCTGGAAGGGGGGCAGGGAAACGTAGGCCTCGAGCTTCGGCGCGCACACGTCCGCGAGGCCTCCAGGGACTTGCCTGGGGCCGCAAACCCCGAAGGAGGGCATCTTGAACTTGGGCATCTTGAACTTGCTGTCCTTGGCGGCCACCTCCTTCTCGCCCAGGGTCAGGTCCCCCTCCAGCCTCACGCCCTCCAGCGTGGCACCGGGCGCCGGGAGGTCCCCCTCCGCGCTGGGCAGACACACGTCCAGGTCGGGGGCGGTCACCTCCGCCTTGGGGCCTCTGAGGTCCACCTTGGGGCCCTTGACGTCCACATGGGGGCCCTTGATGTCCACCTTGGGCATCTTGAAGCTGGGCATCTGCACCTTGGGCAGGTGGCCCTTCAGCCCGGCTCCAGCAGCCTGTGCCGGCAGCTCTCCCTCGGGCATCTGGCCCTCCGGGACCTTGACGCCCACCTGGCCAGCCTGGACCTCCAGGTCGGCGGAAGGCAGCTGAATGGTCATGTCACTGGTCTTGAGGTCGCCCGGGACGGGGGGCAGGGACACGTCGGCCTCGAGCTTCGGCGCGGACACGTCCAGCGAGGCCTCCAGGGACTTGCCTGGGGCCGACACCCCGAAGGAGGGCATCTTGAACTTGGGCATCTTGAACTGCTGTCCTTGGCGCCACCTCCTTCTCGCCCAGGTCAGTCCCCCTCCAGCCTCACGCCCTCCAGCGTGTGCACCTGGCCCGGGGTCCCCCTCCGCGCTGGCAGACACGTCCAGTCGGGCGGTCACCTCCGCCTTGGGGCTCTGAGGTCCACCTTGGGGCCCTTGACGTCCACATGGGGGCCCTTGATGTCCACCTTGGCACTTGAAGCTGGCATCTGCACCTTGGCGGTGGCCCTTCAGCCCGGCTCCACACCTGTGCCGGCAGCTCTCCCTCGGGCATCTGGCCCTCCGGGACCTTGACGCCCACCTGCCGCCTGGCCTCCAGTCGGCGAAGGCAGCTGAATGTCTGTCACTGGTCTTGAGTCGCCCTGACGGGGGCAGGACACGTCGCCTCGAGCTTCGGCGCGACACTCCACGGGCCTCCAGGCTTGCCTGGCCGACACCCCGAAGGAGGGCATCTTGAACTTGGCATCTTAACTTGCTGCCTTGGGCACCTCTTCCGCCAGTCAGGCCCTCCCCACGCCCTCCCGTGCGCGCCGGAGCCCCTCCGCGGCGACCACGCCTCGGGGGCGTCTCCGCTGGCCTCTGAGGTCCCTGGGGCCTTGACGTCAATGGGGCTGATGTCCCCTGGGCATCTTGATGGCATCTCACCTGGCAGTGCCCTCCCGTCCCCCTTCCGCAGCTCTCCCTCGCATCGGCCCCCGGACTTGCCCCCCTGCCACCGCCTCCAGGTCGGCGGACCGAGGTAGTCAGCTTGGTCGCCCGGAGGGCGGGCACGGCCTCAGCTTCGGCGCGACACGTCACGACCTCCAGGGATGCCTGGGCCCCCAGAGGGCACTGACTTGGGCTTGAACTTGCTGTCCTGGCGCACCGTCCGCGTCAGCCCCCTCGCCTCAGTCCACGTGCCGCCGGGGTCCTGGCAACACGCATGGGCTCCCTCCCGCCTTGGCCCTGGCTGCCCCGGCTTGCCCGGCACTGAAGCGAGCACTGAGGTCACGGTCAGCGCCGCGCCCGGCTGGCCCGCCCCCGCTCTGGCCCCGAAGAGATGATGTCTAGCCTGCGCACACGTCGTCCTCGCCACCCCGGGCCGGGGCCGGGCCCCGGAGCTCTGGGCTACCGCCTTGGCACCTTGCCGTCCTGCCTGCCCCTGGGCACGGGCGCCGGACCCTCGCCGGGCACACTCCGTGGGCGTCCTCCGCCTTGGGGCCTCTGAGGTCCACCTGGGGCCCTTGACGTCCACATGGGGCCCTTGATGTCCACCTTGGGCATCTTGAGCTGGGCATCTGCACCTTGGGCAGGGTGCCCTTCAGCCCGGCTCCAGCAGCCTGTGCCGGCAGCTCTCCCTCGGGCATCTGGCCCTCCGGGACCTTGACGCCCACCTGGCCACCTGACCTCCAGGTCGGCGGAAGGCACTGAATGGTCAGTCACGGCTTGAGGTCGCCCGGACTGGGGGCAGGGACACGTCGGCCTCGGCTTCGGCGCGACACGTCCAGCGAGGCTCCAGGGATTCCTGGGCCGACCCCAAGGAGGGCATCTTGACTTGGGCATCTTGAACTTGCTGTCCTTGGCGGCCCCTCCTTCTCTCGCCCGGGTCAGTCCCCCTCCAGCCTCACGCCCTCCAGCGGGCACCGGGCGCCGGGAGGTCCCCCTCCGGCTGGGCAGACACACGTCCAGTCGGGGCGGTCACCTCCGCCTTGGGCCTCTGAGGTCCACCTGGGGCCCTTGACTCCACATGGGGCCCTTGATGTCCACCTGGGCATCTTGAAGCTGGGCATCTGCACCTTGGGCAGGTGGCCCTTCAGCCCGCTCCAGCGCCTGTGCCGGCAGTCTCCCTCGGGCATCTGGCCCTCCGGGACCTTGACCCCACCTGGCCACCTGGACCTCCAGGTCGGCGGAAGGCCTGAATGGTCATGTCACTGGTCTTGAGGTCGCCCGGACGGGGGCAGGGACACGTCGGCCTCGAGCTTCGCGCGACACGTCCAGCGAGGCCTCCAGGACTTGCCTGGGCCGACACCCCGAAGGAGGGCATCTTGAACTTGGGCATCTTGAACTTGCTGTCCTTGGCGGCCACCTCCTTCTCGCCCAGGTCAGTCCCCCTCCCCACCCTCCAGCGTCACCGGCCCTCCCTCCTGGCACCGTCCGTGGGGCGGTCACCTCCCCTTGGGCCTCTGAGGTCCACTTGGGGCCCTGACGCCCATGGGCCCTTGTGTCCACCTTGGCATCTGACTGGCATCTGCACCTGGCAGGTGCCTTCACCGCCCAGCACCTGTGCGGCAGCTCTCCCCGGCATCTGGCCCTCCGGGACCTTGACGCCCACCTGGCCAGCCTGCCTCCAGGTCGCGGAAGGCAGCTGAATGGTCATTCACTGGTCTGAGGTCGCCCGGGACGGGGCAGGGACACGTCGGCCTCGGCTTCGGCGCGACACGTCCAGCGAGGCTCCAGACTTGCCTGGGCGAACCCAAGGAGGCACTGAACTTGGCATCTGAACTGCTGTCTTGGCGCCACTCTCCGCCCAGCGTCCCCCTAGCCTCACCCTCAGCGTGCACGGCGCCGAGTCCCCCTCCTGGCAGCAACGTCCGGTCGGGCGGTACTCGCCTTGGGCTTAGTCCCTGGGGCTTGAGTCCAGGGGCCTTGAGTCCCCTGCCTTGACGCATGCACCTGGGAGTGGCCTCACCCGGTCAGCCGGCGCACTCTCCTCGGCATCGCCCCCGGACTTCGCCACTGGCAGCCTGACCTCCAGTCGCGAAGGCCTGATGGCTGCAGGTTTGAGGGCCCGACGGGGGGGACACTCGGCCCGGCTCGGCCGACCCCGGCCGGATGCCGGCGACCCCCGAAGAGGCATCTTGACTGGGCACTGACTTGCTGCCTTGCGGCACCCCTCCGCCGGTCGGTCCCCCCCGCCTCACCCTCCCGTGGCACGGGGCCGGAGCCCCTCCCGCTGGGCACCAGTCCATCGGGCGGTCACCTCCGCTTGGCCTGACTCACAGGTGCCCTTGAGGCCCTTGCGCCACATGGGGGCCCTTGATGTCCACCTTGGGCAGCTTGAGCTGGGCACCTGCACCTGGCCGTGGCCCTTCACCCGGCTCCAGCACCTGGCCGCGCTCTCCCCGGCCATCTGGCCCTCCGGACCTTGACGCCCACTGGCCAGCATGGACCTCCAGGTCGGCGGAGGCGCCCTGATGGTGATGGTCTTGAGGTCGCCCGGACGGGGGGCAGGGACACGTCGGCCTCGGCTTCGGCGCGACACTCCAGCGAGGCCTCCAGGGACTTGCCTGGGGCCGCACCCCCGAAGGGGCATCTTGAACTGGGCATCTTGAACTTGCTGCTCCTGGCGGCCCTCCTTCTCCGCCCAGGGTCAGGTCCCCCTCCGCCCCCCGCGTGGCACCGGGCGCCGGGAGGTCCCCCTCCGCGCTGGCAGACACACGTCCGTCGGGCGTCACCTCCCTTGGGCTCTCAGTCCCCTTGGGCCCTGCTCCACTGGGGCCCTTGAGTCCACCTTGGTCTTGAAGCTGGCATCTGCACCTGGCAGTGGCCCTCACCGCCCAGCAGCCTGTGCGGCAGCTCTCCTCGGCTCTGCCCTCCGACCTTGACCCCCCTGCCACCTGGACTCCGGCGCGAAGCAGTGAATGTCATGTCATGTCTTGAGTCGCCCGGAGGGGAGGGACACTCGGCCCGAGTTCGGCGCGACACGTCCGCGAGGCTCCAGGGACTTGCCTGGGCCGACCCCGAGGAGGGCTCTTGAACTGGGCCTGACGCTGTCCTGCGCCACCCCTTCTCGCCCAGGCAGGTCCCCTCCCCCTCACGCCTCCGTGGCACCGGCGCGGAGGGCTCTAGTCCACCTGGGCCCTTGACGTCCACATGGGCCTGATGTCCCCTGGGCATCTTGAAGCTGGCATCTGCACTTGGGCAGGTGGCCCTTCAGCCCGCTCCACAGCCGTGCCGCAGCTCTCCTCGGGCATCTGGCCTCCGGACCTTGACGCCCACCTGGCCAGCTGACCTCCAGGTCGCGAAGGCAGCTGAATGGGCATGTCACGGTCTTGAGGTCGCCGGACGGGCAGGACACGTCGCCCGAGCTTCGGCGCGACACTCCAGCGAGGCTCCAGGACTCTGGGCCGACACCGAAGGGGCATCTTGAACTGGCATCTGAACTTGCTGTCCTTGCGGCCACCTCCTTCGCCAGGGTCGGTCCCCCAGCCTCACGCCTCAGCTGGCCGGCGCGGATCCCCCGCGCGCAGAAGTCCAGTCGGGCGTCACCTCCGCCTTGGGGCCTCTGAGTCCCTTGGGCCCTTGACGTCCACATGGGGCCCTTGATGTCCACCTGGCATCTTGAAGCTGGCATCTGCACCTTGGGCAGTGGCCCTTCAGCCCGGCTCCAGCAGCCTGTGCCGGCAGCTCTCCCTCGGCATCTGGCCCTCCGGACCTTGACGCCCCCTGGCCAGCCTGGACCTCCAGGTCGGCGGAAGGCAGCTGAATGGTCATGTCACTGGTCTTGAGGTCGCCCGGACGGGGGCAGGGACACGTCGGCCCGAGCTTCGGCGCGCACACGTCCAGCGAGGCCTCCAGGGACTTGCCGGGCCGACACCGAAGGAGGCATCTTGAACTTGGGCATCTTGAACTTGCTGTCCTTGGCGCCACCTCCCTCTCGCCCAGGTCAGGTCCCCCTCCAGCCTCACGCCCTCCAGCGTGGCACCGGCGCGGGAGGTCCCCCTCCGCGCTGGGCAGAACACGTCCAGGTCGGGGCGGTCACCTCCGCCTTGGGGCCTCTGAGGTCCACTTGGGCCCTTGACGTCCACATGGGGGCCCTTGATGTCCACCTTGGGCATCTTGAAGCTGGGCATCTGCACCTTGGGCAGGTGGCCCTTCAGCCCGGCTCCAGCAGCCTGTGCCGGCAGCTCTCCCTCGGGCATCTGGCCCTCCGGGACCTTGACGCCCACCTGGCCAGCCTGGACCTCCAGGTCGGCGGAAGGCAGCTGAATGGTCATGTCACTGGTCTTGAGGTCGCCCGGGACGGGGGGCAGGGACACGTCGGCCTCGAGCTTCGGCGCGCACACGTCCAGCGAGGCCTCCAGGGACTTGCCTGGGGCCGACACCCCGAAGGAGGGCATCTTGAACTTGGGCATCTTGAACTTGCTGTCCTTGGCGGCCACCTCCCTCTCGCCCAGGTCAGGTCCCCCTCCAGCCTCACGCCCTCCAGCGTGGCACCGGGCGCCGGGAGGTCCCCCTCCGCGCTGGGCAGACACACGTCCAGGTCGGGGGCGGTCACCTCCGCCTTGGGGCCTCTGAGGTCCACCTTGGGGCCCTTGACGTCCACATGGGGGCCCTTGATGTCCACCTTGGGCATCTTGAAGCTGGGCATCTGCACCTTGGGCAGGTGGCCCTTCAGCCCGGCTCCAGCAGCCTGTGCCGGCAGCTCTCCCTCGGGCATCTGGCCTTCCGGGACCTTGACGCCCACCTGGCCAGCCTGGACCTCCAGCTCGGCGGAAGGCAGCTGAATGGTCATGTCACTGGTCTTGAGGTCGCCCGGGACGGGGGGCAGGGACACGTCGGCCTCGAGCTTCGGCGCGGACACGTCCAGCGAGGCCTCCAGGGACTTGCCTGGGGCCGACACCCCGAAGGAGGGCATCTTGAACTTGGGCATCTTGAACTTGCTGTCCTTGGCGGCCACCTCCCTCTCGCCCAGGGTCAGGTCCTCCTCCAGCCGCGCGCCCTCCAGCGTGGCACCGGGCGCTGTGGGGCCCCCTTCCGTGCTGGGCATAGGCACGTCCAAGTCTGGGGTTATAGTGCCTCTTTCTTTTTTTATTACTATTTCTTTGGAATATGCAAATTTAGGTGTCTTTAAATCTTGTATTCGGACCTGGATTTCTGTTGGGCAGACTTGCGTGCTGCCTGCATCAGTCGTGTCTTGCAGGGTCAGTCTGGCAATCCCAATTTCCAGGCTCTGCACCCCCTTTCCTTCTCTCTCCTGCCCCATTCCGGGTTTCCTGTGTGGTGGATCCTCCCCTTGGGCCATCCCCTGGTCGGTCCTCCTCTGGAGTCTGGCTGTGCGGCCTGCCTCTGCCCCGGGGGCTCCCATGCGGGGCTTTGTGGGCTGCCGCATGCTCTGAGTCTCTGGCACCTGTTCTCCCCACTCCTCTCTCTTGCCATGTGAGGCAGCCCCAGTGTCCTCCATGCTGTCACCCAAGGGCCAGCTCCGGGCCGCAGTGCCTGTTCTCCCTGCCGCAGAAGGGCCCTGCCCTGCACCTGTCCTGAATCTCAAGTTCATGAATCTCTTCCTGCGCTGGGTATCTGGCCCTGACTCCTGCTCCTGGTGCTCAGCCGTGAGCTGGCCCTCTGTGTCTGTGCTCGTGGGGGACACGTCAGGTATGTCCCCATGGTCATGGGCCTCCGAAGAGCTGTGTGATCTCCGGGGCCCTGGCACCCGCTTCCCCTTTATTGCTTGGAATTTGGGCCAGGAGAACCTCTCCCTCTGGGGCCGCCTGCCTCTCCCCACCCTCGGCTTGGAGATGAGTCTCTCTTGGTCCCCATGTCCTTCCAGTGTCTTCATGGGAGTCTCTCTGCCCTCATCGGCAACGTCCTCGTCCTGAAACACAGGGGGAGGGAACTTGTTGGTGCCAGTATGAGAAGCCCGGGGCCCTGGGCTCAGGGACAGAGGGTCGGACGTCCTGGCCCCATCCCAGCCTCAGCCATGGGCAGTGAGGCCAGCTGGGGCCCAGCCTTGCTGGGCATGGCGGCTCACCTTCTCCTTGCCCTTTGGGCCGCGCTGGGCACTGCTGATTGCCCACTCCTCATCCTCTCGGGCAGGGAGTTTCCGTTTGATTTTGAACTGAACCTTGTACGGCTCTGAATACTGAAGAATTTTGAGCGCGTCTTCGTATTTAATGTTGTCAAAGAATATGGTGGCGCTGAGCAGCTGATCCCCTAGATCAAGAAAGAGCAGCCCCGGCCTTAATGCCCCTTTGCCATTGCTGGGGAGGAAGGGCCCGACGGCCGCTGAGTCTGCCCCCAGCTTCCCTCCACTGAGCACCTCAGGAAAGTGGGGGAGTCACCCCGTTCCACCAGTGTGCAGAGGCAGCTGAGCAGAGATGTCAAGGGGTCATCCTGAGCTCCAGGTGTGGCCCCCCCCTCGTCCCTCCCATCCTGGTGGGGACGGTGGGGACCCCAGGGATGGACTGGCCATGCACCTTCTCTCAAGCTGAAGAGCTTGGCAGCTGAGGAGTCCTTCAGCACTTGCTTGACAAAGATACCCTGGTCCCCACCTCCTGTGACACTGTAGCCGCTGGCTCCCGCCTCCACCTCCGTCTTCAGTGTCACCGCTGTGGCTTCCTGCACGGACTGGGGCAGAAGCACATCAGGGCCGTGGTGAGTGTGTGCCTATCCCACCACAGCATCCCTGCTGGGGCCTGTGTCTCCTGAGCATGGGGACTCCACCTTCCTGCCCCCCACCCTGGGCAACAGAGAGCAGGGGTGGGGCACCGAGCCAGGTAGGCCCAAGCTTTGGAGGAAGCCAGCCACAGGCAGCCTCAGGTGGGAGCTGTCTCCTCTTCCCCCAACCCCCAACCTGCCGGGACTTAGGAGCAGCCAGGGGGCTGCAGAAGCAGAGCAAAGCGGTTCTGCTCTTCCAACAGGCAAAACTTTCCTTCCCCAGCTCCTTTGTGCATCTCTACAAACACACAGAGCACCAACTGCATGCAGGGCACCTGGTGCTCAAACCAAAGAGGGACACAGACACCAAGGAAAACATAGGAAACTGGGTGCAGCCAGCCAAACCTCAAACAGGGGCCACAGTGTCCAGCAGAGCTTCTGGACAGCTGGAGCCACCAAGGAAAGAACAGGCTGCTTTGGCAGCAATGCACCCTCCTCACCAGGTGCCTGCATAGTCTAGTACCTGCCATGGCCATGTGGCCCGAGTGCTGCCTTGCCCTTCATGCCCATACCCTGTGCACAACAGACACAGCATTTCCCCACTGTGCAGATGAGAAAATTAAGGTCTGCACACCAGGTCTGCCTGGCCAGGAGTCTGGCTCTTCATCACAGGGTCAGAGGGAAAGTCTGGACCAGATAGCCAGACTTCTGGAGCCCCTGCCCCTCCCCAGACCTGACAAGGGGGACAAGGACACCCTCCCCAGGGCACAAGGGCACACTGCCAGCCTCCTTGCTCCACCCCTTTCTGCTCTGGCCTCGGCCCCTCTGGCTGGAGCTGTGTGGAGGGGCACACCTCCCTGCCCCTCAGCCCCTGTGGTACCCACCTCTGGACGACTCATCCTGAAAAATGTCCGTGAGTCCCCTGAATCGCGTTTCCACCAGGATCTCCGTCTCCCCGAGGAAACCTGCCTGCTCGGGGTGTCTTCCTGCAGTCACAAGTGTTTTACAGTTACGCACCTGCATGAGCCCAGAGTCGGGCGGGACACAGGCAGGCTGGCACCAGGTCGGGAGACCTCAGTTCAGAGGCGCCCCCGAGCCTCCGCGGTGCAGCTGTGTGAAGAGGCAGCCATGTCCCTCCAGAGCCGTCCACCAGGGAGAGGCAACTCTCAGCCTTCCTGCTTCCAGGCAGGGCCTAGCCCATGGCCCACAGCTCCCGCAGCAAACCCCTCAGCAACTGGAATTTTGTATGGAGGGAGATAAGAAAGAAAAGTCCTCCTTTCCAGAGGTAGCCACAGGGCCCTGTCTCTGTCTGCCCGCCAAAGATAGTGTGTGTGTGTCACGCAGGTGCGTATGTGCACACATCCTGTGCCCCTGAAACAGCCCCACACAGGAACCAGAAGTCTTCTCTCCGTCAGCACGCATGTGCGCTCATGAGAGCTGCAGGGTGTCTCCGTCTCACTGTGTCCCCAGCCAGCTGCAGGGAGAGATACCCGGGGGCACACAGAGGAGTTGGAAGGGATGGCTGAATGCGCACAGCTGTGGTACAGTGGGCAGCAGGGCAGTGTGGCTACACAGACACACGTGTGAGTTGCCCGCACAGGGTAATGGAGGAGGAGGTGTGGGTGCCTATGGCCCCACACCTGGACCTTCCCTCAGCCTGTGGGGCTCTGCCTGGCAGGCTTACCTGGAGCCCAAAGTTGGTGCCCTCAGTTGTGCATTCATAAACAGGTGAGGACCCCTGTGGCCGTGGCCGAATGATCTCATCCACAGGCCCTTGGGTCACCTGGCAAGAGGAGAGAATCAAGTCACCTTCAGCCCCTCAGGCTCTCCTGGGGCCCAGGAAAGGATGGGAGCAGGGGCATAGGTGGACACACTTCCTCCCTGGGCCTCACTTACAGAATGATCATCTTCAGCTTCTGCATCTGGCTCCTCAGGCTGCAGCTGTCGGCCAGACACTGTAGAGAGAGTGGCTGTTAGTGGACACATGCAGGTGGGTGGACCAGATGGGGGACCTAGGGGCAGGGACCTAGGAGAGTGTGTACACCCATGGAGGTGGTGTAGTCCTGTCCTGGACTCTGGATTTGAAGGCAAATGCAGGAGTGCAGAAGATCCACAGCCACTAGGCTGGGGAAGCTGTGACATCAGGACAGACAGCAGGGAGGTGGGACAGATTTAGTCCCAGAAATTTACTAAACAAATACAAACAATAACCACATCCTGGGGTGATAAGAATCCAGACTTGCTACAACATATTATCTAAGATGTCCGGCATTTAACAAGAAATCACAAGTCATGAAAAAAACAAGAATATATGATCCATACTGAGAAACAAAGCAATTAATAGAAACTATCTCTAAATGTCTACAGATGTTAGATTTAATACAGACTTCAAAGCAACTATTAAAAGTTTGTTCAAAACACTAAAAGGAACCACAGTTAAATAACTAATGGAAAATATGATGACAATGGCTCAATGAAGAAAGAATCCCATAAAGAAATAGAACTTTTTGTTTTTTTAAGGCAAGCAAAAATCCTGGAGTTGAACATTTATGAGGGGGCCCAACAGCAGATTTGAGATAAAAGAAGAAAGAATTATAAACTTACAGATTAATAGAAATTAACCAATTTGAAGAACAGAGGGGATGAACAGAGCCTCAGAGATCTGTGGGATAACATTAATCATAAGGGAAAGAGGCAGAGAAAACAGTTGAAGAAGAGTGGCTGGAAACAATCTACAGAACCCAAGAAGCCCAACAAACCCTAAGTAGGACAGACACAAAGATCCACCAGAAAGAGACCCATATAAGGGCACGAAAGCACAATTAACACCTACTCTCATTAAAACCATGGAAGCTGGAAGGAAGTGGAACAATATATTCAAAGTGCTTAAAGAAAAATGTTGTCAACCAAGAATTTCATGTCTAGCAACCTACCCTTCAAAAACAAAGAAATTCTCAAATGAACAAAGACTTAGAAAGTCATTGCTAGAGGATCTTCCTTGCAAGAAATACTAAAAAAGTCCTTCAGGCTTAAAGGAACTGACACCAGACACTAACCCAAAGCCACAGAAAGAAATAAAGAATGCTGAACATGGTAAATATGTGGGCAAATATAAAAGACTCTGTGAATACATATTTTTCTCATATTATTTCTTAACTTGTTTTAAAGACATAAGATTGTATAAAGCAAGGGTTGGCAAACTTTTCTTTTTATTTTCTTTCTATTTTTATTTTTTAGAGATGGGGTCTCACTCTGTCACCCAGGCTGGAATGCAGTGGCATGATCATAGCTCGCTGCCCCATCAAAATCCTGGGCTCCAGACTTATTTTGTAAAGGCCACAGAGTAAATATTTTTGGCTTCACAGGCCATATGATCTCTGGTGCAACTCTGTGGTTGTAGCATAGAAACAGCTGTAGATAACAAGTAAATGCATGAGCATAACTGTGTGTCAACAAAATTTACTTATAAAACAAAGAGCAGGTTGGATTTAGAACACAGGCCGTAATCTGTGAACCCCTTATATAAGGCAATAACTCTAACACCATATTGTTGGGGTTATAACATATATAGATACATATGTGAAGGTAACAGCAAAAAGGAGGGGGGGGAGGACACAGTCAGCCCTCTGCGTCCATGGGCTCTGCATCGTGGATTCAACCAACCACACGTCAAAAATATTAAAAAAAACCCAAAACTATGTCTGTACTAAACACGTACAGACTTTTTTTTATTGTCATTATACCTTAAACAATACAGTATAACAACTATTTACATAGCATTTACATTGTTTTAGGTATTATAAGTAACCCAGAGATTATTTAAACCATACAGGAGGGTGTGCACAGGTTATATGTCAACACGGTGCCATTTTACATCAGGGACCTGAGCATCCATGGACTTTGGTGTCCGAGAGAGGTCCTGGAACCAATCTGTCATGGATAGCGAGGAATGGCTGTATATTGGATCACTGTTTCTATATTTTACCAGGATTAAGCTAGTATTGCCTGGGGCTGGGAGTAGGCGTGGGCATTGACTATAAACAGGGTTAAGAGAATCTTGGGGGTGATGGAAATGTTCTAGAACTAGAGTGTGGTGACGGTCATACCACTCTATATAAGGTTACTAAAAATAATTGAATTGTACATTTACAGTCGGTGGGTTTTATGGTTTGTAAATTATTCCTCAATGAAACTGCAAAGGAAAAAGGTAATTAAATGCATAAAGCAGAAACAAAATACTGTAGAATTTAAAAAATGTAGAAGTAAAGCATATCACAACTATAGTGTGAAGGATGGGGTTAGGATAATATTAATAGAAATTACTGTTGTAAGGTTCTCACATTATACTTAAAGTAATATAATGTTATTTGAAAGTATATTGTAATGAGTTAAAACTATATAGTATATACTATAAAACAGCCATTTAAAAATAAAAAGATGTATAGGTAATAAGCCAACAGTGGAACTAAAATGGAATACTAAAACATTTTTTTAAACTTCTTGTTTAAGATGAGGTCTCAGTGTGTCGCCCAGGCTGGCCCCGGACCCTCCTGCCTCAGGCTCATGAGTCTCTGGGGCTACAGGCATGTGCCACTGCACCCTAAAAACATATGTTATAAATAAAACATATACTCCTTATATATATTATAAATGTTATTGAGTGTTTATATATTGTGTATATATTCAATTAATCCCAAACACGATAAAGAAAGATGTAAACGGGAACAAAGAACAGCTAGCATAAAACGGAAATCAATTAGCAAGTTGGCAGGATTTAAACCCAACCATATTTACAATTACATTAACTATAAGTGGATTTAAAACTCAGTATGATGTGCAATACCCAGCAACCAGAAAGACTCAACTGTCCATCAACAGCAGAATGAAGAAAAAATTGTGAGGTATTTGTCCAACGGAACAGTATATGGCAGTGAACTATGTCTATGTGCAACGCGGAGGAATTTCACAAATACAAGGTCAGGATGAGGAAGCTGGACATAAAAAGCCTCACATGGGAGGAGCCGCCACATGCGGTTCACAGGCCCAAGCCAGCCAGGCTTGGCAGTCCTCTGTCCTCCGAGGAGAGTGGGTGGCAACCATCTCCAGGTGCTGCTAAGGGTCTACTTCTCAACTGCGGTACCAGTCACTTGGTGTGCTCAGGATTTGTACCCGCTCTCATAGAAAATCTTAGAATTCTACATAAAATCAAAATAAAATTATAAACTTAGCGCCAATAAATCTGAAAATTTACATGAATTAAACATATTCCTAGAGAAGCACGTTGCCAAAACTGCACAATAAGTAGACAATCTAAACAGTTCTGTAACAATTGAAAAATCAAATCCTTTATTTAAAATCTTTCCACAAGCAGAACTCCAGGACCCAACCCCCTGAATTATACTAAATATTCAAAGATGAAACAGCACGAATCCTACTCCAACTCCGGCACACAGGCCTGGACCCCAGGGCCTCCCACCCCTGCCCCAGACTCTAGGGCTGGAGCCTGCCTGCACAGATGCTGGGTGCTACCTGGACAGGCAGCACAGCCCCACCCCACAGGGTGGTGTCCAGGCCTGGGGACTGTCCCGTGACGGACTTGGGGAGCTCGGTCCTGGCAGGAACCTGGGTTTGGCTGCAGGTCTCCGGCCAGTGTGCTGTGTGGTCCTAGGCAAGGTTGTCCCCTCTCTGAGCTTTGATTTCCCTATGGATAAGCAGGGTCTGCCTTGTCCACTCTGACTGTGGTGTCACGTCATGGAGACGCTTGTCCCCAGAAGCACCCCAGGCCTGGCCTTCTCTGGCCCCTGCTGCTCTCTTACCTATCTTTACCCTTCTGCAAAATGGCTCAGGGCCCAGGCCCCCTTCTGGTCTGGTCATAGGCCTGGCAGGGCTTGGGGATGGTGTCTCCTGCAGGAGGCTCTCCCAGGGGAGCGGAGGGGTGGAGGGGAGGGCAGGCAGGGCTGGGTGGGTACCAGGAGGTGTCAGAACTCATCCCCACGGCCCACCCCGGCCCTGCCTCCATGACCCCTCAGAAAGCCACAACCTCAGCTTCTGCCATCTGTAAACCTGACCTTGGGCAAGGCGTCAGCAACCCCCAGGCTCCTACCCCTAACCTGGCTGGAAGGGAAGGGCCCTGTCTCCCTGCACCACTCTGTCGTGGGCCACCACTGGCACAGCCTCATACCCCACCCCTCGATCCATCCCACGCCCCTCAGCCACTCAGGCACTGCCCCTGCCACCCACAGGCCTCCTGTTGCTCCCACCTGGAGCTCTGGACTGACAGGACTTGGCCAACATCCCCCTCACCCTCTGCCTCCCAAACAGCGGCCACCCTTGCACTCCCTCCTGACCCTGCGGGGGCTCCTCAGTATCCTCCCTGAAGGACCACCTGCCCGCCCCCTGGCCCTGCCTGGAGCTCTAGCCTCGCCAGACCAAGACCTGTCAAGACAACACCTGGGGGCAGGGGGTGCAGAGGAAGAGGACTCTGAGGGGAGGGGACCAGGAAGGGAGGGGATTCTGGGCCAGCCGACCACTAAGCTTCCTCCCCTTCATGGGAGCCAAGGGCAATGGCAAGTGAGCGCACTCTCTCTGGGTCTCAGTGTCCCTTCCCGTTCTGCCCAGACCCTTACCCTCAACCCCAAGGTGGTTAACATGTGGGAAAATTGAGGCTAGGAGAGGGAAGCCACTTGCCCAAGGGGGCTCAGCCAGTAAGGGTAGGGCTGGGCCCACAGTCCTGGTGCCCCGTGCCGGCTGGGGGCACAGAGGAGGGTCCCTGGCCCACAGCTGCTCTCCAGCCTGCAGTGGGGCTGGGGTCGTCAGGGACAAGGGGCTCGAGCCTGGGTGGGGTGGGAGAGGTGGCTGCAGGCCCAGGAAAGGGTCTGGAGGGCAGCTCCTCAAAGAAGGGGTCCCACCAGGCAGGACACTTGGCCACCAGGGAGCAGGGCCAGGGACTGGGCGGGGTGCGGGAGGGGGCAGGCCCCAGTTGTCAGGGACCTGCCTGGGCCCTGAGAGGCTGCACTCCCAAGTCTGCTCCAGGGAAGTCTCCTGGGTGCCAAGGCCAAGGCGTGGACACACCCTGCCTTGGGAACCCACGTGGGGGAGGGAGGGAGGGAAGGCCCGGCCAGCCCTGTTCCTGCCGGCCAGCGTGTCTGGTCTTGCCAGCAGCCCACACAAGGCCAGGCCCACCTCACAGCTACCCGCTCCAGGAGCTGCTGTCCCTGCACCCATGGTGGGGAAGAAGAGTGGAGGCCCAGGGATGTGCCGGCTCCACCCACAGCCACACGGCTGGGGAGTCAGGGACACACAAACAGGAAGGGGGAAATCCCGCCTGCAGCGGTATGGGGCAGCCCAGCCAGCCCTGCCAGCCTTGGACCACACCCCTGGGACAGAGAAAGGAACCCCAGTGTCCCCATTCAGGGTCCCCCACCCAGAGCACTGTCCTCCCAGGCCCCAGGTCCCGAGGGAGCCCCACCCGAGCCCCAGAGTGCAGGGGGATTCCACCTGCCTGCCTGACCCAGTCGGTGTCCTCGGCCCTCCCAGACAGGCTCTGTCAAGAGCCCAGCCCTGAGCACAGTCACTTAAGTAATGACACTGGGTGTTGACAGTCACCAAAGCCCCACTGTACAGAGGATGTGGAGGTCACACACCTGAGCCAGGCCCTGCAGGGTGGCTGCAGGTATCTGGTGCTTCCCCAAATGGCCTGGGGGTGGACACGGCCCCAGCACCCTGGCTGGGCTGCCTGGTCCATCCTACCCCTTCCACATGGCCTCATTAACACCACCATTAACATCCCACTTCTGCAGGTGCAAGTCTGCACCCTGGGGAGGGACCCCCTTGCACTCCAGGGTGGGTGGGGGTAGCTGAGGCCTGCCCCTGGCCCAGAAAATGGCAACGGCAGGAACTGGATATTCTGGGGTGGGGCCTGAACAGGTGGGGTCTCAGGAAGTGTTGGGGGAGGGTCAGTTGCTGGCCTGGGGGATGGGGAGGGGAGAAGGGCACAGGCAGGGGAGTGCAGAGAGGGGGTGTCCAGCCAGTCCAGCCCTGGATGACTACCACACAGCCGCCAGCCAACTGGGAGTTCTTGGAGGGCCCAGAGTAGAGCCATGAAGTAGGCAGGAGGAGGGGTATTTTGCTTAAACAAAACCCAAGTTTGCATCCAAACCCACACCCCCAGGGTCCAACTCCAGCCTCCAGGTGGGGCCAGGTATGGTAGACATGGTTTGCATGTCACCAGGGCAATGGGGGCCTTGGGGACAGGGAGGATGACAGGGAGGAGTGTTATACGGGCCTAGGTGGGGCTCTCAGCTCCCCAGTGGCCTGAGAGGTCCATCCTGGGTGGGCAGCACGGCCCACTCCAAGTTTGTGGGGGTGTGTGCACATGTGTGTGCTCACAGTCTGCTCACAGGATATGTGTGCTCATGCGTGGGGGCATGTGTGGACTTGTGCGTCTGGGCTGGGCCTCTTCCTCTGAGCACCAATGAACAACCCCAGTGAGGCCCTGGCTGGGGGAGCTTTGTGGGGGTCCCCGCCTCAGGCTAGGGACTGGTGCCCACCCAGGTACGCAGGCACACATGGCCTCACACATAAGCTCAGCCTCACCCCATTCTGGAACTTCATGAGGAGTGTCAGCTCTGCTGACTGTCATGAGACCTTCAGACTTTCCTGAGCAACGCCCGCAGGCAGTCAAGGCCTGCCCACTCCCTCCTGATGTTTCTCCAGATAACTCTTTCTGGATGAGGGGGGGCAGAGCCAGCTGCATCTGCCTCCAAGGCTCCAGGAGGGTGGGGAGCCAGCCTCAGTTGCCCAGACCTGGGGCCCAGGCCTCCTCTCACACCCAGCAGCCACAACCCACTGCAGCCAACCTACAATCACAAGGAGGTTCACCTCATCCTCTCCCAAAACAACCCCCCATAGCTCCCTGTGCTGTCCATGGGTCAGCCTGGCCTAGAAGCCTCTCCGTGTCTGTCCTGCCCTCACGGCTCCTGCCTGGCCACGGTCTCCCTCCTGCCTCTGGACAAAGTCTCAGACTGGGCTTGGCCACCCTGCCATCGCTTCTGGATGCTGCCTAGTCCCTGGTCGCCAGAACACTCTGCTCACCAAGCACTCAGAGCCTAGTACACAGTAGGTACATAATAAATGCTAGTGCAGGGAGTGGATAAGGAAAAGACCAGAAGGAACTGGTCAGATCTCCTGGAAAGGTGTAAGTCCTGCCCCACTGAAGGTGGGTCCCGGTCAACAGGGCTAGGGGGACAGCAAGTGGGCCCAGTTCATCTTCTGCACCTGGAGAAACTGAGGCACAGGGAAGCATTCCAGCCCACCAACTCTAAGAGATTCAGTAGCTAAAAGGAGCAGCCCCCATGTCCATCCCAGACGGGATTGGTCAGCTCATGCCTGTTTCTCTAGGCTGACAGGCCAGCACTCCAGACGTTCAGGACAGTGTGACCCCGTGATGGGGCAGCCCCCCGGCCCAGGCCCCAAGAGCCCACCTTGGGTGCCTCCAGGAAAGTAAACCTGAATTTGCTTGGAGTGCCCTCCACAACCACCCCGGGAATCCCTATTTGCCAAACAAGGACAGGGTGCACCAACTGGAGACCCCTCCCAGGCCACACACCCAACCTTGGGGGCTTGCATGTCCTGGGGCTAAAATGGCCATTCAGGGGCCCTTGGCAAAAACCTCCTCCATGGCCCAGGCTCCCTCCAAACAAAAGCCATTGTCCCCCACCTGCCCAGGGCCAGGGAGCTCTGGAGTCTGGCCATACATCTCGCATGCCCAGGGGCTCAGCTGACACTCGCTCCCGGAGGAGCGGCTCCAGGGACCGCTGGCCCTGGCACATGTTAGCTGGAGCCACCATGAACTGACACCCCTGCCCTCTGACATCAGCCGAAGGGTCAGGGAGAGGCCCAGCCCCACTGTGCCCCTCCAGCCCCCCTTGCTGGCTGCCTGCCCAGTCCCCACAGACCTGCTGAGTGGTGAGGTGGGCAGGTGCCCCAGGGCTGGCCCAGGAAGGAAGCTGGGGGTGCCCGGGCAGGTCCAGAAGACGGCACCACGGAGCCCAGCTTACCGAGGAAGACACTCTCCAGACTGGCCCAGCCGGGAAGGTCCCCAGCTGGCCGCCTCCCTCCCAGCCCTGCCCCGCCCCGTTCCCCATTGTCCCTCCCTCCCTCCCTCAGAGCCCTGCCAGGACCCCCACACCCGCCAGAGGGAGTGGCCAGGAGCCTGGCCAGCTCCCCCACCACTTTGTTAGCTTCTTGGAGTCGGGACCCACCCTGAGGGCCCCCTCCGCCTGAGCAGCTGACTGAGTTGGAAACGACTGCTCTGACTGACTCACCACCGCTGGCCCAGCCTGGCGAGTGGCGTGTGGGCAGCCTAGTACTGCTGTGTAGACAGACACAGACATAGGTGTGAGGGAGGTCCCTCCTGGGCAGGCTGTGCACAGGGCCTGCGCCTCAGTTTCCCTGTGGGTGCTGGGGCAGGGGAAGGAGGGGGAGGCACAGCCTAAGGGCAGGACCGAGCTGAGCCCACGGAAGAGCTGGGCCAGTGACCCTGTGGGAAGTGGCCCTGGCCGCTGCCCACCTGCCTGTGCCCCCTGAGGGTTGCCTGACCATAGCCACACCTCCGGCCCACACTAGGCAGCAGCCTCAACCCCAGAGCTCCAGGATATTCCATAAGCTGGGTGTGGTGGGGCCTCAGGAACCAGCATTTTTTTAACAAGCTCCGACCCCTTCCAGTCATCCGGATACAAGTGGTGGTCAAGAAACACATCCCCCAAGTCCCACGGCAAGGCACCCACTACCCAGAGCTCTAGGTACCTGGCCTGCCACCTCCCAGGCACCTCGTCCTGCTGTACCCCTGGACTCTGGGCCCGTGGCCCCTCTCTGCTCTGGGTGGCCAGCAGGCCCCCCCAGCTGTACCATCTGTAGATCCGCTGGGATTGGAGTTGCCATGCCCTGTGCCATGGCCTGGGTGGGTGGAGCTCAGCTGGCTGTGGGCACCTGCACCCCACAGGCAGGCTGGCGTAGGCCGCAAGGCTAAAGGGCAGTGAGGGGTCAGACCCAGCCCAGGGGAGGTCAGTGACAGAAGCCTACACACACTCCAGGCCTCCCCTCAGCAACAACAGCCAAGGGATGGGCCTTCTTGGGATAGCTGAGGACAAAAGGCACAGAAAGGAGCAGCTGAGGAGCCCCACCGGAGGAGGGCAGCCAGGGCTGCAGGGGTGGGGGTGGGGGAGCAAGAGAGGGCCCCCCGACCCCCCGCAGACCAGAGAGCTCCAGCAGGGAGGGAGGAGGCCCCCAGTCCCAGGACAGGGAGCGCTGGTGGGCAGATGGGTGAGAGGCCCAGGGCACCCCACTCCTGGAAGGTGAGGACCTGCACCTAGGCTCCATCCTGGTTGCCTCCCAGCACTCTCTAAAAAGGCTGATGCGGCCGGGTGTGGTGTCTCACGCCTGTAACCCTACCACTCTGGGAGGCCGAGGCGGGAGAGCACTTGAGGCCAGGAGTTCAACACCAGCCTGAACAAGAACGAGACCCCATCTCTACTAAAAATAGAAAAATTAGCTGGGTGTGGTGGTGAGGGTCTGTAGTCCCAGCTACTCTGCAGGAGGCTGAGGCAGGAGGATCACTTGAGCCCAGGAGTGTGAGGCTGCAGTGAGCTGTGATGACACCGCTGCACTCTACTCAGGGCGACAGAGCAAGACTGTCTCAAAAAAAAAAAAAAAAGGCTGATGTAAAAACCTAATGGTCACAAAGATGGACAATGACTCTATTGACATTGCAACAGGAAAGCTGGCCAGGCCTGCCCTGGGACACCTCCAGTCCCAGACGGCTCTCACCTGGTCACCTGGGAACTTGGCTGCCTGACACCCACCAGGCAGGGCAGGGCTGGCCGAGTCAGTGTAGTGCCCCAGAGGCCCAGCCTCGCTGGGATGAGACCGTGGAGGGCGTGTTGCACAGCGTGGGGTCACTGTGCTCAATAGAAAGCTGACCCCACCTCGTTTTCTCCCTGGGTTTCCCAGAACCAATCAAGTAACCCCCATCTGCCTGACAGCCACCTACAAAGTACCTCCTGATTCTGCCCACCTCCCCCTGGCTCCCCTGGCCAACACCACCCTGAACCATTGCGATAGTCTTTGCTGAGGCCCCACCTCCGCTGAGCCCACCTCACGACTGCCAGAGGGAGGTTCCCTGCCCACAGCACTGGCCACTCGGGCCCTTCCCAGACCCTTGCTGCTATGTGACTGGTGTCATCCCCCAGCCCAGGGGGCCATGACCTCCCCTCCTGGCACACCCCTCCCCAACATAGGCTCTGCCAGGAGGACATACTGCACCCCTCCAAGCCCTTTGCAGACTCCAAGCCTGTGCCGCTTCCTCTGCCTGGGGCGCCCTCCCGGCTCAGACCCTGGACTCTCCCTCAGACTCTCGGGTACCAGATGCCAGCGCTGATGGCCCTCGGCTCCAGAGCTGCTGGGCAATGGGTGCTCCGAGGATAGGGCAGACATGCAGGAAGGGAAGGGGTCAGCTGGACGCCCTGGGCTCTGGGCTCAGGACCACTATGACCGGGCCACGGTCCAGTCCCGGGGGCACCCCTGACTCCCCAGAGGGCTAGGCACTTGCCCACCTTGCCTACCTGCCTCAGTTTCCAGGGATTCTGCCCACCGGCCCCCTGGGTCCCTGTGGCTGGGCTCAGGGCCAGGCAGGGGCTGGATCAGCAGAGGAGCAGTGGGCAGGTCATCTGCCGAGACACCACATCTCGGACCCAAGACCCAGACTGGCTCAAAGCTGCTGGGACCCCAGGGCCAGTTGGGCGTCTCCAGGGGCAGGCGGGGCTGGGGCAGCTGATAGTGAATCAGCTGGCAAGGAGGCATTCTCAGGGGATGTGTCACGAGGGAGCCTGTGGTGCTGGTACCACCCAGGATCGAGGTCTGCCAGGGAGGGAGCCGCCCACCAGTCTGACCCCCCACCCCAGGGCAGGCGGAGGACTACAAGGGCTCCAGCCCCAGACAAAGGGGCCTTGACTCCTCTGGGCAGGGCTGGGTCCCAGGACCTCCTGCCTGGGCAGCCCCTCCAGTGGGCAGGGCTCAAATGGACATGCCTGAGGAGGCCCCCCAGGTGTCCTGTCCCCTGCTGCGCCCCTGACACCCCGGCTGCTCCTTTCTGCCTCAGCTGTCCTCTCAGCAATGGGCCCACACCCAGGCAGTGCCCAGACAGGAGTGTGGCTTATATCCCTTTCCAGACTCCTGCCCGGGACAACCTGTGCGACTCTGCCTGCCACTCCACCACCACCACCCTCGGGAGAGACGTGCCGCAGTAAGGAGTCCCTCCCAGAGCTCTCCAAGAGGTGGCCCCAACGCCACCCCCACCCTCACAAGCACACACTGGGTCAGCGAGGGGGCACAGCAGCGAGCTAGGCAGGGCAGGGACTGCAGCCAGAAGGAAGAGCAGCTGTAAACATCTCTGCGGCTCTGAGGGCTCGAGGGAGGGGGAGTGCTTCCCGCCCCACCCCCCAGCCTCCTGGGCCCAGCTCCATATTTTCATTTTAGAAAGTGCTTCTGACTATTAAATATTTATCCCAGCAAGAAAGGCCTTGGCTCCTGGCCGGCCCGTGGCTTCCAAAAAAAGAAAAATAAAGTGAAACCTGGAAGCTGAGGCAGGGTGCAGGCGGGGCCTGGCGGAAACACTGCTTGAAGCTCTCAACGTAACCAGGGACCCCTGGCCACCCTTGGGGGGGTGGAGGAGGTCAGGGGAGCATGGCCGGTCCTCACTGTGTGTCTAGCCAAGGCTCCTTGTCCACACCAAGCTCCCTCAACCCCCACCCCACCTCCCCAGTTCCCCTCCCTAGCCCACCACTGAGGCAGTTCCCTTCCAGCCAGGACTGCCCTAAAACCTTTGGGGCTCCTGGGCGCCCTGGGAACACAGCCCTCCCCCCCGCTGTGGACCCCACACCTCTCCCTCATGCCTCCGCCAGTGTGGACAAGCCGGTCAGGGAGGCAGCAGCGTGGTGACAGGCTGCACAGCACTAACAGCACATTCCCACATGTGAGGACGAGATCCACAACTCCCAGCAGCCCCAAGGCCACGCAGAGGGCACCAGCCAGGCACAGAACAGCAAGACCATCTCGGTGGCTGCCCCCATTGCACTGTCCCTGGGAAAGCCATGGCATGGCCCCGCGCCAGAGGAAAGACCACCCAGATGTCCCCTCACGGTGTCAATGCTCTGGGCCCTCCCAAACCCAGTGGTGGTTTCTTGGGGTGTCGTGGGGAGTGCTTAGGTCAAGCCAGGGACAGACGTAGGGCAGGAGCCAGGGCCAGGGCAGGGGATCCCTGTCTCCAGCCACCCAGGGCCCAGCTCTGCCTCTGGGAAGGAACTGCCCCTGGGATAGGTAGGGGTGTGACATCCAGCACCCATCGGGGGTGAACTGGTTGGTGTTACAGTCAGGAGCCCCTTGTGGGGTTGGCGCACCCAGGGGAGCTCCCTGCCACAGGTGGGAGGGTGAAGCAGCAGCGCTGGTCCCCGCAGTGAGGCTGGGTGGACCCTGCTGGGTATGTTCCCAGCACGGCCACCAGGGAGCAGCCTCTGTGCAAGAGCCAGGAGCCCTCACTGCGGCAGGTCTCTCCCCAGGGTGGTGGTGGTGGAGTGGCAGGCAGAGTCGCACAGGTTGTCCCGGGCAGGAGTCTGGAAAGGGATATAAGCCACACTCCTGTCTGGGCACCGCCTGGGTGTGGGCCCATTGCCAGGCAGGGCACAGACAGGCTCTGGGCGGGCGGGCACCCAGGGGTGCCAGGGGGCCTGGCATGGCTGGCACAGGAGGACAGGTTTGGACTGGGCAGAAAGGTGAGAGCAGGGGAGGGCCTGCTGTCTCTGGCCTGCTGGGAGGGGACTGAAGCTGGGAAAGGCCTGGACCACATCCCCAGGGTGGGCTTGCCAGGGATGCATGTTCCCGGGCTGTGGTGCAGGGCTGGGAAGGGCCTGGGAATCAGCACATTGGACAGAACTCCCAGGGGCTCTAATCCAGCAGTCCTCCTACCAAAGCCACAGCAAGAGCCACTGACCTCATCCCTAAGAGCAGATGGTTCTGTAGGCTGGACTTCAGGAGGGACTGCCCCAGACAGGCCAGGGAACCATGAAGCCAAAAACAGGAAATAAGGCCCTCAGCTGGGGGGGGCACACAGGCCTCTGTGGCAGCCAGGGGACGGGTGAGACAGCCCCTAGACCCTGCAGCTTAGGAGTCTCCAGGTGCCTGAGAGTGAGGAGGAAGCCAGTGGGAGGGGCCACGCAGGGAAGCTGCAGGCAGAGCAATGGCCCCTGTGTCCTGGGAGCCCCGCCCTTCTCCCTCTGGTGAGGCCAATCCCCAGTGACATGAGCTAGGGCCAGCCACCACGGAGGAGAGGGCTGGGGGCCCACCAGCCCACCAGGGTCATCATTCTCCTGCTACTGTCCAGGGCAAGTTGGGACACCTTGGGCTCCCATCTGGGCAGGGAAAACCCAAACAGGGGTCACTGGGACACCGTAAAGGGAGGTGTTGCAGGGGGCCCAGCCTCCCTGCTCTGGTGGTCCCTTAGACAAGACTCCTACCCCAGCCCGGGCACTCGCCAGACATGTGGGCAACAGGGGCGTTGGCAGGTCCAGCTGCAGCTGGAGGGGAACCCCAGGCCAAGGGGCACCCCCTGCATCATCATCATCGATCTGTTTTCCCCAAGAAATGGGGTCCAGCCTGCGCCAATGCAGTGCAGCCCCAGCCCCCTTGCCAGTGGCTGGCCAAGTGCCCTGGGTGTGGCCAGGATGCTGCATTACTGACCAAAGCCTGAGGGACTTCCCCCTGTCCTGCCCCACCCTGCCCTCCAAGATGCTGAGACACCCAGGCCCTGGAATCAGGCCCAGGGCAGGGACAGACAGACAAAGAGCACCAGGTACCCATTCTGTAGCTCGTGGCTCAGAGGGAGGGGTACTGACCATCCCTGGGGGTCATCCCTGTAGGCAGTACCCACCTTCCCTTGTCCAGTGCTGGGGGACCCTGTGGCCTGATCTCTGACCCCACTCAAGATTTTCACCAAGCCCCAGACCTCAGGCCTAGCCCTGCCACAGCCACCACCTAGCTAGCCAGTAGGGCCAGCCATAGAGCCACACCATGGACACAGACCAGCCCACCCTGGCAGCCCTGGCCCAAGGCCCAAACGATAACTCCTGGTCCAGCTAGGCTGCTCTCCCCCAAACAGGTGAGAGGGAACGCACACCTGGCCCGGGTCCCCAGCATCCTGGTGGCTCATGGCTTTCACGCCCCACTCTGACATGTGGCCCTGCGCAGCTCGGCAGTACCTCCCCAGGAGGCCAACGACGTCCCAGAGGGTTACAGGGGGCCGACGATAGAGAGGGGAGAGACAGACAGGGACAGCCAGTGACAGAGACAGAGATGAGCCAGAGACCCGGACAGACGAAGTGAGCGGTAGACACAGAGACAGAGGC
Organism: Daubentonia madagascariensis; assembly: GCA_023783475.1. Classification (NCBI taxonomy): domain Eukaryota; kingdom Metazoa; phylum Chordata; class Mammalia; order Primates; family Daubentoniidae; genus Daubentonia; species Daubentonia madagascariensis. The sequence goes on from JAKFHU010002089.1 coordinate 1,366,433, forward strand.
CCGAGAGAGGAGCGGGGACCGAGGCGGGGACAGGCACTAGGCGAGGCGCGGGAGGAGAGAGGCAGAGACCCAAGCAGCCAGCAAGGCCCAGAACCGCGCGCGAAACCCCCGCCCCAGGCCCGCACTGCGCGCCCCGCGCGGAGCCCTCCCGCCCCGAGGGGAGCGGGCTGCAGGCGGGGAGGAGGCGCACCGCTGCCGGGGGCTCCGGGCCAGGTGGGCAGCACCACGTGGAAGCAGTCGCACATCGCGGCGCCGGCGGTGCGGGCCGGCGGCGGCCCGTCGCGTCCAGTCGCGGGTCCCGGCTCCGGCGCACCGGGCGGCCCGGGCGAGCCGGCGCCGCACTCCGCCTCCGACGTCCTGCGCCGCCGCCGGTCGGCCTCGGACTGCGGACGCCGAGAGCCTGGCGACCCTGCGCCCGCCGGGACCCCGCCCGGGCCAGCCCAGCCCGGCCCGGCCTCTGCGGAGCGCGCGGGCGGCGCCGCCGGCCTCATTCAGCCCATTGGCCGCCCGCTCGGCCCCGCCCCGCCAGGCCCCGCCCCGCCGGGCCCGCTCGGCCCCGCCCCGCCCCGCGCCCCGGCCGGCCTCGGGGTCTGGCCAGTCGACCTTGGCCCCCAGCCAGGGAGGGGCCTCCAGACCCCCGCACCGAAGCTCCTGGACTTGCGGCTGTTCCCCTCCCAGTCCGGAGGAGACAGATATTTCAGTCGGGGGGGGCAGCCTGCAGGGCAAGTCGGGGCGCCCACGGGGTGACGGGCCTGAGATCCCCACAAGATGCGTTCTCCAGGGGCGGGACGTCAGCAGGCAAGGACGCGCTGAGAACGTTTAGGGAGGACAGAGTGCCCCGGAGGGCTGCAGGGTGGGCTGTGCGGTTGGGGAGTTCGGGCTGGGAGTGGGGGCCCATCCTGGAGCCCACAACACCCCACTGGCATTTATCCTTTCTGCTGATTCTTGTCAAGAGCCTGAGGGCTGGGACACAGTGGTGACCAGGACCCCACTGTCCCTGCGTGGGGGTGGGGGTGGGGGCTCCTAGTCTGGTGAAGACAGGTGAGCCTGCAAAGATGAGGTGCTCTGCAGGGGTGCTGTGCTGGGGTGGGGTGGGGTGGGGAGGGGCCTTGGAAGACTCCTGGCCGACAGTCTAAGCTAGGACCTTAGGGGCCAAGTGGGGGGCAGGCAGGGTGCAGGAAGAGTGTTCTGGACAGAGGGAACAGAGCGACGTGCATGCAGAGGTGGGGGTAAGAGGGCTGGGGGCAGGGCAGAAAGGCTGCAGGGGAGCTCCCAGGGCAGGAGGGGCCACCTGAGGCTCCAAGCAGGGTCTCTGAGGTCGGTGAGAGCTGAGGAAAGACCACCCAGGGGGCAGAGAATGTGGGGAGGGCACTGCTGAAGGTCAGGAGCAGCTGGACCAGGGCAGCCACCGGGAGGGTTATTCTGGCAGAGGGAACTCGTGAGGACGGGAGTGGCCAGGGTTCGGCGCTTCCCTGGGCCCTAGCTTGGGCACCACACAGAGGGTGGCACATCTTGGGGCATGGGCAGGGAGGAGAGGGGCCCAAGAGAGTTCTGTTTCAGCAGAGTTAGCTGAGGCCTGACCTGGTGTGGACCTGAGGGAGGGCACATGGGGGACAGGAGTGGAGTCCTGCAGGGACTTTGGGTGGGGACAGTGGGCTGGAACAGACCCAGGAGAGGACAGGCACTGCCAAGAACTGTGCCTGGTACTGTGCTGGTGGTGCGAGGTCAGACAGACACATGGACACACACACACACTCTCCTGGAGTAGGAGGAGGCCAGGCTGCAACAGAAGGGCCACACGGACACACAGACACACTCGTAGATAAGATAACTCACACCAATACACAGACACAGGTCACCTTGTATATGTCCCGATGCACGTAGAGACAGACACACACACACAAACTCACACGGACACTAGGGAACGCACTCAGGCCCATGCGCATGGATATGTACCCCAGCACACAAGCACACACATCCACATGCAGGTGCACATACACTCCCAGGCTCATGAAGGGACCACGCACAGCAGGCAGGGGCCAGCTGAGCCTCACTCCTGCCAGTTCCCATCAGCCAGTCTGCAGCCACCGGGCAGCCTTCCAGCAGCAGGTCAGACAGACACTGGAGTCACTGCCGGGAAGAGGCCCTGGCAGCCTCCTCCCCTTGAGCCCATGCACAATGGGGCACAACCCTGTGTCTCAGGTGGCGACACTGGGCACGGGTCTCACCCTCCTGTTGTAGTGACCGTGTGTTGAGGCTGAGCAGGGTTGCCTGGGGACCAGACACCCTGCACTCACCTCTCTTTCTGAGGACCTACCCTGCTCTGCCCACTGGAGAGTCACTCCCTGGGCACAGGGAGAAAGCTGTCATGATGCCTGAGTGTGTGTACCTCTGTCTGTGTCCAAGCATTTGCCCAGGTCTGGTTGGGGTCTTGACCAGCCTACCCTGTGTGCCTATGAGTCTGGCTACATGGGCTTGGGAATAAGGGGCAGTCGTTTGGAATCAGGGACCTTAGTGCACAGATCCACCTCTATGTCCCCAGCCTCATTAGGTGTGTGCCCTTGGTGGGGTCATGTGGCCTCCTGGGCCCCCATGCAAATGCAGGGGCCTTACTCTGTCTGGCAGGATCCACGCAGGGCTATGGTGGCTCCTGTCAGCTCTGTGGGGAGGGTAAGGATGGGTGGGGAGGTGGGTCTGCCTCCCATCATGTCCCTGAGCTACCTACATGCTCCTCCAGCCTCTGCTCCTCTTCAGCAAAACAGGAGAGCCCTCAAGGCGGTCTTGATGGGGTGAGTGAGAGCACAACCTCAGCGTGGTGAAGGCCTGTGCTGGCATCGTGGGAGTGTGGGGATGCCACACTTGGAAGGACTTGGCCCTGGTCCTGCCCCTCAGCCTGGGGCAGCTGAGACCTCTCTGGGCTGTGTCCACTGGGCCTAGCCACCCCTGGCCCAGAGACGTTCCCAGAGTCTGGCCATGGCTTCCCTGGGCCCAGGGACCTTGCCCCACGGGGCTGTCCACTTCCCCCCCAGCCCTGGTGAAGGGCAAGCCATGCTCACCTGCAGCCTGGGGAGCTGACTCAGCATGGCTCAGGGCCCCAGGCTCAGGATGGGGGATGGGATGGGCCCCCTGCCCCAGGGCTGCCCCTCTGCTCTCCACCTGCTCTAGACAGAGGCCTGGCATGCCTTGGCAGTTGGAGTCTGGCTCTGCTCCACCCCCAGTACCAGGGCTGCAGTTTGGCCACGGCTGTCGGGGTGAGCTGAAGACTCAAGCTGGGACCAGTGATGCTACCCCCCTCTTGAGGGCCCTCTCCTAGCTTGTAGGTTAAGCTGGGAGTGTCCTGAGTAACAGACACCTTGGGATGTCTGTCCAGAGAGTTCCCCACCTCAGGGGAACTTACCCCCAAGTACCCCTAGCACCCTGGGGGCTCTGTCTCACTCAAATATCACCTGGGACAGTGCCCCCCCCCCCAGACAGGCAGGCTGCAGCTACACAGAGTGAGAATGGCCACCAGCCAGTCTCTGCTCCCCAGGGCCCAGCCAGAATCCCTCCACCTGCCCACCGTAGCCTCAGAAGCCCAAACCTAGCGCCAGGATGGCCCTGTGGGAGCAGGGGGAAAAGGGGGGACTGCCAGCCAAAGCCTGAGTTCCTGTTATCATGCCATCTCCAGCCCCCTCCCCATGTCCCCCTCTGGGGACAGATGCCTGGCTGGGGAATCGATGCCCCCCCAGCATGACTGCGCAAGCCCAACTCGCGGCCACCCTTGGCACGTACAAGGCCCTACACCTGCTATAGGTGCCCCTCCATGGTGGGAGGGCCGTCTGCTGCAGCTCTGTGGTGCTACATGCTCTCTCCCCTACACACAGGTTCCACCTCCTCCCTGGGACCACCAGGACAGGGACACTGGGGGCCACACCCCAGCCATGGCCTGGGCCCACTGGTTGCCCACAGCCACAGACTTCCCGAGGCTGGGCCCCAGGTCTGGGATGCTGGCACAGAAAGTGCCTGGGCGAGGAGCCACCACTGCCCCCACCCGCCCAACTGGCTGCACTCCTCCGCAGGCAGGCAGGGTTGCCTGAGCATCAATGATTGATGCCTGCTTGCGGCAGCTGTAGCAGCATAAGCAAAAATAGCTCTGCTGTGGTCTCTGCCCCGCCCCAGCCCAGCTACAGCCTTGCCCCCAGCCCAGCGCTGCGCCCAGTGGGAGAGGGGAGCATCTGGGACCTCCTTGCAGACACCTGCCCCCACCCCTGGCCCTCAGTCCTTTGCACAGAGGGCAGGGGAGGGCTCCACGCTGCTGGTCCAGCATCTAAGAACCACCATAAGCAGATGGGGGCACTTGTCCACCCAGCACCCCTCTTGCCTGACCACACCGGCCAGCCCCTGACCTCTAAGTGCCTCAGTCTCCCCCAAAGCTGAATGCCTGTTACGGGCCTGGCGCTGTTCTCAGGTCCCCTTTCTCTACACCCACATGTGAACCATCTGGGTTCACAGTGGGGCTTAGGAAATGGGCTCCTCCAATACCAGGGTTGGTTTCTTTCAACCCACTGTGTCCCACCAGCCCCTCTGGCGGCGGACTCCTCAGCAGGCCAGTTTGGGATCTGGGGCAGCAGCAAGCTCTGACACTACAGCCTGCAAGCCCTACTGCTCCTACTGCCTGGACACCACAGGCTGACAGAAGTGGGGACAGGCACTCTCCCCAACTCGCCCTAGGGACTCGGGCCTGAGGATCCCAGAGGAGCAGGATGCCTGGGTGCTTCTGGGGCAAGGGACCCTTCCCCAGCCAGTCCTTGCTCGTCAGGGGATGCTGGGAGACGCCACGATGGCTGTGGGTTCTGGGTGGGGCGGCACCTGCCCAGGACTGAGGCTGGCCCCTTCCTCCTGAGGCTGAGAGAGGAGAGGCTTGGCTCCTCTGCAGGGGGGAAGCTGCCCCCCACCCTGTTCAGCAGGGCTGGGGCTCCGGGGCAGCCGGAGTTGAGAGAAAAATGCAGGTTCTCTACCATATAACAGAAACACCGCCTGGAGCGCTCAGCAAAATTGTTACAAAGTAGACTAGGCAGGTACCAAGATAACTACTGGCCCCAGGAAAAGTGCCCAGCACTTTCTTGGGTGCCTCAGCACTTTCTTGCCTTGAAATGGCCTGCAGAGACAGGCCCTACTGCTTTAGAGCTGCTTTGGCTGTCCTACAGTGCCCTTTAGCCCATTGTAATGCTAAAATCCATGCCTAGTGGAAAACTGTAATATCATTAACTTAACATGGGTTGCAGGAAGATACAATGTAAAAACCTTGCATCACTAGTTGGGAAAGGATTTAAGGCAACCTCACAGGGTGGGCAGATGCAGATTTTGCTAGCAAGAAGCTCCTGTGGAAGAAATTCCTGTGCTGCCCAGGGGCAAGCGACCCAGTAAGTAACCCCTAATAAACTCATCCAGCTCCTCAAGCTGGACTTGTCATTCTCTGCTCTCTTGGTTCCCTCTCAGTTTGAGGGGCGGTTTTTCTATACTGTCCCGGGATTTTCCCGAAATACGAGATAGCTAGAGAGGAGCCTGGGAGGGCTACATGGGCTCCTGCTCCTGACCACGCTGCACCTACCCCTTGCATGGCCCCTGGGGGAGTCATGGTGTGCGTCTCCCACACCCTGACTTTAATGGGGTTCCACACCCTCAGGCCCAGTCTCCCCTAACAGCTGGAGCCATTAAACTTCAGCAGCAGCCTGCTCTGCCTGCCACCCTGGAGGCCTGGACCGTGCCCCATGTGGCTGTGCCATGAACAGGACAGTTGCCCAGACACTGCCCAAGGAGCAGGGGCTACCTACCCACTACCAGGGCTTTCCCTAGCCTTCCTGCAGCCAGGGCTGGGTACCCAATGTCAGGGTCAGCTCTGCCACTTCCTCTGAGTCTCAGCTCCCCCAAGCAGCACCTCTTTAGTGGGGTAGCCAGGGGTCACCCAGGTATATTAGTTTCCTGTTGCTGCTATAACAAAATACCATAAATGTAGTAGCTGAAAACAACGTACAGGCTGGATACAGTGGCTTACACCTGTAATCCTGGCACTCTGGGAGGCCAAGGTGGGAGAATTGCTTCAGGTCAGAAGTTTGAGACCAGCCTGAGCAAGAGCGAGACACCATCTCTACCAAAAATAGAAAGAATTAGCCAGGTGTGGTGGTGCTTCTAGTCCCAGCTACTTGGAAGGCTGAGGCAGGAGGATCACTTGAGCCCAGGAGTGTGAGGCTGCAGTGAGTTATGATGACACCACTGCACTGTACCCATGGCGACAGAGCAAGACTCTGTCTCAAAAAAAAAGAAAAAAAAACCATTGCATTTATCCTCTTCCAGTGCTGGGTGTTGGCAGGGTGGCGTTCCTTCTGGAGGCTTCCTGTCTTGTTCAGCTTCTGGGGCTGCCTGCAGTGTCCTGCCCACTGCGGCCTCAGCTTACACCTTCATGGCTTCTCTCCTTAAACTTCCTGTCTCCTTCCCGTAAGGACCCTGTGACCACACTGGGCTCAACCACATACCCCAGGACCATCTCCTCACCTCAAGATCCTTAATTTAATCATGCCTGTAAAGTCCATTTTACCTGGTAAGGTCACATGTTCACAGGTTCTGGGGATTAGGACACAGACATCTTTGGGGAGCAGTATTCAGCTATCAGCCCAACCTTGGTCCTACGGGCTAAGAACTGAAGCCAGAGGAGGCTGCTTTGTCCTGGGTCACTTCACCCTCCAGCCACCCTGGGGGCACAATGCTCTCCACGCTCTGTACCTGGAAGCTGAGGCCCAGATGGGTGTGGGGGCTGCTGGGGCCAGGAAAGCTGCCGCAGTCCCAGCTCTGCTTCTCATGCAGGCCTCTGGGCCTGGACCTCAGTCTCCCCACCTGCACACAAGGCCAACACTCCTCCTACCCCCTTTCTAGCTCCCTGGACCTCAAGGATGGAAAGGACAGTAAATGAGAGATGCCAGCAGTAGAAATCGACAGCAGGCCCCCTGGGGCCTGCAGGCAAGCTGAGGCAGTGTCTGCAAACCCAGATGGTGTCTGATCACCATCCCTCTGGGTCACTGCGGGTGCTGGGGGTGGCCAAGCCAAGGCCCAGTCCTGGGTAGTCTGACTGCAGAGCTCCCACACTGCATTGTCTGGCTGTTCTGCCCCTCTGGAAGAGGAGGCAGGAGGCCGCAGTCAAGGGTACAGAGAATGATCTCATCTTCTCATTTTTAAAATTAAAATTTTCAGTAGCTTGGCTGAGAAGGACCAGGGAGGGAGTGAGTGATTCATACAAGGACAGGGACCAGACAGGGCCTACAGAGGTCTCAGGGTGGGAGAAATGTGAGCCTGGAAGTAGATTGGGGGGCAGGAGTGTGTGGATTAGGGCTCCAGCCAAGGCCTGGCCCTCCCCTTGCCCACAGGAGGATGGCCATGGTGGCCAGTCTGGACAGGCTGGGTGGGGATGGAGTCAAGGTCACTCAAGGTTGACTTCAAGAGACTGGGGGTGGGGCAGGTGGGAAAAGGCCTAGGAGCTGGACAGGGGAGATGGCAGGAGGGAACAGCCCTGCCCCTGCGGCTGACACATTAGCTCCCCCTGCCCTGAGGCAGGTAGCAGCAGGAGCAGCGGCTGCCCTCCAGGCTGGCTAGTGACCAGGCAAGGGGCAGGTCAGGGGGCCTGAGGGGGAGGGGTGGTACCCGCAGGCAGCGGACCTTCATCACGCCCCTCCAGGAGTTGGGATGAGGAGACATCACACCACCGCACAGACCACCCACCACACAGTCCACCCGCACAGTCCACCCACACAGACAGCCCACCGCACACAGTCCACCCACACAGACCGCCCACCGCACAGACAGTCCACCGCACAGACAGTCCCACCGCACAGACCGCCCACCGCACAGACAGTCCACCCGCACAGACAGTCCCACCGCACAGACAGTCCACCCGCACAGACAGCCCACCCGCACAGACAGCCCACCCGCACAGACAGCCCACCAGCGCACGACAGTCCCACCGCACAGACAGCCACCAGCCACAGACAATCCACCACAGCACAGCACAGTCCACCCCGCACAACGCCACGCACCAGCCCACCGCACACGCACACATCCACCCGCACAGACACGCCCACCGCCACAGACAGCCACCGCACAGACCAGCCCACCGCACAGACAGCCCACCCGCACAGACGCCACCGCACGACAAGTCCCCCGCACAGACAGGCCCCCGCACAGACGCCACGCAAGACGCCCCCCGCACAGACAGTCACCGCACAGACAGCCACCGCACAACGCCCGACATCACCCGCACCAGCCAACCCCCAAGCCACCCGCACAACAGCCCCACCGCACACACAGTCCACCCGCACACACAGTCCCACCGCACAGACAATCCACCCGCACAGACCGCCCACTGCACAGACAATCCACCCGCACAGACAGGCCCACCGCACAGACCGCCCACCGCAGCCGCGAGCGGACCAGGACCAGAGCAGGGGCTGCGGGCGGGGGGTGGCGGTGTGCCAGGACGGGGGTGCAGCAAGCGACCGCCCCCGGGACCCGCGTTGCTCGACGTGGGGGAGATGCATCCGGGAACGCACAGAGGCATGGGGGGTACCGAGCACTTAAATAAGAGCCACGCTTAACGGGGCAGTTGGGGAGACTCGCAAGGCCCGACGCCCGCTCGCCCGGGGCTCGCAGGGCCGGGCCGGGCCTACGCGTGGGGGCGGGGCCGGCTCTGGCCACGCCCAACGGCGGCGTGCTGACGCCACGGTGGCGGACGCCGGGTTGGCGCGCGCCGTTGCCGGGCAACGGGCCGGCGCGGGGCTGAGGGGACGGCTGGCCGCCGGCTGCGCCCGGCCGGGCCCCGTGGAGGCGGCGACGCGGCGGCGGAGGTGGGTGCGGGGCCCGGGCCGCGCGGGGACCCTCGGGCCGGGCGCGCAGCGGCCTTCTCGGGCCCCGTGCAGGCGGAGCCCCCACTCTCGGAGGCCAGGGGCGCCGCACCCGCTTCCCGCTCGGGCCGCGGCCGGGCAGGACCTCGTGGCCCGCGCGCCCGTGCGGCGCCGTCAGCGGGCGCGTGCGGGCGGGAGCCAGGCCCCCGGCGACCGCGCTGCGCGAGTGGTGTGAGCGCCGGGGCCCGGGCCCGCGCGGCCGCGTGCACGTCCCCGGAGCGGCTTCGCGTGCGGTCCGCGCAGGCCGGCGCTCCGAGATGCAAGGCCGGGCGCTGGCGGGGCCGTGGCGGAGCGACCGCGACCGCGCAGGGGACGCCGGCGAGGTGTCCCTCCGTGGCGACGCTTCGGAGCGGATGAGGGCGCGCGCCAGCCGTTCCCCGTGCGACGGGAGAGCCAGCATCTCCGGGCCCGCCGCCGGCTGCCAGCGGCCGGGGGAGCACAGCAGCGGCTGGGGGGAGTTCGAGGGTTTCCGGGGGTCTCCGGCGCAGTCTGGACCACCCTCTCAGCCCCGGCCTCGCCCGGAGACGCCCACAGAGCCGCGGCCGCCAAGAACCGCCTCTGCCGCAGAGGAGTGTGGTTCTCGCCGCCCGTGCCAGGGCGGGCCTTGGGTGACAGGAGCCGTGGTGGTCCCCCCTTCCGAGGTATTGGCGCCGCGCCGGCCTGGCGGGGCCGCGTCCTGCGGGCCTTTGTCCCCGGCCCTGCCCTCGCAGCCGGGCGAGGGGGAGCTGCGGGGAGGCCGCGTGGGCGCCGCCGCCCGGCCGGTGCCCGCCCCCGTGGGGGCCGCGCGTTTGGCCAGTTCAGGGCACGTGGGGAAGGAGCTTTTTGTCTGAATTCCGCATCGCAGAGTTAGAAAGTCTCACAGAGATTCTAAGATCGCGTCACATCTCAGCTTGTGAGGAGTGAACGGGGTGCCGCCCCTGCCCCTGCTGACTTCCTTTCTTTTTCCTTCTTTTTAAAATTTTTTTCTTTTTCTTTATTTATTTTTATTAAGGGGGGGTTTCTGAGGAGGGTTGTCCAGTTGCCTTGGTTTTGTTGTTGTGGAGACAGAGTCCTTGCTCTGGGTAGAGCGCAGCGGCGTCATCACAGCTCACCGCAGCCTCCAGCTCCTGGGCTCGAGCGTCCTCCTGCCTCGGCCTCCGAGCAGCTGGCACTGCAGGCGCCACCACGCCCGGCTGATTTTCTGTCCTGTTTCTGGGTCGAGACGGGCTCTCCGTCTTGCTCAGGCTGGTCTCCTGAAGTCCTGAGCTCCTGAGCTCAAGCCGTCCTCCCAGAGTGCCAGGGTTAGGGCAGGCGCGAGCTGACTGCCTGGTGTTAGCCCTTTTGTGACAGCCTCTGAGCCTTTCCTTCTCGTCTTCCTCTTCCTTTTCTTGCCCCTCTTTCTCTGCCATCTCTTCCCAAATGGTTCATCCCAAACACTGTAAGAACGAAAGATAAGAACTGAAATGCTTCAGGAAGGAAATAATGGTGTTGCTGGCTCTCAGGGCTGGACTGTTTGTTTTCTAAACCAGTCAGAGTTTCCCTGAACCCCTGACAAGACCCATTCTTAGTACAGTCAGCTCTGCTGTGTTACTTATTTTGAAAACAGGACTTTCTTCCAGCATGATTGATTTATTAGGGAACAGTTTGAGCATAATTGGAATCTCACAAGAAACAGTAGGTGAACACAGAAAACTGCACCCAGCTGAGCCGCGGCGTGTTGGAATACCTAAAACGTGCACAGGCACACCTCAGACAACTGCCAGCACCTCCCTTTACCACACCCATCCACACCTGGCGCTAGGACCTCACGGTTCAGACAGCCCTCCTCCCACCACTTCACACAACTCAGCCAGAAAGCCTCCTCCTTTTCCAAGGGCAAGTGCTGTGTTTATTGTATGCATGGAGTTCATAACCCATTAACGTGGAAGACAGTGCGAAAGTAATAAGGAGGCATCTTTTCCTCGTGTCACTGACGAAGTTTGAATGTTGTGCCCCACTTTCCCATGAGCCCTGTGTGTTTGTGCGATTCTGCATAACATGGTGATTTTTAGGAATGAATATGTCAAGCGATGGTAGCACTAATGGTACAATCAATTACAAATTTCATTTGCACCAAAATTATTTATTTGGAATAAGATAACACAATGTGTACTTCTCCTAAATTTGGTATGTTTTTCTTTTTGTTTTCAGCCCATTCTCAGCTATGAGGACATTTTTAAGTTTGCTTTTCAAGAAGTAACAATCCCACAGGCAACTGAAGATGTTTCTACTTTACACCATTTTTTAGAAATAAGCAGTGAAGAAAAACCTGGCCTTGAATCTGTACATAAATTTTGGTAATGAACTTATATTGGAACTGTTTCTTATAGCAACTCAGGATTTGTACTTTTGTTTGATAAAAGCAGGTGTGGTTTTGTTTTTACCTTTATATAGAGCATCATCTCTCCTGTGGTCCCTGCTATCTGTGGGTCATAGGGGCCCCACGAGGGGTGGGCAGCATGGCTGGTGCTCTAGCTGTGGTCCCTCCTCTCTGAGCCCATGTTCAGTCACAAACCCCCTCTGCCAGCTCACCTGGAGCAAGCTGGACCCAAGCACCAGCACCTCTGTCGCAGTGTGAGTGCTAGGGGGCGGGGGGCAGAGGGGCCTCCTAGGGCACTTGGCTGAGTGGTCACTGGCAGCCTCTTGATCCTCAGCGGCACAGTTATGGAAACACCCCCAGGAGCAGTGGAGGCCTCCCAGCGCTCTGGAGCTCAGCTCCACCCCAGTCAGCCCCAGGGCTGGTCTGAGGGGCAATCACAGAGGCAGCTGTTTGCAGATGGCCACTTTCTTAGGACACACTTTCAACTGAACTCTGAAAGAAAAACAGTGCTAGAGACGATTGTGCAGCAGTGGTTGAGAAGCTCAAGGCAAGTTGGCCCAAGGCCCTAGAGGGAGGGAAGTGAAGGTTGGAGCGAGCTGGTGTGGCCTGTGGAGCAGGTTTCCCAGCCTGGAGAGGGATAGCCCAGTTGGTGTGCAGCGGCAGTTTACACAGCTGAGCAGGCCTAGGCTTTGTCAGAGAGCTCCGCAGATGGCTGGCCGTCTGGGCTCTGGCCCTGGCCCTTCATGGTCTCTGCTGGGGTCCAGTGTGGTCTAACCCAGCACCTGCCCCAGAGCACCCTCCACAGGGGCCTGGGGACTGAGGCCTGAAGCCCAGAAGGCTGCAGCCAGCACTGCCCTAAGGGCCAGTGTGCCCTCTGCATGTGGTGCTTTTGCAAAGCACTGTCCCTGGAGAGAAACTGCCAGTAGTGCAGTCCCAGCAAGCTGGTGGGGTGGGGCAGGGGCTGGGGCTGATGTGCTGACTTCACTGTCTCAGCAGCATGAGCCTGGGGGCCCAGAGGCTTGGAGGGTCCTGGGTATTGAGACGGCAGGGCTGGATGCTCAGGAGTAAAGGCAGGGTGTTACTCTGGGAGGGGGGAGTAGGACAGTTGGCGTGTTCTGAAATACTAGAGTGCTTTTGGAAATGATTTGGCATTTCGCACATCCTGTCTTCCACTGCCATTATTTGTGCACTGTCTTCCCTTCTCTACCAAAGCATGAGCTCCCCACAGGCAGACCCTCTCCCAGCCCCCAAGGTGGTAGAGTAGCACACAGCACGTATTAGGCGCCCACCATCCGTTCTGTCATTCTTCCAAGTGTTCACTGTGCTTTTAGCTTGTGAGCATCTGTTTTGTACCCAGCACTTGAGTGAACAAATCTAGCAAAATATCTGGCTTCATGGAGCTTCTGTTCCTTGGAGGAGACAATACTGTTGCCAGGGGATAGACTCTGTGGGGAGAGAGAGCAGGGGAGGGTGGGGACTGCTGTCTGAGTAAACGTAGAAATGAACAAATGAACAAGGTGCCTGTGCTCCTGGAGGGCACGCTATCCTTAGAGTCCTCAAAGGCCAGTGCCTCTTGGCTTGTGTGACTCACTGCATGGATGGCAAGGCCAGCTGCCCCTCTACAAGCCTGAGGCAGTGCTCTGGTGATCTGTTCAGAAGGCTTGCAGGGTCACCTTTTAGTGACTGCATCTGTTTTCCAGTTCTGAATCTAGAGAACTCTGGAGAGCCCTTCAGAACACAAATGCCATGTCTGCTTCATGGTGCCTCTGGAGCGGGTCCCGTTGCCAGGAAAACTTCTTTCTTGTTCTCGGAATAGATGCTGCTCAGAAGGTAAAGTGGCTTGGGTTGAGACCGTAGCCAGCCACCCTATGGCCACAGCACACCTTGGAGACCATCTGCCTGGGACAGGGATGGGCGGTGGGGAAAACACACTGGTCTGCAGCAGGGTGTACCTGCCACCAGGACCCCGAGGTCGTGAAGCAACTGACCTCTCAGAAGGGTGACTCTGGCAGGGTGGGGGTAGAGGACAGCGAGGGAATGGTGGAGTGGTGATGGGTAGTGGGGCGTTATTTGGATTCAGGTGGCATGCCATCCTTAGACACCTGCCCTGTGCAAGCCTCCTGCAGGAGCTGGGGACAGACGTGGAGACCCAGTCTGCACGTGGATTTGGGGGTAGTGAAAGAAGGTTCTGTGGCAGACCTCCACGAAATACATGGCCTGCTGGGCGAGGCTGGGCACCTCCTGGGGAACTCCCTTGGAGGGAGGGCAGAGGATGGGCAAGTGCCACAGGTGCTGATGGAGGTGGGGGTGTGGGCACCTGCAGCAGGCACGCAGGGAGGAGAGGGGGACGAGCTCTGGCATGGACAGGTGGAATAGGAGGAATCATCAGTGTTCGGGAGGAAACACCCCTCAGCGTGAGGTGGCTGGGCCTGGCATGCAGCCAAGAGGTGGGTGCAGGTGGAGGTGTGGCGTTGCCTGGCATGGGTGGGGGTTACAGCCACTAGCTGGCCCCACAAACATGTCCAGACCCCAGGAATGAACCCCTCATGCCTGAGGCAGGAGCTGGCAGAGCTCAGAGGAAGGCAGGGAAGGCTCAGGAAGGAGTCAACTGGAGGCCGCAGTGAAGCACATCATGTGCACATGTCACATGCACACGTTCAAGCTCCTGAGTTATTGAAGATGATGCAGAAGATGCAGATTATAGTGAGGGCCACCTTTCAGCAATCAAGATGGCAAAGATCTTTTCCCATTCTTAAATAATTTTCAAACTTGGGAAACTCACAAAGGGCTGGCCAAGCAGGCAGATTGGCCCTGGCAAACACAGGCTTGAGAACGGTTGCCATGGTTGCTTGCCCACGGGCCACACTGGGCTGGCCAGGAAGGAAGAGGCCTCGATGAGGTCAGCCCTGGCTTATCACTGTTCAAGGAACAAGAACCAGGAGGCTAGGAAATGCGGGGGAAGTACCCTCAATAAGGAGGCTCGGAGGGCTCCAGGTGGCAGGTGGCAGGGGCGAGGGGGTGCTGGCCCTAGAGACATCCCGCTGAGCAGGTTGAGGGCACGGCCCTGGAGGGGAGGGGCCATGAGTCAGTGGCAAGGTGGCCTGACCCTCAGAGGGGCCGAGATAACTTTGCAGTTTCAGAATGAAATTGAAAGGAAACAAGAGAAAGACAACTGTGCCAACTGGCTGACAGGGCTTCTCTCCTCAGGGCCTTTCTGGAGGCCAGGGTGACCTCGCGGAAGGCTCCGACCTCAGAGAGCCTGAAGGACTCCTTGCTGTCAGCAGCTTCCATCTCCACCACTGCAAAGCCCTGATCCAGACCAAGGTGAGTGGTCACTAGGAGAGGCCTCGGGAGGCCATGCTGGCTTGCATCTGCACTCACATGGTCCCTTGTGGGTCTGTATTTGAGCCACTTGATTTCTTCCTTTAATTCTGTGGTCTTACGAAAAACAAACATTTCTGCTATCCAGGGCAGACAGGCAAAGCATTAACACCACGGCAGGGTGCCAAGGAACATAAATGTGTTTCCCACAAAGACCAGAGGACAGAGGACAGGGAGATGAGTGGGTCTCAGGGGAGAACTTGCTGGAGGGCCAAGGCAGGTGGAGGAGGGAGCTGCAGGGAAGCACCACATTGGGATTGGGTGACCAGGCTGTGACTGCCTGGGCAGGCATGTGCACTCGCTGTGGGCAGCTGTAGGAAACACGTCAGACTGTGGCAGCTTCAGCCATCAGCCCCTTAGCCTCGCAGGCTGGTGGGAGGCACCTGCAGGGTCAGGTCAGCAGCTTCTTGCTCCTGGTCTACAGTTCCTGCTACAGTCACTTCGTCACATCATCAGAGCAGGGCTCGAGGCGGGAGGCGGGGCTGGGCAGGAAAGGAGCCTTTTTCCTCCAGCCTTCTTTATTAGGGGAGGAAAAGCTTTTCTGGGCTGGGGTCTTGTGCCCACTCTTGGACCAGGTATTGCAGGAGGGGCGAGGTGGCCAGGCCAGCTCACCTAGCTTCCTGCTCATCCGAGGCCCCCAGAACAGTTGGGGCTCTGGACTGCATATGCCCAGTGGATGAGGGAGTGGTGTGTGGGTGGTCAGCACAGAGAGGGATGTGCAGGGAGGGGCAGTGTAAGGTGCTGCCCCATGGCCCAGTGGGAGGTGACAAGGACCTGAGCTGGAGTAGAGCCAGCAGGAAGGTCACGTGGTGCAGGAGGCAGCCAGGGCCAGCTTCTGGGCAAAAATGCAGCCTGATTGTGGCACTGGCCAGCTGAGGTGGGGCGGGCGCCCTTGACAGTCAGCACACAGGGGACAGGTGCCGAGGAGCACACAAGAGAGGGCCCTTGCCATCGACGCACACTGGGCCATCCACCTACTCTTAGGAAAACACCTAGGATGGGAAGGTTGTCTTACAGCAACAAGTCACGTAGAAATGTTCATGGCTGTGTCACTCACAACAGCCAAGACCAGGGAAATGTCCAGCAGAAGCTGTTTGGGGGAAACCCGTGGTGCAGTGCAACAGTGGCCATTGCAGGGCCGTGAGCATGGAAGGCGGTGGCAGCCTCCACAGGATTGCCAGACACAGCACAAGGGCCAGAGACCCTGCCTGAGAAGCGGGCCCACCGCTGTCTTGGGGGCTGCAGGCCAGAGTCAAAGAATCATAAGGAAGGTACTCGGGAAGTCAGTGGAGGGTGGTACCTGCTGCGAGGATGGAAGGCCGCTCGCTCCCCACAGGCTGTGGCCGCAGCGTGTCTGCACTGTGTGCTGCTCTGGTTACACTGCATGATGGGAGCATTTTAAGAGGACAAAGGAGAGGGCACTGAGAGGCTTAGAGGCAGGGAGGGGGATCAGCCAGGGGCAGATGCCCACACTGGCATTTCTAGTGTTTCCAGTGGCCTTGTGCTCGTACCTGACCACTGTCCTCCTGCCTCAGCTCTCAGGGCCACCAGGCAGCAGACGGGGGGGCCTCATCACGTACAGCCTCTTCCTGAAGACGCCCTTATGTGGAAACAGGCAATACATCACCATTCCAAGGAAAAAGAAGATTTTTACTTCACGAAACCTAAAAATGACATTCTTTAATAGTGATGTTTGCTAAAAACAAGAGTACTTTGTAACTTTATGAGGAATTTTACATTTTCTTACTAGTTTGGTTTGGTACTGGAAACCAGAATTTTTGTGGAGCCGTTTCCCAAATCCCAAGTCAGTTTCCTAGGATCTCTCCGTGGAAACATCCTGTGCCCCGTGGCCCGCCTCGGTCTGGTCAGGACAGACAGAGGGCACGTCCTTTGGCAGAGCCAGCCCGCATGGGGGAGGGGAGGTTTCTGGGCACACTGGCAGGCTGTCTGGGGTCCAGGTGACACCCATGGGCCCCTGCCCTGTGAACTCAGTCAGACCCGTGAGTTCAGACAGGCGGAAGATGTTGAAGTGTCACTGGGGAGACAGCTGTAGAGCGCTCAGAAGCCCGTCTGACACGTTGTGCCCTCCCTCCCTCGCTCACGCCCAGCAGCCTCAAGGACGGGCCTTTCTCCCGCATGGATGGGAGGCTGCACAGCACTACAGCTCTGGCCCAAGAACACCTCTGACGGGCCGGCAGGCTTTCCCTGGCCATCTGCCGAGGAAGCTGTTCTCTTCCGAGGGCAGGGCCAAGCAGTCAGCGCTGACTTTCATACAATTTTACTAAATAAAATGGCCTGGATATGCTTGTTCTTGCTGAGGCTCTGCAGAGGCTGATGCCTGAAATCCCGTCCCCCAGGGGAGGCCTGAGGTCTAAGGGGCTGGCAGAGAGTGGCCACACTGGTGAGGGCCAGGGTACTCCGGGTGGGACACATGGAAGATGCCAGCTTCCCTGTCAAGCCGGTTGTCAGTGGGGACACGTGCAGCGATGGATAGGTGTGCCCCTTGTGAGGGGGAAGAGGAAGCTGCTGTCCCTGCACAAGCCTGCCTGGCCCTGGCCACCCAGCTGTGCCACCCACACCGTGCTGCACATGGCTTTGAGGCATATAATGAAGGGATAACTCAGATTTTTTTTTTTGGTGCCAGAAGTTTGAGAAAGCTGCCTTAATTTTTCATTTCCAGCACCAAGAGGATGTGAATTTGGAGACTTCTAACATTCTGCTTCCTTCAAAGGCACTGTCTTTTGGGGGCCCTGCCAGCAGGGACCCTCTGGTTCATGCCCTAGTTTCCAAACCTTTGGTTTAAAGTGAGACTTTAACAAGCCAAAATATTCAGTGCTGCCTCCTCCCATTCAAGGATTCAGATTCAGGCGGCTGCCACGTCAGCACAGCTGCCTCACCTCCTGCAACTGGCCTTTCTCCTGACCTCCCTCGGCCCTCACGGGAGGTTCCAGACCTGGACTCTGTCCTCCCCCTACCCCTGGCCCAACCCACCCATGTCTCTTCTCAGTGTCCTGTCAGGATGTGTGGTGCCACCCCCGTGGGTCCCCGGGCTGGCATCCCCCACTACACTGGCCCACCAAGCCTGGCAGTGACTGCATCTCAGGCCCAGCAGCTGTCTGAGGAGGGGCTGCTTGGGCCAGGTGGGATCTGAACAGATGCCAGAACCACTGGTCACCTCTCATCACCTCACCACTGGTTCAGGTGTTCGTCATAAGAGACGGACCAGAACAAGCCCAAGATGATATAAAATCATGGTTCAAACAATCAGAGAGTTGAGACTACAAAGAAACTTACCATGACTAACAATGAGCCCTTCAGAGAGAAAGGGCCATGGCTGCTCCCCTCCCCAGTGGGGCAGTGGGAGGCAGAAGGCCCTCGGAGGCGGGGGCCAGAGCACAGGCCAACTCACATGCCAGGTGCGGGCTGGCAGTAGGGAAGGGGAGCCAAGGGATCCCCCAGGTGTGTGGGGCCTCCCCCTACTCGAAGGCAGCCTCCCTCAGAAGGTGGTGGGGCAGGGGATCTGAGTGGGTGGGAACAGCCCCCCAAAGGTGGAGGAGGCACAGGGCAAGGGGTAGGAATGGAGAGCAGAGGGGACCTCCCGTGATCTGGGAATGCAGCAGGCAGTGCCCAAAGCTGGTGGTTTGGCTGTGAAGTACAGCTGACGAGAGCCTCAGGCCTGCTGCAGCAATATCCTGATGCCACCCTCAAAACATCTGCAGTCTAAACTAAAGCTGCAACAAAGCCAGATCCAGCTCCAGGAAGGGAGGAGCCAGTCGGTTCCCTCTGGAAACCTGACAGAGGGAGGTGCATGCCCCTTTCTGGAAACAAATATTGTTTGCTTCAGCCTCTGCTGTTCTCTCACACAAGATGTCTAGCCTACGATAAAACGTTACAAGACACACAAAAAAGCAAGATGACGTGAGCCACAGTGAGCAAAGCTGAACCAGAGGTGGCCCTGGCGGTGAGAGTACAGCCAAGGGCTGCGAAGGAACCGCAACACAGGTGACGACGGCCATGGAACGTTCAGCAAACATGGCAACTTCTAAAGAGAAAATGAAAATGCTAGGAATGGCAAATATGTTATAAATGGATAATTTTTTTTTTCTGAGACAGGGTCTTGCTCTGTTGCCCAGGCTGGAGGGCAGTGGTGCTATCACAGCTCACTGCAGCCTCAAAGTCCTGGGCTCAAGCGATCCTCCTGCCTCAGCCTCCAGAGTAGCTGGGACTGCAGGCGTGAGCCACCACGCCCGGCTGTGAATGATTCTTTAGATGGCCTTAACAGCAGACTTGACACTGTAGAGGAACGGTCAGTGAACGTGAAGACTGGTTAATAGAAAAGATCCAAACAACACAGAGAGGAAAAAAGTAGGGAGAAAAAGTAACAGTGTATCCAAAGGTCTGTGGGCCAATGTCAGATGCCCTAAACCAGGTGTAACTGGAGTCCCAGAAGCAGAAACAGAAGAAAGAGAATAATGAATAAAGGTGTCCCAGAAGTCGCCATACATAGGGAAAATGGGAAATTGTAGCTCAATCTACCTGCATTTACAAAATATTCATTACAAAATTTTTCCTTTGTATGGGCTAAATTTTTCCTTTCTATGGAAACTACAAAGGAAAAATTGTGTAATGAGTATTTTGTAAATGCAGGTAGATTGAGCTACAATTTCCCATTTTCCCTATGTATGGCGACTTCTGGGACACCCTGTATTTGAGGATTTAATGGCCAAGAATGTTCCAAAATTGCTGAAAGATGCTAATTTACAGATCCAAGAACCTCTTTAACCCTGAGCTGGTGAAAATTGGAGAAAACCATCCCTAAACACATCCTACAGGTCTTAAAAGCAGCCAGAGTGGAAACAGAAGATCCATACAGGAAAGCACTGATGGAACAATGGCTCACGTCTCAGCAGAAACAACGGTGTCGTTCCTAAGACAAGAGAGGCTGCTATCTTCAGTTTGTCCTGCTACCTAAAACAGGCGCACATTACTTTTTAACTTTTAAAAACCTAACTCACTTCCTAAGTGACAGGGGCTATGAAGCTGTGCGCTAAACACGCTGAACACACACAAGGGGTGTCTCCCACACGTCTCTGAGGGTCACCATCTGATATTTAGGTGTTAGAGCGATAAACACTTGTATGACAAACTATTAACTAAGGTCAAAATTAAATGCCCACTCACCTTAGGGCAGAGGGGAAGAGTCAGGACTTGGCCTGAGGCAGGTCCCAGGTAACTGCAGAAATTTTAGTGACTGAAATTTATATATCTGCTTCTGAATAAACATTTTTTAAACAAAATTATTAAACACTTAGAAAAATTTGTTTCCATAGACCTACATAAAAATACCACATACATATCGATTAAACTTAGAAATCTTTGGAAAAACAATTGCTCAACTGCTATGGAGTATAGCAGAAACAAGCAGTCTTCTGATTTACAAGTCTGACAGATTAAGCAAGCTAAGAGTCCAGGGAATAAGGCACTGCCTAAGTTAGCTCCTAGCCTCTTCACCAAAAGCCACATTTCTAAGAGCAGGTCCTCACTTCCACACCAATAAGGCAGGTGCAGCCACCTCCACAGTGGGGGTCCTTAAGCAGGTCAGGTCTGCTGTCCTGGACAAGCATCCTAAAGCTAGTATGCTTGTCCAAGTCACATTCTTGGGATAGTTTATACTTTTGAAGGCCGCCAAAATCGACACTACAGCTACTACTGAAACTGAACAAACGATATTTTTAAAAGACAGAAATGTTTATATAAAGAAACAAAATACTGGTTTAGGTTTATTGCTGTACAACACATACCCTTTAAACTAGTTTCCATGAACATTCACACTTTCAACACAAGGTGGCTGTCAGTGGGTGCGGAAACTCACAGGAGAGCCAGGCCTGCCCTCACCTGTCACAGCCTCTCTGCAGAGCCCTTGGGTCTTAGGCTGTGAGACCTGGGGGAGTGGCAGGGGGCTGAACAAGGCAGAGGGAGTTTGCTTGGAACCCTGTGTGGTTGGGAAAACAGAAGCAATACATTGCCTACTTCATGCATCTGAGAGGGATTCTTTCCCCCTCTACACAGCACCATTAGATAATGAGACTGGACTGGGAAAAGAAGGTCACCGAAGGGTTATGACACAGGAAATGACACATTTCTACTCTGTTTGCTGGATAATTTTTTAATAAAGTGAGGCTCACATCACCAATATTAGAGAATGGTCATATGCACAGAAGGAAACAAACCTTTTTGGCGAAGGGGTAGGGAAATTAGAAAAAGCATGGGAAACAGGAAACATGGGGGTGGGGAAGCAGTTTGACCTGTGAGCAGGAACCAGGGTCTGACAGGTGCAGCCCCCCCCACTTCCTATGGCAGCACCATCAACAACCCTTAAGACTGAGGGCCATAAATTACATGGATTGATTTCTGTCATTCTAAACTTTTGTTCCAGCACCAATTGAACAGAGCAGCACAGGCATTCCAATCCAACAGCACGTGGACACACACCTTTTCAAACATCTGTGTGCCTGGCACACGGCAGCCTCTGCGCACACCCTACGAGCACAGTCCTCAGCCAGGGCAGGTGCCCATGCTGGGGAACCTCATGGGGGAGTCCTCCATGAATACCACCTGTCAGAGACATCACCTGAGGGGCTGAGTCTCTGAAAAGCAACTGGTGCCCATGATTTCCAAACAAATATCTGACCTTCACCTTCAATGACATTTACATATAAATAGGCATAAATAAAACCCTCCATAATTTACACTTAAGTCTAGGAAAACATGGCTCACACAGATCTTCTAATGACAAAAAATAGGTGTAGTGGCTGTACATGGTTCTCGATTTTAATCGAGCTCTAATTGTAACACAGAACATAATGGAGAAGGGTCACGCATAAATTTAAAGTAAATACTCATGATACATTTACACTGTTGACTCGGACTGTAGTGAGGCTCATTGCAAAAAAAAAAAATCCCTTAAACCTTAAAAAAATGAAATACACCAACTGCAATTTTTTGCTATAAAAGTTTCTAATGTAGCAGCAGAGGATGTTTATAGAAAAAATATACTTTTAAGAAAATAGCTGAAAAAATCTAAAGAGGTAAAGTATAAAAAGTTTAAAAAATATCTCTTAAGGCAAAATACTGCCCAAAACATATAAAACTTAATTTTTAAAAATTCACCTATCTAAGTTTAAACGAGGTTGATGCAGCTTGCGGCCCGCCGTCCTCCAAGGTGGCTGCAGTCGGAACACAAAAAGGGATGAGGGGCCCAGGCTGTGGACATGTCAAGGCTGGCCCCAGGCAGGAAGCCTGTGAGGAGGCCCCGTTTCCACTGTGACCAGCCTGGGGCTGCTGACCCTGCTGACTCACTGGCTGCAGGCTGCAAAGAACACTCTTCTCGCATCAAGTGCCCAGTGTGTTCAGGTTGCAGACAGACCAGTGAGCAATCCGGGGCGGCTGTGACCTCGGCCTTAGGTCTCCACCAGAATCTCCACCACGTGGTCCAGCTCGCCCAGGTCCGACTTGCAGCTGGAGCTGGGGGGCGGGGTGGCCGCTGGGGCCAAACCCTGGAGCCCATCACAGGGGCCTGGCTCAGCCCTGCTCACCACCCCTGTAAGCACCGTGTCCAGGTCATAGTAGGAACTGTCCATGTCTGAGAATAGCTCATCCGTGGAGCCAGGGTTTCTGGTCTCCAGCGTTTCAAAGATCTGATCTAGTGACTTCTGAAAACTTCCTCTATTTTCTCGAGGGCTGTCCATTTCCCAGACGCTGTTCTGTGGGTTCCCTGGCGTCTGTGCTGAGGTGACCGTGGAAAATTCAGACACAGGGCCCAGTGCAAGGCCATCTCCCATGCCAGAAGCAGGGCACACCCCATCCTGCTCCCGCGTCGAGCGGCACAGGATCTCCGTGGAGACCAGCCGGTCAAGGGGAGCCCGCCCTGTACTCTGGGGTGCTGCCATACGCCACGTCCCATCCTGGGTCATCTCCTCCTGAATCTGCCGGACCGTGTTGGCTATGAGGACTGAGCGGCAGAGGTTGGGCTCGACCAGCATGTGGCAGAGCTGGAGCTTCACCAAAGACATGTCCAGGAGCGACTGCCGCTGCAGGCTGTAGGAGGGGACAGCCTTAAAGCCAGCCAGGGCTCCCCCCATGTCTTCCTCATGGTCAGCACACTTCCTCTTCAATCCTCGTGCAAACATGATGTCCTGTTGAGACCAAGGAAGACGCCAGTTAGCACAGGGCAGACTCTAGTAGACAATGCCCCATGGTTCAGTCTCCGACTCCGAGAAAGGAGCAGTTATGGCTTATCAGGCAGTGAAGACCCGGGGCTGGGAGACAACTCTCCCTCAGAACAGCACCCTCCTGCATCACTATCCAATCCAGACAAACCTCTAAACCGTAGAACAATTTTCTCCATCAAAAAAGACAAATGGACTAAAAATAGGAGAAATACATTTGTTAAGAGCTAGGCTGAAAGTCTGTTTCAAACATCTAATCATGGTACCTATAAGAATAGAGAGGCCTAGGGGAGGCGAGATGAAGACCCACTGTGCGACGCAGCAAAGGGCCCAGGGGCAGGGGCGTGTACCTGCCATTCCACTGACTCCCGTGAAAACGTCACATCTGCATTTTAGAAGGGTGAGTTCCTTCCTTCCTCAGTGCTTCCACTAACAAGTGTCTACACAGACTGCAGACAGCCCCTGGAAAGCCATACCACCAGGACGTGCAGGGCGGGCTTGCCTGCTGGGTGCTCCTCCCCAGCGGGCAGGCAGCTGTGCTCTGCACCACATTTTAGAATGGAGGGATGCAGCGTCCCCTGCAGAGCCCACGTGGCCTCAAGCAGCCCCTCAATTTCATGCTGCTGCAGCCCACCCACCCGGCCTGCCTTAGGGCTCACATGGATTCCTTGGACCCCCCAGGTTCACTTCTCCCAGGGTGCAGAGTGTCTGCCAGGCTGCTTTCTACTCAACACTCCTCAGACCCAATCCTGTCCGTCCTCAAGCTCCCTTAGACACAAGCTTGTACAGAGGCTACCTCCCCTTCCCCCAACTCCTTTCTCTCTTCAAAGCAACTAAACACTTTGGGGTGTGTGTATGTTGGGGGAGGGGTCCCCACCTGAGCTTTGTGGCAGTGTACAGCTAATCAAGATGGTATCTCTCAGCGTGTGCATCAGCACTGGTGGTGCATGTTGAAAATGCAGATTCCTGGGCCTTGCCTCAGACCCAGGCAGCCCTGGGGTGTCCTCTGAGGCTCGGTCTTGGCGTGAAGGCTCCCACAGGTGCACAGCACATATGCACTGGACAGACTACTGGCCCTATCTCCACCCAGAAGGAAAAATGTGGAAACTGATCTTTTGAACTGACTCTAAACTGGGAGATCTTTGGGGAGTTACAAAGCAGAGCATATAGGAGGGAGGCTGCTGAACAGTGCCACCTCCGGGAGAGCAGGAGGGCCACACTGCCGGCAGGCTCTGGCACACGGCCAGGACGCCACCAAGAGCAGCCCTTCCCAGAGCAGAAAGTTAAGCCCTGATGCATTATCAAGTTTCTCTCTTCTCACATATGTAATATAGCTAAACGTTTTTATTTTAAATAATTCATTTGAGTTATGCACAAACAGGATTATAATCTTTTAAATATGCACACTTTAGACTTTCTTTTTTTTTTTAAATCAACCTGATGGTTCCCTGTGACCAGGGCATGTCCAGGTGCTTCTGGAGAGCAGGGGTGTGAGGGCATGAGCTGTCCACGCTGGGCTCTGGGGAAGAGGACGGGGAGTCCCACAGAGCTAGAGAATTGGCTGCCAACTGCACCCTCCTGGGGGCCTCCCCCAAACCTCACCCCTGCTGGTCCTACCCTTGAATAGACAGAAAAAAAGAGGTTCCCTTTTTCTCTGAATTTCCTTTCAATGTCATAGATCTCACCTTCTGTGCATTTAACACTCTTAAATTTTACAATATTAAGTGACCTCTTGAGCATTTATCCCAGAGAAATGAAAACCAATGTTCATGCAAAAACATGCACAAGAATGTTCACAGGAGCTTTGTTCAGAACAGGCCCACACTGGAGACAGTCCCCTTCACCTGGGGCGTGGTTACACAAACTCTGATCCACCACATCACAAAATCCTACTCGGCAGCAGAAAGGAATAAACTATTGATACGCAGGACAGTTTGGACAGATATGAAGGGAAATACGCTGTGGGGAAAAGGCCAGCCTCTAAAGGTTATGTACTTGCTGTATGATCCTGCTGATGTAACACTCTCACAATGACACAGAGCTGAGGGCACATGGCCAGAAAAGGACATGCCTGGGGAGATCTTGGGGGTGAGGGGTCCTTCTGCTCCTGGACTGTGGCATGCTCCTACAAAGTGCCCCAACTGCACAGAACCACACATGTACCGCCCCCCACATCAGGCCACGTGAACCCTGGGCTGGGCCCTATGCAGATGCCAACCCTGGGGGTGAAGAGGAAGAGCACCCAGGGCATCATGAACACTCCTTGGCAACTTCCTGTGGATCTGTAATTATTTCAAAATAAAAAGTTAAAAGAAAAACTAAGTGACCATAGTTTATTTTCTCTCCAAGGACTAATTTCCCCAGAACAGCACTTGGGTGTGAATCTCAACACAGCCCCAGGCCAGAAGCCATCTGTCACACCTGCATACACCAGCCTCTGGCTATCTTTAAGTGAATGAAAGGAAGAGCTTACCACCAAAATACAGGAAGAATATTTCCAGGTATTCTTACTTCTAGTAAGTATTCAAGCTGTTTGTCTTGGCTGCAAATTTAACCCTTAAAGAGGCTTTTTCGTTTTTAACCAAATCACCTTTTCAAGTCACTGGCTTAAAATTGCTAAGTATACTGAGAATTAATGTAAGACTATGTCAAACTGTAAAAACACACCCTATGTTGGGGAAAAAAATTTAAGTCCCAAGGGTTCCTCTGTGGCAAGCCACTTTACCTCTTTGGCTTTCTGCATCTCTTTTCAACCATATCTAAAATTCCGACTCTGCATGTCAACAGATTTAATTTAGTACCCAAAGTAAATCCACTCGAGTAACATGAATTCAGCCCCAGTTTACAGAGCACTCCTGGCGGCCTTCCCCATGGCCTCCTTTGACTCCAGAAGTCCAGCAGCAAGACCCCCTGGCAATATGAGTGGGTCGACAGGAGGTCAGTGCAGCCAACCAGGGGAGGGTGGGGGCACACCACAAACGGACAAGAACAAGAATGGGGCAGGCCAGAGAGACCCAAAACTCACTCCTGGAAACAGCTCAAGAAGTTACACTGAGCACCCAACACCCCACAGGCCCTACTTCCCCTTCCTCAAAGGGTTGTTGGAAATCCCAGACTCACGAGTCCACGAGTGGGTAAATCCAAGGAGACTTTGTACCTTTTCTGAAGCCCAGGTAAGGGTTTTAGAAGCCTCCTGTAGGGGACCTTAAGCGGATGAATTAAGTGCTTGGCCATAGCCTGGTGGTGTCAGCAGCCCGGAGGGCAGCACTAGGAACTGCACATTTGCTGGTAAACTCCCCCCTCCCACTTTACCAATTCTCAGAGCCCCACTGTTAAATCCACCTTCCTCCCTCCCCACTGCACCCCACCTCTCCCCGGGCATGGGAATCTTGTGCACAGAGTAACTGTCCCTATCTGTCCCGCATCTGCTCCTCTGCCAGGACCAGACACCTACTCTACTGTTAGACTCGTTTCATCACCTTCAGATGTAAACATTCTCTCAACATTTAAAATAAACATGTCAAGTGGATAAACTATGGTGTATTCTGACAATGGAATACAACTCAGCTACAAAACCCCCTAATGCTTTACGCAACAACATGGATGAATCTCAAAACATGCAGGAAAAAAGAGGACACAAAAAAATATCTACTGTAGGATTCTATTTATCTAAACCTCTAGAACAGGCAAAGCTAATCTAAGCAGTAAAAGTACAAGAGGGTCGCCACCTTGGGGTGGGAGATGTTACAAGGGGCAAGAGAGAACTCTCCAGCACAGAAGGTACACCATCCACACAGGTGCCTGTGTCACACGAGTCCATGCATTTGTCACAAGTCACTGAACCATAGAATTAATGTCTGCTCATTTCACTACATTAAGTTACACCTTGATTATAAAGAAAAATAAATAAAATGCTAACAGATTTATTACTACAAAAAGGAATAAAGTTCACAGACAGTTGTTACAATTGCATGACCCTGAAGTGCTGTCACCCAGAACCTGTGTTGGAGAGTGAAGGGACAGGCTGAGCCCAGAAGGTGGCCTGTGAGGGCCACCTCATTCAGGTATTTGTGTCTGGGACAAAGCCAGCAGGGTATGGTCTGACTGGCCCTAAGGGATGCCCACAGCAGAGGCGAGGAAGACCCTCCCGGGCATAGCTCCCTGTGCCCGCCTGTGACTTTGGCCTGAGGCTGCCGGATCCTACACCTCTGGGGCGGCAGAGCCTGGCCCCCACTAAGTTTTGAGGGAGGTCTTTCCGCATGCATCTAGCTAAAGGCCTAAAATCCCACCAGCTCCTCAGGGCTTCAATGGACAGCAAGGCTGTCAGAGTTTGCCCCTCAGTCTACTCGCAGCACTGCCCTGAGGCCTCTGGACCAAACACTGGCCCAAGAGAGAAACACGAAGAGGCCCAGACAGAGGACCCTGACACAGCGAGAGAGGGGCCGGCACAGGGTGAGGTGAGGGGGCAGAGGCGAGCGGGGGCAGGGCAGAGTGCTGAGATGCTCACCTGGAGCCACAGCTCAGGGACCCCCCATCACACCCCATCACTTACTGCAGCCTCACACCGCAGGGGCCCAGCAGTCCCACGAGGCCAGCTGGAAATGCAGCTTCCCAGGCTCTGATCAGTAGAGCTGGGATGGCTGGGGACAGACTCAGCCGGACCTGCAGCCCCTGCCAAGCACTCCTGAGTCTTGTGTTTTTAAGGCAAATCTACATTAACAATGTTAATTTCTATCACACAATCAGATTGGTTTTGAAATACTTCATCAGAGGAAAACAGAAAGAGCCAGCACGGCTAAGTCCTGAGACCTGCTGATGCAGAGTGATGGGCATGAAGGAGTTCATCATTCCACTAAAATCTGTTGGAGATTTTCCATAAACAATTACTAAAAAGTTAATTTCAAGTATTTCTTGTTACTTGGAACAATACACAAACTTGCTTTTACCCAAGAACATGTTCCAGCAGCAAGCTGAAGGAAACTTCCTAGTCCTCTTTCCAAGATAAAACCTGCCACTCTTCCTAGAAAAAGGTCATAACTGATTTTTTTCTTTTTTTAGAGACAGGGTCTTGCTCTGTTGCCCCAGCTACAGTGCAGTGGCAAGATCATCACTCGCTGCAGCTTCAAACTCCTAGTTTCAAGTGATCCTCCTGCCTCAGCCTCCCAAGTAGCTGGGACTAGCACCAGGACGCCCGGCTAATTTTTCTAGTTTTTGTAGAGATGGGGTCTCGCTACGTTGCTCAGGCTGGTCTTGAACTTCTGGCCTCAAGCGATCCTTCTGGGACTACAGGAGTGAGCCACTGATCGAGGCCCTGCAGCTCATTTTGAAAGAATGGTTAATTCAGTCCTGCTGTCTGTGCGTCCAACACAAAGACAAAGACAACCAGAAGAGACACAACAGGCAAAACTATCTGCACCGGTGCATCTCCCAACAAACCGTCAAAAAGACCCTTCTTCGCGGTGATCCTGAGGGCCAAGCAGCTTTTGAAAACGTGCAGATAAGCGTGTCCCCGCCCTGTGCAAGCGTCTCCGGGACCTGTCCCCGGCCCCCTCTGACCACGCCGGGGCCCGGGCACGAGGAGCCCAGCGGGACGCCCACTTCCCCGGCCGGCGCCCGGGAACCTGCTCCCCCCACGCCCTAGCGCCCTCGGCGCGGCCAGCCTCCAGCGCACGCGAGGGGGGCGCCCTGCGCTCCCAGCCTAGGGCGAAGGCGGGCGTGCCGCCGCGCGCGCCAGGGACACGGCCGCAAAACGCACTCAACAGCGAGCGAGACCGGGAACAAAGGAAAAGAACTCAGCCGGCACTCACCCGGCGGGCGGCTCCCCAGAGACGCGCTGCCCTCCGGGGCTGCGGGAGCAGGCGGTCCATCCCGCGCAGGGCCCAGCTCCGCTCGGCTCCGCGGCTCGCGTCCACGCCCGCGCCTCGCTCCGCAGCGACGCCAATGACGAGGCGCCGCGGCCGAGGGAGGGCGGCCGGGCCCGGGCAGGGGTTCGGGCTCCGCAGGGCCCGGTGCCCCCGGGGCCAGCCCCGCCGCGGCCGCGCAGCCCGCGCCCCCTCCACAGAAAGCCTCCGACCGACCGGGGCCGGGCCGGCGGGGCTCCCGGCTGGACGGCACCGACGGGCGACTCTGGAGCGGGGCGGGCCGGGACTGCGCGGGTCGCTCGGGCCCTCCTCGCCGCGGTCCCGGCGCGCGGCCTGCGCGGGCGCCCCCGAGCCCCGCCGACGCCGGGCAGGCCGCCGCCCGGCCGCCCTCGCCGGGACGCTCACCTGCACCGCGAAGCCGCCCTCCCGGCCGGGTCCGCCGCCGCCCGCGTCCCGCCGCAGCCGAGGGAGGGGCGCCCGCCGCCGGGGCGGGGCGCGCGGCCGCCACTCAGAGCCCTCAAGGGGACGCCCTGGAGCCCGCCGCCCGTCGCGCCCGCTGATTGGCCGGGGGCGGGGGCGGGGCCTCGGGTTCAAACGTGCGCGGGGCGGGGCTTTGGCGGCGCGTGTTCCCGCGCGGCGGCAGCAGCCGTTGGGGCCCGCGCGCGCGCCCGGCCCCGCCCCCGACTCCCAGGTCTCCGCGCGCCGGCCCCGCCCCCCGACTCCCAGGTCTCCGCGCGCCGGCCCCGCCCCCGACTCCCAGGTCTCCGCGCGCCGGCGTTACCCCCTGGCGCCCGGGTCTCCGCACGTCGGCCCCGCCCCGCCCCGCCCCGCCGGCTCCCGGGTCTCCGCGCGTCGGCCCCGCCCCCCGGCTCCCGGGTCTCCGCGCGCGGGGCTGTGAGCGCACCTGCGCCGGGAGCCGCGAGGGCGCGTTTGGGGGGTTCGGCCGCGCGTGGGCGCAGGGCTGGGGGGTTTGGGGGCGGCGGCCGCGGCCGCGTGAGCAATGAGCGGAAGCGGGGCGGCCCGCAGGGTCTCGGCCGGGCTTGGGCGGACTTCCCGCGGGGTGCGCGGGCCCGGGGGGCGCTGAGGCCCGCGCAGGCCCGTCCGGAAGCCGGGTGGCTCCGGGGCCTTCGCAGGCTCGCCGTGACGAGGCGTGGGGATGGCGCCCGGGGCACGGCCGCGCGTCGCCCGGAGCGGGCGCTGCTGTTAGCGCTTACGAGGGGCGCCCAGGGAAAGAGGAGGGGCGGTGCCTAGGCTGGTGACCGAGAGCTGGTATTAAAGTAGCGTAGGGCCTGGAGGGGGCCTTGCTGCTCGTCACAGGCTCGGGGAACTCGGAGACACGCGAGAGGCAGCTGGCCCGGCCCTGAGACCCTTGGGGCGCCGGCGCCGGGGGCTTCCCGCCTTGCTTCTGGGCCGCTAGGTTTTGCCACCGCGGCTCACACTGCTCTGAGCTGCTTTTCTTCCCAGTGGAAGCAGGGAGATGTCGTTCAGTTCTTGGTGGAAATGTCTTCAACAGGGTGCACAATGCGGAAGCCGTTGACTGCAGTGACACTTTCTGAGCGCGCACGCCATGCGCAGCGGGTCGGGGCTGCGGCTGAGAACCAAATACAAGCGAAGAAATTCCCCTGCGTAAAGGGGAAAGGGAGGGTGCTGCGCTAACCTTGGTGGCAAATGCTGTCGGGAAAAGCGGGGGGTGAGGTGGGGACACTGTCCATTTAGGCCTCTAGCTTAAGACGGGGAGCATCTTAAGACACCAAAAGGAAGGGTGTGTGAGCCAAAATAAAATTTTTTTTTAATTTATTTTTTTAATTTCAGAATATCATGGGGGTACAACAGTTTGGCCATACACACTGCCCCTGTTCTGCCCGTGTCAGAGCCACAATCGTGGTCGTCTCCCAAACTGTGCTCCCCACATCCATTCAGTGAGAGTTTTTCCCATCCCCTCCACCCCGCTCCCGCCTGCCCGCCCTCAGATGAATGTTATTGCCCTGTGTGATGTAAGTGTTCATCAGTTAGTACCAGTTTGATGGTGAGTACCAGTGATGCTTGTTTTTCCAATCCTGCGACACTTCGCTTCGAAGAATGGGTTCTAGCTCCGACCAGGATAATACCAGATGTGTTAATTCACTGTTGTTCCTTATTGCTGAGTAATACTCCATGGTATACATATACCACATTTTATTGATCCACTCGTGTATTGATGGGCACCTGGGTTGTTTCCACAACTTTGCAATTGTGAATTGTGCTGCTATGAACATTCGAGAGCAGATGTCTTTATTATAAAATGTCTTTTTTTCTTTTGCATAAATACCCAGTAGTGGGATTGCTGGGCCAAATGGTAATTCTACTTTTAATTCTTTGAGGTATCTCCATATTCTTTTCCATAGAGGTTGTACTAATTCACAGTCCCACCAGCAGTGTATGAGTGTTCCTATCTGTCCACATCCCCGCCAACATTGGTTATTTGGGGATTTTTTGATATGAGCCAATCTCACTGGAGTTAAGTGATATCTCATTGTGGTTTTGATTTGCATTTCCCTGATGATTAGAGAAGTTGAGCACTTTTTTATATGTTTGCTGGCCATCATTCTGTCTTCTTTGGAAAAGTTTTTGTTCATGTCCTTTGCCCATTTTTTGATAGGGTTGTTTGATTTTTTCTTGTTGATTTTCCTAAGTTCTGTATAGATTCTGGTTATCAGCCCTTTATCACAGGTGTAGCATGCAAATATTTTCTCCCATTCTGTAGGTTGTCTGTTCACTCTAGTGATAGTTTCCTTGGCTGTGCAGAAGCTTTTCAATTTGATCAGGTCCCATGTATTTATTTTTGTTGCTACTGTGATTGCTTTTGGGGTCTTCTTCATAAATTCTTTGCCTAGGCCAATGTCCATAAGAGTTTTTCCAACGTTTTCTTCGAGAATTCTTATGGTTTCATGTCTTAGGTTTAGATCTGTTATCCATTGTGAATTGATTTTTGTGAGAGGTGAGAGGTGTGGGTCCACTTTCAGCCTTCTACATATGGCCATCCAGTTTTCCCAGCACCATTTGTTGAATAGGGATTCTTTTCCCCAGTGTACGTTTTTCTGGAATTTGTCAAAGATCAGGTGACTGTATGAGGTTGGTTTTATATTTGGGTTCTCAGTCCTGTTCCATTGGTCTACGTGTCTGTTCTTGTGCCAATACCATGCAGTTTTGGTTACTGTAGCCTTGTAGTATAGTTTGAAGTCTGGTAGACAGATGCCTCCCAATTTGTTCTTTTTGCTTAAGATTGCTTTGGCTAGACGGGGTCTTCTCTGGTTCCACATGAAGCGTAGAATTATTTTTTCTAGATCGGCAAAAAATGATGTTGGTATTTTGATAGGGATTGCACTGATTCTGTAAATTAATTTAGGTAGCAAAGCCATTTTTACTATGTTGACTCTGCCTATCCAAGAGCATGGTAGGGCTTTCCATCTATTTACATCCTCTGCAATTTCCTTTCTCAGTGTTTCATAATTCTCTCTATATAGGTCTTTGACCTCCTTAGTTAGATATATTCCTAAATATTTAATTTTCTTTGTTGCTATTGCGAAAGGTATAGCATCTTTAATTTGTTTCTCGGCTTGATTGTTATTAGCATATATGAAGGCTATGGATTTGTGTGTATTAATTTTGTATCCTGAGACTTTGCTGAATTCATTTATCAATTCCAGTAATCTCTTGGTTGAATCTTTGGGGTTTTCTATGTATAATATCATATCGTCTGCGAATAGTGAAAGTTTGACCTCTTCTGCCCCTATCTGGACGCCCCTGATTCCTCTGTCTTGTCTAATTGCTGTGGCCAGGACTTCCAGCACTATGTTGAAAAGAAGTGGAGATAGTGGACACCCTTGTCTGGTGCCAGTTTTAAGGGGGAATGCCTTCAATTTTTCCCCATTCAGTATGATATTGGCTGTGGGTTTATCGTATATGGCTTTAATAGTTTCTAGGAATGAGGCATCTATGCCTATATTGTTAAGAGTTCTTATCATAAAAGGGTGCTGGATTTTGTCAAAAGCCTTTTCTGCATCTATTGAAAGGATCATATAATCTTTGTTCTTGCTTTTATTTATATGGTGAATTACACCAAAATAAAATTTTAAGCCCCCCTGCTAACAGAATAGACCCCTTCTTGGTCCAGGGGACCCCAGAAAAACCTTAAAGCTGAGTTGCCGGCCCTGAGGAGAAGGGAGGTCAGACAGGCCTTGTTATCCCCCTCCCTTCTGGAGTTACTCTTTGCAACGATAAGATACTAAATAATTAACAGGCCTAAGGCCGCGCCAGAGGACGCTGAAACCACACCTGCAGGCCATCAGTTTACTTGAGTCTCAACATACGTCCTGTGGTTGGTCTCTAATTAACAGACATCCTTATCTTAAACCATTCCAAGCCTTCCGGGGTGGGGAGCCTGCATCCTTGGGGCCACCTGTGGCCTTCTGGATCCTTGAGTGAATCCAAAAGTTTACATAACAAATATTTTTATTAAAAGGTGCAGCAGAGAAAGATGAAGCTTTTCTAGCTTCCTTTGGTGCTTAAAAAAGAACAATCTTGAAATCAGAAGGCTGCAGGTTCCCCGCCCTTGCTCAGGAAAGCCTCATTTCTTTAGCCAATTACAAATCAAAGAATCTTTAAACCCACCTATAAGCTATAAGCCACTGCCCCACCCTTGGAGGTGTCCTGCCTTTTCAGGCCAAACCAATATTTGCCTTCCATGTATTGACTTATGATTTTATGTGTAATTCCTGTCTCGGAAAATGTATGAAACCAAACTGTAACCCAACCATGGTGGGACTACTTGCTCAGGGCTTCTTGGGCTTGGCTTTCCGAGCCATGGTCACACATTCAGCTCAGGATAAACTTCTTTAAACTATTTTACCAAGTTTGGGTTCTTTTCCGTTGACAGTTGGGTTAGGGTTAGGGTTGGGTTAGGGTTAGGGTTAAGGTTAGGGTTAAGGGTAAGGGTTAGGTTAGGGACAGTTGGGTTGGGTTAGGGTTAAGAGAATTCCAGGCTGAGGGATGGCTGGGACAAAGTCCTTGAGGCAGGAGCATGTGTCAGTGCAGAGAGAAAGAACTTACGGTCTGTGGGAAAGTTTAGGTGTGAGGGGAGGGGGTGGAGGGATTTGAGGTCTCAGGAGGGGCTTGGGCTTTCCTGTGGGTGGGATGGTATCAACTAAAAAAAAATTAATGAGGCTTATACTTTGGAAAAAGGAGAGCTTTATTTCTCATGAAGGGTAGCAGCCTGTTGAGTGGCCATTCCAGCAGGCTGGGAAGCAGAGCCCCAGCCAGAAGCCAGGCAGAGGCCACTGGAGTGTTGCGCAGAGAAGGGATGGAATCTGAATTATGCTTGAAATAAATCACTATTGAGTGTAAACTAAAATTAAAATCGTAAGCCTCCTGCCAACTGAACAGACCCCACCCTTGGCCACGGGGACCTCAGGAAAACCTTGAAACTGAGTTCCCAGCCATGATGGACAGAGAGCTCAGACAGGGAGTTTAGACATTACAACTGACCAGCATTAACTAATTAATTTTTTTTTCTTTTTTTAGAGACAGGGTCTCACTCTGACAACCAGGCTGGAATGCAGGGGCGTGATCATGGTTCACCGTAACCTTGAACTCCTGGGCTCGAGCAATCCTGCCTTGGCCTCCCAAAGTTCTGGGATTGGCTGGGTGCAGTGATTCACACCTGAAATGCCAGCATTTTGGGAGTCTGAGGCTGGAGGATCTCTTGAGCCCAGGAGTTGGAGACCAGCCTGGGCAAAATAGCAAGACCTTGTCTCTACAAAAGAAAAAATTTTTAAATTAGCCAGGCAAGGTGGCAGGCGACTGTAGTCCCAGCTACTCGGGAGGCTGAGGCAGGAGGATCGCTTTAGCCCAGGAGTTTGAGGCTGCAGTGAGCAACGATAGTCGCACTGCACTCCAGCCCGAGTGATAGAGCAAGACCGTGCATGTAAAATTTAAAAAATAATTTAGAGAGTGTGTTTTTTCTGTTAACATGAGAAGGAGGGGCAGGAAGAGAGGAAGAAGAAAGTGCAGTTAGGTTACCGCAGTTCCCTGGGTGAAAGAGAGCGGGCTTCATGAAGGCGGCAGCGTGAAAGCATGAAGTTTATAAAGCATGTCAAAGAGTGGAAAGACTAACTGGGGAAAAATGTTTCTCTGGCCTGTCCCACACAGATGATTAAGTTCATTAATACGAAGATATCCTGCAGATGAGAACAAGATCAACAAATGAAAAGGAGGCAAAGAGTATTAACACAGATGAGAGCAAAGGAAATGCAAATACTCAAACAGGTGAGCAGATGCTCAGCCTCAGTGAATGAGAGCAGTGCCCATTGAGGCCACGCTGGAATGGTGTTTTCCACCAAGCAGATTCACAAAGATCAAAAATACTGTCTGTAGTAAGATAATATCTTCCATAGTAGCTACTCTTTCACCCAAAATGTCCAGCATTCAATGTAATTTTTAAATTATTTTTAATTGACATATAATAATTGTAAATATGGTAAGAGCCCGGTGAGTCATGCCTACAAACAGTAAAATCTCATTACGTGGTTTTGTTCTGTTTTTTTGAGACAGGGTCTCACTCTGTTGCTCAGGCTGGAGTGCAGTGGCGTCATCAGAGCTCACTGCAACCTCCACCTCCTGGGCTCAAGTGATTCTCCTGCCTCAGCCTCCTGAGTAGCTGGGACTACAGATGCCGTGCCCAGCTAATTTTTCTATTTTTTGTAGAGACAAGGTCTCACTCTTGCTCAGAAAATGGGTTTTTATTAACCGGTATAATATGGTGTTAACTGAAGAAAATGACGAGGTTCATAAATGTGGAGAGGAGAGCTCTATTTCTCATGAAGGGTAGCAGCCTGTTGAGCGGCCATTCCAACAGGCTGGGGAACAGAGCCCTGGCCAGAAGCCAGGAACCTGCTTCAAGGGGAACAGGAATTTATACTGAGTGGGATGACCAAATATACATATTTAACAAGCTATAGGAGGAGTCATGAATATTTATGAAGGGAGAAACATGCACCTGCACAATCCAGCTTTATGCCCCTTAGTGGGGTCCACATTTAGAACATGGCCACTCTCTTGTCAAAAGGCGAAGCAAGGACATGAAAACCCTCACTATGCGTGCTCCATAGACTGGTTAAAAAACACTCTGTGCTTGGTGGTCTCATATCAGGGTAGAATGTTGGTCTGGATCTTGAGATTGGTTTCTGTTTGGCCCTTAGGAAAAAAGCCTGTGGCCATTAGCAAGGGAGGGGGTGTCTGAACTACCATCCCGTCATGGCTGGGAGCTCGGTTTTTAGATTTCTCTGGGGTTCTCTTGGCCAAGAGGGGGTCTGTTCAGTCAGTGGGGGGGCTTAGGATTTTATTTTAGTGCACAATGGCTTACTTTCTAGCCTGAATCCAGTATAGCATGACATGACAGATAGAAGACCCCCTTACCTTAATTCAGGCCTTCCTTTCTACTGACTCCAGGTCTTTAGACAAAGCTTAACTCTTTCAACCAATTAACAACTGAAAAATCCCTAAAACCTTCCTATGACTTGTAAGCCATAGCTTTGAGATGTCCTACGTTTTCAGGCTGAACCAATGTACACCATCCATGTATTGATTTATGGTTTGTCGACAGAAAAGACGCTGAACTCTGTAAAATAATTTTAAAGAGGTTTATTCTGAGCCAAATTTGAGGACCATGACCCAGAACCACACCCAAGAAGCCTTGAGCAAGTGGACTGGGCCACAGTTTGGTTTTATACATTTTAGGGAGACAGGGGTTACAGGTAAAGTCATAAATCAATACATGGAAGGCATACATTGGTTTGGCCCAAAAAGGCGGGTCATCTCGAAGGGGGGGTGCTTACAGGTTATAGGTGGGTTTAAAGACTCCTTGACTTGTAATTGGTTAAAAAATGAAGCTTTGTCTAAAGGCTTGGAATGTTTTAGGTAAGGAAGAGACAAGTCACCAGACATATATTTGTTGTGTAAATTGGGGACCTGCAGGTTTGTCTTGCATAGCCTTGGGCCTGTTGATGAGTCACAAAGGACATCCACAAGAAGGGGGGGGGCCTGGTGAGGCATGTCTGACCTCCCTCCTAGTGGCAGGCAATTCAATTTTAGGATATCCTCTTGGCCAGGAGGGGGTCCATTCAGTCAGCCAGTGGGTGGGGAAGCCTTTTATTTAATTTTAGTTCACAGGTTTTACCTGTAATTCCTGTCTCCATGTATATATATAAAACCAAATTGTAATCTGGCTACCTCGGGCACATTTTCTCAAGACCTCTTAAGATGTTCCCAGGGTTACAGTCACACATATTTGGCTCAAAACAAACCTCTTAAAATTATTTCACAGTTTGGAGTTTTGTCCATTGGCAGTGGGATACTGTGTGATATTTGGATACATGGAATGATCAAATCAGTGTAACTAGCAAATCCATCATCTCATATCACTTCTTTGTGTTGGGAACATTCAAAATCCTCTGGTATTAGAAAATATACAGTTGTTAACAACAGTCAATAAAATATTAACAGGCATGCCAGGACACGGGACCAAAAAAAATTACAGGAAAAAAAATAGAAATAGATCCATGGTTACCCCAATATTGGAGTTATTAGATTTTTTGATAATAGTAATCAATGTATTTAGGAAAATTGATGACAAGGAGAACTAGAATCTATAAAAAGGACTCAAATCAAAACAATAGCATCGATCTTACACAGCATCTCCCCAAAAACAAAGAGGGGCTCTGACCAGCTTGTCCTACAGGGAAAAGGACAAGAGAAAACTTACAGGCTGTTCTATTTCATGAACATACTTTGAAATTCCAATCAAAATATTAGCCAATCAGATTCGATGATACATAAAAAAGATAATTCATCACCACCAAGTTGGGTTTACTCCAGGAATGCAAGACTGATTTAACATTCTAAAATTAGCCAAGATAACACAATGAAGGGGGAAGGAGGCATGAAAATCCCAGCAGGCAGAGAAGCAGCATCTAATAAAATTCAATACCCTTCATGATAAAATATTAGCAAACTACGTATAAAAGTGCAAAGTAAGGAACAGTCCACAAGGCCACCCTCACTTCTGACACCAAGTGCAAGCTTGGAGGTCACCCAGACCACCCTCAGCCTTGAAAATCCACTAGAAGGACTCACAGAACTTACTAAAAGTTGTACTCGTGATTATGGTTTATTACCATGAAAAGAGGTGCATGTGGCCGGGGCCAGAGGAGGTCCATGCGTGGAGTTTCCAGCTCTCCCTCACCGAGGCTCACGGGCAACACTCCTCCCAGCAACAATGCGGCGACACCCACAGGGTGTGCACAGGGAGGCTCACCTGAGCCGGAGTCCAGAGTTTTTATTTACTCCCCAAATTAATATATACATTTATTACACTATCAATCAAAATCCCAATGGGTGTTTTGGAACCTCACAAATAATATTAAAAATCTAGAGAAATACATGTGGGAGAGTAGCCTGTAAATTCTGGAGAACAAGGGGGAAAAAAAAAAAAGCCTGTGCAGCACATATACTAAAATTGGAAGAAAAAAAGTATGAAGGAGGAACCCCACCTCAGTTATTTTTTGCTGTGTGACAAACTTCCCTGGCTGGAGCCCCGGCTGGTGCAGCGGCTCACAGCTGCGGTCCCAGCTACCCCGGAGGCTGAGGCAGGAGGATCACTTGAGCCCAGGAGTTGGAGGCTGCAGTGAGCTGTGATGACACTACTGCTCTCCAGCCTGGGACACAGAGCGAGACCCTGTCTCCCTACAAAAACAAAGCGGGGGGTAGTGTTGTAAAGCCAGCCCTCCCCTCGGGTTTTCCCCCCTTTGCATGTGTTCGCTTCCCCGCTGACCTTCTCCGCCAGGTTGTGATGCAGCTTGGAAGCCCTGGCCAGAAGTCAGGGCCAGGCCCTTGAACTTCTCAGCCTGCAGAACCGTGAGCTAAATAAACCTCCTTTCTTTGTAAATTACCCAGTCTCAGGTACTCCTTCTTACCAAGACAAAACTGACAAGACACATACAAACCTACATAAAAGGGAAAGCCTGACCTCATGGAGCGAATCTTACATTCTTCCCCTAGAAACTATGTAATAATTACTTATCAATGAAAAGTGCAAAATGCTTGCTAATTAGCTTTACAGTGGGGAATCTTGGCAGACAGCATCTTAGCCAAGTGACTAGAGTTATTGTCACCTTTAATGGCCAGAGTGGCAGCAGGGGACTCCGTAGGATGCTATGAGGAGAAGGCAGCCTCGATTCTGAGGGATTCCTGCTGGAAACGCAGAAATCACAGGAAACAGAGTAAGCCAAAGTGAGGCACATTGTGCAGAGACCCATGAAGGATGTCCTCGAGACGGGAAATTGGCAGGGCTGTGCGGATTCGGTGGGGACAGTGGATCATTGGTAGTTTCCTGATTTTTAAGGTTGACTGATTACCTGGGAGAGAGTCCGTTTACTTCAGAAATACTCTCCGAGGTGTTACAGGTAATGGGCATCAGGTCGGCAGTTTATTCTCAAAAGGTGCAGAGAAAACAGTTCTGCGGAGGGCGAGAACGAGCGCACCCATGAGGCGAGTGCACGGTGCCGAGACGGGTCTGTGTGGAGGGAACATCCGGGATCCCTTTGTGCTGTTTGCCGCTTTTCTGTAAATTAGAAATTACTTCGAAATAAAAAGCTGGATAAAAGCATGTACACAACGCAATGCCACGTGTTGCCCAGGGTGCCTATCTAGGCAGGGGGGCGATTCAGAAAAGTGTGGAAGGTGACCTGCCGCGGCCCACGACTCCTGGGAAAGCTCAACCGCGGGTCCCATTCGGGACCCACCACCTGGCGCCCTCTGGGGCCGCTGCTGAGCACGGAGAGACCTTTTCATACATGAACTTCGTACCCCGTGGGGTCCTCACCAGAGGAAACCAATGAGAAAGCTAACAAAAATACCTAACCTTGTTTTCCAGCCCCTACTCCATGCCAGGCCAGCTGAGGCGCGGAACGTACACTACCTCCTAGCGCCCTGCCGGCCCTGTGGGGCAGTCTCTGTCACCATTCCCAAACTATGGATGCAGAAAACTGAGGTGCAGAGGGGTGAAACAACCTGCCCAAAGTGAGCTGTCTCTTGGAAATTTGGGGGGATTTTTACACAGTCTCAGAGAAACACCTGGGAAGCTCAGGACGGCCCCCACTGTGACGCGGGGCTAACCGAGAGACGTCAGCCAGCGCTCCACCTGCCATGTTCAACGCTGAGCCCCGGCCTGCGGCGCCCCTCACGCCCTGTCCCATGTGGCCAGGATTCCTGGCACGTCTCCCACAAGGTCTGGGGGCTTCAGGGCCAGGGGGTCCTGCCTCCCTAGACCAACTCCAGGCAGTAGGATGCCAGAATGCCAGCAACACTGTTCTGAGCCTGCTTCCCAGGCCTATATAGCCTCTCGCTGGGCTGTCCCCCAAGGGGTCCACAGCCCCTTGCAACGCCAGGCAGAGTGGGGGTGTCCGGGGAGGGGAGAGCCGTAGGCAGCTGCTCCTGGGACATACCACATTCTGGAGAGCTGCTCCCGCCCTGGTGTGCTGGTAGGGGCTTCTGTCAAGGCAGGAAGCTGGGGTGCATGTGCTTTCAGGGTCCCTCGGGTTGGTTGAAAACTTTTAACTATTTGGGCATATGTGAGTGCTGAAAATGCCAGGGGAGCCTGTGTGGGTCTCACTGGCACAGCTCGCCTGAGACACCTGCTGGATGTGGGGAGAGGTAGGTATGTGGTCATTTGTCCCCCCTTCTCATTACTTGGGCAACGAGGGGCCCATACAGG
Source organism: Daubentonia madagascariensis (assembly GCA_023783475.1). Taxonomy (NCBI): domain Eukaryota; kingdom Metazoa; phylum Chordata; class Mammalia; order Primates; family Daubentoniidae; genus Daubentonia; species Daubentonia madagascariensis. The sequence continues at coordinate 1,406,974 of JAKFHU010002089.1, forward strand.
CCCGAGCCCTGTCTGGGAGCTGAGGATGCAGCAGAGAGCAGGTGCCCGGTGTTGCCTCCCCCAGGGCCCCGCTGGGAGGGCGGCTGTGGTGCTGGAGGAGGCAGGGTGGCCCAGGGGGCTCTCGGGGCTCCCTTCTCAGCTAGTTCACTCGAGAACCACCTGCTCATTTATTCGCTCTCCCGCTGCCTCCCTCAGGCACTTGCCCACTCGCTCCTCGGGGGAGCTCACCCCCATGCTCACCTGAGAAGTGCCTGTAAGCAGCATGAGTCAGACGACAGGGTGAAAGGCTCGTGGTCAGTGACTGATGATGGAATTGTGTTGTGACTGGCTCTGACGGTCAGAGAGGGGAGACGTGGCCTGTGGCTGCGGAGGCAGGGACTGACACAGGCTGAGGGGTGGCCCGGGCTGGCCCTTGCCCACCATCTCGCAGCTGTCCCTGTCCTGCGGGGATCTAGCCTGGTGCCCTCGGCCCACTGCCCCCGAGGGTCTCAGCCTCCAGGGCAGGGCCGGGCTTCACTCCCTGGGAGCCACTTGCCTGGCGTGGCTGGAGCCTGGCCCACCCCCGTCTGGGCCTCACCCTTGGGAAAGTCCCTGCGGCTGCCCCACCACTCAGGTGAGCAATGTCCCTCCAGCCGTGGACCGTGGATTTGTCTCTAGGTCACGGAAGCCCAAGCTGGCTGGTCTCTGCACAGAACTTCTGTGCCCAGCCAGCAGTGACTGTCCTGGGTCCCCTCTGGGTCCCGCCAACTATCCATTTTCTAGTTTCATATGGCCCCCACACTATCACACCTAGACACCCTCTAAGACCCCCCTGGGAGGTGTCACCTCCCTGCCTGGAGGGTTTCTTGCCACTGTGATACCCCCAGGTCCTTGCAGCCCTCACCTGAGCCAGGTGCTCTGCGTGGCTCCAAGCCCTGAGGCCTGCTCTCCCCACCCTCAGGGTGAGACGGCCCCCAGGGCAGCAGATGGCAGAATCCAACACTGGGAGGAAAAGGCTGTTTAGCTGCTGCTCTGTGGCAGCAAAAGATGACAAAGTGGACTTCTGGCCTCCAGAACTATAGGGATTAGTTTTGTTGCCTTAAGCCACCAAGTTTGAGGTAGTAACAGCAGCCACACAGGATTAATACCCCATTGAACATGGTGTGATACCTCTCGCCCAAGCCTGGAATTTTCCAGACTGTTCCTGGACACTGGCCCCCACTTATCAAGCCCTGGTCATGGCTGCTCCTGCAAGAGCCTGAGGGGTGCACCCTCCTCTCACGGCCTTGGCCCCCCAAGAGAGCCCTGGGGGAAAAGGTTAACCTGTGAAGGTAAAATAGCATTATTCTTTTTAAAAAAGAAGTTGAGATTAACATTTTTTTGGTGCTTGTATATATCTAAATGCATTTTCCCGATGACTTTCACAGTGAAGAACAGCAGCTTGCAGCCACCTCACAGAAACAAGGCCATGACTTTGTGCCACGGCCCTGCGTAGCATAAGAACCCCTGCGGGCGGTGGGTCTGCTGGGCTTGTGCTCTGAGTGTGTGTGAAGGGCGGGGCAGAGGGATGCGGAGGGGAGAAGAGTCATCTCCAGCGGTGACCTAGTGAGGTAGCTGTCATTGGCCCAGTTTTACAGATGGGGAAACTGAGGCAGAGACATGACCTGACTTAGGCAAGGCTTCTCAGGGGTAAAGCCAGGATCTGCCTCCAGGCCACGAGGTTTCCAGGGTGCTGGCTTGCTTTCAGCAACATGCAGACCCGCTCCTGTGCTTCAGCCTTGGTGAGGGGCTAGGCGCTGGGGGGGCAGAGTCACCTGCTTGCTCCTGGAGGGCCCTGTGGACCCCTCGGGCGCTTCTCCCTGACGAGGAAGCCAGGAATTCTGAGCATCCCCTTGTCCTGTGGCAGCTGTGTCACACCTGTCCGGGGTGTCCACCAGCATTTCCTGCCAACGGGTGCTCCCAGCATGAACATGTGGGGCTCCCCACAGGGGACCCGTGGGCGGCCACCCTGCCCCACAGCTGCCCTGAGGGCGCCTGGCAGCATATGTCCACTCAGCGCCGAGCCAACACCAGAAGAGCCTCCCAGGGCCCGGCTCCCAGCTGTCCCACAGTGCCAGGCCCTGCAATGGTGCTGGGCGGCCGTCAGTGTCATTCCTGTCGACATTCTGAGGCAGAAGTCCGGAAAGTCCAGGTGACGCTTGCAGAAAAGCACAGAAAATGAAGTCCATCACCATGGATGCTGACTGGGCAGCTGCCCCGGGCCCCTGCCAAGGCCTTGCTGTTTGCTGACAGCCAAGGGAGCCTGCCTGTGGCACGTGGTCTGGGCCCCCCTTGGCAAGCTGCCGCCGTCCACGTGGGAAAGCCTGGGGCCAGGACACAAAGGGGCAGAGGCTCGCGGAGGGGGTGGCTTCAGGAGCGAGAAACCAGTAGTGTGTCTTCAGAGGGGGCTCTATGGCCGGTGGCACGGATGATGTGACTGGCGGCTCAGCAGACGTTGCTGGCCGCTGGGCGCCCCTCTCACCCCACCTGCTCTCCCCCCCGCAGTATGTGGACTCAGCAGGACTCCTCGCCCAGCCTCCTCAGGGGGCACAGTGAGCCCCACATGCCCTGCTGTGAGCCTGGCGGGTGGACAGACCCCGAGAATGAGTAGTGGTTTGTGAGTGCCGTGGGCGATCCTGTCTCCCCCGAGTCCTTGGAACATGGGAGCTTGGTGACATCCGTCTTCATGGACCACTTTTTCCACCCCTTGTGGATTCTGGATACTTCTTGCCGAGAGTGGTCTGTGGCCAGCACATAGATGATGGGGTCGGCCACGCTGTTCACCGTGGACAGACACAAAAACACCATGGAGGCCGTGTAGAGTCTGGCTTCGAAGGTGCACACGGCATCGGGGTCCCCTTTGTAGTAGGAAAAGGCGGCAGCTTTGACAAGGAGCACCAGGTGGTAGGGCGCGAAGCAGAGCAGGAAGATGAGGACGACCGCCACGGCCGACCGCCTCACCCGGGCCTTCTGGGCGGCGCTCAGGCCAGTGCTCTGCCTGACGCTCCTGAGGATCCGGTGGTTGGTGAACACGATGACGGAGAGGGGCGCGGCGAAGCCCACAGTGAAGCGCGCGTAGTGGTACCCGGCGACCCTGCTGTCCATATGCAGCGTCTCAAAGCAGGTTTCCTTGTCTTCCATGTCAAACACCGGGTAGTGAACAAGCCCGACCAGGATAAAGATGGACGCGGAAATGACAATGGCGGTCTTCTGGCGGCGGTGGCCTCTGCTCTCCAGAGCGTACACCACCGCCACAAAGCGGTCGCAGGAGATGCAGCACAGGAAGAGGATGCTGACGTAGATGTTGCAGAAGAAGATGTAGGCGGTCGCCTTGCAGGCCCACAGGCCCAGGGTCCAGCAGTGCCGGTTCTGGACGTAGATGACCCAGAGCGGCAGCGTGCCCACGTAGAGCAGCTCGCACAGCGCCAGGCAGAACAGGTAGACCGCCAGCACGTTGCCCTGCAGCGCCTGCAGCAGCGTCAGCCACGCGGTCAGGCAGTTGGCCGGTAGGCCCAGCGTGCACACGGTGCTGTACACCACCACCAGGACCACTCTGCTCTCCTCGAAGGACACGTTGCAGTTCTCGGGAGCCCACAGGGCACAGGGGGTCACTAGGGTGGAGTTTCCTGTGGGACAGAGACAAGAGTGAGGACGAGAGTCCTGGGAGCCACCTGGGAGAGGCTTTACAGTGCCAAGAAAGGACAAGAAGCTTCGTGGTAACTCCAGACAGACACAAGTGTTTAAAAAATTTCCAAATGGATTTTTTAAAGTGACCCTTAGACCATGGATCTCCAACCCAGGGGTGCCATGGACAGAGAGCACAGGCTAGGCAATACTGAGTCTCTGCAGCTCACTGAGGTCAGTTTTCAGAAATGTTGCTTGTGTGTTTGAAGGGAATGTTTATGCTCTAATTGCCAAGCAAGTGCTCTTCTAGGCACGTTCTCAGCAGTGTCTGGAACTAGGTGCTCCTGCTGCCCTCTTCCAGGGCCTTTCCTGCCCCCGCCGCCCACCTGGCTTGGGCACTGCCTCATCTCTAGTGTCTAATCTATAGTCCTACACCCTCTGTGCCTGCTTGAACTATCAGTTACTGCGAGAGATGATCAGCAGCTCCTGTGGTAATGGTAGATTTGTCCACTTCTCCTTGTAGCACTCTCAGGGTTTGCTTTGTATATTTGAAGCTATTGTTAATTGGTGCATAGGAGTCAAAAATGGTTCTGTTTTCTTGGTGAATTAACCCTTTTATTATGTAGTGATACTCTTCATCTCTGTTAAGGCTAAGTTATGACCAACCCCACCCAAAATATGTCCAGACCCTAATTAATCCCTAGAATTTGTGAATATGCTGGGTTACATGGCAAAGGGGAATTAAGGTTGCAGATTGAATTAAAATTGCTGAATTATTAAAATTAGAGTGTAAAATAAAGAGATTATTCTGGATTATCTGGTGGACCAAATGTGATCACAAAGATCCTCAAATGTGGGGGAGGAGACAGGAGATCAGAGCGATGTGATGTGAGAACTCAGCCAGCCCTCGTGGCTCTGCAGACGGAGGAAGGGGCCACCAGCCACCGAGTGTGGGTGGCCTCCAGCCTGGAACAGGTAGGAAGTGATTCTTCCCTGAAGCCTCTGGAGGAACCACCCTGCTGACACCCCTTTCATACTTCTGATCCCCAGGAATGTAAGATAATAAATTTATGTCCTTTTAAGCCTCTAAATTTGTGGTAATTTGTTACAGCAGTAATAGGAAACCAGTACAATTTCTAGTAATGCTTTTGATGTAAAGGGTTTTTTTTTGGTCTACTCTTTTTCTTTTTTGAGACAGAGTCTCACTCTGTCACCCTGGGCTAGAGTACAGTGGTGTCATCACAGCTCACTGCAACCTCAAACTCCTGGGCTCAAGCAATCCTCCTGCCTCAGCCTCCCAAAGTGCTAGGATTACAGGTGTGAGCCACTGCACGCAGCCGTTTTGTCTACTATTTAATGACTATTATTAATAGCTTTCTTTTGATTACTACTCATTTGGTATATTTTTTCAACCTTTTACTTCCAACCTATCTGTATCTTTCTGTTTTAGCTGTGACAGTTCTAAAAAGCTCAAAGTTGAATTTAAAAGCCTAACACTCCTTAACTTTTAACTATTGAATTAAGCCCATTTATATTTGTAATGTTACTAATATATTTTGAGTTATTTTCTCTGTCTTATTTTGTGTTCTTTTGTGAGCTTTCCCCCTTTGTTTTTGTTCTCTTTTTGCCTTCTGTTACAGACAAATTCATAGGGGGGAATCCCAGCCCCCAGAACCTCAGGGTGTGACCTTACTTGGTGACAGGGTCTCTGCAGAGGTAACCAAGTTAGAGTGAGGTCACGGGGTGGCCCTAATCCAGTATGGCTGGTATCCCTGTGAAAGGGGAAATTTGGGCAGAGAGACACGCACAGAGGGAAGATGACATGAAGACCCAGGGAGAAGATGGTGTCTACAAGCCAAGGAGAGGCGGGAACAGATTCCCCCTCAGGACCTGAGAAGGAGCCAGTCCTGCCGACACCTGCGTCTCAGACTCCGGCCTCCAGGGTTGCGAGAGAATAAAGTTCTGTGTTTAAGCTGCCCAGTCTGTAGTACCTTTTTGTAGCAGCCCTGGCAGATTAATTCATCTTCTTTTAGATTTATTGAGTTCATTTTTTAGATTCTATTTCTCCTCTCTATGGTTTGGAATTTATTAACACCATTTTTAATCTTTTAGAGATTGCCCTGGAAATCAACAGTTTTGGGGTGTACAGTTCAGTAGTTAACTCTATTCACATGGTGGTCTGTCTGTTTTTACCCCCAGGCGAGGCCTTGTTCTTGCTACCTCCTCCTGTGGTCCAGCCCTGTGCGCGGCAGCCACGTGTGGCCAGTTTTTTGCTCATTCTCCCTGTCTTAGGCCTTTCTTCTGAGACCACGTTCCTCCTTCCTTGATGTCTTAGTCCACTCAGGCTTCTGTAACCAGCTACTGCAGACCGGGCTGCTTAGAAACAACAGACATTTATCTCTCACGGTCTGGAGGTGGATGTGGTTCATAGATGGCGCCTTCTCGCTATGTCCTCACATAGAGGGAGGGGACAAGGGTCTCTCTGGGGACTCTTTGTAAAAGCACTCATCCCACGCATGACTAATCACCTCCCAACAGCCGCACCTCCAAAAACCATCAATTTGGGGGTGAAGATTTCAACATATGAGCTCAGGTGTGGGGCACAAACATTCAGTCCATTGCAGTTGGTGACATCCTTTAGAAATTCTGCCAACAAGAGCTTTTTGGGGCAAACTCTCCCAGCTTTTGCTTGTCTGAATGCCTTTATTTTACCCCAATTCTAGAAGTTTCTCCAGGGATACACTTTAGCCTCAGCGTGTTAAAGATCTTTTCCCCGTCTTCTGGCTTCTACAGCTGCTGGGAAGTGGCCACCTATGGGTCCAACTGCCGTGGCTGCGGCCTTCTGAATGTGAGCACTCACGTCGTCCGTCCGTGCTGGACGGCTGCACCTCTGCGCTCGGGAGCTCCGGGGGCCGCGTGAGACGCTTCGTGTTTCCCTCCCCCACCTCCACCTTTTTGCTCTTCGAGGCCATCTGGGTCATATCTTCATATATAATTTTAGTTCATTAACTCTCATTTTATCTATGTCTAATCTGTATTTTTAAAAACTCATGTGATGAGTTTTTAATTAAAAAATTATATCTTTCATTTCTAGAAATTCCATGTGGCTCCTTCTCGAGTCTGGATTGCCTCTTGTTCTCCACTCGAGTTTTCAGCTCCCTCCCTGAGTTCCTCAAATGCACCCGACACACCCATTTCATCCTGAGTGTGACTGGCGACTGCGTCTGTGGGGGAGGGCTCATCCCACGGTGCTGGCTCCCTTGCGTGCCTGCCGTGGCGGCCTCACGTTCGCAGGGGCTTATCCGAGGGCGTCACCAGAGCGGAAGGTGCTGTCCTCAGAGAGGGTGTGGGCTCCCTCCCCCTGGGGACCCAGCGCCCCTGGCCAGCAGTGGGAGTCCTCAGATTTCCTCCCTCTCCCCTTTGGGGGTCTGTATGCAGGTGTCCCCGTTCAAACCTTTTCCCACCCATGAGATCCCCAGGGCTTGCCTGCCGGGCAATTAGAAAATAAGCAGCACTAGATCAGTACACACACACTGATACACAAATACAAAACAAACCCTGCCACATCTCGGGTCTGTGTTGACTCTCATTGCAACTTAATAAACACAGCACGGCTGCCACTGTACCGCGTCGTGTAAAATCCCAAGCGAAGCAGACATTCAAGGCTCTGGAGTCCCAGGGATCCGAAGGCCACAGGTCCTGCTCATGGCTTCCTTTCACCCCTGCTTTGTTTGGCAGCTGTCTGGGTTTTCCACCGCTTGTGAGCTCAGTCAGACATTTACAACACCTGCCAGAGAGGTGACCCAGGGCTTGGAGGTGGTTTGTATCAGGAATCCATCCAGGCTGGCTGGTGGGCACACTGCCGAGGTGGGGACCCCGGCGGGGCTGCTCACCAAAGCTGCATGTCCCTGCTCCGTGTCCCTTCCTGTCCTCAGCGTGGGGCTGGACGCTGGAGGCTCCTCCATGCTCAGACACCCACCTGCCCTGGCTGGAGGAAGCTGGTGAAGCCAATGAGTGACCAAGACGGACTCCAATTCCCCGGCCTGTGCGGGCCCAGACATCTGAGGCTGGTGTGACCCTTGGGGCCAGGTCCTCAGCCCTCACCTGGTGTTCCCAGGGGCAGGTGGGGCACAGGTGTGCAGTGAGTCACAAGATCAAAGGGGCAACCTTGCTCCCTAAGTCCCCACCCACACTGTGAGGACTCACAGGTGGCCTCTCTGGGCACCCTCACTCCTACAGCTGCACGGGGTAGTCATGGGGCTCTGGGGGTGAATGTCCCAACACCCGGCCCCGAGAGGGAACCAGGCAGCCCTCACATCGAGCCCTCTCCTCCTGCTCCTGCCAGCCCCCTCATGTGTCCCCACCTCAGCATGGTGACCCGCCACCCACAGCCTGGACCACATGCTGGAGCCTTCCATTTGATCCAGCCCCACACTCTCAGCAACCTGCTTGGGACAGGGCTCTCCAAGGTCAGAGACTCATCCTCTCTGGCTAGGGCCCTTGAGGCTAAGCCAGGCAGCCACTAGTGGTCGCAGTGACACGCTTCCCAGAGCCGCGTGGCTCCGCAGGCTCCTGCTCCTGCACCTCCCGGTGGCTGTGCTCATGGTTCTGTGCTGCAGCCGGAGCTGCCTGGCTCCGGGCAGGGGGAGTCGTGGAGAGGTGGCCTCGGCGCCAGTGGCAGGCAGAGCTCCGGGTGCCTTCTGTGGCTGCAGCGGCGCCCTGTGGGGGGTCTTCCCCAAGCCCCAGCACAGTGTCAGGGCCGCAGCACTGTCCAGCCCCAGCCCCTTTAACGGCAGGATGGTGACGGAGGATGCCGGTTTTCGGTGCTGAGGGTTCCCCACAAGGGAGTCAGGCCTGGTCCCAGGAGAAAGGGGTAGCCCCCCCACCAGGCCTGACGCCCGCAGGCCACTCACTTATTTTTCCCATTTCCTTTTTTTGAGACAGAGTCTCTCTCTGTCGCCCAGGCTAGAGTGCCCTGGCGTCAGCCTAGGTCACAGCAACCTCAAACTCCTGGGCTTTTCACATTTCTTAAATTGTGGCAAAACACACATAACAAAAAATTTACCATCTAACCACTTTTCAGTGCACGGTTCAGCGGCGTTAAGCACAATGACATTGTTTTGCAACCATCGCTCCCATCCACCTGCAGAACTTCCTCGTGTCCCCAGACTGAAACCCTGTCCTCACCAAACACTAATCTATGGATTTGACCGCACTAGGGGCCTCAGGTAAGTGGGGTCACACAGTATTTGTCCTTCTGCAACTGCCTTATTTCACTCTGCGCAATGTCATCCAGATCCATCCATGTTGGAGCCTGTGTCAGGATTTCCCTCCTTTCAAGGCTGAGTGATATTCCACCGTGACACTCCATTGTAAAGTGATATTCCCAAACGTGGTACATATCACATTCTGCTTATCCATTTATCTATCAGTCAGTGGACGCTCAGTGGCTTCCACGTCATAGCTGCTGCGGGCACGGGTGTGCACACATTGTTCAGGTCCCTGCTTTCAGTTCTCCTGGGCCCGTGCCCAGAAGTGGGGTTGCTGGGTCACGTGGTAATTCTGTTTTCAACCTTTTGAGGAACCTCCACACTGTTTTCCACAGCGGCTGCACCCCTTCACGCTGTCGCCAGCAGTGCTCGAGGGTTGCGGGTCCCCTGCACCCTTGCCAACACTTGTCGCTCCCAGGTTTCTGCCTGTGGCCCTCCCGCTGGGTGTGAGATGACCGTGCCGTGCACTTCTCTGGGCCTCTCACATGACTTCCTCCCCACTCTGGGCAGAGGGAGAGTTTGGGCTCAGGGTGTACGAGAGCTGCTCCCTCCCAGTCTGGTCTGGCTGTCGGCTTGTGCCCAAGCGACTGGACTGCAGCTGGCAGGTGGGGGGAGCAGGGCGGTTCTCGGGTGGGAGACCTGACACCATGTCTGCAATGCTGCTCCCTCCCAGACGGCTCTGCTCCGTGCCACATGAGCACCCCGGCCTCGCTGTGCAAGTCTGTGCGGCCCATTCCCACACGCGGGGCTCAGGTGCCGTTTCTGGTGCCAACCCCTATCTTGCAAAAGGTCACATTCCCTGGGGGGCAGAGCATGTCGACTCCCAAACCCAGGGAGAGACACAAGTGAGACCGAGCAGGGGCCCGGGGGCCCCACTCAGCCCTCACCTGGCAGAGGCACTGGTCCCTTCCACGCCTCTCAGGTGGCCTCCAACCCTTCACCTCTGCACCAGCTGGGGACGAGGCTGACCCCACACAGGTGACCTCCTGGGAAAAGGGCCTTCTGGGCGAGGGAGGCAAGGGGCACCAGGGAGGGACTCCAGGTCAGCCCCACACCAGGCCTGGGGACGAGGACAGCTCTCTGGCTCAGGATTGGTCGCTGTCATAGGAAATGGACACCCAAGAGACATCAACTATCCCCTCACCTGGTTCCTGGCTTTCCCCAGAATATTTAAAGAATTATGACCACTCCCCAATTTCCTGATAGAGTGCCTCTAGGCATACTGCCTCTGAGTGAGTTATTTTGATCACCTATTTTTGTGTGTTAAATTTTAAATTATGAGACAAAGTTGTAAGACAAACTCCATCACAGAAACATTCTTATGGGCCGCCCCTTCCATGTTCAAAGCCAAGGGGGCTCTCTCACCTTGCATGTTGTGGGTTCCAGCCTCAGGGCGGCTCTAAAACAAGCTCTCGAAGCACGTGGCACACACCTTGGTCCTATCCAGAGGTTTACGCTGAGAGTTTAAAATTACCTGGAGAAAGAGCAGGTTGAAATTGCTTTAGGGAAATCAGATTAAATCACAAGTTAATTCATCTTACAAAATGGTTAGTGACTATTTGGTATGTGCCAAGCTAACTTGCAGGAGTTCTTTAAATAATTAAGGATCTGCTGTTGCAGCAAGACTCAAAGCCCAATGAGCATCAAAACATCATGTTGTACACCATCAGTACATACAACTTTTATTGTCAATTGTACCTTAGTAAAGCTGGGGGGGTGAGGGAGAAGACAGAAGGCCCATGAGCTTTCATAGAAGAAATAAAAATAGCTCCAAAAAATCTGAAAAATGCCCCACTCCACTCGCAATCAAGAAATGCAAACATATACGTCCAAAAGACAGTCTCTTTTTCGTGACCTGTCAGGCTGGCAAAGGTAAAGAACTCTGACTCTTACGATGACGAAAGTGTGAAGACACGGGTACCCTCACACTGTGCTGATGGAAGTGTAAATTGGCACAAATTTTCTAGAGCACAATTTTGCAATATGTTTCCAAAAAATATTAAATGTGCTTAAATTTTGCCTCAGTAAAACCCCTGCTAAGCATTTTTCCTGGAGAAGTAAGCGCCCCAGGTGTGAACCAGGAAGCTGAATCGGTGCCTCGACCCACGTGAGAGGGGCACCAGCCCAGCAGGCCACTGGCAGGTGGGGCTGGCGTCCAGGGCCTGTCTCTGCTTCTTTCCCTCACTGGAGGTGCCCTGGAACAGGTGCCATCCTGACCAGCCACAGGCAAGGAGTGAACCCTCTAAGGCCATCCTCAGACCCCTGGAGAGCCCAAGGGTCTTACCCTGGTCTGCGAGGCTGGGCCTACCTGGAGCCAGGCTGACCCCAGCCTACCAACCCAGGGCTGCCCTCTGTCAGGTGGAGACCAAGGGAAGCCAGCAGTTGCAGTCAGCCCCCTGGGAGCAGGGGCCAGAACTCTCTGGAAGCCACTCCCAAGGGAGAAAGAACTGTGGCCATCCACACCATGAGCTTCAGCCCCACCGGGCAGTGCTACCAGCTGATTGGCGTCCCAGCCCACCTTTGTCAAGTACATTTCTAAAAACAGGAAGGCAAGATGTTTACCTGAAGTTACAGGAAGTTCATTGACTTATGAAGAATTTTAAAGCAATACCTCGAAAATACATTAAAAAGTGAGACGTTGGCCGGGCACGGGGCTTGCGCCTATGATCCCAGCGCTCGGGGAGGCCGAGGCAGGAGGATTGCTTGAGGCCAGGGGTTCGAGACCAGCCTGAGCAAGAGTGGGACCCCGTCTCTACTAAAAATAGAAAAATTAGCCAGCTGTGGTGGCGCCCGTAGTCCCAGCTACTCGGGAGGCCGAGGCAGGAGGATGCTTGAGCCCAGGAGTCGGAGGCTGCAGTGAGCTGTGGTGGTGCCACTGCACTCTAGCCTGGGAAAGAGCGAGACTCTGTCTCCAAAAAGTAAAAAAGAAAAAAAAGTGAGACTCTGAGGCAAAAAAGAATCGGGAAAAGCCACCTCCAAGGTAGCACCCCCTCGGCAGGGTGGTGGGGGCCGGGGGTCCCTGGCTCCCATCCTGCCCCTCCCTGGGTCCCAGGCCAGCCCCTGTGAGTTGAGATGGTGGGACATGGCCAGCAGTCTTTCGCCCCTCTGTGGGCACCTGGGCATGGACTCTGCACCCCCCGCTCCCCACCGGGACCCCCACAGCCCTGTCACCGGGCTGCTGTGCCAAGTCTAAGGCCTGGCAAGGGAGCAGTGCTCTCTGGCCACGCCTGAAACAGAGGGGTGCAAGGGCTGGTGAGCAGGACCACAGAGGGCCGAGGAGGGTGGCGGAACGGGCCGATGGGTTCCCTCTGCGCACCCAGGCCCCAGAGCCTCGGCAGGGCCTGGCTTCCCCTGCTCCTACTGTCTCTGCTCCAGCGGAGCCACCCTTCCCTCTCCTTTCACATTCTGATGACACTAAACAGGAATATCACTCTGCAGAGAAGCACACGGCGGGTCAGACTCCAGATCAGAAGGTCCTGGGTCCTCACCAGAACCGCTGAGATGCTGGCGAAGCGGCGCCCGGGGAGCCTGTCCACCACCCCTCTAACTGCGCAGAGGGTTCTGGAAAGCAGGCAGAGCCAGACCTGGGAAGACAAGCCCTTCCCCCGGGGCTGGGCGGCCGTTCATCCCCATGCGCCCACAACCCAGGAGCAGAGAAAAGGCTCCCGATCTTCAAGCCACTTCTGCAAAGGCCAGAGGAAGTGGTGGCTCAACTGAAAATGCAGGCCCCCTCCCTGGAGCGCGGAGGCCCTCTGGCCCCCAGACCTGCATGCCGAGGGCAGAGACTGGCAGGGGCTGGGGGCAGCCTGCTCGCCCGGCGGTCCTGTGGCGCCTGCGCAGCACCACGAACTAAGGTCCAGATCTGGGCCATGTCCCTGACTTTTGGGCACCGACAGCCCGGCAGGACCACATGGAGAGAACAGTGGGCCCAACAGGAGGCCAGGTGGGAACAGCCCAGCACAGGGTGGCCAGAGAGCGGGTCACGGCCCCAACTCCCAGCACTGAGGTCCAGCTCAGCCTCGAGCACCCGTGCAGCCACCTGGACTTCTGCTCCTTGGAGCACGTCCTGCCCTGGGGCTTTGTGGGCGCCTCTCTGAGGGCCTTCCTGGGCCAGGGTCTGGTTCTCCGTCGCCGTCCACTCACTGCCCTTACCGCTGCCACCCCTTGAGACTCGCGTAAGAACAGCCTACGGTGCCCACAATGCCAGCCTGGGCCCGGTGGACACAGTGTCCCCTTCCTAGGTCTGCTCTGGGGAACTAGGACAGACTGAGGCCCCCCATCACCACCCACTGGACACGGGGCAGCCTGACGCCCTCTTCCACCAGCCCTGGGCACCCCCCCAACGCTGTGCCTCCACCTCCCTCTGGACACAACCGAGCCTCTCACCTCCCCTGCCCCGTCCAGCCCCTCCCTCGGCCTCGGGGCTTCTCGCTCAGTCTCCTGCCTTCCCCCAGCGTCATCGCCCGCCCTCCGCACACACTTATTTTCCATGGAGTGCCAGTGCAACGAGCCCGGTCTCTGGACTGGGGGAGCCCCGCCTGTCAGGAGGAGGCAGGGTGGTCTCCCCCCGTCTCCGCAGCCGCACACCTTCCGTCTTTTAAAATGAATTTTTAAAGTTTTTACTGGGGAACTTTTCAAACAGACCCAGAGGGACAGAAGGAGCCCACGCCCCGCCCACCGCGCGGATTCTCACCCGCCTGTTTCCCCATCCCACCCCAAGCCCTCTTGTGGAGTCACTGTAATTTCTTTAACCATTTCACTGTCTCTGGGCATTTCGGGTCATTTCCAATCTTCCCCACCCGCCTCCTTCTGCACAAATCTTTGACCTCATTTCTGTCTTCTCGTTTGAGATGAACTTCCGGGAGGGAATTGCCGAGTTACCGCCAGTTGCCGAACAGGGACCATACCCTGTTTCACCACACCCTTCCAACCTGGGAATCAACTTCTCTATTTGTCCCAATTCGATAGACTAAAAAACGTTTTAAAAACACATTTGCATTGCTTCAGTTGCTGGTGGGGTTAACCACCGCCGCCCTGTCTTCCCCTGGTTCTCAGTCCTTACCTAGTCACCTTCTGTTATCTTATCTTTTCCCATCCTACCCTACCCGGCTCCACTTTATCCTCCCCCGCAGCCCGGCCACGCCCTAAGACATCATTTTGTGCTCAGTCCCCCTCCCTAGGCCTCAGCGGTCAGGTCCAGCCCTGTTTCATGCACAGGGCAGAAGGGACCAAGCGCCCCACTGTGTCGGTGTCTGGACACCCGGCACAGCCCCTGCTCTCCTGCCCCACCCCACCAGCCATGGCCCAGGAGACATCCCAGGGATGAAGCTTGGTCGACTCTCCTGCCATCTGGACCAGCAGCCAGGGGTGAGGATTTTCCAGAAGAAAGTCTCAGGGTGGGCAAGGTTGCTAAACTTATAATGGAAGCTATCGTCCCTCCCCCCAAATCCTCCTCTCCTCCCATGACTTTTGGGGGCACTGGTGCCCCTGGATTCTCTCTTGGGGAAGGACCCCAGGTTACAAACCCTCAACCAAGCCTCCACAGCTACGCCAGGAAATCACCTTTGCTTTCTGACCCCCGCCTGCCCTGGGCTGGCCCCCAGGCCCGTCCCCCAGCACACAGAGCCCTGACTTACCAGGGTGCATCCCGCGGCAGGCCTGGTGCCCCTCTCTGCACGCCCAGCTGAGGTTCCAGGAAGTGGCTTGGGTCCAAGTACATTCTCTCTAAAACTCCCCTAACCACAAAGCAGGGCTGAGCAGGGATTGGCCAACCAGGCTGGGTGTCTCCCTGGGGATGACAACGTGACCTCATCACTCTCCTGGGGGCTGGAGAAGCAGGAAACAGTCCAAAACCCACCTCTCCGCTCTGATGACACCCAGAGCCTGACCTTTGCTCTGGAGCTTCCCAGCCAGGGGCTGGGGCTGGGGCCGGGCACAGCACCAGCTCCAGCGGAGCTTCTGTCCTTGTGGTCCCCAGGCAGACGACTCCGGGCAGGCACAGAGCAGGGCCAACTTCCTGGATGCTTAGTCCTCCCCAGGAGAGCCCATCGGGGGTGCTGGGTGCAGAGCTGCAGCCCACTGGGGCCCAGGACGGTGCCTACCCACCAGCAATGCTTCCACCCCCCCCCACTACCCCTCCCCGCCCCCCGCTGCTTCCCCTCCTTGGGGTAGCTTCAGCTTCCTGCCAGAACCAAGCCCAGCCCGGTCCGTGGCGCTGCCCGTGGGTTTCTCTGTGAGCAGCCATGTGGGGACTGGGGTGAGTGGGGGTCGCCGGGGACAGCGTCCTTCACAGCCTGGCCCTGGAGGGCACAGCTGCTTCCTGTGGCTTGCAGAGCCTGGTTCAAATGTCTTGCACCCAAACGCAGGGCCCAGTTTCCTTAGAAGAGGCCAGCTGGCTGTAGGCATGACCACCGCCTCATCTGACCACATCTGCCCAGGGGGTGGCTCTGGATCTTGGAGTGTGGCCTCCCTTTGCCCACCCCAGAGGAAGGACTCTGCCCAGTGCTGTAGCAGGGACTGTAAATGGTCCTTGAACTAAGATAGCCGCAGGCCTGGGTGTGACCCCAGCCAGGAGAGCCCCAGGGGAGGCCAAGCCACCAGCCTGCACTTTCCCCAGGACACATGGGTCACAGCTGCCCCAGACTACAAGGGGCTGGAGGCCCCAAGCAATGATTTCTGAGGGTTTGGTGTGGGTGGTGGTACAGTACCTAGAAAGCTGGCTCCCAGGTGCCCAGGTGGGTGTGGAGTGTGTGCAGGCCTGGGGGGGGGGGCTCACTTGGCCTTCCGGAAACACCTGCCCAGGGCCGTGACCCTCGATGCACATCCACCACAGGCCACTGCCCACTGGGTCACTGGCTGCCTGGGGGCTTCGGGCCAGGACAGCCCCTCCCACAGGGCAGCAGCAGGTGTGGCCGAGGCTCTGGTGGGGCTGAGCCACGTCCCTCGGCAGCAGCCTCCAGGGAGCCCAGCCTTGGAGGGACGGCTGGGTCTCGGCAGGGGTCTCGGCGGGGGTCTCGGCAGAGCCCTAATCAGGCCGGGCACCCCTGAGGGATGGCCAGGACAGCTGTCACTTCATGTAGGTGGCCCAAGCCCTCCCCTGGACCCGCCTCCTTCCATATGCCCACTGGTGGTCAACCACATTCTCCAGGTCCTGCACCCCAGTAGACTGGACCAGGAGCCAAGCACATGCAGCTCTGGCCACCTTCACCCTCCCGCCTCCCCACTGCTGCTGGTCAGCCCGGGAATGGGGCTCAGGTTAGGTCAGCTGAATCCTCCCTTCAGGCTCTTTCGTGGGGCCAGGAAAGGAAGGTCAGGCCTCTGGGGGGTGGGAGCCTTGAGTATGAGCTGGGGGGTTGGCAGCCCTGTCTCCCTCCCCACCTCTGCTAGGTGGAGAAGCCAGGCGGGGGCTGGATCCGGGAGCCCAGGGCTCTGAGGGCGCGAGAGTATGGGTCCCCTTTGCCTATTCTCATGTGCACCTCCCAGGCAGGCGGACCCCGGAGGACAGAGGCCAGGCCAGTGAGTCCCTCTGTCTGCCCTCCTGGCAGGCCGAGTCCCAGCTGTCACTGCTGCCCAGGGCACGCCCCGTTTCTGAGCAGCAAGCCTTGGTCTCTGAGCTCTGGACAGCCTGGCCTGCCCTCCCCCTTCCCCCCTCTCTGCCCTCGGCTGCCCTTTCCCCTGGGGCTGGAGACTGGACTCTCATCACTCAGGGACACTGGCTCAGTGGGGTGGCTCTTCAGCGTCTGTGGGGCCATCCAGGCCCCAGCCAGCTCCTGGGCTGTGCGGGCACCTGTGTGTCTTTCTCTGAGAGACCCGCCATGGAGCTAGCTCTCCCTGCCCTGACCCTAGCGAAGCAATTCATACCCAGAGAACCGGTCGCCAACAGAGAGCCGGTTTCCGACAAGAAGTCACCAAACGTCCCCCGGCTGAGTTGGGCGCAGGGCGGTTCCTCTGGCCCAGGAGCGGCTGTTGGCGGGAGTCCCTGCTGCAGATACTATCAGCAACTTCACACCCCTGCAGGTGTGTGCTAGAAACCATCCAGTTTTCCCTGAACCACAGCAATCGTGTTGGTCTGTTTCAACATTTCCCCTACAGAAGCCAAAGGTGGTGACTGGCTTGCTGGAGCTTCCATTGGGTCTGGGAAGGTACCGGGCCCTGGGAGATGAGGCCTGGATGGGGGGAGGGGGGCAGTGCAAGAAGCATTGGGGAGCAAGGCTGAGTGGGCCAGGGACTAGGTGTGGTTGCATGGGGTGAGGCCTGGGTGGCACTGTGACCACCTTCCCCGCTGACACAGGGTCTCACATTTGGGGGTGCTGCTGCCTCCTGAGCCAAGTGTGGCTAAGGCGTGTTGGCTTGAATGGCTGCTCACCTGGGTGACAGGGGGAGTCTTTGCTTTGTCCAAGCTCAGAGACCACTGACAGGGCGGCATGTTGGACAGTGGGGGCCTCGGCTTGGGCCTCCAGGGGGGCAGGACCAGCACAGGGCGTCCCAGACCCCAGAGGAGTCAAGGCCCTGGAGGAAGCTCAGGCCCTGGGAGTGGGCTCTGGCTCCTCCCTGGTGCTGTGTGGCCAGCCCTTGGGGGGCTGGGCTGGAGGGGGGCTGGAAGATGCCCCACATGGGCGTCCCTGTGACCCTGCCTGGAATCGGGCACAGGAGTCCAACATGGACGGAGCCCTCCTGGTTCAGACACCTGTCAGTTCCTTCAGTGAGGTTTATCAAGCTTGTTTGTGGGCCGCACTCGGCACCAGGCACTGAGGACCCTGCCATCTCCCCAACCACAAGTTGCTCCCAGCCTAGGGGGACATATTAGAACGTAAACCAAAAAACAAAATGTAATGTGAGAGGTGAAGCGATGGATTTGCCAGCATGCTTCCCTGAGCCCTGTGCACTGAAGGGCGCCCAGTGGTCCCCAAGGATGATGAGGGGAAGGCTGTCCCTACTGGGGCCCGGAACAGGACAGGCTCCGGAAGCCTGTGGGGTCTGGAGGCTGAGCAGGGGCGGGATTGTGTGGAGAATGGACGGTGGGGGCGGGAGAGGAAAGCCCCAATGCATCTGGGGTGGCAGGTGGGTGATGGGGAGTACACGGTTGGATGTGGGGTCTCGGGCTGTCTGGGCCCATCGCCCACATCTTTGGGCCCCAGTGAAGGAAGAGCTCACAGCAGCACCAAGGTGGGCTTGAGGGAGACAGTGCCCAGTGCCCTTGGCAGCCTGGTGTGGGGAGAGGGGTGGGCAGAGGGTATGGCATCCCAGGAGCCCCCATCGAGGCCACAGGGGGTCTGTGGCATTCAAGCTGCCCAAGAGCCTCAGCCATTGAGAAGCTGGCACTCGGGGCAGGGCTGGGCCAGGTGGGCACAGGAGGCACCAGGACCCGTGGGCCCTGTGGTCTTACTCTCTCTCAGGGTCTTCCCTGTTCGACCAGGAAGGCAGTGGCCACTGGGCCCAGTCCCAGCCAGAGTCAAGGACTGTGCTGTGGGCAGGGGAAAGGGGTGGGTGGACAGAGAGGGGCGCACAGCTGGATTTGCATGGTGGTGCAAGGGCACTTCCTGCGCATGGGTCCAGGAGCAGCACCCGGAAGGTGTTGAGGGAGAAGAGGAGCTGAGGGTGCTGGTGAGTCCATGTGGGAGGGTCCCAGATGGGCTTAGCTGGGCCAGGTGCCCTGGGCACTTTCCCTGGGGGCAGAGTGTCCTCCAGGCAGGGATGAGCAGGATCCCACAGCCCTGTTTGATGAGGCCCCTGGGCCGAGGGCCACTTGCTTGCCTCGTCCAGACTTCCACCGGGCAAGTGCGGTGAAACCTGGGAGGGGTTCCTCGTTTATCCTATCTGCAATATCATTCTCATCCACTCATGGTAGGGCAAATAGTCACCATTTATATCTTTCACTTGTTTTATAACAGGTCGTATATTCTCAGATTCAAAATTCAAAAGATATCGAGGGGTAGGCAGAGACGACTCTCTCTCCCTGCTGGAGTGGCCAAGGAGAAGCTCTCCGGGAACCTGCCAGGGCACTTGGCATATCCAAGCAACATGTGTATGCTCCCCTGCCAACTGCTAAATGTTTTGTAAGGAAGAGTGTGATGAATGTCCGTGTAACCACCACCGAGATCCAACAGATGTAAAGCTTTTCTGTAAGTGTCCATATTTTAAAGTAGAAAGCAGACCTCATGCCTCCACACCCGATACCTAGACCTTCATCTCCAAAGCCGAGGGGGTGCCCCTGCCCATCCCAGAGCTGTCCTCATGGCTCAGCGAAGCCTCGGTGGCCCCTCAGACATCTGACTGCTGCCCAGTGGCGATTTCCCCAGTTGTCCACAGTCGTTCAACCCAGGGTCCAGCAAAGACAGCACTGCAATCGGTTGTTATGACCTCTTGGTCCCTTTTCATCAGAAGCAGAGCTGCCTTTTTAACTCACAATATTGACTTTTTGAAATGACCTGGCCAGTTGTCTCATAAAATGTCCCATGTTCTGGATTGCTTGGTTGGGTCTTTCTGGAGCCATTTACCCCTCTATTGCCTGAATTCCCTGTACCTGGTGCCAAGGTTTGAATGTGTCCCCCAAAAGTTCATAGTTGGAAATATAATTCTGATGTGAGTATATCTAGACATAGGCTTTTACGAGGTAACTGAGGTTAAATAAGGTCATAAGGGTGGAGCCCTGATCCGATAGGACTGTGGCCTTATAAGAAGAGAAAGAAAGCCCTCTGGCACGCTCTCGTCTGCTCGCCAAGTGACGTCCTCCCCCATGTGATGGGTGGCACAAAGGCCCTCACCAGATGACAGCCCCTTGGTCTTGGACTTCCCAGCCTCTAGAACTGTAAGAAATAAATTTCTGTTCTTTAAAAATTCCCCAGTCTGTGGTATTCTGTTACAGCAAACAAAAATGGACTAAGACACTAGGAAGTTGGCTTGAAAGCCTTGGTGAGCTTCAGTTCAGCATTTCTAGCCAGGGTAACCTCCCTTGGGTCACGTCAGGACACACCATGGCAAAGTCGGCCCAGCTTCTCCTTGGAGAGTGTGAATGTTCAGTGGTTGAGGCACGAGCAGACATCCTTCCTGTACCCTGGCCGACCTGTCCTGGGAGCCTGACTGTCCACTCACCATCCTGCTAAGTCAGCGTTTCTCTAGGTTTGCTGTGTGGCAATTTCCCAATTACCTGGATCTCCCATATTTGTTAGTTCGCGTGAAGAAGAGCTTCCGACACTTCCTCCGATGGTCTCCACCACTGGAGGGGGAGGACTCAGATTTATTTCTTTTCTCTTTCTCTATAGGTATCATCAGGGACTTGTGGATTTTTATTTCATTGTGGTAAAACATACACAACATAAAAATTAACACCTTAACCATTTTTAAGGGTACAGTTCAGTGGCATTAAGTATATTCACATTGATGCCACCATCACCACCATCCATCTGCAGAAGTTTTTCATCTTGTAAAACTGAAACTCTGTCCCCATTATACAATAACTTTGCATTTCCCCCTCCTGCAGCCCCTGACAACCACCACTGCACTTTCTGTCTCTATAAATTTGACTGTTCTAGGTACCTCATTATACGCAGAATCACACAGTCCTCTTGTGACTGGCTTACTTCACTGAGCATGTCTTCACAGTTCAGTCATGCTGTAGCACATGTCAGAATTTCCTTCTTTTTTAACGCTAAATAATATTCCAGTATGCATACATATGGCACCACATTTTGTTTATCCATTTATCTGCTGAGGGACTCTTGGGTTGCTTCCACCCCATGGCTACTGTGGACAGTGTAGTGTTCATGGACTTTTACATCTCCAATGTGTTCCTGTCAAACAGTCATTATTCTTGATGACATGCAAACCGTCCCAAATTTGACAAGTTATCCACTCTGCCTCTGTGCTGTCAATTACATGGTTTCGATCTGTTCTTATGGTAAATTCTGTCCATCAATTTCCAAAGCCTGAGACCCACTCTGTTGGCTGTGTCTGTCTGTTAATGTGACCCCGATCCCATTTGCTGAGATGGTCATTTCCCCTCAGAACCAGTCTTCCCAGCTTTTCCTGACCCTGTCCTCTTGGCTTCTTCCTGCTCCCTGGGAGGAGGGCTCTGTCCTCGCCTCTCCCGCCTCTGGGCTTAAGTGATGCATATCTGGGATGGGTGAGGGGAGACAGGCCACGTGGGAAGAGGGAAGGCACAGGGTGCCCTGGGGTTCCTGTGGGGGACAGGTGCTCTCATAAGAGGGCAAGAGGTCCCTGGTTCCAGCCAGGGAAGGGATTTTCAGGGATGTTTTGAAGAGAGCCACTCTGAGAGAGGAAGCAGAAGAAGAAGGGGGCTTTTGAGAAGTGTCAACTCAAGAACTTGATAATTCTGAAACTCCTTGTTGCCAAACTCATCTTTGACTGGGGCATACCCTGAGTGTGAATCATGAGTCGTGGTTTCAACAAGGTTATCATGTGTCCTAGTGAGGCCCAAGAGAGGCTGCCTGAGGCCCTAAAAACCCCAGATAACCATACCTAACCCACAAGGGCTTTCTCTTTCTTGGGGATGGCTGGGCAGTGTCCACAGCCAAGGGAAACCCCAGCACCTTCTCTCATGGTCGTGGAGGGCTGCTTGAGTTATGGCCTTCACATCTGTGTTCCAGGCATGAGGAAGGAACAAAGGTGAGGACAACACTGCCCATCTCTTTTGAAGAGAGCTCCCAGAACTCCTACCCAGTACTTGCGCTCCTGTCTCCTTGGCAGAATGTGGTCCTGTGACCACACCTGGTGGCAAGAAAGGCTGGGAAGTGTAGGCTTTGGTGTAGCTGCACCGGCTGATGCTGGCTGTTCCTAAACAAGAAGGGGTGTGCGGTGTCAGGGACACATGCTGCTATGGCACACATTGTCACCAGCTTCTCTCCAACCTGGCAAGGGCAGGTCCCAGACATTTGGGTGAGGGTATGCACTGCCCAGGCCCGGGGACTGAACTGCCACAGATGGGAGGTGTTGGTCTGGGGAAAGGAGCCAGAGAAGCTGGATGTACAGGAAACCACAAGTGCTGTTTTTCCTCTGTGCTCTCACACACAACACTCCTGACACTTCACTTTTGGGGTTAGCACAGACCCCATAGGTTAAGTCCCACAAGGCTGCCCCCACTCAGACACCAGTCACAAGGGCTGGGTCCCCAGGTTGCCCACAACTTCTGTCCAACTCAACTATGAATTAGAGGTTCCTACAACCCTCTTCTCAGGTTCAATAATTTGCTAGAACAGCTCACAGAACTCAGGAACACTGTTTACTTACAATAGCTGGTTTGTTATAAAGGATACGACCTAGGAACAGCCAGAAGGAAGAGGGGCATGGGGCCCGGTGTGGGGGGCGTGGAGCTCCCAGCGCCTCTCCCAGCCACTCCTCAGGCTTCTGATGAAGTTCCCGTCCCCTCGCCGCCCGAGCCTGGGGTGCAGCCCCAAGCTTCTGATCCAGGCTTGGTCTTTCTGGTACACAGTGCGCCTGGTCTGAAGCTGTCCAGGAACCCACCAAGAGCTGCCTCATTAGAGCAAAAGAAGCTCCTGTCCCATGGGAAATTCTGAGCTATTGGGAGCTCTGCATCAGGAACCAGACCGCAAGCAAATACCCATTTTGTATTACATCGTACCAGGAGTGGGACTTTGGGGAGACACAGGGAAAGGGAGATGGAGGAGGAGGGGCACTGAGGGGGAGGCTGGGTCCAGCTCCCGGGGGGTGGCTTTCTCCTGGGGACCCCAGGAGCATGGCCACCATCGGGCCTGTGAGAGCAGGCTGGCTTGGAGAACAGAGCCACGTGGCTCACCGGCTGCCAACGTCAGCAGGACCCTGGGCCACCAGCCCACCTTTGCTGTTCCAGGGCACTCTTGCCTAGGGAGAGGGCAAGTCACTTAGTGTCCATTTCAGGAACTTCCAGAAATGCTCACAGACTCCTCAGTAGAAAGCACAAGGCAATCCGTGGCACCCTCCATTCTGAACCACTCACCTCAAGCTCTCCCCTACACAACGCCATCAGGCCCCTCCCCCATCGAAAGACATCAAAGGCCCTGCACCGACCGTGGCCCTGCCCCTCCCCTGCCACCCAGGCCTCTCTGCAGGGAGAATGAACCCAGCCTGGTCTGCTCAGCAGCTTGCCTGGGTGGCATTTTGGGGACTCACATCGACCAGCACCTTTTGGAGGCACTAGAGTTGGCCTTCATGGGGCAAGAGCAGAGGCTGTGGAAGGTTCTAGAAACCTGTGGCAGGGGTAACAGTCACACAGAATCCTGCTTGTGAGACAGGCCCTGGCCTCTGTCTGCTATAGGTCCGCATGCCCTGGGGGCAGTGGTTTTAATCTGCTTTGGTGTCCCCTGTGCTGCTCCGTCCCCTGGGCCGTACATCCCATGAGTAGAAACCTCTTTCAGAAGGTTAGGTTTAAGTCCGGCCTCGTAGACATTAAAAGTTATTCCCGGGTGGGTGAAGGAGGAGACTAAGACTCTGATTATGAGGCGTACAGAAAAACCGACTCCAGAGGATTGTGAGCAAAATGGGAAACAGGACAACAAAGCTGTGGAAGAAAGCAAAGGAGGACATCTTCACACTCTTGAACAAGTTCTCAGCAGGACAGCACCAGTGCTGAGACTCAGGACAAGACCAACAACCTGGGTCCCGTCTACGCTGAGAGCTTCCATCTGGCAAAGAGGCCCCGGCCCGCGAGCCCCAGGGTGTCAGGAGGTGTCTGAAATCTAGAGACCCCAGCACAGACTCGTGTCCAGAACTTTGCAGAGCTGTCAAGTCCACAAGAAAGAGACATCCAGGCAGAGGAATGGGCAGAAACCTTCAGCAGGCTCTTCACAGCAGGCTACGGGCGTGTCCTGCAGCTGCCGTGGCAAAGGACCACAGACCAGGTGGCTCAGATCAGCGGGAACTTATCCTCCCACGGCTCCGGAGGACGCAAGTCTGAAATCAAGGTGTTGGCAGGGCCGTGCTCCCTCTGACAGCTCTGGGGGTGGCCGTCTGTCCTTGGTGTCCTTGGCCTTGTGGACACATGGCTCCAGTTTCTGGCTGTCCTCACATGGGCTTCTGCACTCATTTGTCTCTTCTCCTCTTCTTGCAAGGACACCAGTCATATTGGAGCAGGCCCGTCCTACTGCAATGAGACCTCCCTAACTTAGCTAATTACATCTGCAACGACCATTTTTTGAATTCAGATTACATTCTGAGTACTGGAGGTTGGGACTTCAACATAATCCGGCACAGGCGCTGTCCTAACAAGCGGCACACGCATGAGAGGAGCTTTCCTTCCTCAGCCATCCTGCAGAGCGTGAACGCAACCCACAGCGGGACATCCTACCCATCTGCCCGGAGGGCTTCTCTGAAGAGGCAGGAATTCCAGCTGCCATTGAGGATGTGGCCTCTGGAAGGGTCATACTGCCTGGCATGCACGTGTGGATGTGTGTGCACACCTACATGTGTGTGTGTAAACAGGCATGACCACTTTGGAACACCGTTTGTCAGGCTCTGGGAGGCTGAACATACCCAGACCTATGACCCAGCAATTCCAGCCCTTGGCCTGGGTGGAAACAACCCATGTATTCCCCAGCAGGAGCATAAATACGTGTCATAAACTGCAGTATAGACACACTCCACAGCAAGAAGGGGCAGCCTATAACTGCGCCCCGAGCAGGGAGGCCCCCAGACACAACACGAGGGAGATAGCCAGCACGTGGGTGTGAAGTTCAGAACCAGAGCACGTCACCCAGGGAGACACAGCCGGGCCGGTGCCTGTGCAGGGGGACCTGGTGCTGTCTGTGTCTTCATCACACGCTGGATCAGGTTGGAACAATCCTTCAAGCTGTGTGCTGACAATTAGTGGACTTTTCTGTGTGCTTGTTGTACTTAAGTAAAAGTTTGACAGAAAAATGAGGGTTAACAGCAGATGTTAAGAGGATGTTTCTGGGTCCCACCAACATGGCAACACGGGCGGGGTGCGGGCCCCCACCAAGTCAATTCTAGGTTGCTGTGGCAGAGCTGTGACTCCAGGATGCACCCCCAGACCTTGAAGACCCCTGAGGTTTGTGTGTAGGGCTCAGTGGGTGGCTGCCGCTGGGGCAGGCAGGGGCACCGGAGGCTGAGGGCAGGGGCATGCCTAAGGCCCTCCAGGCAGGCCCAGTGCTGCACAGTGTGATAGTAGGAGGCACAAGACATGCCGTCCAGAGGCGGGGTGCGGTGACTGTGCTGAACAGACAGGCTGGTGCAGGGAGCAGCCCTTTCACTTCCCTGAGGCAGACAGAGGGTGACAGGATGTGCAGGTGGGAGTGGCATCGGGTGGGGTGGGGTGGAATTTCTAGAAGGGAGGAAGTGAAGTAGCACAAAGATGCATGTGGAAGACACTGGGACAGCTGTGGGGCAGGGCGGGCAGCATCCGGGGCCGCTGCTCTGACGCCTGCAGGACGCCCGTCTTCCTGCACTGCAGGGCCTGGCCCTGCACCCCCTATGGCCATCCTCCTCCCGTCCCTGGCTCTGTTTGGGTTTCTTGTTCATCCTCGGGGTCTCAGGTCAGCCCGGAGCTGTACCTCACTGGGGGGGTCTCTGCCTGTTTGTGCGTCCCCACCCCATCGGCCTTGCCCCAGCAAACCAACCGTTGACACTGGGAATGTGCTCTTTCCTGGCTCCCATCCCTGGGTGTGGGACCTGGGCAAGTCACTGGATGCTGTGGGCCTCAGTTTCCCCCTTACAGCTTCTCCTCCTCATGACTGGCCTCTGGTTCTCGCCCACCACTGGGGGCCATCTCACCTCCCGGCCACCGCTCCCGAAGGGCCAGGTGTCCACGGCCTCCCCTGAGCCCCACTCTTGTCCTGCTGTGGGCCTCAGCTCTGCACTGAGTTCAGCTGCTGTCTGGGCAGGCTCAGTGCCCCCAGAGCTCCCAGGGCAGGTGCCTAGACCCCGAGGTCTAGAACACGGGTCTGGTGGGCTCAGCTAGCCTGTCTGTTAACTGGAGCAGGGAGGCAGTCCTGGGGAGGACCAGGGGCCTTGAGGAGGGTCTGGCAAACCTAAGTCTCTAGGAGGCGGCAGTAGTGTTCCTGCAAAGGCTGAGTATTCAGGTGGGGACCGCCCTCCTGGCCACCTTGCCAGTGAGGTGGGGGCTGGTCCCACAGAAACTGGGCCTTGTGGAGAGGGGCCTCTGGAGCTGGCCCTGCCTGGAGTCCAGGTGTCCCTCACACCCCTGAGCCAGGTGAGCTCCCTTCCCACGTGTCCTGGTGGGCACTGCTCCCCACCCGCACACCACCCACATTTAGGGGCTCTGGCTAGGGCCTGCTTGACTCTTGGGGCCTTCCCCATGCTGTACTTCTGGCTGTCACCCCTCTGAGGATTGTTACTCCTGGTTCTCCTTTCTAAGAATAAGTGGGGCAGGAGGACCCCGCAGCTGTGGGAGGCTGAGGTGGGAGAGTCCACCTGAAGCTTGGGTGTGGGCGGCTCTTTTGGATGAGGCCTGGGTCTCCTGTGGCCCTGTGAGCGCCAGAGCTAGCAAGGCCCTGAAAATGTCTTCTCAATTGCAGGGTGTGGGGCAGCAGGCCTGGGTGCAGCCCAGCAAGCACCTGGCACCCCTCGACCTGCAGCTCAGGGCCCCTGGCCCTGGCAGCCCACCCTCCTCTGAGACCCTTCCCTGGGCCCCAAAGGAGGGGTGGACTGCTGGGGGCTGTGTCCTCCTCATGTCTTCACGGGGTGGGAGGCTGGTCCTCTTCAGAGTGGACTTCTGAGGGAGCCTGCCTTGGGCCTGATGTTCCCTCGGCCCCTGCAGAGCTGGAGCCCTGGCCAGGCCTTCTGCCCAGGGCACATGCACCTACCCACCTGGCCCCTGCGTCTACCCCCAGCCTCCTCTGGCTGTCCTTGCTCTGGCAGGTGGAGGGAGCCACGGCAGGTAGACCCCCGGCCACAAGTCCCTGTGGCACTCAGCACACTTGGCCTGGGACCCAGAGCCAGACAGGGCCAGCTGGGCACCGACACCAGGGCCAGCATCCAGGAGTCAGGAAGGAGCGAGGTGGAGCCAGCCCTGGGACCTGGCCCACTTGGCAGCAGGGGGCATTTGCTCAGGCACCAGCTGTTGAATGATGCACCTGCCAGGTGCCAGGCCCAAGCAGGGGTTTATACTGTCCCCCCAAGCCCTAAGTAGGGGACCCTGCCCTCTCTCCCCAGACCACCTCCCCTGCCTCCCTGCTGCGGTCCTGCAGCCCCTCCCGAGGGTGGCCCAGGGCCCTTGGGGTCCACTCTCAGCTGCTTTTAGGAACTGTTTTTGCCCTAATGGCCCCTTGAGACAGGAAGAACCCCAAAGACAAAGGCCACCCTGAGACCTCAGAGTGTGGGGGTAGGCATAGGGCCTGGGACAGCACAGTGGCCTGCTCCCGAGGCACCCCCAGGCAAGGCAGCTGGAGCCCACAGGGAATGCATAAGTGAGTCTGCAGCCCCTCGCCTCTCCTGTCCCTGGTCCAGGCCAGCACGGGCTACGCACGGCCCAGGCACAAGGAACTCACACAGTGGTTCCCACCGGGGGCAGTCCCCCCACCCCTGCCCACACAGGGGACATTGAACATCTCTGGAGATGTCTTCGGATTTCTCACCGGGGGAGGGGTGCTGCGCGCATCTTGTGGGTGGAGTCTAGAGATGCTGCTCCGGCCCACACCACGCAGGACAGCCCCTCCCACCACACACTCCCACCCCCAAATGTCGACATGTGGGCAAGCTGGGTGTGCCAGTGGCGGCAGCCAGGAGGTTCGAGCCCCCGCTTCCGGAAGATGCTATGATGCCCCCCATGAGGGGCTGACGGCTGAGAGGGCAGCTCCGAGATGGGGTGGTGCTGGGGGTGGTGCAGTGGAAGGGCCTGGCCAGCTGAGGGGCCACCTGTGGGTGCCCCCATGCCATCCCCCAGTCCTGGGGAAACCCCAAAGGTGCACACTGCAAGCTGGCACTGTAGGCTGCCGCACACTGGCCACGGGGCAGGGGAGGGCAGGGCCCAGCCCCAGGGGCGCCACAGACAGCACAGCACACGCGGGGTCTTCAGGACTCACAGACCACACTGTCCTGTGGGGTCTGGGACCAGGTGCCCTCCGCCACCTGTTAGCCTTTGCCACTGCATACAAAACCAGCAGAGACCTGGATGGGGGACGAGGGGCGGGGCTGCATGGGTGCTGTGGCTCCCCTCCCTACACCACCCCCACCCACGGCCCCTCTCCAGACGGCGGGGAGACAGAAGCCCTACACAGAAAAACACCCCAGCTGACGTCTGAGCCCACTGCTCACACCGGAAACAATCTGGCTTCCTCTGCAGGCCCCAGGGGCTTGGGTAGCCACCCAAGGCTGCTTGTCGGGGGACCCTCACCCACCACTAACAGGGAAGGACCAGGGTAGACCCAGCCCCACCTGCTGTGTGTCCTGCTCCGGGCAGGTTCCGAGGGGGAGGTCTCTGCCTCTGGGGATCCACAGTCCAAGGAGGGGGTCTCCAGGTCAGCAGGCACTGGAGGGAGGCCATCTCACCACCCTGGGAGAGCAGGCTGTGCCCCAGTCCTGAAGCAGGGCAGGAAAGGGCATCAGGGCAGAGGCTGGGGGTGACACAGAGGGGCCAGGCCAGGTGACCAGGCTTTGCCAGGAGACAGAGAGGAGGGCAGGAAGGGGACAGCTGGGCATCCTGAGTAACAGCCAACCCCAGGCCGTGGGGCCAGGACAGCGAGACTGGGACTGGCATCCCTGTCACCTGCCAACAGTGAGGAGGGCTTGGGGGGTGGGGCAGAGCAGAAGGGCCAGTGGGGGGCATTCACCAGGACAGGGGGTGCTGCTGACTGGAGAGGGGGTGCTCAGGGCTGAGGGAGAGGGGCACATGCCCTGTGGGTGTGTGTGCATGTTCGTGTGTGCTGTGTGAGGATGCACACATGCGAGTGTGTGTGGGACACGATCGTGCCACATGGCCTGGCCCTCTGGGGGTGGTGGAGGATGCCCTCCCACCCACAGAAGGTGCAGATCAGGAGGCGGGCTGCCTCCCCTCCTGCCCTCACCCCAGACACCACACCCCTGCCTGTATCACCCGCTAGGTGAGGCTTCCTTCCGGCCTGGAGGGTCAGCCCAACACCCACCCACACCGGAGACCCGGACTCACACCTTCCAGCCCTGTCCTGCTACCATCCCACCAGCTTCCTCCCTGCCAGAAGATCAGGGCTCACTCATCTTACACATGCACATGCACATGCGCACACAGCCACACAAATGGACACAGGTGCACACACACATGCACTTGAACACAATCTTTTTTTTAGAATTGCCTCTTTTTGTATACTGTAAGACTCACTCTTTGATGTTTAGTTCCACGGGTTTTGACAGATGCAGTCATGTGTCTACCACCGTCATGATAGAGAACAGCTCCATCACCCCAAATTCCCTTCTGCTGCCCCTTTGTAGTCAGTTTTGCCCCCACCTCCAACCCCTGGCAACCACTGATCCATTTTCCTTCTCCCTGGTTTTGCCTTCTCTGGAATGCCATATGAATGGAGTTATAGTTAGTAGCCTTTTGAATCTGGTCCCTTTCACATGAAAAAATGAATTTGAGATTTCACCCATGACGTTTGAATTGATAGCTCTTTCCTTTTTATTTCTGAATAGTATTCCAGTTCATTGATGGCCTGCAGTTTTCTAATCTGTTCGCCAGTTGAAGAACAAGTGGTTTGTTTCTAGTTTTGGGTGGTTATAAATAAAGCTGCTATAAAGATTTGTGAGTGGAGTTTCTGGGTCATCATATGGTGAGGAACGACCAAACTCTCGCACAGTGGCTGTGCCGTTTTGCATTCTCACCAGTAGTGAGAGAACTCATTCAGCTTCAAATCTTTGTCAGCAAATGGCATTGTCATTTTATTCATTTAATTATTTCTTAGCTATTTAGTGAGTGTGCATTGTGGTTTTAATTTGCATTTGCCTAATTAGAAATGATGCTGCAGGTCTTCCATGTTCTTATCTGCCATCTGTATACCTTCTGCTGTGCTGCTCGCTCAGATCTTTAGCCTGTTTTTAAGTTGGGTTGTTTCTTTATTGTTGAGTTCTGAGAATTCTTCATATATTCTGAAGACCAGTCTTTTATCTGATATATGATTTACAAACATTTTCTGCCCATTTATGGCTACTTTTTGGTTTTTAAATCTGCAATTACAGAGTCTTTTTGATTCATGGTATTTATTTGTGTCTGTCTTTGTTTCTTCTTCCCAGAAGTTGATTCGTTTTTGTTGGTTAATTTTTTCTAAGAACCAACTTTTTTCTTCATTGATCTTCTCTATTTCATCTTTGTTTTCTATTTCATTAATTTTTAATCTTATTTATTTATTTATTTATTTTTTTGAGACAAGGTCTTTCTCTGCCTAGATAGAGTGAAGCGGCATCATCATAGCTCACTGCAACATCCAACTCCTGGGCTCAAGCAGTCCTCCCACCTTGGCCTCACGAATAGCTGGGACTACAGGCACACACCACCATGCCTGGCTAATTTTTCTATTTTTTGTAGAGATGGGGTCTCACTATGTTGCCCAGGCTGGTCTTGAACTCCGGGCCTCAAGCAGTCCTACTGCAGCCCTAATCTTATTTTATCTCTGTTTTTCAACTTTCTCTGGGCTTACCCTGTTTTTTGTTACTTCCTAATTTCCTTTAATTTGATTTTTTAAAATTAAGATTTAATTTATGTACAGTGTAACTCACCCCTCTGGTGTATGCAGTTCTGACTTTTGACAAATGTATCCAGTTGTGTAACTATCAGCACAGCTGAGACAAAAATTTCCAGCACCTCACAAAGTCCCCTCCTGCCCCTTTGCAGCCAATCCTGCCTCTAACTTCTGAGATGGAGACTTAGCACAAACCCTGAGGTTTCTTCTTTTTACAGTATTTGTAGCGATTTCCCACAGGGGGAAGGTGTGAGGGTGTGCAGCATTTCCAGGATCATCCAGTTCTAGGTATTTTAAGTTTCTATTATGATATCTTCTTTAGCTCATGCATTACTTACCAGTGTATGTGGATGTATGTATGTGTATGTGTGAGTCACAGTGCTTGTCTATAACACTTTCCCAAACATTGTATTATATTTCCAAACATGCAGCAACACTAAAAAAATTAGTGTAACCCCAAACTCTCACCACTTGCTTTCTGCACTTAACAATTTGCTGTACTTGCTCTTTCCTGCATCTCTCCGCCTAGCCACCCATCCATCCCTCCGTTCATCCAACCTCCATCCACCCCTCTATCCACCCATCCGTCCGCTCCTCTATCCACCCACACAACTCTGTCCATCCACCCTGCCGCTTCCATTTCCCTGCAAGCCCCACGTCCTCATCGTGGAGGACTGACTCCAACTGGGGCACTGCTTCCAGGCCCTGAGCCCTGTGAATCGGAAACCAGCAGGGACAGGCCCGATGGCCAGGTCCTCAGGGCTGCCACGATCTCTGCAGCTGCCTGCCACCCCCAAAGGGCCCACCGCAGGTTGAGGACGGGGGTCCGGGACATTCCAAGGGCCCCTAGTTTACCTCCCAGGAGCAAGGCAAGGGCCAGACCTTTCTTGGGACCGTGCAGGGTGTGAACACCCAGGCCTGCTGTTGACCCTTTTCTGCACAGGCCCAGAGACAGGCTCTCTAAGGAGCACATCAAAGCCAAACTCTCCAGGGTGAGGGGAGGGAAGAGCCTGGGAAAGGCTGAGACCAGGGCAGAGACCCGGCATTGGGCATCCAGGGAGTATGGATTCTATCAAAGTGTAAATTTTGGGTTTGCACATGTCTAAGTTATTCCATAAAGAAGTCATTTAGGCTGGCCAGGGGTCTGTCACAATGTTTTCTACTGTCAAGCAGTTGTGCGTTCCTCAGGATGGGGTAGGTGCTCTAGCCTCTGACCTGCCTACTGATAGAAGGCCCAGGTCCAGAGGCTGGGCTTGGGTGGGAGGGTGGGAGTCACCTACTAATTACATTTATTAAACCACAGCCTCGGGGCGGCCGCACCTTGAAGTTTGTAGGGGTCCCTGGGTCTGTTTTGGCCCAAGGTCTGTGGTCAAAAACAAGGTCTATGTTTTGCCCCTCTGCAAGCAGGGCCCAGGGAGGGGGTCAGGGGGGCTCCCTAGAGACACAGGTCTGCCCGCACCCCTGCGGCCCAAGCCCACCATGCTCTGGGTTTCATCTGCCCATATGCCTGGCCCAGAACCAGCCCCCTGGAACACCAGCAGGAAGAGGAGGAGAGGGGCCAGCACTGAGGAGCCCTGAGACCCACACCCCTGGAGAATGTACAAGCTCCAGTAGGCAAGCCTGTGTTCCTTCTGTGATGGCGGGAGTTCATGCAGTGCCACAGCTGGGAGTTCATGCAGTGCCACAGCTGGCGGGATGCCCAGCCCAACCTCCTCCTAGACCTCCTCCGTCCAAGGAGCTGGCAACGCCCACTGCACTGGAGGGAGCAGCCCCCTCCTCCCTGCAGCCCAGCCTTGGGAAATTGCACACAGGGTATTGGGGGGACTGCCTAGCTTGGGGCCTGCTCTGTTCCCCTGATGGTGAATGACTAATGACCCGCTGGAAATTTTCTTGATTCAGAGAAACCCCAGTCGCCCTTAGCAAGAAAGTCTCCTGGGTCCCTTGGTCACAGTGATTGAAATACCCCCAAACCACACAGCAGGGAGGGGTGCGGGGGAGTCCCGGGATCCTCGGGCCTTGGCAGGGCTCCCTGGCCGTTTCCCCTGTGGGCAGGAGGCACCGCAGACCTGTGACTTAGCGGCTGCCCCCCTGGCCCCTCTGAGCCTGGTTCCCGTCAGGACGCCCAGGCGCAGGTGCACACTCCCGGGGAGGAGTCCTGGGCCTCCTCCGCCCCAGCCCCAGTGTCCGGGACAGGAGGGGCGACCCAGCCAGCCAGGCTCTGCTGGCGGGAGCTGAACGAGGATGTGCGGTCCCACCTGCCCCGCCACGCCCTCCCGACCCGCAGGGCCGGGGCTCCGGGCAGGGTCTCAGGTCGCAGCAGGCCCAGCTCCCCCAAGCCTGTTTCTCCCGGGACAGGGAGGACGACTGCCTGGGAACTCTCCCCACCCCAGCCCCCATTTCCACAGAGGACACTGAGACACAAGGATCCTGAGAAAGTTGCTCGAGGTCACACAGCCCATCAGAGACAGAGCTGGGTGGGGGGCTGAAGCTCGTTGCCCCTAATGCCCCGAGAGAGCTGCCGCACTGTCGCCGGCTTGCCACGGTCGCTCCAAGAAGAGGCAAGGGTGTCAGGGGCCCGGATCCACTGGTGACCAACCAGGCTGCTCCCAGGAAGGGTGTGGTAGCCCGGAGACCACCGACCTAAGAAAGCCGTCTTCTCCGCTCCCCCCACACCCCCGCGCCTGCTGGCTGCGGCCGGCGCTGCGCCCTCCCGGGGCCCCGCTCGGGGCTGGGGGGGTCGCTCGGGGCTGGGGGAGTGGTTTCTCGCTCTGGCGGCTCCACTAGGGGATGAGCCTCGCTGGGCGGGGGGCCTCTTCGCGAGGGGGAGGTTCTCGCTCGGGGAACTAACCCGGGGGCATCCCGGTCTCTCACTCGAGCGCCTGCGCCAGGGAGCTGACGGTGAGGGGCAGGGGTCTGTCCCCAGGACGCAGCTCGGCGGTGGAGGGGTGCTCCACGACCACCCGCCCAGCCGACGCTCAGGGCTCGCTTCTCTCCCCAGTGCCGTCAGCGCTCCCCCGGTCAGCTCCGGGGACCTCCCGCACCCGGTCCGCTGGGACGGCTCCCTCGGCCACAGATTCTCCCGCAACCCTCAGACGCGCTGCAGACCTGCAGCCTAGTTTTCCCCGGCAGTGAAATGGGCGCGCCGCGCCACGTGAGCAGGGAGGGCCGTGGAGGATTCGCACCGCCTCCGCGGTCCAGGAGACCCCCTCCCCCCTCGCGGTTCTCCAGATTCCCTTCCCTGTTTCCCGCCGGGGTCTAGACCCCGAGTCTCCCAGTCCCCCTCGGGCCGGAGCTTCCTATCCTGTCTCACCCCCCCCCCAAGCCCAGAACCACTCCGTCCCCTCCACGCCCCCAACCCCGCCCACAGCATGCCCGGAGCTGCCCCATCCTCCCTCCCCCCAACCCGGTCCCCTTCAACCTCCTCTCCGGGCCGCGATCCCCCCACCCCCCTCGCCCAGCGGGGCAGGCCCGGGGCAGGCTCCGGGCAGGCGGACAGCCTGGCGGCGGCGGCGCCCGCGCCCACCCTCTCGCCTCGGCGGGCCGGGGCGCGCCGGGGCCTGTTGAGGGCGCTGGCAAAGCAATGGGGCGGGAGGGGAGGAGGCGTCTGCGCGGCCCGGAGGGGGCCCGCAGCCATCCCTGGAGCGAGCCTAGGCAGGCAGGGGCAGAGGCGCGGGGCGAGCTGGCCGGAGCTGGCGAGCTCGCCGGGCGCTGGGTTTCTTGGGGTACCCACATACTCGCGAGCGTTAGTCGGGCGGTGGGTTCCCTGGCACCCCCTCGGGCGCAAAGGGCCTTCACCTTTGTCTCTGTCATTTGCACAATAACCCCAAGGTAGGTACTGCTATTGTTCCCACTCTGCAGATGCGGAAATCGGAAATCGAGGCACAGCTGGGATTCACACCCAGGCTCCAGACGCCGCCCCCCCCCCCGTAGTGGTTTGCACAGACACTAGACCTTGGGGATGTCACCATACCCCACTGTTTTATCTGCGGAAGGGGCCTGCCCTCCAGGAGGTGGTGACAATTCCAGGTGCCTGTGCCCGCACCCAGGGCAAAGGCGTCCCAGCCCTGGGGCTTCCCTCCGGAGTCGTTCCTCCGGTCAGAGTCCTCCCTCAACCCCCTCCAGAGGAAATGGCGAGCACCCCTGGGCGCGAAAACTGGGAGGAGGGAGAGAGGGGACCGTTTCCCGCCAGGGCTGCTCTAGGGGTGGAGGGGCAGGCGGAGGGAAGGGGTCCCTGGGCGCCCATCCCCGCCCTAGGCCCTGGGTGCCGGTCTCCCCCGCCCCCTCGGGATTCCAGCTCTCTGCGCCAAACCGCCGCCTGGGAGTAGCGGTTGGGGGAGGGGGCGACGCCGAGTGCGCTGACACACACGCCTGGAATTCCAGGGGAGCCCGCCAGTGGCCCCGGCGACCCCTTCCGCCCTGGGCCAGCCCCAGCCAGTTGGGGGGAGGGGAGGAGGACCCGCTCCCCAGCCGGGGCGGGGCGCACACCGACCTTGCTCCTCCTCCCAGAGCCGGCTCCATCCCTGTCCCTTCCAGGCAGCTGTGTGTGGCACCTAGGTGTCCTCTGTGCCCGGGCCCCAGGCACTTTACCAAACGGTCTGTGCCTTGGGTTCCCCATCTGTGCAAAAGGCGTTAACTTTCAAGGACTCTGGAACAATGCCTGCTAAGTGGGTAATTGTTACAAATTCCTGGAAAGGAAACTGAGGCCCACAGGACCAACATCACAGAGCCACCCTCCCACTGCTCTCCTCAGTGTCTTTCTCGGCTGTCCCTTTATGACGCCCTGGGCTTCCCAGGGCAAGGGGGTGCCCAGGCTGGGAGTCTGAGCAGGCTCACACACACGGGTGTGTGAGCGTATTCCCTGTGCTCCTTCACATGTGAAGGTGAGTGCTGGTGTGAACATGTGCATGCTCTCTGTGCATGTGTGTGTCTATGTGTTCACAAGAGCATGTGTGTGCGTGCATACTCTGGACAATTCCACTCCTGGGTGGGGTGTCGTGTAAACACAGTGGAGGTCTCAGATGCCAGCCCCTGGGGACATTGGGCCCCGCCCCCAGGTTTGGCCAGCCCAGCTCATGTGGTCAGCCCTCACCAAGGAGTGCTTTGCCATCTGGGGGCAGGCGAGTGTGGCAGGCCCAGCTTCCTGGGAGAGCAGACCTGTGTCCCAAGAGCAGGTGGTCCCCCAGCTCAGGGAGGAGCCCAGGAAGGGGGCCAGCCACAGCAGCCATGCCCAGGGAGACCCCACCCCTGACAGCACTGGCCACAGACACCCAGGTGGGGCACTCAGCAGAAGCCCCAGGAGTGACTGGTCCCAGGGAGCTGGGCAGACACACTGGGGGGGCCAGGGCATGGGGTACCCTGCCAGGTGCTGGCAATCTCCTGGGGTGAGTGGGGGAACTGAGCTGTCCCTCCCCATGCAGGCCCAAGGCTGCTTCCAGACCCCTCTGTGCCCCCCAAGCCACTGCCCTCACAGCAGTCAGTGGCAGGAGCCAGAATCACAAGCCCACAGGCTAAGACTTGCCCCAAGACCCATGGCACGGCCCAGCAGGGTCCCAGGACTGGACTGGCCTGTCCCACCTGTGTGGCCGAGACCTGCCTGGCTCCTGCAGGCTGTGGATGCCCCTGGGTGCATTGGGGCTGTGGGGATGAGCCCGTCCCTCCTGCCCCAGGTCCCTCCTGTCCCAAGCCCCTCAGCCCTGGGCCATGGCGGCTCTGACGCTGACCTTGAGGTGTGGCGTGGCACAGTGCCCGAGGCTGGACCTCAGGCTGGGGTGAGAGGCAAGTGGGGAGCCAGGATGGACTGGCAACCCCACAGAGGCTCATTCATTCATGTCTCCAACAAATAACGCCTGTGGGCCTCCCAGCACCAGACCTGGCCTGATGTGACAGCTGCCACCAGGTATGAGTTAGGGTCAGTGTGGGCCTCCAAGGATTAAGGAACAGGCCAGGAGGCCTCCAGAGGAGACCCAGCTCGGGACTGGCTTCTACTTCCCCTGGCCTGGCTGCCCAGACGGACCAGACTCCCCTGTCCAAGCAGGCCTGAGGCTGGGGAGGTTCAGGGGGAGGTCACCTGCCAGGCCTGCCCCACCCGTGCTCTCTCCCATCCCCATAGCCGGAGCTGCCCCAGTCCCTGCTTCCCCTGCAGCCATCCTCCAGGGGACAGTGTCCCTGATGGCCTTCCACTGCCCACAGGGTCCTCTTCAGGCTCCTGAACTGCAGCCTCCCCTACAGACTCCTGGTGGGACCAGTGTCCTCCCCAGGCCCTCCATGCATGCACCAACCCCAGGGATATTGCTCCAAGCCAGCAGCCCCTCTGCCCTGGCCTGTGGCCCTCACAGCTCTTCCTCCAGGCCTGTCCTCTGTCCCCTCGCCTTCTTCCTGTCCCATCACCCGAGGGCAGAGAAAGGCATTGTCACACCACCAAGGGCCACCAGGGGGCACCGTGTCCCTGGTGCCGGGTCCAGGGCATTCAGTGCTACTTATCTGGGAGCTGGAAGGGAGTCTGGGGACCGAAGGGGCTGACCATTGGCTTGCACCATCTGGGCCACACCACAACTTGGCCAGGTGGTTGCTCTGAGTCCACGCCCCAGATGAGGAAACTGAGGCCAGAGCTGGGGATACTGCCGCCCCGGAGTGGATGGTCTGGGTCTCCCAAGATTCCAAGCTCACTAGTTTGCTATGTGACTTGGGGAAAGTCACTTGACCTCTCTGGGCCTTAGTTTTCCCACCTGTACAGTGGAGGCGGGAAGGCATCATGGCCGTGGCTTGGCAGGGCCAGCTATGGGACAGAGTGTGGGGCCCTGGCTCCAGCCGGTGCCTGGCTGGTCTCCGGCCCCTGGGAGCAGAGATCCACCCCTGCCCAGCATGGAGTGCCTCAAGGCTGCCCGCTCTGCAAGCAGGTGACCCTGCACCCATGGGGTGGGGGGTGTCCACAGGGCCAATTCAGCCGTGTTCCAGCCAGCTGGGGATACACCCTTCAGGGCAGCTTTTGGGGCTGTGGCCAGGACAGGCAAGGATGTCTTCCTGCCATCTGCTGCGTGTGCATGTGTGTGAGCACATCTGGGTGTGCCAGGGTCCAGTGCTCAGTGTGACCACTACCAGGGATGCCCCACCCAACAGTACCCTCTTCCTCCTATGGCCCCTGCCAGCCCAGAGTGCCCCTGGGGCCAGGAATGCCCACTGCTTTGAGCCACAGAGACCTAGGCTCCACCTTCCTCAGGGACCCTAGCACTTCTAGGGCACCAGAGTGGGACCCTTACCTCCTGGCAATGTGGAACCTCCTCTGGCCCTGGTGTCTGAGGCTATCTCGGGAGGTCAGAAGGGGCAAAGGCCACAGCTGGGGCCAGGAGGAGGGTGCCCCCTGCCTGTGCTTGGGCCGCAGGCCTGGTGCTGGCAAGACTGTTGTTCCCACGCTCCGTAGTGCCAATATTGGCACGCAGCCCTGCCCCACCCTTGCCTTTCGGGGACTAGGGCACCCGGAATGTGGCTGTGGATTCTGTCCCCCAGGGCCATGGATTCCTGTCTCAGTGGGTGAGGGCGGAGGACGGCTTTCCGCCCTTTGATCTTTGCCAGCTCCAGGGAGCTGAGCCACACCTAGGCACTGCCAGCCAGGCCACAGGGGAGGCCAGGAGGCGGGCCCAGGCAGGATGGGTCTGACTCCCCTGCTCCCCCAGGCTTGGGAACCCCAGCTCCCAGGTGCCCCAGGAGTTCCTGACTCCCCTCCTAGGTGGGAGGTAGTCCCTGCCTCCAGGGCCTAGCATCCGGACCAATCTGTCAAAGAAGGCCAGCCTTAAGCACCAGCCCACCCCCTCACCGGGGGTCCTGAGACTGCATCAGCCACC
Organism: Daubentonia madagascariensis; assembly: GCA_023783475.1. Taxonomy (NCBI): domain Eukaryota; kingdom Metazoa; phylum Chordata; class Mammalia; order Primates; family Daubentoniidae; genus Daubentonia; species Daubentonia madagascariensis. Next base: position 1,445,359 of record JAKFHU010002089.1, read on the forward strand.
CACCCCCCAGCCCCCTGACCTACTCTGGGCTCAAGTCCCCAGTCCTCTGCCAGCCCGGCCTCACTTGCTCAGACCCTGCTCCACTGACCTCCCACCCCGCTAGCCACACCCACAGACCTAGCAACCCTGGGGTGCCTGGTGCTGGTCAGAAAGCTGGACTTCCCAGAATCTGGAGCCCCAGGTTGTCCTGGGCCTCACCTTTGACCACTAAGGAGCCGGCACAGGCTACAGCAAAGGAGCCTGGCCCAAAGCTCCAAGGACCCTCACCCCCTACCCCATATGCTGGCTTCCTGCCCCCACCAGTGTCTCTGAGTAGGGCAACAGTTGCTGACCCCTCAGTACAGGTCATGTGGCACCCACCCCTGTTCAAGCACCACTAAGCACTCCAACCCTGGAACCAGGGGCCAAGCAGGAAGCAGAGCCACCCTGAGTCTGGGGGAGGGGCCCAGGTCGAGGTGTGCAGAGAAAGAAGGGGCCCACAGAGGGGGGTCTCATCCGGGTTCCTGCGAGGCAGGAGGATAGGCTGTGCTCTGCCGCCTCGGCCAGCTTCAGTGCCTCAGTTTCCTCATCTGCTAGATGGAAATTAAAGTAATCAGCACCCCCCTCCCAGAGGTCGTGGTGCTTAGAGTGGACCTGGGACGTGCTTCGTCTCCTTTGCCACGTGGCCCCCCGCGGCCAAGGGAGGAGAGGCCAAGCCACAGCCACCTGCCTTGCGGGGAGTCCTGGAGGGCGGAGTCCTTGGGACTCGGCCCTGCTCTCCTGCCCACTTGATGTGGTGGACGCCCTCCCCACCTGGTTAGTCCTTACTCCCAACCCCTGCCTGGCCACAGGGCTGCTAGGGTTTTGGGGTTTCTGTGCCTTTCCAATGGAGTGCCTCCCTCTGGGCACATAGGAGAGGGAAGTGGCCAGGCGGGGTCCTCGCGGTCCTGGGAGCAGCAGGGACGTGCACCGCAGGAGGAAGCTCGGCGCGGCCCTCGGCCCTCCCTGCAGGAATGGATTCCTTCGCAGAGCCTCCTCCGAGGTGGCCAGATCGAGTGTGGCGGGGGCACCGGCGTCCGCGGCCCGGCACAGGGCGCGGGGTTCGGGTCGCGACCTCGAACCCTCTTCCCCGCCGAACAGCCGGCGTGGGCGGGGGCCGGAAATGCGCGCGGCGGCAGATTCCTGCGCCGCCATCGGACAAGCCAGAGCCTGCGCGCCTCCCGGACGGGGCACGACGCCCGCGCAGGGAGGGCGGGGCCGGGAGGAGGGGACCCCGACCCCCGACCCCCCCACCTCCTGCCCGGCAGGCCGGGCCCCCGGGTACGCGTGGCCGGACGGGGGCGGCGAGGGGCGGGGAGCGGCGAGGCCGGGCGGTGGCGGCAGAATGCGCCTTTGTGGGCCGCGTCCCTGAGCGTGTCGTGGCGGGCCCGGCACCGGCCAGGCTCCAGCGCCCGCCCCCGGCCCGCGCCCCGGGCCCGAGCGCATACCTGGCGAGGCCCGGGCACCGCGGGGCGGGATCTGTGGCCCGAGCCCAGCCCAGGCTATGCCCCAGGGACTAGAGAGGCGGAGGATCCCTTGGGGAAGGGGTGGGCCCCGCCTGCAGCCCCTCCGACGGCTGTGACCCCGAGGTCGTGTCCTACCCCTTGGCACGCTGGGGGTGGCACTGGCAGAGCCCCAGGAGGGTGGTTTGGCTGGCCTGGGGGTGGGGGCGAAGCATCGGGGCTTGGTCCCCAGAATGGTGGGCGTCGCGGACCAGGTGGATGCTGCTGCGGGTGGGGTCGCTGCCGAGCCCGAGAGAGCTTGTCGCGGAGCTGCTAGGCTAGGCCAGGCCAGGGAGAGAAAAAGGCGAGAGCAGAGGCAGAGGTGTGGGTGGCCTGTGTGGTCGGAGAAGCCCAGAGGTTCGGGCAGGGAGTGCAGGACGCGGCGTGGAGGCCACAGAAGGAGCCAGTGTGGAGGGGGCCGGGGGGCTTGTGCAGTGGTCCCATCCCTTCATCACTGCCTCCATCCTGCCCTCCAGCCCCCACCCCATTCTGGGTGCCGGCACCTGCTGTGAGCAGGGACAAACAAGATGCTCACAGTCGCTGCCCTCTAGGGCTCGGATTCTCAGCCGATCTGCAGGGCCAGCAGGAGCAGGGTCAGTGCCCCCGTGGGAAGCAGAGGGCGCACTGGGGAGGGCTGGGCCCTGGGGATCAGATGCAGGGGCTGGCTGGGCTGGGGCTGCTTCCTCTCAGCCCGGGGCAGGGCCTCCACTCCCTGGACAGGACAACACCCCAGAGGGACCCGACAACAAGAGGTGCCAGTGGGAGCATGAGCGTGATGGCACGCAGGGGAGGGAGGGGCAGGAGATGTCCGTGGTGACTCTGGAAAGGAACAGGCAGGGCATTCCAGGCAGAGGGGCCAGAAGGAGCGAAGGTGGACCAGGGTGAGATGCCTGCTGTGTTCCAGCAGAGCAGAGGCACGAAGCCTGGTGGAAGATGAGGCTGGATGGAGGGACCTGGGCTTGAGGTGGTCAGGATGACCATGGGGAGCCATGGAGGGGTTAGAGCAGGGAAACAGCAGCTTCAGGTGTGAGTTTTGGAAAGATCACCCCAACAGACACTGAAAGCATGACTTAAAGTCTGTAGAATAATTTGTCTTTAGGTTGGACCAAAGTTTACTTAATAAATCCCCTAATGTTGGATATTAAGGTGATTTTCAGACTTCTGGTTAGAAATAATTATGCAATTGAAGCATCGAGACATTTCTAGGAGATTATGGATGTATGTCATCGATGGCTGGCTGAAGAAGCTTTGGCAGTGGTGTTCATTTTTTTAACTTGAATATTTTTTGAAAAATAGGGAGAGTGAACGTTTTCTTAGATGTTATCAGCCACTTGTACTTCTCCACTTGTGCGTTCCTGAGTTCTGTAAATTGCTTTGCACTCCGTGCCCAGGTGACTGGTTCTCACCAAAGAAAGAGCAGGTGTCGCCCAGGCTGGTCTCAAACTCCTGGCCTCAAGCGGTCCTCCCGCCTCGGCCTCCCAAAGCGCTGGGTAACAGGCGTGAGCCACGGTGCCTAGGGCGCCCAGCCGCATCAGCATTCTGTAGTGGATGTTGCAGCTGCTGGCGTCACCCTGACTGACACAAGCTCGTCCCCTGTGAAGGCGATCTGCACGTTGACGTGTTCGTTGCAAATATTTCTCACCTAGTGTTCGCATTTTGCTTACGTACAGAGTTGCTCATCTTTATGCGTTGGCTCCCCCATCTTTTCTTGCATGGTTTCTTCTTTTGGTTCTTTTGTAATCTCTCTTCTGGTGCTAAGTTTCCCGGGTACCTTCCTGCCAGAAATTTGATAAATCCTCACCTCTCATATTCTCCTTTTCCCATGGAGTTCAACAGACATTGAACCCTTCAACCCATCTGGAATCAGGGTGGAAGGAAGGTGCAGGTTTGAGCCCTGGCCCTGGCCCTCAGTGACCATGTGACCTTGGGCTGGTCCCAGCTACATGGGATAAAGGGCCTCCCTCACAGAGCAGGCTGCAGGTGATCTGGAGCAACCGGCACCATGCCCACCATGTCCTTAAGGAGTGGGGGGAGGGGTAGTTCACTGGTGTCACCCTCCTCCAGGAAGGCGCTCACTCGCCGGACTGCCCCCTTTTCCCTCACCAGCTGCGTTCAGAGCTGAATCTCCACTGCTGCTCCCTCCCACCTGGCCACACTTCCTGACAAGCAGCTTGACATTCAGGGTGCCCTTCTCTCGCTGAAGTCCACCTGACACCCTTGAAAATCTCCAAAACGAGCTGAGAATCCTGCCAAGAGGGGCCAAGTTCCCACTGGGCTGACATACCCTCCAAGGAGGGGTCTGGTGACTCCCTGTCCAGGGCTGCGAGAGGGGCCACACACAGGCAGCCCCAACCGCCATTCCAGAGCCCCGCACTGTCTCCGGCTGCTCACCCAATATTTGGTCCCAGTCCTGCTCAGAAACCCCAGGGGAAAGGGTGGGGTGACCTCTGTGGACTGGAGCGGGACCCCGGGGGCAGTGTGCTGCTTATGAAGGGGGCAACCAGGTTCCCACACGCAGGAGGTGCTCTGGGCAGATGAGGAGGGGACCACTGTACAGAGGCCAGGGTACAGCGCAGGGGGGAACAGCCACCTGGGGCTGCCGTGGAGGGATCCCCTCATCTCTGGGGCACTGGGCAGACTGGGGCCATACCACCCCACATCCCACAGCATGAGGCCCTGGTGCCGGTCAGGCCACTGGGCAGGGTCTGGCCCATAGGTGGCCTGAAGGTCAGAGCTGCCCAGGGCTTGCGCAGGAGGGGGCTCTGGGGTGCTGGTTGTGTGGAGGAGGGTCCAGGGAGGTGGGGGGCTGTTGCTGAGTATTCAGGTGTCCCGTGAGAGGGAAGGGGAGTGGTTGGGTGCCTCCTGAAGGGGTCAGCCTATCTCCACAGCCTCTCCATGCCTGGATGGGGACGCAGACACAGGCCTGCTCTACTGACAATTCCTGAGCCCCTTCCCCTGCCTCAGTATCCCCATCCGGGAATGGGGTGGTGATGCCACTTGTACTGGGCGTCCATCACTGGCCAAGTTGGGATGGGAGGTCAGTGGCCAGGGGCTGAGTCCTGCTCCAGTCCTGTTGCCACAGGGCCCCTTGGGGGTCTTCACTGTACACGCAGAGAAATGGAGGCCTTTCCACTGGAGGAAGCCCCTGCTGGTGCCTAGGGTGAAGCTGCCTGTTCTGCCTCCACCTATTGATGCACCCCTGGGCCAGCTCCAAGCCTTGCCAGGCCCTCCTGGAGCCTGCACCAGCCCTGCCCACCACCCACCAGCCTGCCCACCACCCACGGGCCAGGGTGGCTGGCAGGTCTGTGAGCCCCAGGATTAGGGGCCCACAGGGACAGACCCAGGGGTCCTGGAGGTCACAGATAGGGTCACTCAGCTTCCCTCAGCCTATGCCGCCTGGCTCTAGTCTGCCAGGCCAACCCTGCATGGGCCCAGTCACCATCCACATCCCTGTGGCCACACCGAGGGCCAGCCTGGCTCTGTCCTACGGGCCCTCTACCTCCCTGCCCACTGCACCGTCGTCCCCTCCCTGAGCCCTCTTGTCTTCCTTGAGACCCGCTCTCCCACCTGGACCACCTCATGGAGGCCCAGCTCTGGTCTCTGTCTCTGTGCCAGCAACCCCCATAACTCTGTCCTTAGCCCTGACTCTTCTGAGTATAATACAGGTCTCCAGCTGGCTTCCAGACCCTCCCCTGGCCACACTCCAAGGCTCCAGTCTTCAGGTGCCACTCCTTCCTCACCTCCCCCACCACCCCTACACACCTGGGCCCCTCCTCACCTGTGCCTTCCCTGCCCCATTCCAAGCTCCCCTGACTCACCTCCATCCTGGCTGCCAAGAGAGCATCTCAAACACACATCTGACCTGCCCCTCCTCTGCTTTAAAGCCCGCCATAGCTCCCCAGTGCTGGCAGTATCAAACCCGAGCTCCTTTTGTGACCAAAAACCCATGCGCCACCCACCCCACCCAGCCATGCTTGGCTACTTATGGCCCCCCTCCTGCTCTACCCCTCCCACTGGGGCTCAGGCGTTACAGCTTCTGCAGACCCTGTCCTGCCACTGCCCCTCCTCTGAGTCCCTCCAGGCTCGCACAGCTCTGTCACGCTCCTGGCACACTGTCCCCCAGCCCCACACCCTCCTCTCTGCCCCTGGGCCTGGGCTGTGCCTAAATCAACTGAGAAGCCCTGGCCTCCCCAGCCTCCCCTGGCTCTGTCCCAGGCCCTTCACCATCTGCACATTCCAACCACTGACCGCATCAGACCCTGTGTCTCCCCAACCACAGCAGGGAGAGCCCTCACCAAGGGCCTGCAGAATGACACCCTCAGCCTGTGGCTGGGATGCAGCATCCTAGAGAGGTCAAGTGACCGGCTCAGGGTCCAGGACCCAGGTGGCTAAGCAGAGGGAGGAGCCCCAGGCCTGCCCCCTCCAAGTCCCCCTGGAAGCTCAAGCTGCCCTCTCAGCTCTCCAGGTGCAGGGAAGAGCCAACTCTCCACTCCCTGCAGTGCCCAGCCCAGGCCCCCCTGCACCCCCACACCTCTACCACACACATGTGCACATGCACACACACACACACACACACACGTGCGTGAGCTCACACACAAAGCAGCTCGGCTGAGCCAGGTGGTGGGCAGGCATGCTCTAGCATGCCCTGGCATTCCGGGCCCCATGGCTGGGAAGAACCCAGTCAGGCCTGGTCACCACCTGACATCTCAGAAGCTTGGGCCATGGGGGGCTGAGCAGAGAACACCAACACGGCCCACTGACCCATGGCAAGTGTGTGGGACAGAGGGGTCAGGGCATCCTGTCCCCTGAGCCACAGAGCCCAGCACAGGAGGGGCCACCTTGGGAGGCCAGGTCTTACCACTGTAGGTGGAAGGGCCAGGGGCCCAGCCCGTGGGGCACTGGGGGGCAGCTCAATTCAGCTCTGGGCCAGCTGGGGTCAGAGGCCATGAGCCCAGGAGCTCGGGCCCAGGGGGGCCACAGTGCTGGCAGAGCAGAACCCTGCCCCGCTGCCCAGAGCCTCCCCAGGCCTCCAAAGCCACAGGAATTTGGGCACCAGAACCCAGCAAGCACGGCCAAGGCAACAGCAGGCCGAGGTGCACCAGCAGTGCCACACCGTTTGGCCCTCATCCACGAACGTGGCAGTAAGGTGCCTCCTATTCCAGGCTTCTGGTAAAGCCTGTGAAGAGATTTCAGGTTGTTTGTTTTCTTTTCTTTTTTCCCATAAAGGACTTGTGGATGCCAAGATAATTCCTGAATATTTAAAAATCTTTCTTCTTTTTGAAAATAACGTCTTTCCTGCCATATTTTTCTAGTGGCACTTGTGCACACACACACCCAGCATTCAGGAACGCTACTGACTTTGTTGTGTGGGTCAGCCTTGTTGAACTCTGGTGAGCACAGCACCAGTAGTTAATCTGTTGATGTTTTTGGTATTTCAATTAAGTTATCATGTTATCTTAAAAGATATGGTAATTCAATTTTGTCCCTGTTTATCCAGCTCCTAAACTACTGATTTCTTTTTCTTGTCTTGTTGCGTTGGCCAGGACTCCTAGTAGCCGTGACAGCAAGCATCCCTGTGTTTCCCAACCCTGAAGAGAGCTCATGGGCAGTGTCCTTGGTGTGCTGGCCACAGGTTTGAGGGAGATTGTCCTTACCAATTTAGGTTTTTATTCTCTACTTTTAAAATTTTTTAAATCATATGTATTTTAAAATGCCTATGTATTAAACTTTATCAAATGCTTTATTCTATATTTGTGTAATGATTGTGTTTCTTTTCTTCCTGAACCTGGTGAGTTTCTATATTAACATTTCTGATTTGAGCTATCCTGATATTCCTCAGATAAACTTTATGTGACCTTAGCATTCTAGTTACAGTCTAACTGGATTTTAGTTAGCAGATGCTTCAAGATTTGAAAAACTTATGTTCATAAATAAAACTGGTTTACAATTTACTTGTGTTCCCTTTTCTAGTTCTGTACTAGCTTCATAAAATGGGCTGGAACACTTTCCTTCATTTTCTGGTTTTCTGAAACAACTTATATATCATATCATACGGATTACCTGGTGCCCAAGGGTTTGGTATATGGAACCTGTGACTCCTACAGGGCTGGGAGCTTTGGGAAGTGTGTGTGTGTGCATGTGTGTGGTAGGAGAGGGGTTTGGTCACTACTTTGATTGAATTAATTTAATTTAATGATTATTAAATTCTTGTGGCTTATTTCTTTTTGTCCCAATTTCAGTATTTTTAATTTTCCACCAATCTATGCATTTTCAAATTTATTGGTGTATATATTAATATTATTTTTTAAATTAATTAATTTATTTTTAATTAATTTTTTTTTTTTGAGGGACAGGATTTCACTCTGTTGCCCGGGCTAGAGTGCAGTGGCATCATCACGGCTCCCTGCAGCCTCAGACTCCTGGGCTCAAGCATCCTCCTGCCTCAGCCTCCCGAGTGGCTGGGACTGCAGGTGTGTGCCACCCCGCCTGCAGTGTATGCTTTTAAAAAAATGTCTCATACAGTTAAACAATGCTCTTATGGCTATAGTTGTTTCCTCCCTTTTGTCCTATATTTTGTTATTTCTCTTTTTTTTTTCAGTCTTAAAATGGGGCAGCCACGTGACTCTGCTCTGGCCACTGAGATGCAAGCAGCCCCTGCTGGGAGGTGTTGAGAAAGCATCTGCTTTTCCCCTAAAATGTGGTCCCTGCGGCTGGCATAGCCTTTTTGCTCTTCCTCCTCCCTCTCCTTCTTTTGCGTCTCTACACCTTGAGGAGTCCCCTTTTTTCTTGGCTTGAACACTGCATTGCCATGATTTGGGAGATGAGGCAGCAGGGCTGAGGGAAATGCCCACCTGCTTCCGGGAGTGGCGTGGGAAGAGGAGGCCTGGGGTGGCACCGTGGGGCAGTGCAGTCAGGACGGGGCCGCCGCCTCTGTGCCCCTCGTTGTTGACGTCATGCTAAGCTGGGTTTTCTTTTACTTAAAGCTAAAACATTTCTAACGTACAAAACCACACACACCCCTCACAAATGATCGAGTACTGGCCCCTTAGCACCCTGACTTTTTCACTGAACCATCATCTCGGAGCTCGTCCTTTGTCAGTGCCTGGCACGCTCCTGCGCATGGCGGCACCTCTGTACACATAACGTGATTTACTTAACCAGCCTCATGGGCCTTTTGAGCTGTTTCCAGTCTTGTGCTATGACAGACGAGGCTATAATGAATCACCCTGCACCTACTCCATTTCACACACGTGAAAACACATCTGCAGGATCAATTCCTAGACGTGGAGATTGTCCTCTTTAGGACGCTCAATCCCCTGTCAAAGATGACGCATGCTTTTCCACTCATTCATGCCTCCTTTTGTGTTCCTCACTGTCATTTTAAAGTTTTCTTCCTTTGGATCTTACATGTTTCTTGTTAGGCTTAGTCCTGGGTTTTTAACTTTTTAGTGTTATGGTTGCTAAATGGGATCTTTTTTTTCATTATCATTCCTGCTAACAAGTCAATTTTGGGGAGATGAAGGCTAATGATTATGTTACTTTTGACCCAGCCACAGAATTGAAATATTTTTTGTAATAGAATGTAAATTGATCCCCTTGGATTTTCCAGGGATTTAATCATATCAGCTGCAAAAAGTGATATTGTATTTCCTCCTTTGCATTTTTTATACCTCCTTCCTTTCCCTTTTCCAATGTTAAATAACAGTGATGATAGAAGACATCTTCCTGGGTTTTTACCTTAGCAGACAGATATGCTTCCAGTGTCTTCCCGAGTTGATACGGGGCTGGTTTTGGGGCTGACACAAATGTATGGCATCGTGTCAAGGACGTTTTATCAGGAATGCATGTTGATTCTGGCCATGACAGAGTGACTAGATTTAGACTTACCTCCTGCCACAAATAACTATAAAGTCGGACCAAATGTGTAAGGCAATTATTTCCAGGACTTGGACAACCAGCAGGACACAGCTGTGACCCTTGAGAGAAGGAATATATGCACGAGGCAAGCCCATGTTTGCCCTGTGTTCTTCTTTTTTTCTTTTCCTTTTCTTGTTTTTTTTTTTTTAGAGGCAGAGTCTCACTGTGTTGCCCAGGATGGATTCAAACTCCGGGGCTCACCTGATCCTCTGGCCTCTGCCTCCTGAGTGGCTGGGACCACAAGTGTGTGCCACGGTGCCTGGCTTTGCCCTGTCTTTTCACCTCTGGTTTTCCTACTATGGTAAGAGAGATGAATCTAAAGCAGAGATTGTCAACCAGAGGTCATGGGCTGAGGACGCAGAGGTCAGAGGTCGGGGCTGCTGCAGGGGCTACGGTTGGTAGAGCAGGAGCTAGAGCAGCGATGCCATGTGGAATGAGGGTGCAGAGCCTGCAAGGGATCCCCTCAGATCCTTGGCTGAGGCCCAGGCTTCACATGTGCCAGGTGATCCTCCATAAAGCCCAGCAGAAAGCATCTGCCATTAGCTGAGGACTACTGGAGATGCCCAGCGTTGAGCGGTACTGGAGAGCATTGCAGACCTTGCCTGGCTAGAGTGGAGAAGCCTCACTGGGCCCCTTGGGCAATTGGTTGAGAAATCAGAAAGGCCATGGCTTAGGAATAAGAATCACATTCCAGAATAAGGACCAAAACCTAGGACTAAGAACAGACTAACCCTTACAAAGCATAAAACCACACCTAGAGTGATGGCAGCAAGATGTCAGCAAGATGGAATTGGAAGCTCTAGACCCTCCTTTTCCCCATGAGCATGTCAACTCAACAACAATTCACAGAAAATTTCCTTTGTAAGAATTCCATAAACTACTTGAGAGTCTCTTGCACCCCAGATGAGCATGAATCTACTCACATTGAAACTGATAGGGAAATTCAAGACACCCTCTGGCATAAGCCCTACCCCCAGCACAGGGACATATGGTTGAGAGGAAACCCCCAGCTCCCAGCTTATCTATGAAGAGGGAAAGAGATGAGCTGTTTTGTCTAACGCCCAAGCTTTTCTGGGGGCTACCCAGAGACTGGCTTCTGTCTAGATTATCTCAGAGTGCCAACAGGACCTGGCATATTCTAGATACCAGGGGGCTGCTAAGAACAAAGAAAGTGGGTTGGACTGGAAGGAAATTTGGAGAGGCCTCCAGAATCTCTGGCTGGTTTGATTGGTGAGAGTCTTCTGTATAAGGCCAGTTCATGAGAACTGGGAGAAAGAGGCCTACTTTGTCTAATGTTAGACACCAACACAGAGAGGCAAGGAAAATGAAGAAATGGAGAAATATGTTTCAAACAAAGGAACAAGACAAATCTCTAGAAATCAACTCTATTGATAGGGAGTTATATGATTTACTTGGCAGATAATTTAAAACAACCATCATAAAATTGCTCACTGAGATCAGGTGAACAATATATGAACAAAGAGAATTTCAACAAAGAGAGAAAATATATAAAAGTATCAAATAGAAATCATGGAGCTGAAGAATACAATAACTGAACTGAAAAATTCTCTAGAGGAGTCCAACAGCAAACTAGATCAAGCAGAAGAAAGGATCAGTGAACTCAAAGACAGGTCACTGGAGCAAAAAGAAAAAAGAATAAAAAACAGTGAAGAAAGCACATGCGGGTTATGGACACCAGCAAGCAGACAAACATATGAATTAAAGGAGCCCCAGAAGGATAAGAGAAAGGGACAGAAAGCATATTCAAAGAAATAATGGCTGAAAACTCCCCAAATCTTGGGAAGGAAATGGACAGGATGCCCGAAAGATCCCAAAAAAGATGAATCCAAAGAAATTCACACCAAGACACATTAAAATCAAATTATCAAAAGTCAAAGACAAAGAGCAAATTTTGAAAGCAGCAGGGAAAAGTGACTTGTCACATATAAAAGAACCACCATAAGACTATGAGCTTATTTTTCAGCAGAAGCCTTGCAGGCTAGAAGGGAATGACACAATATATTCAAACTGCTGAAAGAGAATACCTGCCAACCAAGAATACTGTGCCTGGAAAATCTGCCCTTCAAAAATGAAGGAGAAATCAATACTTTCCCAAACAAACAAAATCTGATAGGTTATCACTACTAGCCTTACAAGAAATGCTGAAGCAAGTTCTTCCATTTGAAATGAAAGGTCTATAAACAGCAACATGATAGCATAAGAAAATACAAAACTCATTGACAAAGGTAAATATATAGATAAACACAGACTATTATATTACTATAATGGTGGTGGGTAAATCACTTTTAATTCTCATATAAAAGCCAAAATACAAAAGTATTAAAGATAACTACAACTAAAGATATTTTAATGGGTGCACAATATAAATGGATGTTAATTGTGACAATAACATAAAGTGGGGAGAACAGTAAAAGTGTAGGGTTTTTGTACGTGATTGAAGTTAAGTTGTTATTGGCTTAAAATACACTGTTCTGATTATAAGATATTTTGTATAAGCCCCATGGTAACCACAAAGAAAATACCTATAGAAGTTTCACAAAAGAAAAAGAGAAAGGAGTCAAAGCATAGCAACATAAAAATATCACTGAAGCACAAAGGAAGACAGCAAGAGAAGAAAAGAGCAGCCAAAGAACTACAAGACAAACAGGAAAGGAAGACAGAACAAAAACAGGAAGACAAATCCTGCACGATTCCACTTATATGAGGTATCTAAAATACTCAAACTCGTAGATTCTGAGAATAGAATGGAAGTTGCCAGGAGCTGGGAGTTGGGGGAGATGGGGAGTTGCTAATCAATGTGTATAAAGTCTCAATTATGCAAAATGAATAAGTTCTAGAGATCTTGTATATGACATTGTCCCTATACTTAACAGTACTGTATTGTACACTTAAGAATTTGTGAAAAGGGTAGATCCCATGTTAAGTGTTCCTATCACATAAAAATAAAATTTCAAGGCTGGGTGTGGTGGCTCATGCCTGTAATCTCTGCACTTTGGGAGGCCAAGGCAGGAAGATTGCTTGATGCCAGGAGTTTGAGACCAGCCTGGGAAACATAGCAAGACCCCATCTTGCAAAAAAAAAGACAAAGAAAGAAAGAAAAAGTTAGCCGGGTGTGGTGGTGCACACCTGTAGTCCCAGCTACTCGGGAGGCTGAGGCAGAAGGATTGTTTGAGCCCAGGAGTTACAGGGTGCAGTGAGCTGTAATTGTGCCACTGCACTCCAGCCTGGGCGACAGAGTGAGACCCTGTCTCAAAAAATAAAATAAAATTTAATTTAATTTAAAAAAATAAAATTGAGGGTATCTATAAGCACACCCATTGTAAAAAATTGAAGGCTCAGAGAAAACTAAAATCATTATCCCAACAAACCAAGGATAACTTTCCTGTGGTTGCAAAATATTTCCTTCTAGTACTTTCTATGGTTATATATCCATTGTAAAATTTCTACAAATAAAGGATGGTATCAGAGATATTATTTTATAATGTATAATTTATTTCACTTTACAATTAAGAGTAAACATTCTTTTATGTTATCAAGAAACAAAAACCAAGCCTGATGTGATCAAGACGAGCCATCAGTGGAACAGAAGTCAGTAGAAACAGACCTCAAGGTGATCAATTTTGGAAATAGCAGACCTTAACTTTAAAAGCACTGTTATAAATATGTCCAAGGATTAAAGGAGCCAATGGACACAACAAGTGAACAAATGGAAACTCTCAATAGAGAAACAGAAACTATAAAACAGTACTCAATAGAAATTCTAAAACCATAATATAGTATCTGAAATGAAAACAAATCTCTGGAGATGCTGAATAGCAGATAGGACACTGCATCATTGTCAATGAGCATAAAGAAAAGCAAAACTACAGGAAAAAAAAGAAAAATACTGAGAAAATTTATCTGAGGCTAAGTGATCTCTAGGACAATATTAAGAGGTCTAACATGCATGTAATTACAGTCCTAGATGAAAAGGAGGGACAGAACAGGACAGAAAATTTTTTTGAAGAAATAATGGCTGAAAGTTCCCCAAATTTGGTGAAAAATATAAATCTACAGATTTAATAAATTTAGTGTACCCAAACACAAAGAGAACCACACCTAGGCACATCATATTCAAACTGCTGAAAACCAAAAATAAGGAAAATGAACTTAAACCATGATAAGATACCACTTTATATCATATACATCTTTACCATATTAATAATTAAAACAAAAAGACAGTGTCAATATCAAATGCTGGTGAAGTTGTGAAGCAACTGGAACGCCTACGTTGCTACTGGCAGGGTGACGTGGTACAATAACTCTGTAAAGCTCTTGCAGTTATATATCTACCCTATGGCCCAGGAATTCTCCTCCCAGTTACTTTTCCAAGAGAAATGAAAATCTATGACCACAAACAACTTATACAAGAATGATTATAGCAGCTTTACTCATAACGTCCAAAAATTGGAAAGAATCTAAGTGTTGCATCAACAGGGGAACTGATAAAGAAATTGTGGTACAGTCATACAACGAAATATTAATACTATTCAGCAAAAACAAGAATGAATTACTGATATATGCCACAACATGGCTGAATCTCAAAAACCTTGGGTTGAGTAAAAAATACCAGAAAAATATGTATACTTTATGATTCTCTTTGAATGAAGAATGACGAAGGAATAAATTCTTCATTTGAGTAGAACCATGAACTCACAGGTGAAATGAATCTGCGGTGAGTGAAATCAGGACAGTGGTGCCTGTGGGGTTAGGAATAATCTTCAAGGAGGCAAAGTAACTTTCTGGGGTAAAGGAAATGTCTTATATTTTGATTGGGGTTATTGGGTATACCAGTGTATAAATTTGTCAAATCTTGTTGAATTGTACATTTAAGATCTGTACAGTGAAATACCAGCCTCCAGTGACAGGAACTGGGGATCCTCAGAGAGGAACTGGGGATCCTCAGAGAGGTGGCTGATTCCAGGGTTGGGTCAGGGAAAATACAAGATGAACCTAGAAGACCTCGTTTATCGGCGAACAGGAAGTGCTTACAAATGAAGGGGACATGGCAAAAGGACAAGGAGCCAGCTTGAAGGGGCTCCCAGTGGCCAGGTCTGGGATGATTTGAGCTATGAAAGCTACAATTATTATAGAATGCATTGAATAAATAAAAATTCATGAATCCATGCTGACATTTATTAACTGTATGATTTATGAGGACTAGGATATTAGTCTCAAAATACCTGTCACAAAATTCTTAGAATTATAGAGGGAGAAAGAGCAACTTCACATCCTAATAAGTGATCAAAGTAAAGACTGTCCATAACGGGACAAGTTGAAATTGTGTGTCATCTGATGAGATGCACTGGGAATTTTATCAAATGCTTCCTCAAACATCTAAGGAAATGTTAATAACTTCTGTCTTCTGATTTGTCGATATGATGAATTATATTAAATATTCTCTATTAATGAGTCATCCTTGCATTCCATGAGTAAACCACACTTGGTTTCAGAGTGTGATTTTTTTTTTTTTTTAAGATAGGGTCTCACTCTGTCACCCAGGCTGGAGTGCAGTGACCTCATCATAGCTCACTGCAACCTCCAACTCCTGGGCTCAAGCAATCCGCCTGCCTCAGCTTCCTGAGTAGCTGGGACTACAGGCGGGCACCACCACACCTGGCTAATTTTTCTATTTTTTGTAGAGATGGGGTCTCGCTCTTGCTCAGGCTGGTCCCGAACTCCTGACCTCAAGCGATCCTCCTGCCTCGGCCTCCCAGAGTGCTGGGATTACAGGCGTGAACCACCGCACCCAGCCTGATTTTTTTTTTTTAATGTTCTGCTTGATTGTATTTAGTAATATTTTATTTAATATTTTTGCATTGATATTAATTGGCTTATAATTTTAGGTTATTATGCTACATTTTTGGAGTTTTGTCATCATTATTACTCAAGAAATATTTAAAAATAGGAGATTTTCCATATATTCTGGAACACTTTATTAGTATTAGTTATCTTTCCCTTAAAATGTATACTATTCTTGTTAATTTGTCTGTGCTTGATGAGTTTTGCAGGGACAGCTCTTGGAGAAATGGTCTGCATTATTTGAAGGGCTTAGATTTTTAAATCTCTTTAGGGATCAGTTGTAATATAATTATAATTATTAACTGTAATGTTTTCTTAGAAAATCATCTGTTTTAACCAGGCTTTATTTATTTGCTTGGTGTTCATCAAAGTGTTCTCTTATAATTAAAAAAAAAATTTTTCTAACATCTGTGATAATTTGCTTCTTTTGTATACTTTAACTTTCTTCTTTCCCTGATTGGGTTTTCTAATTGTCTCTCTCTTTTATTTTGATTTTGCCCCCAAAGGATTAGCCCTTTTGCAAGATGTTGATAAAAAGAAAAAAAAAAAAGAATTAGCTCTTAGGTTCTAACCATCTTTTGGTTTTCAAATCCACTCATTTTTGCTTTTATCTTTAGATCTGACCCTTTAGAAAGAGTTTGCCCATTGTCCCCACTGCAGTCGGGGAGCCCATTTCAATACTGGCAGCTCCCTCGTCCACACCCACCTCCCTCTGGGTCTTCTGAGGGGCAGAGTCGGGAGACCAGTGATGCTTCTTTCCTTATTTTGGACTCCTTCCTCTACGTTATGCCAAGCCTACGCTAGTGGAGGAGAATTGTTGAGCTCAGCTTCAAGTGCCCAACCAAGAACAAAGTTAAAAACACCTCCAGCTTCTTGAGCTAAAAATGTTGAATTCAGAATCTGTTGGACATGCACACAGCTCAGTGGACTCCGTCCAATCTGCAAGTATGCTCTTCCCTGCTGGTCTGGTGCCTGCAGAAGCCACCCCCACACACGCCCCCCAGTCTTCTAACAATATAAATGACAAATCTTGCAAATCTTTTGATGTGTATGCCTTCTTTTCCCAAATTAGGTTTGTACTTATCCCCCTGGGACATGCCGGGATCTGATTCTAATTGCAGGTTTGGAAGTGGGGTTGGGGGGGTGGGCTGATGGGAATTGGCACCTGCTTGCAAAGTAACCGCATCAGGTGAGGTCACAGCCAGGTCTTCATAAGAGGCAGGGCCAGACTCATCAAATGGAGGGGAGGGGCTGCTCCTGCTTGGCGTGACCATCGGGGGTGCAGATTACTGCCCTTCCTCCCCATTCTGGGGTCCAACCCTTTCCCAGTCAGTGCCCTACCTTCACGTGAGCCACCTGGGGAGGACGGACGCTCAATCCCCAGCCTCACTCTGCAAACCTCCCAGCAACACCCTGGGCCTGATTTTCGGACACAGCAACTCAACAACCAGCCGTAAGAGAGAAAAGATGCTTTCAGTGGTTATAGGAACATTCTTGTTCTCTGACCATGCCTTGAGCTCAGAATTTCAAAACCCTGATTGTGTCATTCTGTCTCCTCTCCAGAGCATTTCAGAGCAGCCAGCCACTCCCCCAGTCCTTGTGTTCCACATGCCCTCTGAACTGTGGTGTCACCACCAGATCCACACCTCCCACAGGCACTTCATTCCAGGTGAGCGTGGATGATTATTCAGGTAACTGTTGCACCACTGTCCACTCCAAACGTCCCACCATCCTCACGGCCTCCAAACCCCACCAGGTCACAGAGACCACCCCAGAATCCCACCCTGAAGGTCTGTTGTCTGCGATCGCTTCTGTACCAAGCACTGCAGGACGCATAAGAAAAACTATCTGGGCTACTTTGGG
Organism: Daubentonia madagascariensis; assembly: GCA_023783475.1. Taxonomy (NCBI): domain Eukaryota; kingdom Metazoa; phylum Chordata; class Mammalia; order Primates; family Daubentoniidae; genus Daubentonia; species Daubentonia madagascariensis. The sequence continues at coordinate 1,462,521 of JAKFHU010002089.1, forward strand.
TAGAAAGGGATTGAATTAAGGCAGGAAGGAAGGAAGTTCAGAGCACTATGAGAGCAGGAAAAACAGTCTCAGCTGAGCCTCAGAAACGGCTCTCACAACTGCACGGCAGAGTCATCCTGTTGTGGTAGATCACAAACAATCACAAATCCTTTGTAGCTCCTCCAGTCAAGAGGTGGGTCAATTTCACTGCCCCCCGAACAGGGACTGGCCTGGGACTAGCCTTGCCCAAAGGCTGTGTTCAAAGTGAAGTTGTGCAGCTTCTGCTCTGGTGCTCTTGGGGAGCTGGCACCACGTGAACAGGCCTTGACTAGTCTAAGAGCCTGGAGAAGAGATGAGGTGCCCCAGGCCAGCACCAATCACTATACCTGTATGGGAGGCCAGCAGGAACCAGCCAGACCCCAGCGGACCCACCAGCTCACTGCAGAACCAGCAGCTGGCCACAGATGCATGACCCAACAAACCCAGCCAAGACCAGCAGAAGAACCACACAGCTGTGCCCAGCCCAAATTGTCAAACCACAGAATCATGAGCTAAATGCATGGTCACTGAGCTTTGGGGTGATTTGTTACACATCAAAAAGATAACTGATGCACCTCCCAAGGAAGCTGCCATTCCTGCCACAATCAAGAAATTGGGGAAACAAGAACATGCCCCTACACTTTGCTCCAGGACCACCCTACCTTAGCCTGGGGCCAAGGCTAAGCAATGACAGCAAAATGAATGTCCCAGACGTGAGGTCTAGGGATGAGACTCTGAGGGTGTTGATTGGACGGCATGTCCCGGGGAGCTGTGGGGACCACTTGCCCAATGCACATCCTCAACCCAGCACCAATCAGTACTAAACCAGATTTTCATCTCCACCAGGTTGACTTGGTCCACACTTGGCGGGGCAGTGAAGGGGCAGAAGAAAGGATGTTATCCCCCCAAAGCCCAGAAGTCACAAAGAAAGACAAGCTTGATGACACAAAAATGTCAAACTTCCGATCGGCAGGAGAACCACAGTGAACAAACTGGGAAGCACTTCTTACAACACATGTCCCGAAATGACGGGCACTTTTGACCACAAACATTTAAGACTTGTATGCAGCAGGAGACACCACTGTTAACTCTGAATTCAGAAAAACATTTGCAACATACGTGATGGAAGAACTGACAGATTTAGCCATGTAAAAATTAAAAATATCTCATAGCAAAAGATACCACAGAAAAACATAGTTGGCACAACCTGTTCCACCAGCTCGGGGTACAAATAAGGGCACGTATTTTTGTTCTTACTGGGGGCCCCACCCACTCGGCGTTGGGAACTGCGCCTTTGCTGGGCGAGCTTCCACACAAGCACCGCCTCTTACACTGACATTTTCAAACGTGTTCACTCTTGACACGTACACCCACACGATGCAGCCATCCCTCAGAAATACCTGTTTACGGGGGATTCCTGCAGCTACAGCCTGATGCCGATCGCCGAGGCACCCAGACAGTGTTCTGTGAGCCGCACTTCCCTACAGCAGGACCTGCAGGGCGAGGGTGGGGGCTGGTTTCTCCTGCTCAGGATGCCTGGACAAGCAGGCAGGGGCTCCGTTTGTACCCCCAGCACACAGATGTGCTGGATTTTCTAAGTGAGAATAAAATGCATAGCTAAGTTGGGGTTCTAGGGGAGGGGTGGTGCTGGATGTGCTGAGCAGATATTGAACCCACAGGGGCCGGAGCTGTCGGACCCAGATGTGCCTGGGAGGTACTGGGCTCTGAGGACCGGCCAGGCCCTGCCCACACGGGGCTGGCGCTGTGAGGGGCTGTCCTTCAGGGAGGGGCAAGAGGGGGAAAGAGGTGCCAAGCGCCGGTGCCCTGCCAGAGTCAGCGTGTCCCTGAGACTCCTGTGTGCTCAGGGAAACTCGTGTGCATTTTCTCCACATACCTGCTCATGGGACATTCAGATGCCAAATCCATGCCAAGGGGAGAGGAGCCAGCCTGGGGCCTCTCCTCCTCCTGTGGAGGCTGCAGGTATGCAGAGGGACCGGGAAGAGGTCAGGAAGCCCTGGCAGCCATGTGCCCTTAGGCATCCATATAACCTGTCCGTGCCTCGGTTTCTCACCTGCAAATGGGAATAATAACAGCACCGACAGCAACACCCCGGCACTGGGGGCTGGTTAAGTGAGTTACATTTGTAAAGTCTTTGGAGCAAGACCTGGCACATAGTGAATGCTGTAAAGGCTTTGTTAAGCCAATGAAGAGACCTGAGGATGGAGCCACTCCCCGATGCTGAGCTCTGGAGCCGGCCCCCATTCAAGGGGAAAGGAATTAAGTCCCCCCCAGGGGGGAGCGTGTGCAAGGCACAGAGGTGCAGGGGTGGGCCGCTCAGGATGAGACCATCCCAGCACCCAACTCCCTGAGCCCTTTCATTCTCTCTCGACCACGCCAGAGATGTGGCAGCGTCTTGACCTCAGTGCGGGCCACAGAGTTCAGGCTCCAGTGGTCCAGCCAACAAATCAGGGACCCCTCCTTGCTGTGGAGCAACTAGCTCAAGTCCAGAATCTCTGATCAGGAAACTCACAGATGAACTTGACTTGGTCCGTCCTTCTTGGATGAGCACCCTTGAACGCTGCTATGGTCAGAATGTTTGAGTCCCCACAAATTCATACATTGAAATCCTCACCCCCAAGGTGATGGTCTTAGCAAGTAGGGCCCATGGGAGGTGATTAGGCCATGGGGGTGGAGCCCTCAGGAATGAGAATAGGGTCTCTAAAAGAGACCCACCAAAGCTGTTTCCCTTCCACCATGTGAGTCACAGGGAGAAGGTGCCAGACTAGATAGCAGATCTGCTGGCACCTCGGTCTTGGACTTTCCGGCCTCCAGAACTGTGAGCAATAAATGTCTGTTGTTTATAAACCACCCGGTCTGTGGTACTCCCATACTGCAGCCTGATAGACTGAGACAGAAGCCACCCCTCACACGGTCCAGGGGTTTCTGCCAATATCAGCTTTGGTGTGTTAGCGTCTCCTGTTAGGTAGAGACTTTGTATGGGTCGTGTTGGCTGCCTCTAGCTACAGGCTCAGGGGCAGCAAAGGGTTGCTTCACCCTGAGGGCTGTGAGGATGTAGCTTCCTCTTACAAGCAACTCCTTGGGAGAGGTTATTACAGGGCAGTTGTAAAGCTAGGGGGTACCTTCCACAAGACCCCCTCACTTCTGACACCAACTGCAAGTTTGGGGGGTTCCCAAGACCACACCCTGGTTCAACAATTTACCAGAAGGACTCCCAGAACTCACTGGAAGCTGTTCTACCCACATTTATGGTTTACTACAGCAAAGGATGTGGATTAACATCAGCCAGAGGAAGAGGCACTGAAGGCAGGACCTAGGAGAACCAGGCACGAGCTTCCCGCTGTCCCCTCCCCACGGAGTATGGATGGTGTGACTTCCTGGCACTGATGTGTGATAATCCACAGGGCATGTGGCCAAGCTCATCTGAGCCTTGGTGTCCAGAGTCTTTACTGGGGCTCTAGGGCCAACTGCCCACGTGGCTGGCCTCGGCCTCCAGCCTCTCTGGAGGTCAAGCTGATACCATGTATGCAAGGCCCCACCATAAACTATGTTGTTAGTGTAGACTATCTGCTGTGGCCCATGGCTCCCAGAGAAACAGGCCCTCTTACCAGGCAGGACATTCCAAGGACCTAGAGATCACCTCGCAGGAGCTGAGGGCAAAGGCCAGACCTCCTCTGGGGCAAGGTCAAATTCTGCACCATATGCCTGTCAAGCGAAGGAAGGCTGGTCCACGCAGAGGGCAGCAGGGCTCCTTCACTGGCCGGGGAGTCTGGAGGGAGGTTAGGAGTTCATGTTCATCAGATTCTTTCCCACCTAAGTAATGTTCCCACTCTCATTCAACGGTGACTTTCCCATACGTGACATGGCGAGGCTCTCAATTCAACCTCCATCATGCGTCTGCGACCTGCAAGGTCAAGGTCAACCCTGGGTCTGACTTTCAACCACGTCAGTGCTGAGGCTGCAATAGGTAAGTGTTCAGGGCCATCACAGAAGCTCCATTTGGGCTGTGCTGTAAGTGAAGACATTAAGCCACAGGTTTGTCACTGACGTTCATTAAATTCCCCAGTGCAGGCACCAGCAGCTCCCACTCCACGGTCCTCATAGTCGTCACCCCCTCCTATGCTAAAAAGATGGCAGGAACCGCCACAATTCTTCACCCCTGCCTGGATCCACACTCTTGACCATGTGGCCTTGCCTTGCTTCCCCCCAGCAGGGGCAGTCTGTTTCCCCACATCCTGGGTCTGGTGGGTGGGCCTCAGGACGGACTGTGTCCCACAGAGTGTTGGACACGCTGTATCACAGCCCCAGGGCCGGACCTCGAGACAACCTGGGCAAGTGCAATACGTGTCCACTGAGAATTACAAAACGTTGCTGAAAGAGGGCCGAAATGGAGAGACATCCACGTTCATGGGCTGGACGACTCAGTGCTGTTAAGATGGCAATAATCCCCACAATCATCTGCAGATCCACTGCCATCTTTACCAAAGTCCCAGCTGGCTTCGCTTTGTTTTGTTTGTTTGCTTTTCACAGAAATTGACAATCCAGTCCTAAAATTCATATGGAAATGCCATAAGAAAGTATCCCAAAGAGGCAAAATAATCTTTAAAAAGAATAAAGCTAAAGGACTCACACTTCCTGATTGCAAAACTTACTACAAGGCTTCTGTAATCAAGATAGTGTGGTACTGGCGAGACGACACGTGTAGCTCAATGGGATAGAACTGAGAATCCAGAAATAATCCTTTATGTTTATGGCCGATTGATTTTCAACAAGGAGCCAAACTGGAAAATGGGAGAAAACATTCAAATCAGATATTCCGTATAGGACTTGTATTCACAATGGGTATGTGTGTGCGTGTGCATCTTACGCATCTTACACCTCGACAGTGAGAAGGCAAATAACCCAGTCTAAAATGGCCAAAAGATTTGAATAGATGTCTCCAATGGACATATACAAGTGCTTTAAAAAATTCTTGGCAACATTAGTTAATGGAGAAATGTAAATTAAAACCACGAGATACCACTTCACTAGCATGGCTATGATCAGAAAGACAGGGAAGTGTTGGAGAGAAACTGGAACGCTTGTACTTTGCTAACGGGAATGTAACATGGTGCAGCAACTGTTTTGGAAAAGAGTTTGGCAGTTTCTTAAAATGTTAAAAGTAGAGTTACCATATGGCCCAGCAATTCCACTCCTAGGTATCTACCCAAGAGAAATGAAAACATGTGTCCACATAAAAACTTGTACATGAGTATCTATAGCAGCTTTATTCACAATGGCCCAAACTGGAAACAACCCAAATGTCTGTCACCTGGTGAATGGATAAACGAGTGTGGTCTATTCATACAATGAGATACGATTTGGCAATAAAAAGAACACAGTTCTGATGCACGGCATAACATAACCTCACGCTGAGTGAAGGTCAGACACAAAAGACCACAGATTGTGTGATTCCACTTACATAAAATGCTCAGAAAAGGCAAATCTAGAGAGACAGGATATAGATTTAGTGGTTGGTGGGAACAAGGGGTGACCACACATGGGCACAGGCTTCCTTTTGGGTTAATGCAGATGAGCTAAGCAGAGCTTGCTGTCATTGCAAAGCTCCACATTTATGAAAAATGATTGAATTGTACCCCTAAATGAATGAATTTCATGGTACACAAAATATACCCCCCCTCCCCTCCTCCCTCCCTCTCTCCCCCCTCCCTCCCTCTCTCCCTCCCTCCCCCTCTTTCTATCCTTCCCTCCCTCCCTCTGTCCCTCCCTCTCTTTCCCTCCCTCTCCCCCCCCCCAGCTTCTGCTGCCCTGGGAACAAGCCCGGGTAGATGGTCAACCACCTCCCAGACATGAGAGCGAGACCACCCTGAACTAGTCAGCCCTCAGCTGCTGTGCTGCGACCACAGGCCCGTGGGCAAGCTCAGCAAAGACCAGCCAAGCCAGGCCCAGATCAGCAGAAGCCCCACGCTGAGCCAGGCCCTCCTGAGCTACAATAAATGCTCCTTTAATGCTTTAAGCCACTGAGGTGAGGCGGTCTGTTACACGGCACTAGCTGACTGAGGCACCACCCTAACAGTCTGTAGCAGCACTGGATTCCAGACAACTGCAGATGATCATTTTGGTAAATGTTTGTACTGTGTGATATCCCATTTCACTTTCCATTAGAATGAGGTCACTACTACATTCAAGCCCAATCAGGCCAGAACGACCCCAGGTTGTGATAAAGTCTGTCTCCACGAATGATGTTTGGCTGCTTCAGCTTTCAGCCCTGCCCCCGCCCCCGCCCCCTTGCGTGCTGCCCTGCGTCTGGGCAAGCCCATAAGAAACCCTGAGTAGTCTCCCCTCAGCAGGAAGTTCAGGCCACGCCAAGTCCACCGTCGTGGGAATTCCTACCCCAGTCCCAGCCCCGAGCCCAAGACACACCGCAGCAAGCCATGCCCCTGTGCCCAGGCCACTCGGGCCCAGCTTGTGCCTGCCCTGCTCTCCTCAGCGAGACCATGTGTGAGAACAAAACTTTTCCTACCCTCTTGGTGTGTGTGCCATCATCAGCCTCAACACTGGTCCAGCTTTGGGTGGTGCAACCACAGAACACAGTCTGGGGGCTTTTCCTTGCATGCATGCGGCCCGGGTGCTCAGTACTGGGTCAGCCCAGGTGCAGACCAGGTATAGAAACTACTTTGTGGGTTTCAAGCTGAAAGGATTCAGTAAAGAGAATGTGTGCTACAAGCAGAGGGGTTGGAGGTGTTGCCCAGAGATCCTGAACCGTAGGAAGTAGCTACACCCCTGCAGGAGCCTGAGCTGGTCACCCCACGCTGCGGCCCAGCCACTGCCCTGCAAAAGCTCCCGGTCATCTGGGCCCACACTCCACTGCCCCTGCATCTCTTCCAGACAACCGCTGCTGCTGCCGCCATGGTCAGTCCAGAGAAACGTGGCTCTTGCTCCTGAGTTCTATCCCACACAGGTGCCTCCACGCACAGGTCCCAGCTTGCACTCACTGGCAAGGGGGTCTGGGGAATGTAGTTGTCAGACTTCCGGCCCCAGTGGTACAGGGAGAGTGTAAAAGAGCTGGGAAGGGCTGAGTAGCCAGAGACGATAGTGGATATAAATCCTGTGGCCACAGAGGCAGAAAAATCAACTTACCCACAAGGAGGAAAAAACAGCTGCCTGCAGACTTCTCCACAGCAGTACATGATGCTGAAGGACAGTCGTGGTTCAAGATTTCATCCTACTCTTTTCAAACCCGTGAGGATTCAGGTATTAGAGCACCCACCACAAGTTCTTGTTTACAAAAAACGACCACTTGATACTGAAATTTAACAACAAAGTCAAAGTGAAGCAGGGACGAGAACTCGTGGATATACTATGACACCCTTAGGGCACAAGCAAAACAGGGACAACAAAAATAAACTTGTATTAAAACTGGTTTGATATTTATGTTCATCCATTCATGCAAGAAGTATTTGTTGGGTGTGTCTGACACATCAGCCCCTGTTGAACACCTGGAGACAGGGCACTGGAAAACCAGCCCAAGTCCCTGCCGTTCTGGACCAACTCGACCCCCAGAGACTGGCACAGCATGGGGGTGCCCAAGATGAGAGGAGGCTCGAAGGTTTGAAGGTGCAAGGCGGGAGTTGGCAAGTACAGACGCCCTGAGGCAGGCCTGTGCCAGCTGCTCAAGGAGCCAGCAGGAGCAGGGGGAGAGAGGGGTGAGGTGGCCACATCTGGGAGGACCCCTCAAGGACTTGGGTTTTTCCTCTGAAAAAGCTGGAAAGCCATGGAGGGTCTTCATATTTCCAAAGAAGGACGTTGAGGAAGTTGGTGCTGAGTGCCAGCTGTGCTTAAATAATTAGGTTGAACCATATGAAATTGCTGATAAGTGGCTGTTTGGACTGAAAAAAGGCAATTTCATGTCATTCAATCTAATAGCAAAAAAAGGCACCCAGAGGTGGAGGTGAGTGGCTGAGCAGAATGTGGATGGCAGACCCTGACTGGGCGTCGCTGACAGTGGGCTGGGGGACAAGAACGGGGGGGGGGGGGTAAATTACTGCCTCATCTCACTGCAGAGTTGCCCGCACTGTCCAAAGTCGACCAATTAAACAATCCCAAGTGCTTAGACAACAGCACAAAAATGTGCCCTTTAAAAACGATATTCAACACCTCATGGGCAGGAACTCACACAGGTGCTTTTCTGATTTGCTGATACTCAGCTGAGTCACCCACCGGCTCCTCGGGAAAGCATGTGAGGGTGCTGGCTTGCAGCACAGAGAGCCGCTTAACAGACTTGGCCCAGTTGCTCTGCCCGGGACCCCCACAGCGCACCCAAGGTGGTCGGGATGGGAATGTGCCTTCCGGGAATACATCAGCAACCTTTTTGCAATGCGATTTGGTGGACCCTATTCAAAATGCTGCATGTCCTGCAACCTGGCAACTGACTGTGCAGGAATTTAAGCAGCAGATTGGCTTGGATGACTCAGTCAGCAGCTCCACCATTAACAGAGCTTGTGTCAGCTTTCTAAAAGGTAGAAACTAGAACAAATAACGGAATTTAGGAAGGTTGTGGGATACAAGATCATTAAACAAAAATCAATTGTATTTTTATACACTTGTAAGAAATAATTGGAAATCCAAAATTTTAAAAATACCACCTACAAAGGCATCACATAATATGAAATCCTTAGAATAAGTTTGGTAAAAGATGTGCCAGATCTACAAACTGAGAAGTGCAAAGCATGAACTGTGCAGTAAAAGATGGTTATGATGGTGGATTATACATTATGTGATTTTACCACAATAAAAATATACATGGAATAAAAGGACAGAAAACAAAACTAAACAAAAATCCCAAAATATTAACTGTGGTTGTTTCTTAGTAGAGGGATTATGGATTTTTTCCCCTTAGTTTCTATATTTTTCTGTATTTTCCAAATTCTCTCTAAGGAACAAGTGTTACTTTATAACTGGAAAAAAGTAAAATTAATTTTTAAAATTAAAAACAACAGCAACAAAACATTGCTGAAATTCACAAAGACCTAAATAAATGGAAAGGTAAACCATGTTCATGGGTCAGAAGCCTCAATTTTGTTAAGATGCCGATTCTCTCCAAATTTATCTGTATATTCAACACAGTCCCAATCAAAGTCCCAGCAGGAATGGTACATGCACTCAGGGAATCAGTCATGCAGTTTATTAAAAAGTTAAATAGGAACTTCCAGATTCCAGTTGGGCATATAAGGAGATTAGAAATTGTTACTCCATCCTAACAACAAGTAAAAAGCTGAACAGAAGTGAAGTCAGGGAAAACCATTGCCCTCAAATTGGAGAGACAGACAGGCAGATACAGAGAGTCATGACTTAGCAGAGCAGAAACCTCTGCAGGAACCAGTGCTGGGGCAGGAAAACTAAATTGCAGTCGATAAGTTGCTGGAGGCTCACTGCAGATGAGTCTGAATGTTCAAAACTCCAAGGGACCCTGTCGTCATGGGGGCCCCACCTTTGTGTGAGTTTCACCTCCAGGAGCTCTACCAGGGAAAAGGAACCATCTTGACAGACAGCAGAGCACCTGCTGTTCTTAACGAGGCCTTCCCTCAGAGAAACCATTTAACCAGTGCCTAACCTGCTGGGGTTTTATCAGAGCCTCGCTGACCTGGGGGAAGAGAAATACCCAACTCCAGCCCCCTGCAGCCATCCTGTCCCACCTAAGGTGGGAGAAGAGCTGGGACATACTGGTGAAGTTCACAGTGCAGGGGCACAAAGGGGGGACCTACTCAGGGACTCTAGGGTGCCCCCCCACACCTCACCACCACTAAAGTTCTGTTTACTGGAGTTCTCTGACCAGGACATTGTGTCCAGTTTTCAACAAAAAATGACAAGGCATACTAAAAGGCAAAACACACAGGTCAAAGAGATAATACAAGCATCAAAACCAGAGTCAGATATGACAGGAACGTTGGCATTATCAGGCCAGGAATTTCTAAGACTATGATGCTCAGGACTCTAATGGATAAAGTAGACGGCATGCAAGAACAGACAGATAATGTCAGCAGACAGATGGAAATTCTAAGAAAGAATCAAAAAGAAATGCTAGAGATCGAAAGTACTTGTGAACTAAAATAAAATCCTAAGCTCTCCAGCCACCTAAACAGACTCCCTCTTGGCCAAGGGGAGCCCAGAGAAACCTTAAAATTGAGTTCCCAGCCATACCGGGATGGGAGGCCAGACATGCCTCCTTATACCCCCTCCCTTGATAACAGCCACCAGCCTTTTTTCTTTAAGGGAAAACGGAAACCAACCTTGTGCTCTACTCCTTCCTATTTGCGGTTTGAGCACCACAACTAACCAGCGTTCTTTCCTGATAAGAGACCACCAACCATACAGTGGTTTTAACCAGTCTACAGAGTAAGCGCAGAGAGGATTTTCATGACCTTGCTTCACCTTCTGACATCAGAGGCCTGCCATTTTCTGAACATGAACCCCATAAAGGGGCATAAAGCTCAGTTGCAAATGTGTATGTTTCTCCTTTCATAAATATTCATGACTCCTCCTATAGCTTGTTAAAAATATGTATTTGGCCAACCTGCTCAGCATAAAGCCCTGTTCGCATTGTCTGTCCCTTGAAGCACGTGTGTCTGGCTTCTTGCCTGAGGCTCTGCTTCCCAGCCTGTCGAATGGCCACACACAGGCTGCAACCCTTTATGAGACATAAAGCCCTCCTTCCCAAACTTACGAACCTCATCATTTCCTTCAGTTAGCACAAGGTAACAGAGACGAAGAATGCTTCGGATGGGCCCGTGAGTAGATTGGATGCAGCTGAGGAAAGAATCTCTGAGCTTGAGGATATATTGGTAGAAATCTCCAAAACTAAAAAGCAAAGAGAAAAATGACTGAAGAGAACCCCAGCAGAAGAAAATATCAAAGAACTGTGGGACAACCACCAAAGGTGCAGCAACGTGTAATGGGAATACCAGAAGGAAAGGAAAGAGAGAACGGAATAGAAGAAATATTTGAAGCAATAATAAATGAGAATTTCCCCCAAATTAATGTGAGACACCAAACCATAGATCCAGGAATTTCAGAGAACACAAAGCAGTATAAATGCCAAGAAAACTACACCTTCATTAAAATTTAAAACTTCTGCTCTATGAAAGACAACGTCAAGAGAATGAGAAGACAAGCCACAGTCTGGGAGAAAATATTTGCAAAAGACACACTTGATAAAAGACTCTTATCCAAAATGTATAAAGAACCGTCAAAACTCAACAATAAGAAAATGAACAATCCAATTTAAAAATGGGCAAAAGACCTGAACAGACACCTCACTGAAGAAGACATACAGATGGCAAGTAAGCATTTGAAAAGATGCTCCACATCAGAGAAAGGCAAATTGCTACCTGTGAGAACCACCGCCCGTGAGATACCAGTGCCTGTGAGAACCACCGCCCCTGAGACTCACTGCCCGTGAGAACCACCGCCCCTGAGACTCACTGCCCGTGAGAACCACCGCCCCTGAGACTCACTGCCCGTGAGAACCACCGCCGTGAGAACCACCGCCCGTGAGATACCACCGCCCTGAGACCACCGCCCGTGAACACCACCGCCCGTGAGAACCACCCCCGTGAAACCACCGCCCTAATCCCGCCTGAGAACCACACCCGCCTAGAACCACCCCCGTGAGAACCACCCGACCCCTGAGATACCCCGCCCGTGAGATACCCTAGCCCGCCGTGAGATACCACCGCCCCGTGTGATCACGACACGCCCGTGAGATACCACCGCCCTGAGAACCACCGCCCGCGAGAACCACCGCCCGTGAGATACCACCGCCCGTGAGAACCACCGCCCGTGAGATACCACCGCCCGTGAGAACCACCGCCCGTGAGATACCACCGCCCGTGAGAACCACCGCCCGTGAGATACCACCGCCCGTGAGACTCACTGCCTGTGACATACCACTGCCCATGAAATATCACTGCCCGTGAGAATGAGACATCACCCCTATGAGAATGGTCAAAATCCAACCACTGACCACACCAAAGCTGGAGAGGGTGTGGAGCTCTCATTCATTGCTGGTGGGAATGCAAAATGGTATAGCCACTGTGGACATTTTTTTTTTTTGAGACAGGGTCTTGTTCTGTCACTCAGGCTGGAGTGCAGTGCTGTTATCATAGTTCATTGTAACCTTGAACTCCTGGGCTCAAGCGATCCTCCCACCTTAGCCTCCCAAGTAGCTGGGACTAGAGGCACACACCACCGCATCCAGGTAATTTTTTTTTTGTATAGACGGGTCTCGCTATGTTGCCCAGGCCAGTCACGAACTCCTGGCCTCAAGTGATCCTCCTGTCTCAGCCTCCCGAAGTGCTGGGATTACAGGCCCCCTCACCTGGCCTTGTGGACATCCTCTTACCATATGATCCAGTAGTCACACTCCTTGGTATTCACCCGAATGAATTGAAAGCTTATGTTCACACAAAAACCTATACATGGATGTTTAAAGCAGCTTTATTCCTAATTGCCAAAACTTGGAAGCAACCAGAATATCCTTCAGCAGGTGAATAGATAAATAAACTGTGATGCATCCAGACAAGGGAGTATTATTCAGTGCTAAAAAGAAATGAGCTATCAAGCCACGAAAAGGCATGGAAAAACTTTAAATGCATATTACTGAGTGAAAGACGCCAACCTGAAAATGCTGTATGCTTCCAACTATATGACATTCTGGAAAAGGCAAAACTACGGAGACAGTAAAAGATCAGTGATTTGGGGGTGGGGGTAGGTAGGGGAGGAAGGGATGAACAGGTGGAGCACAGAGGATTTTTAGGGCAGTGCAACTACTCTGTACAATACTGTAGTGGTGGGACACATGTCGTATACATTTGTCCAAACCCATAGCACACACAACACCAAGAGTGAGCCCTAAGCTAAACTTCAGACCTTGGGTGGTCATGATATGTCCAGTATGACCATGGACCACTCTGGTGGGGGTGTTGATAGTGGGGGAGGCTGCACATGCAGGTGGTTTTGGGGCTATATGGGAACTCTCTGTACTTTCTGCTCAATTTTACTGTGAACCTAAAACTGCTCCAAAAATAAAGTTTATTAATTAAAAGAAAAAGTTAAACCCACACTTACCATACAACCCAGCATTTGTACTCCTGGAAATTTACCCCAGAGACATGAAAACTTATATTCACACGAACACACCTGTGCATTAATATATATAGTAGCTTTATTTGTAATCGCCCCAAACTGGAAACAACACAAACGTCCTTCAGTGGGTGGATGGTTAAACAACTCCGGTCAATCCGCACAATGGAATACTACTCGGAGAGAAACAGGAATGAACACAGACGCATGCATGGATATTAAGGACATTAAGCAAAGGGAAGAAAGCCAGTCTCAAAAGGTCATACACTGTACACTCCGACTTTTATAACATTCCTAAGATGACGAAGCATCAAGTGGCTGTCGGGGCTGGAGGCGGGGTGATTGGGAAGGGCAGCACGTGGCGTTCTTTTGCTGTGACAATTGTCTTGATCGTATCTTGATTGTGGTGGTGGCTATGTGACTCTACACATGTGATAAGTGTTGTAGAATTATACACAAAAACACACCAGACAAACAATGGCTGCCCAAACCGGTCAACCCAAGTAAGGTCTGTGGTCCAGGTAATTGTATCATGCCAACCAATGTCCTGGTTTTGATGAAACACAATGGTTATTTACGATGCCACCATGGGGGAGGCAGGGTGATGGGTACACAAGACCTCTCTGTACTGTTTGTGTAACTTCTTGTGGGTTTCTAATTAGTTCAAAATTGAAAGGTAAAAAACAAAACAAAACCCCAGTAGATTTTTGGGTAGAAATCGGCAAAATGATTCTAAAATTTATATAGAAATACTAAGGACCTAGAATGGCCAAAACAACTTTGAAAAAGAACCAAGAACCTGATTTCAAGACTTATAATAAACTACAGTAATCAAAACAATGTGATATTTATATTGGCATAAATATAGACAAAGTGATCAACTGATTTTTAACAAGTGTTAAAAAGACACCCTTTCTCAGTGAAGAAAGGATAGTCTTTTAAACAAATAGTGCAGAACAATTGAGTATCCATGTGCAAAGAAACCCCAACAACCTTCAATCTATACCATTTATCATAAACAAAAATTAATTCAAAATGGGTCGTAGACATAACAGTAAGACCAAAAACTATAAAAACTCCTAGTTAAAAAATAGGAGAAAATCTTTGTGACTTTGGGCTGGGAAAAGATTTCCTAACTACAACATTAAAAGTATGATCCATAAAAGAAAAATCTTAATTGGTCCTCATCTAAATTAAGGACTTCTGCTCTTTGGCAGACTCCATTAAAAGAACAAAAAGAGTGGCCCACACCTGTGATCCCAGCACTTTGGGAGGCCGAGGCAGGAGGATCGCTTGAGCCCAAAAGTTTGAGGCCAGCCTGGGCAACATAGAGACCCATCTCAAGAAAAGAAAAGATAAGAAAACATATAGAGGAAAAATGAAAAGATGCTCAACATCCTCAGTCATTAGAAAAACATAAATTAAAGCCAAATGAGCTGCCACTGCACACCTGCCGGAACGGCTAACATCAAACAGATTGACCTCAACAAATGTTGGCAAGGACATGGAGCAACCAGAACTCTCATATGCTCTGTCGGGAATGTAAATGGGCCCCCGTTCCCCATGGGAAGACAGTGGCAGTTTCTTGGCCCTTTTGTTACGACAGAGGGGTCTGTTCATCGTCGTGTGGCAAACGTATCTTGCTCTTACCCTGTAAACCTGTATGTTGCTCTTGCTCTGTAAACCTATCTTGTCCTTCCTCAATAAAGTTTGTTTCACACTTGCATAAATAAATAAATAAATAAATGCCAGTGGCAGTTTCTTGAAAAGTTAAACATAGAATTAACACACGACCCAGCAATTATACTCCTAAGTGTACACCCAAGAGAAATAAACAATATATGTTCACACAAAGATTTGTACACCAACCTTCATAGAAGTTTTGTTTGTAATAGCCAAAACCTGAAAACAATCTAAATATCTAGTAATAAAGGTGAAGGTGAATGGATTGACAAATTGTGGTATATCCATATGATGGAATACTACTCAGTAATAAAAAGGAACAAATCATTGATTCATACAACAGGGACTGATCTCCACATGATCACGCTGCGTGAAAGAAGCCAAGTCAGAAAAGAATATATACCATACTATCCCTGTTACGTAAAATTCTGGGTAATGCAAATGAATCTATCATCAGAGAGCAGATTAAAGGTCGTCTGGGGAGGGGAGGTGGATCCCAGAGGGGCAGGGGGACACGTTGAGGGTGATGGCTGTGTTCACCGTCTGTATGTTTGTGATGGTTTTGTGGGTGCATACACACAACACAGCTTACCAAGCTGCACATATTAAGCATGTGTGGTTATTGCATGTCAAATATATTTCAGTAAAGCTGTTTTTAAAAGTAAGGAATGTGTGACGGTAATTTATCCACAAATGCACTGAGGAGAGACCATTCTTCTCGCAGCAGAAATGTGCCAGTGCAAAAGCATTCAGGGCATGTGTGTACCTGAAATCTAAGGAGTTTCGAGGTTGCGGCCTCCAGTTTTGAACCAGGCTGTACTCCGGTCACGTCTCTGTTAGCAGAATGTGAAGAAAACAGCAAAATCTGCTGAGCACACAACCGTCATCACACACACTATAAACATGCAGGGCTACACATGGGGGTACCAGGCTTGCAAAATGAGTCAGGGCCCCAAATAGACCACAGGGGATGTGCCCATGTGGGCCACCCCGGGCTTCCCGGCAGCGCCCACCCGAGACTTCACAGAGGCTGCCCCTGCCACGCTGGTGTCTGTGCCACTGTCAAATGCCCTGTTCACCTTCTTTCCAAAAGTGAACACAGAAGATAGATGGGAAAAAAATTTTATGTGTTTAAATGCATCTTTTTAGCTAGATTATTTAAGACCGAACACAAGTTTATTCTTAGAAATGAAAAAAGCAGACACCAATAGTTTGAGAGAGGAAAATAATTTTAACAGTTTGAACATGGTCTTCCGTATTCAGGTTTTATCTTCGTATCAAACGGGCAGAGGTGAGTATAATGATCAAATAGGTTCAGGAGGGAAGCTGCTCTGTGAGTCTTTGATTGTAACAGCTTTTCCAGATGTAATACATATGCCATACAATTCACAGACAGTGTGAAATCGATGGGTTTTTAGTATATTCACAGAGTTGTGCAACTGCCAACACAATCAATTTTAGAACATTATCACCCCAAACAGAGAGCCGACGCCCAGTTAGCAGTCACTCCTGCTTTCCCTCCCTGGCCCTGGCAACCACCAATCTACTTCCTTTCCTGTGGATTTGCCCATTCTGGGCATTTCCTGTAAGGGAATCACACGGCACGTGGCCTTTTGTGACCGGCTTCTCTCACTTGTCGTCATGTTGTCCAGGGTCACACGTGGTAGCATGCGTCAGTGCGTCGTTCCTTTCCGTGGCTGAGTCCTGCGCTTTGTATGGACAGACCACGTTGTGTTTATCTGCTCATCAGTTTGTTTGGTGTGTTTCCAGTTTGGCTGTGAGGAACGCTGCTGTGAGCATTCATACACAAGTTTTGTTTGGACACAGGTTCCACTTCTCTCGGGTGCACACCTAGGAGTGGAACTGCTGGGTCGTACAGGAACTCCACGTGCAACTGTGGGAGGAGCTGCCAGGCTGTTCTGCACAGCAGCTGTGCCATTTTACATTCCCAGCAGCAACGTCTGAGGGTTCTGATTCCTTCACATCTCTTGTTACCGCCTGCCTTTCTTGGTAAAGACACCCTAGTGGGTGCGACGCCGTCTCACCATGGTTTTGATTTGCGGTCCCTGAGGGCTGACATTGCCGAGCATCCTTCATGTATTTGCTGCCCACGGTGTATTTTCTTTAGGGAAAGATCAGGTCAGCTCCTTTGCTCATTTTTAAATCAGATTACTTGTCTTTTTATTATTGAATTGTAAGAGTTCTTTATGTATTCTAGTAAAAGTCTCTTACCAAGTAAGAGACTTGCAAATATTTTCTCCCATTCTGTGGCCTTTCCTTTCGCTTTCTTGATGGTGTCCTTTGAAGCATGAAAGTTTTAATTTCGATGAATCCCATTTTTCTATTTTTTTCTTTCGTTGCTTGTGCCTTCGGTGCCATATCTATGACACCATTGCTTACCCAAGGGCACAAAGATTTACTCCAGTGTTTCCTTCTCACAGTTTATAGCCTCACTCTTGCATTTATGTCTATAATTCAATTTGAGTTAATTTTGTATATGGTAGAGATCTAACTTTATTCTTTTGCACGTGAATATCCAGTTGTCCCAATATCCTTTGTTTGAAAGACTATTTTTTCCCCACTGAATTGCCCTGGCACCCTTGTCAGAAATCGATTGACCGTAAGTGTGAGGGTTCATTTTGAGAATCTCTATTCTGCCCTGTGGATCTGTGTGCCTGTCCTGGCCTGTGCCGCACTGTCTTGGTTACTGCAGCTTTGTAGTGGTTTTGAGATCGGGAAGTATGAGTCCTCCAACTTTTTCCTTCTTTTTCAGGATTGTTTTGAATGTTCGGGGTCCCACGCAATTCCATATATATTTTAGGGTCAGCCTGTCAATTTCTGAAGGGAAAAAGCCCATCTGGGATTTTGATAGGAATTATGTTGAATCTGTAGGTAGATCAGTTGGGGGAATGCTGCCCCTTTAATAACAGTAAGTTTTCCAATCCATGAACGTGGACTGTCTCTCCACCTGCTTGTGTCTTCTCTAACTTCTTTCAAAGAACACCTGTTGCTCTTAAATTGTTACTGTTTCCCACCTCTCTGAGTCACCTTCAAATCTCATGTATTTTCTTTTGACTGTGCTTTGGGCCCAGATTTTGTGGTTTTACAGCTGCAGACAGTACTTTGTTGCTGTTACTTACTTTTTTGTGCATAAATGCACATCTGATACACATTTATTTCAGAGCTCGCTCTTCCCTGCTTCCTGTTGGCCCAGCTTCCCCTCCAACCTACCCTTCTCACCTCAGCTGGCCCTCCCAACCCCACCTTCATCAGGTCACCACATGGAGACTTGGGTACCTTTTCTCTATTTGCTCTCCACACCTGTGAGGTCACATTATATGCACATAATACGTGTAGATGCATATGCATGTATGACATGGACAGTCATGATTTCTTTTAAAAGAACACAGATCATCTCAACAGTCCTAATCATTAGAGAAATACAAATCAAAACCACAATGAGATGGTTTCTCACACCCATTACAATGGCCACTGGAAAAAAAACAACCAAAAAACAGAAAATACCAAGTGTTGGTGAGGATGTGGAGAAATTGGAACCCTTGTGTGCTGCTGGTAGGAATGTAAAATGGTGCAGCCCCTGTGGAAAACAGTGGGGAGGTTCTCCTAAAAATTAAAAAGGGAATTACCATATGATCCCACAATTCCACTTCTAGGTATAAACCCAAAAGAATTAAAAGGAAGCTATCAAAAGGATGTTTTCGTACCCACGTTCATAGCGGCACTATTCACAATAGCCACGAGATGGCAGCACCCAAGTGTCCATCAACAGATGGATAAGCAAAATGTGGCATATGCACACAAGGGACTATTATACAGCCTTGAAAAGGAAGAAAATCCTGCAATATGCAACAACATAGATGAGCCTTGAGAACATTATGCTAAGTGAAAGAAGCCAGTCACAAAAAGACAAATACTATATGATTCCATTTATATGAGGTATTCAAAGTAGTCAAACCCATAGAGACAGAAGGTAGAAGGTGGAATGCCAGGGGCTAGGAGGAGGGGAGAATGGGGAGTTGTTTAATGTACAGTTTCAGATTTGCAAGATGAAAAAGTTATGGAAATCTATTGCACAACAATGTAAATATACTTAACACTATTGAATTGTAACTTAAAAATGGTTAAGACAGAAATTTTATGTGTTTTTTACGAAATTGAAAAATTTTTTAAACGGTAAGTCGTGATAATGGCACAACAATGTGAATATAGTTAATGTCACTGAACTGTATACTTTAAAATGGTTAGGACGGTAATATTATGCACATCTTACCACAATTTTAAAAGTTTTAGAAAGTAAAAAAAAAAACCCACAGATCATATTATATCATGACCTCATCTCTGAATCTTTCCTTTACAACTCACCCATAAGGTGGGGAAATCTCACCAATGTGCTGAAAGAGCTTCCGTGTGCTCTTTATGAACGACACGCTGTCCTGCCCCGTGGCCCCAGGAGTTGGCTGGCACTCCCCCACGGACAGGCCCTGTCTGGCGTCTGGTTCTTTGCCACTCGCAGCTGTGCTGCTGTAAACACTCCTGGCTGGTGTTCCCAGGTTGCTGCACCAAGGACACGTGCACTGAAAACTCTAGTAGCTTCACCAGTGCTTCCCCAAATGGCTGGCGCATCTACCTCTCCTTCAGCTGTGCCTGCACGTCCCCCAGAACTACTTCACTTACTATTTCAGCACCAGTCAGGGCTACCACATGCTCCATTTCCTTTTTCCCCTTTATAGATTTGGCTCATCTCCCTGGATCTGTGGAAGTCTTTACCTTTTCCAAGAGCTCAGGAACTGCTCCGGGCCTTGCCGAGGTATGGGACCAGCAGCGCCTAGAACTCCACGGCCCTTCCTGGCAGCAGGGCCAAGTGCTTATCAGCTTGGGGAAACGTTTTCTTCCCTTTGCAACGATTGCCTCACCTGCATCTGCTTCTCACCCTCTCTGGAGCTGCTGCCACTCAGCGGTTACATGCCCTGCACCTCCACTCCAAGCACCCCATGGCACTCGTCCAGGTCCAGGCATCGGCCCCATCCGTTCTGCTGCCGAAGCACCAGACGGACCATCGTGGTGCCACCTCCAGAGGGCCACCTGGTGCTGCACTCTGACCCCTGCACTGCATGTTTTGTTTGATGATTTGGTTTGTGGCCATTCCTTTGAGGCCCTGTCCAGCTCCTGAGCCCCCAGGCATGGTGAGGGAGGACAGGCCCAGCCCCCCAGGAAACCTGGAAGGAGGTGGTGAAGGCCGCCTCAGCTTCACGGCCAAAATTTTGAGATTATTCTCTGCACGTTCCCAAGTTTGGGTGCAGATGTGGGTTGGGATTTAGGGGGTAGGGGAATGCTCCTGGGGACTCTGAGGGGGCCGTCTCTGCAGGACCCACCACACTGTCCAGCCCTGCCCAAGGAGAGGTCCCTCCCCCTGAGTGGACATCCCTGCATGGCCTGGGTCCTGCTTGGGCCCATCTCCTCCCTGTTGGAATTGGACGAGCACTGCCCTTGCCAGCCTCCTGGTTCAGGCTCCCCTGGGCCACCTAAGAACCTGCCGATGGACAAGGAAATGACCTGGCCCATGCCACCAGAACAACGCAGGGTCCTCTCCACGGCCCCCCTGGCACTTCTTAAAGTGACCTCCCCATCTGGGCTGCGTCTTCCTGGGAAATGCTAAAGCAAACGCTTCTCTCCCAGGTCAGCACCAGGATAAAAATATTGCGCCTGAACCAGTGACCCCAACAGCCACACCTTCCAGTCCAGAGTGAGCCTCCCGGAGCCATGTCTCTGCCCCTCCAGAACTCTCCAAGGCTCCTCTCTGTGCTGCCAGCCGCCGCCCTGTCTGCCTCCCGTCCTAGGACTGCTCTGACTGCCCACTGGTCACCGGCAGGGCTCCCTTGGCTCTGGCCTTCCTGCCTGCCACCCTTCTCTGAGAGTGCCACCCTTCGGGTATCATCTCCCAAGACCTGTGTCCTAGCCACCTCTGTGGCAAGGGTCCCCAGTCCTCCAGGGCGGGGGAGGCCACAAAGAATGTCACAGGGCAGGTTCCTTCCAAGCCCCTGGCACCTGGATGCTCTCACTGTGAGACCCTCATGGGTCCCTCCCGACCTGGGAGTCCTGGGTCTGATGAGGGGTGAGCCCAGCTGGTCTTGGGACAGCTGGTGTCGGGCCTGCAGCCGACGCCACCCACCTGCCGCCCCAGCTTGCAGGGGTTAATGCGCCTGGCATCCTGGGGACTGGGTGCCTGTGTGGATCTCCTCTCTGCTCCCCAGGGCCCAGTTTCTTTGGAGACACAGCAGTCAGAGCTGTTGCCAAGCAGAACCAGCTGGCATGGTCCCCAGGGCCAAGTGCCAAAGAAGCAGCCAGGTGGCCGGGAGCCGGGCAGGCAGCCCTCGTGGTGTTGGGTGCGAGAGGTACGGCTTTATGGCCCCTGAGCTGCTGCCACCCACAGCAGCTGCCGGCAGGGACTGGGTCCTGGGCTGGGTCAGACTGGTCAGTCAGGACGTGCCCCTAGGTCCAGGCCTGTCGTTACTCTCTGCTCTGACCACGCAGGGCTAAGGAAAGTGGCAGAGGGCGGTTCGGCCCCAGCATGAGGAGGCAGGCATCTCCAGGGTGTGTGCACCAGGCCACACCCAGGCCGCAGCACCAGGTCACTTCCCCGAACCACACAACATGGACAGTGGAAGGGGCTGTCTGTGTCTTCTGCCTGCGAAGTGAGTGCTGCTATCCAGGGCTGCCTTGGCCTTCTAGCCCCTCCAGGGCACTGCAGCCAGGTGCCCACACTGGTGTCTCAGGCCTCCCCAAAGTTCTTTCTGCACTGTGCCCGGAGCTGGCGGCCAACACCTGCTGGGCCCCAGGAAGCCCCTCATGGGCCCCTCAAGGCAACCCCCGCTGTGTGGCCTCGGCCCCTGCACCCACATCTTTGCAGCGAGCCCAATGTGTGTCTGAAGACCCCCCGTGGCTGCCCTGACCCCACCATCTTCTCTCCACTGCACAGCATTTGGGTCCCAGACGCAGGCAAGGGGGACACAGAGACCCTGCTGGGCCCCCTCAGCCTCCCCAGCCCCCAGCTGGGAGCAGGTCCAAAGGCCAGGAACACCCTGGCCTGCTCAGCCAGCTCCATGCCTGAGCCTCGTGACCCCAAAGCCCACTGCCCACCAGACTCAGGGGAGGCCAAGCACCTGCTCTGGTGACATGTGCCCCAGGGACAGTGGAGTTCTCCCCACCAGCCCACGGGCCAGAACCCCCAACCTGTCACCCAGGAGGAACAAGAGATGGGGGGCAGACAGCAGATGCAGCAGGGGAGACGTGCTGAGGGGATGGCCCCAGAGCTTCATGCTGGCGCAGGACACAGAAGGCTCCTGGGAACGTGGTGGCCACAGAGGGGTGGTCAGGGTGCACCTGTGGTGGGGAGCCGGCTGGCCAGCTGCAAAGGGCAAACAGGAGCAGCCAGGGCCCAGCTCAACAGTCGGTCTGGGGGCTACTGCCTGTCCCCACAGCCCCGAGAGCCCTGCACTGACCCAGCCGTGAGTGACAGCTGGCCAGGGTGCCGGTGAGCGTGCTTTCCCTCAGCTGAACCAAGCAGCCCCCTCTGTGGGGGCTAACTACCCACCCATCCACGCAGGAGGGAAGGAGGCTTTGTCAGGGGCAGGGCAGCCCTGGGGCCCTGGGCTCAGCGTGACAGGACTAAGCTGAGGCAGGTGTGTGCACTCTGGGGGCATGCATGTGGCAGGCTGCTGCAGGGCACTGCACTCCAGGCCCTGCAAGTCTTCACAACCACAGCAGAGCTGGGCAGTGGCACCAGAGATGAGGACAAGCCCCACCATCCTCTGGGGTGATAGTCAGGCACAGATCGTGCCAGTCCCTGGACCTCTTCTGCGTGGCCATCGACAAGAGCTGGCCATAGCCAGGCACGTGGACAGCCCTGTCCCCACCCCTGCCGGGCATGAGGTCACTTCACCAGGCCAGGCCCAAGGTGGGGAGGCCAAGAGCCTAAAGTGGGCTCGGGACACTGGACAGCACGCTCAGAGGGAGGGGCAGGCCTGCACACACGTGTACACACATGCAGGCAACTGTGGAGGCCCCAGCTGTGCCATGCACACTCAGTGAACAGATGAACCCCGCCAAGTCCCCAAGCCAGTCCTGCCCTTTGAGGTTACAGGGGATTTCCCAGATTCTGGGGACATGCTGGCATGGCCAGGCAGGTGCAGGCCTGTGGGGCACCTCTGCAGAAGTGACTGGAGCAACCCAGCCCCACCTGCCCCACCTGCCCACTCTGCTACCCCAAGGCTGATGGGCTCCCCTGAGGCTCAGAACAGCCCCTGCAAGGCTCTCTGTCAAGGGCCCCCTCATTTGGTTGCTGATGCTATTTTCCATCTTTTATCTCTTGGGGTTGCTGCCTGGGATCATTTCCTCTGACCTGTCTTCTAGTTCACCAATTCTCTCTTCAGCAGTGTCTAAGAGTGGCTGCTAAATAAATTGCTCCTTGAGTTTTCAGTTGGGGTTCGTAGTTTCTCATTTCTAGAAGTTCTACTTTGTGCTTTTTCAAGTCTGCTGGGTTAAAGTTTCTGTTTGACCTATCAGCATTTCCAAGCCTTTCTTGAGCATGGCAAGTAAACTTGTTTTATAACCCATGTCTAAGAATCCCAGAATGCATATCTGATGCCTCTGCCCGTGTTTCTCATGGCTCTTGGTCGTGGTGCCAGGTTTCCCTGTGTGCTTGTTTTGTTTGACAATGCTCTGCTCACTGACCTTGAAAAATCATTCATGGGGCATATGCAGGTCTAGGACAAAGGTGATTTGCATTTGTTTCTACCAGGTACGAGGGGATCTCCAGTTAGACAAACACCATTTGAAAGAAAACTCAAAGCCTGGGGTCTTTGTGGCCAACGTGGTGGTGGGAACGTGGGCTTCATGTCCACACGAGTCACCATGTGCCCCAAGACTGCTCAGGGGCAGAGTTTCCCCCTGAACTGACTGTCCAACCTCTTGGGGACAAGGCTGGAGGAGGGCTTAACTCCCCCTGCCCCTGCCCCTTCCCTGAGGACACAAGCCCTCGCCTCACCACAGCGGAACTGATGGGAGGACCGGGCAGGAGCCAGAGAGTCTGCTCCGTACGTGAGCTATGCTTGCACCGCTTCCCAGAGTGAGTCACCAGAGAGACAGCTACAGGACGGGTACCTAGAAGGAACCCTGCAGCCACCAGCAGGTCAGTCTACCCAGCAAAGTGTACAAACCGACTTCACTCCCAGCAGGCCTTTTCCTTCTCCTTTTGCCAGATTCGGTTCTTGGCTTTGCTCCCCTACTTAGTGGACTCCTGCCCCTCACTGCCCAGCCCTGAGGCCACCAAACCGAGTTCCAATTTGCTCAGCCAGTGAGATGCAAGAGGAGCCCCGAGGCAACTTCGGAGAAGTGCTTGTTCCTTGTGTTTCCATTCTCTCAAATTCTGACCTGGTAATTCCTTAAAACCTTGATAGCCCTTCATTGCCAAGCAACTTTAAACTATTTTATAAAGCCTCTTTTAGCTGTTTCTAGTAGGGACCGGGTGCAGGGACCTGGACTCCCCCTGCCTGCCGATTCCCAGGAAAGATTCCACCCAGCCTTTCCACCCCCGAGACACCCACACGCCGGCAGCCCTGCCCACCCGCGGGGCCCTGGCTCAGCAGGACCACCTCCTTTCATGGCCACCATGGCCATGCCACGTGCCAACACCCTGCGCATGCCCCGCCTTCCCGCGCCTTTCTCTGTGCGGCTCTGCCCCTGACCCAGCTCCAAATAAAAAAGGAACAGCACCCAAAGAACAAGGGAGGCCAAAATGTTTAAGTTATTAAATCAAATATACAGAGTGATTCATTTAATATGTACATATTTACAAAAATGCACTTTCACGAGGAGGGTGGCCGGGACCCGCAGGTGGGCAGCGCCTGGTGCCCACGGCGAACGCTGACAGTTGCGGGGGAGAGTCTGTGAAGGCACTTGTCACGAGCTTCAATACTGCCGCCATCCCGGGAGGGGAGAACCGCGCAGTCGGGAAGGGCACTTCTGAAAGCACAGTGGACAGATCTCTGGAGCGGGCGCTCTGGGCAGGAAGCGAGGACGGCAGGTTGGACGGGACTGGCCGCTGGCCTCGGGCCACACTGATGACCTCAAGCCCCACTGACAACCACAGGTGCCGCCAACAGCCACGGGCCACACGGGCGACCACGGCCACATCTATAACCAGGGTCGTGCCGACCACCGTAGGTCCCACCTACAGCCACGGGTCCCACTGACAGCCTCAGGCCACGCTGTCAGCCACGGGTCTCACCAGCTCTTTGGCCTGGAGCCAGAGAGAAACCCAAGTGAGGAATAGAAAGGAAGATTCTGTAAACAGTGCACAACCTCTGGCAACAAACGTTACACAGTTTGGTGAGAACACAGACACCTTTGCTCTTTCCTGCCACGCAGCACGTGCAATGCACGAAAACTTTACAAAAATAGCGACTATCCGAGAATACTCCATTGTTTTCCGCCTGACAGTTGCTGAATAATTTATACAAGGTTAAAGAAATGTAGAAAATAAACATTTTTTTGTTTTTGCTGTTTTTTACACAAAATAAAGAAACTATGCACACGGCCTCAGCCTCCAGGTCCAGCAGGTGGGGGGCGCCCAGCGAGGGCTCCCGGGTCCCGGCCCCGCTGGCAGCGGCCGCCCTAGTCCTTGCTGGCATAGCGCGCGTTGTGGATGCTCCTGACCGCGCGGTTGTCCACTTTGGGGCCCGAAACCCAGCACACTGGCCTCCCCGGCGGGCGGCTGGGGTCTTTGGTGGGTCTGTGCGGGAGGAACTTCTCTGCCTCCAGGGGGTCCTCCTCGCCGTGGCACAGATCCTCATCCTCCTCGTGCCCCCCGCTGCCCGCGTGGCCCGCAGGTCCGGGCAGTGCCTCGTCTGCCCTCCGCGGTGGCGGTGTGAAGTTCTTACACTGGTAGAGCACGTCCTTGTGGCCCCCACCGCCCCCGGGGCCTCCTGGCCGCTCGATGGGGTTGCGGATGGGGTTGAGCGGGGCCCACTGGTTGTTGGCGCTCTCCTCCCGCGGCAGCTGTCCCCTCTCCCGCTCTTTCCTGCGCTTGCGTGTCCACCACACGCAGATGACCACACACGCCAGCCACAGCACGCTGAAGGTGCCACACAGCACGGGCACCAGCAGACCTGGGACAGGGTGCCAGTGAGGAGACCGCTCGGGCGCTGGACATACACCCAGTCCCGGGAATGCCCTGCTGGCCAGGTGGCCCGGTCGTACCCTTTTGGTTCTTGGCTTGTGGGGAGGGTCCCGTGACAGGGGCTGGGATGATGTGGCTGGGCGGCTGGGGGGCTGGGAGGCTGGGGAGGGGACCCGGGGCAGGTCGGGGGTTGGGGACAGCAGGTGCCAGGGGCTTCCCTGCTCCCTAGCTGGCCAACATAATCGGCAGCCCCAGGCTTGGTGGCCCAGCCCTCGGGGCCACGTCTGCCTGGCAGATTCCCACCAGCAGGACCCAGGAGCCCACTTACCTGTGGAGGAGCCGCCCACGATGACTGTCTCCACCTTGACCTCGGTGACAGCCAGGAGCAGCGAGCTGTTGCCCCGCCGGGTGATGGCAGCCACAATGGCATGGGCTGCGTCCTGGATCAAGCTGCTGTCAGGCAGGTCCCACGCCGGGCTGAAGGACTGAAGCAGAGGACAGCGTTGGGGGCTGGCCCAAGGGAGCCGCGACCCCACTGGAGCTCAGCTGGGCGCGTGAGAGAGCCCAGGGACCCAAGGGTGTCTCAGGACAAGGGTCCTAGGGGTCTCCCCAACTGGGCAGTTCAAGGACAGGTGGATATGGCCTGGCCCTGCCCTTTCCACTGCTCCTGGGTCCCTCCTCGGTCAGCTTCTGGCCCCACACCCACCCCACAGGCCGTGCCCCAGGCTCTAAGGCATTGCCACCCAACACCACCCCCAGTGCCACAGCCGCCCCAAGCTGCTCCAGTGCCACCACATGCCCCTGCGGTGATGCCACCATGAGCCCTGCTGGCACTCTTCTGACTTCTCCCTCCCCTGTGGTGCCCCACCACCAAAGCCACCAATGCCCCAGGCCCCCTGCCACAACCTCAGTTCCAGCCTGCACCCACCATGCATGCTATAGGCACACCTGCTGCTCTGCACCCACTGTCACCTGAGCCCCGGCCTAGGGCACCCTTCCCCCACCCAACCCAAGACATGCTCCAGAACATTCCCTCCCCACTCTCCCTGAACACCCCAGCCCAGAGCCCCAGCCGACCCCAGGGTCATCCATTCACATCTGACACCCACCTGGGGCCCAGAGCAGGGCCTGGGCTGCCCCTGGGACACCCCCCCAGCCCGGGAACAGACGTACTGCCACTGGGGACACAGAGGGCTGGGCTCTGCCACCGACAGCCCCACCCATTCCTGCTGCTGGCCAGGCCCGGGACACCCACACAGTCCACCCCTCAGCTGCAGCTCCACTGCTCTGAGTCCAGGTCCCAGACGGGGGCTAAGGCCCCACAGCCCCACCCTCAGCCATAGCTTCAGGGGCCTCCTCGCTGTCCCCAGCCCCCAGGAACCCTCCAACTGCACTCTGTTGCCACCCACCCAGGGCAAGGCCATGCTTCTTCCCTCCCACAAGCTGCCTCTGCTTCCACCTCCGGCTATCACCCGGGGACCCCATGCCCTGGGGACCCCCACCAAGGGCCCAGTCCTCCACAGCTTCAGACACCAGACACGAGGAGGGGCCGAGCTGGGGTCCACACTGCCTCTGGAAGTCGGCACTTGCCAGCCATTACCTGCTGCCCTGGGGCATGTCCACAGCCTGAGCCCGACTCTCCCACTCAACCTCCCTGCACGCTTCACAGACACCACAACTGCCTCCCCGACAGACAAGCTCCCCACGGCCCCTCCTCCCAGGCCTCCGGCAGCCTGTTCCAGCCCCTTCCCTCACATCAGCAGACAGGATGGGCGACCCCAGCCCACACCTCTGCTCCCCGTCCCTGAGAAGCTGCTCATGGATTGTCGACGAACCAGGCCACTCACCAGCCCTTCCTGTCTGATCCCAGATGCCCTCACCTTCTCCTCCCTAAGGGCCCCACCCGAGACCCTCCCTGCCCTCCCCCAGATTGGCCCCTGTGCTGGCCAGGGTGGACTCAGCCTTCCCGCCCGGCCCACTGAGCTGCATGGGTGCCTATGGTTCCCTGTGCTCCGTCCTCCCGCCCTTGCCCAGCTGACTTCTCCAGGTCTGTCCCAGTTCCACGGCCTCCAGCGTGGGCATGGGAGGCACCCTCAGTCATGGAACCACCCAGAGGCCTGAGCAGAGCAAGACCCTGGGCCACCCACGCTCACCACAGCCACCTCCACGGCACTGGCACCCGAGGACGCACGGTCACAGAGCAGCACGAGCAGGCGGTCCCGGGCCACAGCCCTCGTGGCTGGCAGAGAGCGGATCCCGGAGCAGATGGCGCCCACGGTGGTACCCTGGGCAGAGACAGCAGCACCAAGGCCCTGAAGCTGCACCCCTCAGCCGGATGGCAAGACCCCTCTTCAGACCCACCCGGGGGGCAGAGCAGAGACGTGGAGGCCCACCAGCCTGCCCCCACACCAGGATGCAGACCAGAGCCAGGTGGGTGGGCCCAGGGTGACCCCCCCACCCCGACCTTGTGGTGAAAGTGGGCCAGAGGGAATGGGGCAGATTTCACCTGGTTCTGAGCCCCTCCACCCCGGGCAGACAGGGTCACATCAGCTCCAGGCACCCAAAGACAAGGGTGGGACCTTGGCCACAGCAAAACTGCCTACAGAGCCACAGGCCAAGATCCAGGGCAGGTGGGACAGCACCGTCATCAGCCAAGGCCCCGGGATGGCTGCACAGATGGGCACCCGGCCCAGGCCCACTCTCCTGGCCTCCCCGCCAGCCCACCCTGCACATGGGGCTCAAGGCTCCCTCTCGTCTGACCCTACATGGCCACTCTCCCCAACCAAGAGTGGCTCCACTCAGTTGACCACAGCCTCCCTGACCCTAGGGCTGAGCCACAGCCAGGGAGGCCACCAAGAAACAAGGGCCAGCGTCTGGTCACTGACACCACTCACCTGGGGCACTTGGTCTCGATTGAAGCGCAACGTGAGGCGAGCACAGTTGTTGTCCAGGTGGCCAGAGCGCGGCAGGCAGGGCGTGCTGGGCGGCAGGGGCTCCTCAGCACCACACTCCCCCCAGGCCTCACAGGGTGGCTGCAGGCACTGGCCCGGGGCCTTCTCCTGGCACCTCTGCCCCAGTGGGCACTGTGCACTCAGGGCATCGGGCTGGCCAGCCAGCAGAC
Organism: Daubentonia madagascariensis; assembly: GCA_023783475.1. Taxonomy (NCBI): domain Eukaryota; kingdom Metazoa; phylum Chordata; class Mammalia; order Primates; family Daubentoniidae; genus Daubentonia; species Daubentonia madagascariensis. Next base: position 1,491,698 of record JAKFHU010002089.1, read on the forward strand.
AGGGCTTCCACCCGCACCACACCTGAGCAGGTACAGACAGGTGGGGGCCACAGACAGGTGCAGGCACCACGCAGGGAGACACAGACACACCACCAGGGTCAGCAAGCCCTGTGCCCTGCCTGCCCCCACTACCCAGGGCTCCAGGGAGGCAGGCCCAACTAAATGCCGGAGCAGGCGGGGCTGGGTGGGACCCAGGCCAAACCTCAGTTTCCCTAACTGCACAAGGAGTAGGGCCCAGTTGTGCTCCCTCCTCCCAGCATGTCCCTCAGAGGTGAGTGGCACAGCTCCCAGCCCACCCCAACCTTAGTGTACAGTGAGCTCCGGGGCCACAGGTGGCTGGGTCAGCGTGATGCCAGACCTGGGTGGGCAGCCCGTGGGTGCCCGCACCTTGCTGCAGTCCCTGTGGCCATCCAGGCAGCGGCAGCTGTTGCAGTCTTCCACCCACGAGCTCCCGTGTGGGAACGGGGCGCCCTGGGACCAGCAGGACCTCCCGAACCCAATCACTGTGGGAAGAAGAGGCTCTAGGGTTGGTGGGGCATCCCCATCCAACACAGCCCCACCTGTAGCAGTCACACCCGGCCTACCTTCCTGGCACCGAGGGCCGGCCCTGCCCGGCGGGCAGCTGCAGCGATAGCCGTTGAGCTCATCCACACACGTGGCCCCATAGGCACAAGGTGAGGACTGGCACTCGTCAATGTCTGCGGGGAGTGGTCCTGGCTAGCAGCGGCAAGGCCAGCCCAGCGCCCCGACGCGGGACAGGATGAGGCACGGGACGGGTGGGGGCCAGACACAGCTGGAGCACACCTCTGGCCAGGAGAGGCAGCTGCGGCCACCTCAGGGGCCCACTGTGCTCCAGCAGCCACAGACTACCTAGTCCGAGGCTGCCCGGCGCACCCTGGCCATTGCCTTCCCTGCATCGAGGAGCTGAGGGAAGCTGGGCCATAGCCCCACGGCCCATGTTGGGCTGCACACTCCAGCCCGATGGCCCCCATCCTCCTCCTCCCTCGGCCCCAGACGGGCCCTCCAGGGCAGGACCCCCACTTCATTGGGGGACAGGGTATACCCCAGGAACCTGACAGGGCACAGACTCATGGGGAAATGGAGGCTCAGAGAGAGGCTGGCAGATGTGACCACACTGCTCTTCAAGGGCCGTGGACATCCATGTCCCCAACTCCTGACCCCGGGGCTGGGCTGGAGGGGCTCCCAGGGCTGAGGCCACAGCCCCACGTGCCCACCCGGCTGTCCCAGGCCACTCACTGATGCGGCAGTCAGGACCTGCGAAGCCAGGCGCACACTCGCAGCGGAACCAGTTGACACCGTCAACACAGATGCCACCGTTGTAGCTATGGAGAGGGGGCATCAGGGGGATGTCAGGGGGACGTCAGGGGGATGTCAGGGGGACGTCAGGTGGACCCCACCCATGGCAGCTGAGCCCCTGTGCACTCACCAAGGCAGAGGGTTGCAGTCGTTGGTGTCTGGATTTGAGAGAGAAGGAGGGTGGTGGGCACAGCAGCCACCTGCCCACCCTATGCCAGGCCTGGGGCCCAGAGTCGCGGGGCAGGCAGACCCTACACAGTCCCTGCCAGCCAGCATGGCGGGCTGAGGGGCTGGGGAGGGTCAGGGAGGTTTCGGGAACCTGGGCAGGGTCACCAAGGAGGGTTCTGGGGGCGCCTGCAGTTGGCGGGTGGGGACTGCGTCTCAGTGGCAACCTGGGCTGCAGGCCAGCACTCACAGGTTGGGGCGGGGAGACTAGGGAAGGGCGCTGTCCTGTGGAGTGAGAGCCAGGAGGTGGCCGTCCCTTGGGGCTTGGGTAGATGGGGCAGAGTCGGGGGCAGGGCTGGGGAGCCGGGTGAAGTGGCCCCTCCCCCCAGCCTCCCCATCCCCCCACAGCCCCAGCCCCACAGCCCCAGGCTCACTGTGCGTGCAGGTGCGGCCCTCCCAGCCATCCCGGCAGATGCAGGAGAAGGAGTCCCCGCTGCCCACACAGGTGCCCCCGTTCAAGCAGGGGTTGGGCAGGCAGCTGCTGTTCTTGGCTGCGAAGTGGGGAGAGGGAGGGGCCTGCTCATCTGGCCCTGGGCAGGCCTGGGTCTCCACACCACACCCCCTACCCAGACGGGGGCAGACAGACCCCGGAGCACAGCTGTGGCCCCCCACAAAAGCCTCCCAACCCAGCATGCCCCGGGGAGCGGCTGCCAGGCGGGGGCCCGTGCCCAGCGTGAGTGGGGCGTTGGTCTGCTCACCGATGGTGCAGGTGCTGCCCTTCCAGCCAGGGGGGCAGGCGCAGCGGAAGGTGTCGCCACTGTCATAGCAGGTGCCACCGTTGCTGCAGGTGTAGGCGTCACACTGGAACTCACCTGCGGGCACATGTGTTGGTCAGCAGGCAGGCCCCAGACCACAGGGCCAGGGTCCCGGCAGGAAGCCCCCCGTGGCAGGGGCCCACGGACACTCACGTGAGTGGCAGGTCTTGCCCTTCCAGCCATCATCACACGCGCAGTAGAAGTCATTGACCAGGTCGTAGCAGCGGCCGCGGCTGTGGCAGGGATCAGGAAGGCAGTCGTTGGGATCTGGGGGCGAGGACGCCGGTCAGCAGAGGGTCACCGGCGCTCAGGGAAGGCTTCAGGGGGAGGAGGCACCAGAGCTGCAGAGCTGGGCCAGGGAGAGGGGGGTGGGGAAGGAGCCCCAGGTAGCAGCAGCCAGGGGAGCCTGGGTTTCTGCCCCACACGCAGCCTTCAGGCCAGTGACCCATCTCGGAGGGGGTTGGGGGCACAGGAGTTTGGGGGAGGCACAGGCCACGGGGGGCTTGGTGGGGGGCGGGCGCCAGCCCACTCACTGGTGTCGCAGAGCTCGCCCTCCCAGCCACTGGGGCAGAAGCAGCGGAAGGTGTCCACCCCGTCGATGCACGTGCCCCCATTGCGGCAGGGCTGGCCCAGGCAGTCATCAATGTCTGTGGGGCGAGGGCGGTGAGCCAGGGTCCCCCAGGCCGGCCCAGCCCCCACCCAAGCCCACTGTCCCAGCCACTCACTCTCATGGCAGTAGGCACCAGTGAAGCCGCTATCACAGACGCAGGAGAAGTTGCCCCCGGGCTGGCTGACACAGTGCCCATGGGGGCCACACACGCCAGACACGCTGGGCACCCTGGGCCCCGCCTCAGACCCGCAGCCATCGATCACTGTGGCAGGCAATGGGCAGGAGTCAGGCCCACCCCGCCCAGGCCCCTCCACCCCCGCCCAATGGCTGCACCCTGCACCTCTGCAGGCCCCGCCTGGGCACGGCTCCCTGGGCACAGAGCAGTTCTTGCCACCAAAGTCATCTGGGCAGGCACAGTAGTAGTCACCCTCCAGGCTGTAGCAGCGAGCACCGTTCTGGCAGGGGCTCGGCTCACACAAGTCAACGTCCACCTGCAGGGCCGGGGGCACGTCTGTGAGAGTCCAGGCCCAGATGGAGACATAGGCCAGGCCTCTAGGTCCACACAAAGGCAGGTCCCTGGCAACCCCCAAGGCCGGGCTCCTGCTCAGCCTGGACGCCCAGGCCCCTCAGCCCTGGGCCGGGCAGTGCCACCTAGGACCTGAAGCTCCCACTCAGCAGAGACCATGTAGAAGCCCTGTCAGCTGGACAAAAATGCCTGTGGGCCTCCAGGCCACCCCCTGCCCTCACCTCCACAGCAGCCAAGCTTCCTCTGCCTCCGGTGGGCAGCATCCAGCCTCAGCCCCCTGCTGGCAGGAAGGCCAGCTCCTGAGCCCCTCACACTGGCAGTCCACCCTCAGAGCCAAGACCGCGGGTCCTGCCAGAGCCAGCCACTGCCACTCTCCCTGGACCCAAGGCCAGAACCCTGCCATGGGCCCTAAGATGCCCACTGGGCAGGGGACCCACCCTCAGCACAAAGGACAGGGCAGCGCAGCCCAGAGAGGCAGGGCGGGAGGGAAGGAGCTGGGCACCAGCTAGGACCCACCAGGACAGGTGTACCGCCCATCGTCAGGCACCCAGCCCTGCCCTGCAGCCTTTCAGACGGGCTGTGTGCTCCGCCCCGTCAGAGCACCTGCCCTCCAGGCCCCAAGGGAGTGGACGGATGAGCACCTGAGCAGCTAGTGACCTGCCGGGGCCCTCCCAGTCCCCCAGGAGGCTCCTCACAACAGGAGCCTGATCCCGAGACCCCGTGAGCCCCAGGCCTGCCCAGCCAGGCGCCTGGGGCTCTGGGGACAACTCCCCACAAGCACCGCCTGCTCACCAGGCCTGCCCCACAGCTCCAGGGTCAGCAGCTGGGGCAGGGCGGCCGGGGTGCAGGCCTCACCTCACAGAGCAACCCGGAGAAGCCCTCGGGGCAGTGGCAGCGGAAGCCGCCAGCCAGGTCCTCGCAGAGGCCGCCGCTGTGGCAGGGGCTGCTGGCACACTGGTCCAGCTCCCGTTCGCAGTGCCGGCCTCCGAAGCCCCGTGGGCACAGGCACTGGTACCCGCTCACCAGGTCCTGGGGGGCAGGCAGGGTGAGCCTCAAGCAGACACCCCATGGCCTCTCCAGCCCCCACGCCCGCCCTCCTCAGCCCCACCTCACCTTGCAGGTGCCGCCGTGCTGACACTGCCCACGACAGTCATTGATGTCTGGGGGCAGAGGAGCGGGCTCAGGGGTGGGGGTTCTGAGCCCGCCCAGCCCTGCCCACCTGCGGCCCACCCACCCGTACTGACTGATGTGGCAGTTGGTGCCCTTCCAGCCCGGGATGCAATCACAGTAATAGCCGCCAATCAGGTTTTTGCAAGAAAAAGCGTTAAGGCACGGCCTCCCTTCACACTCATTGGCGTCTGTGGACGAGACAAGGGGTGCCATGGGGCTCAGGCCCCGTCTGCCCCGCTCACCCATGCCTGATGCCTGCAGCCCCGCAGCACCAGCAGCAGCCGCCGCACACAGCACACAGCCCATGCAACACGCTGGCCTGGGGGGCCCTTACCCAGCTGGCAGGTGGCCCCCACCCACTGCTCGGGGCAGATGCACTCAAAGCCGTCCACCTGGTCCACACAGGTGCCACCGGCCGCACACGGGTTTGAGGCACACTCGTCAATGTCTGCAGAGGATGGAGAGAGGTAGGGACATGGTCCACACAGGGAGGTGGGATGGTGTGGCTGGGTCTTCCTGTCCCCTGTCCTCTAGCCACGACGTCCACCCCACCCCACTCCCAGCCCCCTCGACACCAGGCTGGAGCCCCCAGACACATGCAGGGGCACTCACCAAGTGCACAGGTGGGCCCACTCCAGCCTGATGGGCAGTGGCATTCAAAGCCGGATGGCACCTCATGGCAAGAGCCCCCATTGGCACATGGGTTGGAGGCACAGGCGTGCTCAGCTACAGAACCAGAGTGAGGAGTGGGCGGCGGCCAGGCGCTCCTCCCCACGCCCACCAGGCCCCAGGGCTGGGGGAAGGGGGTGCCCACTGCACAGGGAGGCCAGAGACATGGCCCCCAATCCCCAGGAGCCAGTCCCAGCCTGGCCAGAACCTGACTGGCCAGCCCCCCAACATACCCCGCTCACAGTTCTTGCCCAAGTAGCCATCCGGGCAGGCGCAGTGGTACTGGCCAGGCTCGGCGTTGGTGCACGTGCCCCCATTGGTGCAGGGCTGGTGGCTGCCACAGTAGTTCAGGTCTGGGGGCAGGGGTGGGTGTTCAGGGGACTGGCCTGCCCCCAGGCCCCACCTTCCCTCTGATGGCTGAGCTTTAGGCCCAGTCTCTGCCCCACCACTCCCCAGCTACCTTTGTCACACAGCAGACCACCCCAGTTGGTCTCACAGTTGCACTGCCAGGGCTCCACACAGCTGCCATGCACACAGCCGGGGTATGGGACACACTCGTCACAGAACCTCCCCTGCCAGCCATAGCTGCACCTGGGGGGCAGGGGAGCGAGAGGCCTGGTGAGGCGGCTGAGGGGGCAGGCACAGAGTCACGCAGGCCGCCCCGAGGGCCAGCAGCCTCGGGCCTTTGAACTGAACAGCCCAGAGCCAGGCAGGGGTTACAGCCCCACTGGCCAGCCCCACTGTCACGGGCATTCCCGGCCTCTGGCCGCAGACAGCCAGCCCCAGCTGTCCCGTCACTCCTCCCTGAGCTATTTTGGGACTCACCCCTGAGCTGGGCCCCGAGAGCAGGCGCCGGGAAAAGGAAGGCCCTGCTGGGACCCCAGGGATGACAATGCCAGCTCAGACTGGCTAGGTGCTGCCAGGGCTGGGCAGTAGTGTCTCCCCCAGCAGAGCCCCATACACAGGGCCCATCTCACAGACTGGGATACCAAGGTCCACAGGCTGCCCCAGGTCAGCCCTGCTCGAGCCCGGACTCAGGGCAGTTCCCAGCCCGGAGGAGCTCCGGGCGCACCCTACAGCACATCCTTGAGAGGCCCCTTGGCCCCATGGGCACGACCCCAAGGCCTGGCCCAGACCCGTCCTGTCGGCCAGGTCCTCTCTGTGGGGTCCTCCTGGAGGTGGGCAGGCTGCCGGGGCAGAGCTCGGCCCGACTCAAAGGCGCTGTCCTCAGGGGAGGGGCTGGTGTCCTGCAGCAGACGCCCCTGGGCCCAGTGGGCTGCCTCCAGGCCCCGAACGGGACTCCCAGGTGCCCCCTTCCTAGAACTCTCAGGTCCTGCAGGACGGGAATGACGTCCAGGCCACGTCACTTCCACACCGGCACCCGACACGTGAATTTATTTTTGTAAAAGGAAAGAGCCACAGCCCTTCCTGAGCTACCCTCAAGCCACGCAGCCAGCACCGAAGGAATGTCAGCCCAACTCAGCCATGTGGGAATGGGGAAACTGAGGCTGTGGAGAAAGCTGCCCCAGTGTCCAGTGCAGTGTGCACATGGTGGCCCTCACATGCCCACCCAGAATCCTTCCTCCAGGTGACACAAGGGGACCCACGCTCAGGGTGGGGCTGTGGCATGCTTGGTTCACCCGCCAGAGAGCGCCACAACCCGGCTCAGAGCCTAGACCTGGCAGGTCCCCAGGGGTTCTCAACCTGGGGTGGGGCAGCCCACGCCAGACCCCCCCTTCCCGGCTTCCCCAGCCGGCAGCTCCAGGGGCCTGGGGAGGCAGTGGCAGGAAGACAAGGCCATCTCCGCAGCATCCGGTGGGGGGGTCCCCTCGCTGAAACCTGAGCCCTGAGCTGTTGGCAACAGCTGGCCTCACCCACAAGACCAGGGAGCGGTGGGTGGGGCTCACCTACACCCGCCAATCAGGCCCAGTCTGGACTCCTGCCCCCATCTTCCTGCACAGCCCACACCAGTGGGGGGAGGCTCTCTTCCACCTTCCTCCAGCCTGGGTGGGGACATTCAGGCTGCCCAGCCACTGGCCGCCCAGGGACATGGGTACAGCCGTCGAGGCTGTGCAGTGCACATGGGCCAGGCAAGGACATGTGGGGCTGAAACCCAGGCCCACCGTGCTCACTACCTGTGGACCGGTGTCCCCGGAGCCCCCACGCTCACACCCATCAAACAGGTCGAAGCACAGGGCTGCAGGGGAAGACCCTGCCCCAGGCAGAGGGCCAGCCCCACACCACCTTCTACCACACAGGAGCTGGTTCCTGGGGTGCCCCCTGCAAGACACCAACCTACCCTGGATGGGGTCCACTCTGCTGTGCTGCCTGCACTGCCAGGAAGCCTGCTCAACTTGTCTAAAATCCCAGTGTATGCAACTGACCAGCGGGTGAGCCCCAGCCCTGCTCTGCTGCCTCCTTGCCCCCCGATTGGCCATGGCTGCCCCTCACACCACTTTCCAGGCCAACTCAACCACGGGGCCAGCGCAAGGGTCACCCCCTATCCCCAGCCTGGCTTCCGAGTCAGCTGGCTCCCAAAGTGCCTCCTCTCCAAAGCTCAACACTTGCCATCTGTATACCTTGACCTGCTAGAGGCTGGGACTCACTCCTTGGCCTCCTCTCCTCCTTCCCCCGGCCTCTGGGCTTTAAACACCACCTGAATGCCACAGGGCCCCTCCCTCTGCTCTCAGACATCACCCCCTCCAACGTCATCTGCCTCCTGTCCCCCATCCCCACCTCGCTCATGACAACTCATGTTCTGCGGCTTAGGGTCCCTCCTGACCCCATGCTCTTCCTCTCACCCCTGTAACAAACCCATTCACAAATCCCTGGGCTTCACCCCAGGATGTCTGAAGTGCTCACCCACCTCTCCCTGTCCTGCTGGTTCATCCCCCTCCCTGCCCTCCCCACCCTGCATCCCTGCAGCAGCCTTCTCCTCCCAGCCTCCCGCCTTGCCCACATAGCAGCCACCACGGTTCCTCCTCCCCACCATGCCCGGCTCCAAACCAGCCAGCGCATCCTCTCCTCAGCCCCACAGGCCTCCCGCTGGCTCACCCACCACCCCTGTGGGCAGTGCTGCCATATCCAGCTGCCCTCCCATCCCTTCCTTGCTGTCCTCGTGGGGCTACCGCCATCAGACACACCCCATGCTCAGGATGCACCTCCCCCGCACAGCCCGTGGGAATCACGAGAGCAGAGCCAACCTCAACCTCGGGCGGGCGAGCACCCTCACCTCCAGCAGGGGCTTGGCCGAGGCCACGCTGAGTGAGGTGGGACATGAGGGCAAAGAGGGGACAGGAGGTGACACTCACTTGCACTCCCCAGGCACACTGCATCCCCCGTGGAGCAGGTTACATCCTTGTTTGCACACAGCTGTGGGCAGAGAGGATGGGAGGGGCACAGCTGCAGCCGGCCCAGGCCCGGCACCCGCGCTGCCCACGGCCCTGCCCCCGCGCGGCCCCCGCACCTTCCTTGCACTCTTTGCCCATCCAGCCATCCATGCAGGCCTTGTTGCCGTACTGGTCGCAGGTGTAGTGGCCGAAAAAGTCATTGCGGGGCCGGCAGAACTTGTTGCAGGTGGCGCTATAGTAGTTCTCATCGCAGCGCACGCGGATCTGCAGCTCCAGGTGTGCCACATGGCCGCTGAAGTGCAGGCTCTTCCAGCGGTCCTCCGGGTTGATCATCCCGGCGTGCGACACCCGCTCGATCAGCAGCTCCTCTTGGGAAGGCAGCGGAGTCAGCACAGGCTGGAGAAACCAGCCCAGCTGGGGCAGGTGGGCAGCAGAGCCAGGACAGCAGGGACACCGGCCAGGCCTGGGAAGCTCAGGGCCCAGAAAGGCCCACTCCCCCGGCCACGAGGCCCCACACTTCTGCTCCTACCCAGAGGCAGAGGGTCGGGGAGGGCCCGGCCAAGAGAAGACACGGCCGGCATCCCCACACCTGCGCCCCACTTGGCATGGTGTCCCACCCTCGCCAGCACAGGCGAGGCTCAGCTGTCCTCCCCTCTCTCCTGAACTGGGACTTGCATCTGCCTCGTCTTAAAAGCAAGCCTCCTCTCGGACCCCCGAGACAGGCATGAACCCAGCGACCCAACATCCATCTGAGCTCTGCTTTTTTTTTCTTCCAGAGACAGGGTCTCGCTCTGTCACACCATCACAGCTCACTGCAGCCTTGAACTCCTGGGCTCAGGCAGTCCTCGCTCCTCGGCCTCCCAGAATGCTGGGATTACAGGTATGAGCCATTGGGGGGACGGAGGTGTCCCCAGCTAGTGACACTGGGTACACAATCCCTACGCTTCTGTACAAGTTTGGAATTTTCCATAATAAAAAGTTAATGACCTTACAGACCTCACTTCTCCCACCTCAGCAGGCAAAGGCATGGGGTGCCCCTCTTGCTGGCCCCGTGGGAGCAGGGACCCATGCCCCCAGCCCCGCAGGTTGCCCCTGGTCCGAGTCACCCTGACCATCCCTGGGATTCACAAAGCACCTCTCCACTGGTCCCCTCCTGGCTCTGCAGTCCACCTGCCACACAGCGGCCTGGGCCTCCCACCTCCAGGAGACAGCCGGCATCCTCACAGTGGCCCATGGCCCCCACCCCCAAATGTGGCCTCATGGCCTTTGCACAGGCTGCTCCTCATTCCTCCATGGAAACCCTCTCTGCCTCACCATGGCAGGGCCCTACAGACCTCCACACAGACCACCCACCAGGCCCCACGTGCCAGGACAGACAGGCAGAGAGGAGGCCGTGAAGCCAGAGAGCACCACTCGAGGGTACCCCACTCCATTATGTCACTGGCATGGGCCCCAGAAGAATATGCCCAACAGGAGAACAACATGGGTGAAGCCGGGACTGGGGAAGTGGACATTGTACACACAGCTCTACAAATCACAAACACGGCAGAGCATCCTGGCAGCCAGAGCAAAAAGGGAAACAGCACACAAGATCCTTGGGGTAAGGGAAGGCTTTGTGCCCAGCAGGCAGAGGACCGGGACCCTGGCTACACGCACCCCTGCGGCTGAGGGGAGCCTCCCAGTGCTCGCAGGGAGACCGCGTGGCCTGGGCCTCACTCACCATTCGGGGCGCTGGTGTTGTCCCAGTCCCAGGCCTCCACGATGAGGGTGAAGGAGCGCTGCAGACACGAGGGGGGGCTGTTCAGGTGCCTGAGGCCCCCCACCTGCCGCTGCACCGGGTGGGGGCGAGGCCCAGTGCGCCTGCTCTGCCCACAGGTCTGCCAGGCTCTGGCCTCTCTTCCCCAGCAGGATCCCCTGTATCACCCTCCCACCATCCTCAGGTCACATCTCCTCGGAAGACCCCAAGATGGCCCAGCTTGAGGAAGAGGGGCCGCTCCTCCCAGCCATGCAGGCTCAGGGGCCTGGCTTCGCCCACGGACTCCCGGGGCCCACGCCCGGCCTGCCGAGCCAGCTCGCGTCAGCACAGGGTGAAGGGAAGGGGCTTGGGCGGAAGTGGGCAGAGGGTGGCCAAGGCTGGAGTGGCCATGGACAGGGGTCCAGCGAGCAGCCCGGGGCCAGAGTGTTTTGAGCAGGGACACCCCTTGGTACCTCACTGGGGTGTGACCCACAGTAGGGAATGTGGGGGTCCTGCCATAAGCCAGCCCGAGAGAGACAATGCCCTGTCACCCTGCCAGCTGTCCCTGGTGCACAGGGTGGCCAGGTAGAACGCCTACCAAGAGGCCCCAGGAGAGCTGCACAGGTGCTGCCCCCGTACACAGCAGGCACACGGTAAACAGGCGAACCCCACATACCCGAACAGGAGAAGAGGCAGGAGGGGCCCTGCTGTACAGATGGAGAAACTGAGGCCCTAGAAGCCCTGGGGACTGCCCAGCATGGCCTCAGCACCCGGCTGCCTTTCCCCCTCTCCTCCCAGGACCGTCTGCTCTTGAGCCCCAGCCACTGTGACGGGGTGATGCTGTCAGCTACCACTTGAGCAACTGTACAGCCAGCCCCCTGCAAGAGGCCAACCCAAGCCCGCCTGGAGCAGCCTACAGAGCCCTTGTCGCTCAGAGCACACACTCAGATGGGAGACACCCCCAGAGCACACGCTGGGGACTGAGCCTCTCCGCTCATGGCTCAGCATCAGGCGCCCCTGCAGCCACAGCCATTCAGCACCTCACCGCCCAGGGACCTCACAGCTGCCACAAGCACCTGACCACCTTGTGCCCAGCCCTCGCTCCACCCCGCTGGGGCCTACAGGGCAGAGCTGAGTCTGAGCCCCACCTGGGGCATGGGAGAGCGTCTGGGCAGGCCATCCCAGCCCCAAGGCTTGGCTGTGCTGGGGACAAGCACACGTCCCCAGCAAGGCTACCCTGGGCCATCCTCCCTGGCCCTGCCTCATTTGCCCAGCCCAGGCCAGGCCCTGGCCCTCCCAGGACTTCTCAACTTCTCCGAAGGCTGTGCCCCCACCTGCCAGCCCCACCCCTGCCCAACCTGCTGCCTGCCACACCCAACACACTCACAGCCTTGGGCACCTTCTCCTGGTCCCTCAGCCTGCGCCTCCAGCTGTCAAGTGTGGACACCTCAGGCCCATGACACTTGTCCACCCTCGGCTTTACTCACGGCCAGGCCTACACTAGAGACCTTCCCCCGGGCACCTGCCTCCCAGACACCCTGGGGACGACCACAGGGCCTCACCTCCACCTGGGTGCACAGGCTGGAAGCGGGAGCCATCCCCAGCCCCCTCCTTGAACCCTCCCTGGCCACATGGGGCTGTTGCCAGGCCCTCAATCCCAGCTCTACGTCTCCCTTAGATTCGGTTCCCTGTCCCTGCCACAGCCATCCCTCAGCTCCTGCCCTCCTGCCAGCCAGCCTCCCAGCATGCCCACCCACTGCGTGGAAGGCCACCCTCCCCTGGCCGAGTCCTGCCCCACCTCCTGGGGACAGTGGCAGCACCCAGCTCCCTCCTGGCTTCACCTGTTTGCTTCCTTTGTTCATTCACTTGTTCACACATCGAGTGTGCAGCAGGCACAGTTCTGCCACCAGGAGTGACAACCTGCGCCCTGGTGGGGCTCAGGGGAAAGCAGTGGGGTGGAGGCACCAGGGCAGCCCTCAGAGAGGATGACTGACTGCAGAGTGAGCATCCCAAGCAGAAGGAACGAGGCCCACGGCTGGGCACGCATGGCCTACGGGACAGAGTGGGGTCACACCACATGGGGCCAGACCCTGGCACACTTCGTCACTGACGTTCAGCAAGATGGCTGGCTGCTGAGGTCTGCGTAAGGTCTGAGGCCACCGGGGCTTCAACAGTGGCTCTGGCCACTGGATGGGAACCGGCAGGAGCAGGGAGCTGGCAATGGGCCCAGGGCAAGAGGATGGGGCCAGGGTGGCCGGAGACCCCTACTTATAGGGCAAGCCCACCAGCCAGGGCAGGCAGAGGAAAGCCCAGGTCTGGCCTCCAGCAGGGAACAGGGAGCTCCCCCCAGCTCCCAGGAAACCCCACGCCAGCTATTCAGGTAGGATTACTGCCACCTTCGCCCGAGCCCAGGGCTCTGGTTACCTGCTCCCACAGGGACGTGCGCTTGCCCGCCTGCCCGCCCGCCTGCCCATGAGGGCCCCACCGCCCGCCAGCTGGGGTCCCTACACCTGGACGGCAGGAAGTCATCCAGAGAGAACCTGAGCCGGCTGGCGGGGTGGCACCTGCACACCTCACCCCACCTGCTGGCCCTCCCGGTTCATCTCCTTCCCCAGCATCGGCACCCCTGCAGCCACAGCCATTCAGCAGCTCACCACCTCAGGACTCAGTTTCCTCCCCTGTCAATAGCAACCTCTCATCCCTGTCCTTCCTGCCTGGTGGGCCGTGGTCTGGGGCAGGGCTCTGTCAACCCCAAATACCTACAGAACAGCAAGGACAATAGGACCTGGGCTGGACAGGGAAGGTGTCATGCCATTCTAGGGATGGGGCTGGGGGCTATGAGTCCATGGGGGCTGGGTAGACTGGGGGACTGGGGCAGGTCCGAGAACCACCCCCGCCCAGGCTCCCCGCAAGCAGGTGGAAGAGCTGTTCCCTCCTCCCAGGCCAGCCCACTGGGCTGTCCACCTGCCCAGCCCCTGGAAGCCCACCCGGGGGGAGGCGTTCCTCCCTGGGGGCCCTGCCACGCCTCTCCCCACAAGCCTGGCCTGACGGACCCCACTGCACAAGGAGAGCCCCACCCGACTACATCTCCTCACCCTCCACCTGCCTGCTCCCCAGGCCACACAGGGAGAACGAGGCAGCAGCTCAAAGATGTGGAAAAGGCAGACGAGGGACCAGATGTACCACACCTCACAGTCCAGGGTGCCCCACGCCCCAGGCACCCCTGTCTAGGGCACCTCGGGGTCCAGGGTACCACACACTCAGGGCACCCCACATCTAGGGCACCCCAGGTCCAGGGCACCCCACTGCCCAGGCCAGCACAGCCTCCTGAGCCTGCTGCCCCAGGGCCAAGGCTCCAACCTGGTTTCTTTCCCTCAGCATCCTACAGCAACCACCCGGCCCCCCCACAGAGCGCAGCGCTTGGTACAGGCCTCAGGAGCTCTAAGCACAGATACATTTCCTGAAACCTGAGCTTCTGAGAGGCCCAGGCCTTTGCCGCCATTGTCACCCGAGGGGGAGGGGGAGGGGGAGGATCCCCCCCGCCCCCAGGCCCCAGGGCCATAGCAAGAGAAGCAGACCACAGTCCCACCCCACATGGGAACCCAGACCCATATGCTCCACACCAGAGACCAGCCAGGTCCCTACCTGGGTGTGCCCCACCCAGCCCCTCTAGGCCGGGCCCACTCATAATGAACAAGGTGGTGGCCCAGGGTCTCTAAGCATCTCCTCCCACTGACCGGGGATTGCTGCAGCAGAGCCCAGGGTAGAGCGGATCCCAGTCACCCCCAGCTCAGGCCAGGGGTCTGGAGATAGGGATGCCACTCGGGCCTCCATTCTGGGGACAGAGGCCCTGCTCAGGCCTCCATTCTGGGGACAGGGACCCTGCTCACGCCAGGGGCCTGGGCACGGGGACCCCACTCAGGCCTCCATTCTGGGGACAGGGACCCTGCTCATGCCTGTGGTCTAGGGATAGGGACCCCAGTTTTCCTGGGGTCAGAAGGCTGGGGACCCTAGCTGGCACCTGGGATTACAGAGATCCTTGTCTCCCCACCACAACCTCTAGCTCAGGCCCTGGCCTGGCTCCCTATGGAACCCCTCACTGGCCCAGCCCACACTCCCCCCACCAAGACCCCACAGAGCTGCCTAAAAGGGCCCCCGAGAGCCACAATCCCCTCCAGCCCCTGCTGCAAACCCTAGCACACTGCAGTCGCTCCCCTGCCTCCCCCTCAATCCCCCCTGCCTCCTGGGAGCCAATTTGCCCAGGAAGTGACAGCCCCCGTGTCAAAGACTTGAGCAAGACTCCCAGCATGTAAGGCAGGCAACCAGCATGGAGCAAGGCAAAGCCTGCCCTGACTTCCCCAGACAAGACCTCTGGTCCTACCGGGAAGGTGTGGGCAGGACAGGGGAGTGGGCCCCCAGTGTGCAGAGGGGAGGCCCTGGAGGTACGGTGGGGAGGTAAGGAGGAGGCCAGGGCCACAACAGCCCCAGCCCCAAGCTCAGGAGGAAGCAGAGAGGCCTCGCACCTCACACCTGCCAAGGTGTGCTCAGGTGACCCCAGGAGCAGACCCCTGCCAAGCCCCTACTTGTGTCCATACCCCACCAGACACCCCCACTAGCACTCACAGCCCTGAATGGCTGCAGAGCCCCCCAGCCCCCTGCCCCCCTTGGCAGGGTAGCCCTGTTCTGAACCCCCACTCCCCTCCCTTGCCCTTATGCTGGATGGCCAGTGGGGGAGGAGGGATTGGGTGGGCGCCTGAGCTCAGAGCCCTGCAGTCCTCCAGCTTCATGAGGCCCCAGTAAAAAGGCACCACCTCACCCATTTCACAGGTGAGGAGAGCCAGGCCCTAGAACCTTCTGGCAGCCCTGGACCTCAGGTGTCCTGAACTGTCAGACACAGGGCCCCCCCACCTCACCTCTCCCCCACAAGCCCAGATCCGCATGGGGACCGCGCTCCACACACAGCTCCTTCAGGAGCCAGCGTGCACACGATGGGAACACATCTGCCTCCGAGGCCCATGGCTGGGCTCCCAGGCTCCTGGACACCAGGAGGGGGCCAGCTAGGCAGGCGCAGTCTGCAGCTGGGCCCTCTGAGGGGTGGAGCCCTGGCTGCACAGTCACAGCCAACTGCTGCCCACCCTGCTCCTCCCCCAGCCAGCAGGGGCTCCCCTGAGCCCACTACCCACCAGGCCCCGGAGGAAAGCCCCCTGCTTCCCCATCCGAGGGCCCCACTCCTCTCCAAACCCTCCAGGGTCACCTGCTACACCCACAGAGCACTCACGCTCACACATGCACGTGGGCGAATGTAGTGTCTGTCTTGCTGGTTACAGGTCAGGCATCAGGGCCAAGCCAGGGTGACACCAACCTCCTGGGGAGCCTCTGGAGGTGCGGCCAGGAGAGGAGGGCAGCCCCCACACCCAGGCAGCCTACTGGGAGGGGGCTCTCCACCTCTCCACACCTAAGACCCTGGGTCCACCCGCTTGGGGAAGCTGACCCTGAGACCAACACACAACAGCATCCACAGGTCATAGACAGCACAAAGACCCCGGCCCCCTGAAACCAGGTCAGGGCACAGAGGGTGGCCTCGGTTACCAGCACAGGTCAGGGGCAGGAGGGTCACTCCTGAGTTGGGGGGTGGCAGAGGTCCGTGCAGAGCCGAGACCCCCTTCGTCCTCCTTCCACAAGACCCTCCTCACACCCCTGCTCCAGGGAGCCCAGGAGTCTGTGCCGGTCCTAGGCAGGACCCCACCCCACCCTCCCAGCTGAAGTCCCCCCATCATTTCCCAGGGAGTCTGGACACCGGAAAGTCCTTGCTTTCCCCAGTCATAACCAAGCACAGGTTCCAAACGCACCCCAGCTCATGGGATGGAGCTGGACTTGCAGCAAGCCGGGGCAGTGTGGCCGCGGGGCTGCCGCCGACAGAACGGAAATACCAGGGTGCTGGCATCACTGCGCCAGTTCCACGCCCGGCAGCCAGGCCACACATCAGGAGAGGAGAAACACCAGGGCTGCTCCCCAATGCACCGATACTGCCACGGCCCCAACTCCTCACCTGGGACAGGCTGCCTGCCCCCTCCTGGGGCATTTGAGGGGATCAGCTGCGAGCAAGAGGGACGGAGGCAAGCCGGCTCCAAGACCCAGCGCCCAGACCCCAAGGAAGGCAGAGCCCTGCCTCGGCCCATCCCACACCCAGGCCGGCCGGCTGGTGGGGCAAAGAGCCACGAGGGACACGCGTTGGCCCGCCACATTCCTCCAAGGCCTCCCTGCCCCCACACCCCCTGCTGCCAACTCGAGCAGAAAACACATCCTCAGGTAGCGATTTGGAGCTGTGCTGGCTCAGGCCCAAGTGCAGATGACAGGCTGCAGGCCCTGCTCAGACCTGCCTGCTGCACCGCCGTGGGGGCGAGGGACTGGGCTCATCCTAACTGCCCCCCCATGCCTACCCCTGCCTTTTCCACCTCAGGGACACATTCCCTACCCTGAGGCCCTGCAGTCAAGGGATACCCAGCCAGGCACTCAAGGGTAGGAGGTACGGCCAGAGGGGCCGAGGCCAGTGTCCCTCTACAGACGGGAGCTCAGGAAGGGGTTAGGACGGAGCAACAAGCAAGGCCGCCTGGCCAGGCTCAGCAGAGGTGCGGCCTAGGCAAGGTCCCAGCCCCCCACAGGGGAAGCCCTGCTGGCCCAACCTTGGCTGGGCCTGGCCCTGGTTCCCAGTCTCTTTCAGGACCAGGGTACCAGGTGGACACTCTCTTGTGCCTCTCACTGGCTGGGCCGGCCAGAAGTCCTCAACCAGAAGGATGGGCCCTGGGGTCACTGCCTGGCATCCTGCTCCATCTACCCACTTATCACAGGCCTTCAAGGCCACGTTGCCAACCCATGGCTCCCCCAGGCCCACACTGGCTGCCTGACCTGTTCCTCCTCACCACTGTCACCCAACTCCAGGCCGGCAGCACTGCCACCACGTAGGTAGGTAAGGGCCTTGAGCACCAGCGCCAGGCCCTGCTTCAGAAAGCAGTCAGGCACGAGAGGCCCGGGCCTGCCCACCCCAGGCCTTGGAACTGCCCAGGCGTGCCACAAGCGGACAGTCAAGGGACACCCAGCCAGGCACTCGAGGCTAGGAGGTGCCTGGGGTGCCTGCCTACCCCTGGATGCTGATCCCTACTCCCACCAGCATGCCCAGGCCCAGGGCTCCTGCCTGACTGGCCAACCCCCAAGGGAGGGCAAAGGCACCCTTGACTCAGCTTCTATCCCTCCAAAAAACAACAGAGCCAAAAACCCACAAATGGGATGATGCCACAGAGGGTCACAGCACCAGGGACCCGCTGTTTCGTCTCCTGGGGGATTCTGAGCCAGCAGCAGGGCTTTCGCCAACACTCAAGCATTAGACCCCCTCCCCCGGGCCCAGGTCCCACGGCGCCTGCCCTTGCCCTCGGGCATCCAGGAAACTTCGGGGCGGGCATAGGCTGGCCGCGGGCCCGGGGCAGCTCCGCCGGGGCCTGCCCCAGACCAGCCCCAGCACGCGCGGCGCACATGCCTCCGCGGCCTGCCCGGGCCGGGACGCCTCCCCTCGCCTCCCACCCAGACAGACACGCGCAGAGCGACGCAGGCACACGCCGCGGGCCCCCGCCGCCCCGCCCCCGCCGCGACCCCGCGCCCGGCCGGCCCCGCGGCCCCCCGCGCGCCCACGTGGCCAGGCGCGGACCGGGCCCACAGAGCACGCGCCCCCGGCCGGCCCGCCGCGCGGCGCCCCCTGCCGGCCCCGCCCGTCTGGGCGCGCGCGGCCCGCACGCAGGGCCCGGCCGCAGGTGCTGGAGAGGGCGGCGGACCGCCGCGGGGCAGGGGCGGGCGCCGGGGCGCCGAGGGATGGGGAGGGTTGGAGCGCGGGGGATGGGGGCGCACGTACCGGCCAGGCGAACTGGAAGGGGATGACGACGAGGCCCGGGTCCTGGTCGCCACTAGCCCGGGCCCGCGCCCGCGCTCGGTCCCCCGCAGCGCCCGCCGGCGGCAGGTAGAAGGAGTTGCCGCCCAGCACGGGCGTGGCGCCGTGGCCGTAGCTGCAGGGCCCCGTGGGCGTCACCTTGGCCTGGTACTCCTTAAGGCACACGCGCACGTACGTGTCGCACTCGTCGTGGCCGCAGCCCCCCGCGCGCGTCGTCCGGCCGTCGCCGTCACAGCAGGCGCCGCTCAGCAGCTCCCCGTTCACGTTCCGCAGCGCGCTCAGCTGCAGCTCGAAATAGCCCATGGGCCGCGCCGCCTAAAAATAAGGCAGCGGGAGAGCGGAGGGAGGCGCGGGCCGGGGTCGGCGGGCCGGGCGCCCTGGGTGGGGGGAACAGGCCCCGCCACCCTGCCCCCATCCAGCCGCGCCCGACCGGAGCCCCCGCCGCGGTGCGCAGCCTCGAGGGCTCCTGAGGGGCGGCAGCTGCAGGCGGTGTCCGCCCGGCCCCGAGGGGCCGCCCGGTGCGCCCTGTCCGAGCCCCCCGCCGCCACCGCCGCGGCGTCCCGCTCACCTGCACCCAGAGCGCCAGCAGCAGCAGCAGCCGCCCGACCAGGCGCCCCCGGCCCCGCGCCCGCATCGCCGCCCCGACCCCGCCCGGCCCCGCCGCCGCCGCCGCCGCCGCGCCGCCGCCTGCGCCCGGCTCCGGGCCGCCGCGCCGGCCTCCCAGCGCCCGTCCGCCCGCCCTCCGAGCGCCGGCAGCGGCAGCGGCAGAGGCGGCGGCGGCGGCGCGGGCGGGGTCGAGCGCAGCGCCGCGGCGCGCGGGCCTGGGCGGCGGGCGTGCAGGGGCGGCGGCGGCTCCGGCTCGCTGGCGGCCGCGCTCTGGCGGCCCGGCCCGGCTCCCACCCGGCAGCAGCGGCGGCGGCGGCGGCGGTGGCAGCGGCGGGTCCCGGCCTCGGCTCTGCGCGCCCGCGCTCCCAGCCCCGCAGCCAACAAGTTCGGGACGAGACTGACAGCTCGCTCGCCCATTCGTCACCCGCGCACCTGCATATGCATGAGGGGGCGGGGCCGCGCCGCGGGGTGGGGCCGGGGGGGGCCGGGGGTGCCCCCGGCTTTAAAAGCGGCGGAGGGCGCCGCCTGCCAGCGTACGGGCCCGGCGGGGCGCAGGGCGCAGGGCGGCGGGGGCTCCGCTATCACCTCCGCCCGAGCCCGGCGAGGCGGGGGCCGGCGCTGCAAAGCCGCCTCTCTTCCTCCGCCCGAGTTCCCGCCGGGTGTCAGGAGCCAGGGGGTGGGGCGCCCCCTGAGGTCTCCGCCGCGGTCCCCTCCCATCAGTGCGCCGCCGCCGCGCTCCTCGCTGTCCCAGAGGAGATGCCGCCTCCGGCACAAATCAGGGCTCGGCCCCCATGCGGGGCGGGCGCAGCCCCGGGACCAGAGCCGGATCCAGCCCCTCGTGCGCGGCCCCCCGCCCCAGGGAATCTCCCCCGCTCTGCGCCGCTCCTGTCGCCTCCACGCCGGCTGCAGGGGGCGCTGCTCTCCTCCAATGCCCCGGCCCTCCCCTCAGCAAGGCGCCGGTCGAGCAGCCAGTCAACAAATGCTCCTCGGTGCAGGTGCAGGCTGTGTGCCAAGGTTGGCACTGGCGCGAAGGTCGCCAGGCCATGCCCTCGAGGAATGCCCAGGCCACAGGTCCAGGCTTGGGGAGCAGGGGCCGGGAAACAGGTGGACAAAGGCTGCTAGTGCATGTCCTGAGGGCTGCCCAAAGAGGATCCTCCTGCTGCCCTGGTCGCCAGGCCGCCAGGCCCCCAAGCCCCACCCCTCTGCAGTCACCTCATTGCCCTCTCCCTAGGTGACCACACTGCTCCTCTGCGGGGTCAATACCAAGGGCACCTTGTCTCCAAACAGCACCTCTCCACTGAGCAGGGCTAGTGGTCACCTGGGTGGTTAGAGATCCACATTCAATCCAGAGGGGTCCTCCCCCGCACACACACACACAATAACTGAGCTGTCTTCTCTCCCCCTGCCTCCTCTGGCTAAACCTGCCCGGGGTCTGAGTGCTGGCAGTGCAGCCCGCTGCCTGGAGCAAGTCACTGCCACCATGAGGCTGAGGGTGGGGCTGGGGGTGGGGCACTGGAAGCCTTCCTGGAAGAAGAGAGCTTTGGAGGCACAGGTGCCGGCCATGTTCAGGGGCTGGGGATGGGGCAAGAGGAACGCAGGCACACAGGCACTACTCTCTCCCCCCAGAACGTGCCAGGGCGGCCTGCATAGAGAATCAATGCCCGGAATGCCCCCCACACACGGGGGTCACCTGCCTCACCCCTGTTTAGCAGTCCCCTCCAGAACCCAGGCCTGCAGGATCAGCTGGAGGTGCGTCCCCCATAACCACCTCACTGGCTCTGCTCACTCAGAGAGGCCCCGCCACCACCTGCACCCCGTGGGGTCTAGAGGCGGGTAGGCTGGGTGGGGGTTAAACACAAGCCAGGCACAGCCACACACAGAGACCCCCATCAAATATGGGAATTCGAGCAGTGTTCAGAGCCTTCCTGTTGCTTTCTGCCTGCAGGTGGAAGGGTTCCCCGTGTAGATGCCTCCTCTCCTTAGCTTTGGCCAGGGGGCAGGTACTCAGGAGAGGGAGCCCCCCAGCTCCAGAGGCCCGGGGCTCTGTCCCTGCCTGTGTTCACTGCCCCATTATCCAGGGATGCCCTGGCGCCTCTAGTAACAGACCGTAAGGCCAAAACAGATGACAGAACCAGGGCAGGGGCCGTGCTAAGACCCAGAGGGTGCCAAGAGTCAGGCAGGTGAGAGCTGAGAAGGGCACATGTCAAGGCCCTGGGGACAAAGGAGCGTGACCCCAGTAAGGGCCTGTGAAAGGACGCGGCAGCCCACAGGGGCCATGAAAGCAGCTGAGCTGGGGTGCGCTGCAGCGACTTACATTTTCACAGAGACCCCGGCTGTGGGGAGGGCAGGGCTGAAGAGGGGGAATTCCAGCGTAAGAGATGGAACCCAGGGAACAATCCCTCCAAGGGCCCCTCCCTCGTCCACCCCCCAGCTTCCTGCTCTCGGCCAGCTGCGGGAGGAAAGGATGGAACAGGCTGGTTCATTCAGCGGAGTGGCTGACTGATGGCACATTACGTGCAGCCAGTTCCTTGAGCCACTGCATTTCAGCCGAGGCTCCCCGGCTCAGAGCCTGTCAGCTTGGACCTCCAGGCAGGGCTCTCTCCACCTGGAGACTCAAGCTCAGCCTGGCAGGGCCTGCTGCCTCGCTGGAGCCCTGCCAAGCTTGGGAGGTGGGGGTCTGGCCCCATCCGCCTCCCTCCAGGCCCTTTGAGTGTGAGACCTGGCTCCCCATGGCCCAGGGCACCACCCGAGGGGCACAGAAGCCCCCTCCCTCGCAGGGTCCCCTTCTCCTCCTTCCTCCCAGAAGCACAACCTGGACCTAATGCTGTCCAGGAGAGGGTCAAGGTCAGGAAGGTGGCCACGCCTGCCCTCAGGGAGGAGGTGGACATTGGAGGCACTGAAGAGGGGGACCCTTCCTTCCTGGCATCCTCTCCCTGCAGGGATTTCTGCAGCCCTTGGGCCAGAATTGCCAGAGCCACCTGGGCCCTTCGAGTGAGCTCCCAGAGGCAGCAGTGGGACCTGTTGGCCCCACACAGATTTCAAACAACTCATCTGCCTCCCTGGTGCTGTACCTTGCTGGACTCAGAGGGTGGGGTCCAGAGGGCGCTGGGGCTCCAGGCTCAACCCTCACCAGGCCAAGCTGCCCCACCTCTTCCAGGAAGGGCCCCCATCATTGTCCTGGGGCCCAGGGGGGTCACAGCACCCCTCAGCCTCCCAGCCCCACCTTCCCCCCAGCTGCCTGAGCCCCCCAAAACCAGAAGCTCGCATGCTCTGTGGGGGTGGTGTTCAGCTTGTGCTGCAGAAGGCACAGGGTAGGGGTCACTCAGCCTGACCAGGGGGCACTCCTGGAGATCAGGCAGGGGACCAGGCTGCCAGGGGTTTGGACAGAGCCACAAGGCTCAAGAGTAAGCTATGCTTCCGCCCGTGTCCTGTGGTGCTAAATATAGCAGACAGGGAGGGGAGTTTCCGGTTACAGCCCCCCCATCCCTCCCTCCTTGCCGGGAAATCAATGCCAGCTCCATTAGGCCTGGCAGCGGTGCCTGCTGACCCACCCATCAGGCTCCAGAGCAGAAAGAGGGGTTGGACTGCACCCAATCCAGGTACCCTGTGCCCTGCCCCCTGCCCACCATCGGTCCCTCCGAGGCAGTGGGCAGCACCTGCAGGTCAGCCCAGAGGGGCAGGGGAACTCGAGGCAGGCATCACACAGGCTGCAAGCACGGGAAGCACAGTGGGGTGGCAGTGGGCTGGCAGAACTCCTGTCCCGAGAATACTGTCCTGTGAATGTCCTTCTGGGGCCTCCTCTGGGCAGGGTGAAGCTGGGGCTGGCCAGGACCCTGCCACAGCACAGCTCTTGGACACCCCACACACCTGAGGGCCTCTCCCCAGCAGCCCTGTCACTGGCCTGGCCTGGTGCTCACGGGCCCCACCTGGGCCACAGCCAGCATTTGCATACAGGTGGTGCTGCCGCCTTTGTGGGCCCCTGCAGCACAGCCTCCTTAGGGCAGCCTCAAGTGCCAGGCCCACCTGGGAGCTGTCCAACACCACACTGGGTGAGTACCAGGGGGCAGTCCCTGCCTCCTTGCCCAGGGCGCCACCCTGCAGGGGACAGAAGGCCCTTGCCTTGCAGGGTCCCCTTCTCCTCCCTCCTCCCAGGAGCCACAGCCTGGACCTAATGCTGTCCAGGAGAGGATCAAGGTCAGGAAGGTGGCCACGCCTGCCCTCGGGGAGGTGAGAGGGATATGCTCAGCAGCAGGGCAGGAGGGGAGGAGCTGGGGCCCCCCTGCTCCATCACACAAAGCACCTGCCTGCCTGAGCCCAGCCTACTCGGGGCAGGGGAGTGCAGGAGGGCAGGAAGACCTCGGCCCAGCGCTAGGAGCCCCACGCCATCTCAGCAGGAGCCAGAGGCAGCATGCCCTCCTTCCACCCCAAGCGCTCTGGGGACCTGGAGGGCAGCTCTAAGCTGCATGCATCTCACACAGCCAGACCCTCAGGAGCAGCCAGAGGGCAAGGCCAAGGGCATGCAGGGCGGGGTGCTCCAGGACTTGCAGGCCACACCACACACAGGCCAGCCGAGCCCCCAGTCTGGGGTCCTGGGCAATGCTGAAGCAGTCTGCAGAGTGCCTGGGGCACGGCCTGGGCTAGGGCCACGTCAAGACTACTGGCCCTGTGCCCCCACCATGTGCCACAGGGCAGGGGTGCACTCTCTGCAACGTGCAGCCTATAGAGCTCTCCCCACCTCCTCTTCACTCACCAGGGCGAGGGCAGGTTGTGCCACCACTCCTGGGGACACAGCTCATTCCATAACCCGGTGACCAGCAGGCCGAACCCCAGGCCTGCGGTGCTGCCCTCTCTGAGTGCCTGGCCTGGCAAAGCCCTGGGCCCACCCGTCCCTGCGGAGAGAGAAGGCCCAGCCTGGCCACATGCGGCCCCAACTGGCCCGCGCTTAGTCCTGTGCTCCCTGACAGATGCCTGCATGGCCACGGCCAGAGGCTCCTGCTGCAGTAGAGCTGGGGCGCCCACAGAGCCTACTGTGCCCCAGGGCTCAACTCAGGGAAGAGCCACTCCCCGCCCCCGGTCCTCTTGAAGCCCCTGGTCACAGCTGGGAGCCGGTGCAGAGGCTGGAGCTGCGCAAGCCTTTATTGGGTCCACAGGGTTGGGGGCTAAGTGGCCAAGACTGGCCTCTGCCTAGGCCCCCTGGAGTCTCACTGGAGACCCAGGGAGGGGGCCACCTGGCTGATGAACCAAGAGATGCCAAAGATAACTCCGAGGGTCTTGGGGATGTCTGGGTCATCCGCGAAGGCCTGGGCACCATCCAGGGGCAGTTGCACAACCTCGATGAGCTCACCCTCTTCTGCCAGCCCTCCGCCCGGACCGCTACGCTGGGCGTCTGTCACCTCTGCGTAGAACATGGTCTGTCTGGAGCCAGTCAGTCCCACTCCAGACCTACAGGTTGAGACAAGGTCTGTTGGGCCACCCATGGTGGCCCCCCCAGCTACCCCTACCCCTTGCACAGACCCTGGACCCCTCCACTGCACTCCTCCCAGCCCTCTGGTTGGGAGGACTCTGGGATACCCAATCCCATGCCAGATTCTCCTTGAGGGGGAGAGACCTACGAACATGGGGGGTATCCCTTCCGTGATGAGGTTATGTCAGACCAAGGAGGGTTTTGCAGATGTGATTAAGGACCCTGATCAGTTGACTTAACTCAACAGAGAGTCTCTTGGGTGGGCCTGACCTAATCAGGTGAGCTCTCATGGGAGGTTTTCAAGGTCAGAGATGGAGAAATTCAAAGAGGCTATCCTGCTGGCCCTGAAGACGGAGCAGCCCTCCATGCTGGGAGGGCCACAGGTTAAGGGCCTGCAGGCAGCCTCTAGGAGGTTGAGAGTAGCCCTGGCCAACATTCAGGAAAAAGATGGCCCTCACTGACACTGCCACAACCATGTGAGCTGGGAAGAAGACCCCACGCCCCGGCTGAGAGCACAGATCTGGCTGACACCCTGATGGCAACCTGGCAAGGCCCAAGCAGAGGACCCCACTCACATGCAGACCCCTGACCCCCAGAAACTGTGAGGTTGCCAACAGGTGTTGTCTGAAACCACTAAGTCTGTGGCAGGCTGTGCCACAGCACAGACACCTCAGTCAGGCGCCTGTCCCCACTTCTGCTGGGCCAGCCACACCCTGGCCCACATGGAGGGCTGCCGGGGAGGTGAGGACAAACCCAGCAGGCCTGGCACAGCCTGGGCTATGAGGGCTCCCCCCTGGGCACGTACAGGGCTGGTGGCAGCATGTGCTAAGGTGGCCTGGTGTGGCATGGGGTGGCAGTGGGGGCCCAGGCCCAGGCCCAGTGGTCCAGGCTGGAGAGGGGGGAGAGGAAGTCCCCTCCCTCAGTGGGCAGTGGCCGGAGGAGCAGCAGGGAGCCAGGAGGCACCCAAGCCAAGGGCATCAGCCCAGAGGGGTGAGCAGAGGGCCACAGTGGTGATGGCTGGCCACAAGGACAGGGCAGCAGGGGGCTAGGCTGGATTCCAGAGTAGGAATGGGTGGGCCCAGTGTGGATTTGGGGAGAAGGAGGAACCAACGGGTGTCTGGGGAGATATCAGGGATGAGGGAGCCCTGGTTCCCCCCAGGAGACCGACCCTGGCCCAAGGGCTGCCTTGCCCTCCCATCCTTATCGCCCAAGAACCCTTCCCGACGACCCATTTCCAGCTGCGCCTTTGATGGAAGGGGTGAGTCAGTGGGGTGTCCAGTCCCGTCCTATGCTTGTGTTCCCAGCCTGTGGCCCAGACCAAGAGGAACATGCCCAGCAAGGCTGCACAACGCCTCCCTCATGGTCCTAATCTCACGTCCCTAGCTAAGTGCCCTGGGCACTTATCACCTGTGACTGGCAGGTGAGTGGCCTGGCTCACCTCCAGGGCTATAGACAGGGAGCCACAGGCCTGCTACAGGGTGGGTGGGCCCCACTGTCTGTCCAGCCCCCGTGAGGCCTACGGGGGCAGGTGCCTTGCCCTCTACTCAGCACCACCTCCAGTCCTGCCTCCCCAAAGCCACACCCTCCTCTCTAAAATGCAAGCCTGAGCAGGATGCTCACTGCCCAGAACTCTCGTTGGCTCCCTAGCACCCTCGGAATCAGGCCACAGCCCAGAGGCCCTGCCTGAGAACCACTGCAGCCAGGGCTGCTGGACCACTCATCCTTGAGTCTTTGCCATGCAGCCCCTCCGCCGGGACTCCTCCCCAGACTCACCCCCCCCAGGAGGACCCTGACCCCTCCTGGGCACCTCCCACTTGCCCTCCATCCCAGCCTGCCCCACAGCCCGCCCACTGGCAGAACCTCTGGCAAGGTCAGGCCCCTCGGATCCTCCCCACCCCCAGCACTGTGGGCCAGGAGGTTGGGGCACAGGGGCCGGCCCCAGGGTGGACACCTGTAGAAACCCAAGGCCTGCCCCTTCACGCCCCAGACAGTCAACCCTTTGGCATGGAAATCCCGCCTTTAACATGGAGCCCACCCCCTGCCCAGGGTCCTGGGCCGCTGAGCAGGAGGGCCCCACGCTCAACACCGAGTGGCCTGTGTGCTGGGCTGACAGGTGGCAGAGAAGCCCTGGCCTTCACCCAGGGGAGGAGGGGTCCCAGCCCCCGCAGAAGGCTGCTAGGGGCTGGTGCTCACTTTGTGGGGGCCACTATGAGACTCTCCTCCTGCTCCCAGACCTCAGCTGGAGTCAGAGACCCATCACGATGTCCCTGGGATAGGGGACAGGCTTCACCCCAACATCCTGTCCTGGGAAGGTGACCCCAGCTGACGGGCCTCATGGGGGCGTGAGTAGGGGTGGGGACACCTGAGCTTTGGTGAGGGCGGGGGCTGAAGCCCAGACTCCAGGCCGTACCTCATCCTCCCTCCCCGGCCCTCGCCTTCCCCTCATTCCTGAGCCACCATCTGAGAACAGAGCTGTGACTCACCCCACCCCCAGCGCCCGGTGCTTAATCCCGCAGGAAGTGGAGGCATCTGTCAGCAGCAGCTGCCACCCGGAGGCCGGCCCCACACGGCTAGGGGCTGCAGGGTGGGGGCACGGGCCGAGCTTGCTCCAGAATGAGCCCCGAGAGCTCTGGGTTCCGGCCTGGCTTAGGATCTGAAGCACATTCTGTCCAACCCTTCCCCAATGCCATGTTGAAAACAAGAAGGAATCCGTCCTGCTTACATACCCCCGGAGACGGGGTGCTCACTCTCTCCCAGGCAGCCTGCCCCATTCCGTGGACCATGCAACAGCAGGACACTCTGCCCCAGCCCACTGTCCCACCCATACACTGCAGGACCATGTGCCCAGCCCCACTCACCAGTACATGGCAACCAGGCGCAGATCAGAGGGGGCGAAGCGGTAGCCACACTCCTCCCAAGCCTCCTTGCAAGCCACTTCCTCCAGCGAGAGCCCAAGCTGGTCCACAAGGCCGGCACAAAGCTCAAACGTTACCCCCGCCGAGCCTGGCAGTGCCGGCTGCAGCTCCCGGGGCCTGTCCTGGTCCACAGCTGCCAGGGACCCTGGGAAGCGGCGCTCCACCTCGCCCGCATACACAGCTGGTCAGGAGAAGGGCAGACCATGTCACAGCCGTGTGGTGGCCACCTCCTCATGATTGGCTCTGGGCCAGACCCCCTTGCAGGGCCTCAGTTTCCCCTGAAGTCCCTCCCCACATTTGCATTCAGACCCTCAGGACCACAGGGGCCTGGGGGTGACCCGGCAGTTCCCCCTCCCCACCCCGGCTGGCCTCACCTGGCCGGAACTGCTTTACCAACACCAGGCTCCTCTGAGAAGAGTTGAACATGAGAATGGCCACACTGCGTATGGGGAGGGGGCTCAGCATGGAAGCAACTCCCCACCTCACCTCCCTGGGGGCACTGGCTCCCATCCTTCTGTTCTGGATGCCCACCCCACTGCCCCTAACAGCCCAGGGAAGTCAGGCCCCTTGCTCAGATCGGGAGACTGAGGCCTGGGCAGGGTCAGAGCTTGCCAAGGCCACAGAGCCAAGCTAGGACCCCGAACTACCCTGGGGGGGGGGGGCACCAGGAAGGATAGGTGGCAGCTGAGTAGGTCAGGGTGGCAGCAGCTGAGGCCGGGTGACTGACAGGACATTTGGCCCCTGCTGGCCAACTGCCCACCAGCCACACTCCTTGAGCCACATCGCCATCCATTCCATACCCCAGATGCTGGGGGACCGGACACCAGGAAGGCCTCTCCCAGCCCCTAGAGGGCCTGCCCGACCTGTGGTCCAGGCTGCCTGAGCCAGGACCTGACTCAGCCTCCAGGCCTCAGGCTGACCCCTCAGGAACGGGAGGCCGGGCTGAGAGAGGATGTTTGGAGACCATGAGGGAGCAGAAAGGCGGGGAGAGGTAGGGGTGGGGCCCCACCCCCTGGGCCCGGTGTTCACCTGGGCATCGGTCTGAGGCTTCCCCAGTGGCCGAGCCCAGCTCTCACCTGTCATGGGTCTTCATGAAGTCCCACGACTTCTGGGTACCGTTCTGAAAGAGGCAGGGCAGCAGTGAGGATGAGCCCAAGGCTGCCAGCATGGGCAGAGGAGTGCTGGGGAGCTGAAGAGGCCAGATAGACCTGCTGCACCCACTCCCAGCCAGAGGGCCTGCTCACCAGGAACTGCAGCAGGGGCAGGGGGAGAGGAAGCAGCCTGGGCTGGGCGGGAGCTCAAGGACAGCCTGATGCTCCAGAGGGTGAGGCGAAAAACCAGGGCAAAGGGCACAAAGCACTGCCCAGCACAGGCTGAGCACAAGAGGCTGCAAAGAGATGTACACTGTCACCAAGTATAGGAAGGCTCATGGAGGCTACAGGGCAGGGACAGGCATGGCAATCTCACAGAGAAGGGGGGGGTCCCATGGGGACAGAGCAGAGGTCAGGTTTTCACTGCTAAAGCTCCCTCAGGCCATTGAACATAGGGAGACAGGAGGGTAGGAGGGCCCGGCACCAGGAGCCACTGGGCTTGGGCAGCTCCCATGCCAGGGGGAGGTTGTGCTGCAGCACTCGGTGACTCGGTGATGGTGACTGGACAGGGACGCCCCCTCCCCCGCCCGGTTTCTGGCTTGGGCTCTCCCCCACATCCTGTGGTCCTGCTGTTCTGCACATCCCTCCCCCACCCTGCTCCCCGACCCTGGGCACTCTGCCCCCAGGCTCCTGCACCCGGAAGACACTCAGCGAATGGAAGAGGCTGGGCTCCTGGTAGCAGCCAGCATTGATGCCACTGGGGTTCTGGGTACACAGGCCTGAGTACCAGAGACCCAGAAAGCACAGTCAGGGCTGCAGAAGAGGGAGGATGCTAAGAGACAGCCTTCATGAGGACTTCCTGGAGGAGGTGACTAGAGTGAGGGGAGGGCATTCCAGGCAGGGGACCTCACAGGCAGAGGTGGGTCTGAGAGGAGCTGAGAAGATGGTCTGGGCTTGGCCTGGTGGCAGAGGCGTCCTGGGAGGAGAGTTCAGCAGCCTTGGTTTCTAAGGTGGGGAGGGCCAATGTCCTGCGCAAGTCAGGCTGCCCAGAGGTGAGCCCAGGCCTGCCCAATATGGGCCACCCCAGGGCCAGCCACCCACCCAGGGCAGACTCCAGGGAAGGCCTGCCCCTCCCTGAAGTTGGCCACTCTCGCACCTGCTGTGCCCCCACCTCTGCCCCTCCGAGTAAGAGTCCTCCATGCAGGTCTCAGCTCAAGATCAAAAAGTTTGTCAGACCCTTAGATCCAGCCAGAGCAAGGTGCAGGGGAAGGTCCAGAGAGGCCCACTGAGGCCCAGTGGAAGGAACAGAACTGGGAGCAAACAGTGGCCCCATCCCCCTCAGAGCCTTTGGTTGGTCTGTCTGTGCACTAAGCCTCCCTGGCTGGGCACAGCAAATTACCAAGGACTGCAGATGCCCCTTGGTGGCATATAATGCACAGCCCAACATCCCTTGGCCCCTAAGGAAATGCTGCCCCAGCCCATGTCCACCACAGCCTGACACCCGCACCAACTCAGCTCTGGTTACCAGCGCCCATGAGCAGAAATGTGCCGTGGGCTGCCCCGCAGCACTTCACAGGAAGTGAGGAGAGAGTGCTATGGTCTGGGCCACCCTGTGCCACCTGCTGCCCCCAGAGCCCCAGCCCCTTGGCAGCTGTGCAGCCACGAGTGGGCATCCCACATCCACCAGCCTCCCTGCCCCAGGCCAACATCAGGGAGAAGGACAGCAACGCCCCCACCCCCACCCTCTGTCCCTCAACTGACCCCAGCTGCTCCCCAGGCCAGAGCTGCCCACGTGGCTTCATCCTGAGGAGAGGAAGTCCCTGTCCTCCAGAGCCAACGGGACTACCACAAGAGGGCGAGTGGGGGGCACGGGGGCCTCTCTCAGGCGGGATCCAACAAGGTTCACAGGGTTGGCGAGAGGCACATGGTGTGGAGGGACAAGAGGCACCGGGCTTCAGGGGCAGGCGGGCAGAGGGGCACAGAGACCTGGATCACCCACCCTGCCTGAGAGGCTGAGGGGCGGCAGGCTTCACCCAAACAGCCTGGAGGGGCTCTAGCAGGGGCGACGCCCTGGGGGCAGGCAGAGTGGGCAAGCAAAAGCTGGGGCCTGGGCCAGACAGGGCCGGCATGGACAGGCAGGAGGAAGATGGGCCGGGGCCCACTCATCCACCCACCAAACGTTCCTCATGAACCTACTATGCGCCCAGTGCCAAGAGGCAGCATGGCGCCGCTGTCCCGGTGACTGGTGCGGGAGGGAGGAGGACACACCCGGGAGGTGAGAACTGAGCTTGGGCAGGCGGCTCCAAGGAGACGCCCCCCCTGCAAAACCGCTCCGGGAGGAAGCAGCCCTGAGAGGCCCTCTCAAGTCCTCACCCCAGTCCCTCTCCCGCCTGCCCTCGCCTCAGCCTCTGCGCTCCACGCTCCTTCCTCCTGGGCCGACTATCTCCTCCAAATCCTAGCACGGAAGCCACCACCTCCAGGAAGCTTTCCCTGATCCCCAAGGCCACCAGTGGGGTGAATCCCACTGCCAATAGGGACGGGTGGTGCGGGCGGGAAGGTCCGCACGGTATAGAGCTGTCACCCGACACAAGCTATCACACCCCAGCAACGCCTCCTCGAAGGGGTGAGGGGCCCCTCCCCGGCCCGGGGAATCACGGGGCCTGGGAACCCAGACCCGGCAGGCGGAGGCGGGGCGGGCGGCGCGAGGGGCGGGGCGGGACCGGGGGATGCGGGCGGGGCGGGCTCACCTGGCGGTAGTGCAGCGTGAGCGGCCGCAGGTAGGGCGAGGCGGGGCAGCGGCCCACGGCCGCCCCCTCGATGCGCTCCATGGCGGCGTGCGGGGCAGGCCCAGGCGCAGGGCCGAAGTCCTCGCCGGACACCAGCGGGAGGGCGCGTGACTGCGGCTCTGGGCATGCCCAGTGGGCGAGCGGGGCGGGGCGGGCGCGGCCGAGCGCGGGGCCGGGCGGCCAGGTAGCGCCTGCCGTGGGCCGCGCGCGGGTGTGGGCGCTGGCGGTGCCCCGGGCAGCCGCAGGGGCGTGGGCGGCGCGCGGAGGAGGCTCGCCAGGTCGGCCCTGGCTGCGCGTGGGGCCAGCGGGCGCGGGGCGCGGTGCTAGGGTGGGACTTGGGACCTCTTGTTTGGGTGACGGAGGGCTTGGAGGTGCGGGGAGGGGATGGACCGCAACCCCAGACTAGGTCCTGCGGGGCGGGCGGGGGAAGCAGGCGTGCAGACACCTCTCACGGCCGATGTGAAGCGGGGCAGGCTGGGAGCGCCCAGGACCGGCCCTCACCTCTAGGGTCCTGGGGGTTAGGGTGGTCGGGGGCCAGCCTGGGCTGCACTGCCCACCTGCCCCACGTGGGAGGAGCTGCTGCTCCCTGTCTCTGGGCTTGTCCCTCCTCTACTCAAAGACCAGCTGCTGTTCCCTCCTCCAAGAAGTCCCACCCTGGTGACGCCCCTTCCTGGCTGGGGAGGGGCCCCAGGCAGCTGGAATTCATTCTTGGGCGTGGATCCTAAGGACCCCCCCCAAATGCCACCACTGCCTCCCCAGGAGCACGTATAAAACGGTGGGGTGGGGGAGCTGAGCCCTGGCCTGCACCTGCTCTCTGAGCTGTGGCTCCCAGGCCTTGACATTGACTCCCATGTCTGTTACCTATAGCTGTGTAACAAAGCACTCCAAAACGTAGTGGCTTAGAGCTCCCACGTGTTAGTGTCTCTCCCAATCTGTGGATTGCCCCAGCTCAGCAAGGCAGCTCTGCGGTGGGGTCTCTGCAGTTGTCATCAGGTGGCAGGGGGCTGGCATCATCCGAAGGCTAAACAGGGGTAGGCCAACGAGAATGGCTTCTTCGCCCCACGTCCAGTGCCTCAGTTGGGTGGCTGGAATGGCAGTGGTTGGCCAGCCCCCTGCGTGGCTGGCTTGGGCTTCCTGGAAGGATGGCAGTCTCAGAGCAGTGAGATTCTTCCACGGCAGCTGGCCACACATGTTCCCCAGGCCAGGTGGAGCTGCTAGGCTCTTAGGACCTGGCCTTAGATGTCACATAGTATCATTTCAGCTGCATCCTCTAGATCGGAAAGTCCTGGGCCACGCAGATTCAAGAGGAAAGGATGTCACAGGTGGGAACACTGGGACACATGGTGAACAGCTGCCATCCAAGACAGGCTATCACACCCCACTTCAAACACTCTGTAGGGGGCTGTGCTTCCTAGCTTCGGCCTGTCCACCTGGTGTCCTGGGGGCCTGAGAGCCCACCCCAGAAGCTGACTCCACCCAGCCAGCAGCCAGATGGGCCTCTTCCTCCTGCAGCACAGGCCTGGGGCGAGCTCCCTCCCTAGCGCACAGCCACTTCCTGCTGTGGTTGTGTGGAAAATGAGGACAAGTCACAGTGCTTGCAGCAGCAGCACAGGCAAGGTCAGGCACCCCAGGGCCTGGCCTCTCTGGCGGGGGAGCTGCCGGCTCCACCTGCCTACCCTAAGCCCTCCTGCCTGGCCCTGCCCAGCGGGAAGCCCAGTCAAGGAGCATCGGGGAAGAACCAGCAGCTCCACAGAGCACCATTTTCCTCATGTTGGGGAGGGGGGCCAGGGGTAACATTTTCCTATTAACACAAGCTGAGGTGGCTTGCAGTGTAGACCGTGGAATTTATGTGCCTTAAAATATCAGCAAGGCACCACCGCTGTGGGAAATAGTCTGGCAGTTCCTCAAAAAGTTAAGCATAGGATTACCCTGTCGCCCAGCATCCCACTCCCAGGTGTACACCCAAAGGAATTGGAAACAGGGACTCAAGCAAACACTTGTACTGGCAGCGCTATTCACAGCAGCCAAAAGGTAGCAACAACCCAAGTGTCCGTTGACAGATGAATGGATAAACAGAATGTGGTATAGACATACAATGGAATGTTACTCAGCCACAAAAAGGAAGGAAATTCTGACACACGCTACAATGTGGATGGGCCTTGAAGACGTTGTGCTCAGTGAAAGAAGCCAGACATAAAAGGCCGCGTATTATATGATTCCATTTGTGTGAAATGTTCATACTAGGTAAATCCACAGAGAGAGAAAGCAGAGTAGGGGTTGCCAGGGGCCGGGGAGGAGGGGAATGAAGAGTGATTGCTTAATGGGTGCTGGTTTTCCTTTTGGGGTGAAAATATTCTGGACCTAGATAGTGGGGGTGGTTGCACAGTGTTATGAATGTACTAAATGCCACTGAAGTGTTCACTGTCAAATGGTTGATGTTATGTGGATTTCAGTTCAATTTTAAAATTTTTTTTTGCAGAGACAGGGTCTTGCTATGTTGCCCAGGCTGGACTCAAACTCCTGGGAAAAAGCAATCCTCCTGCCTCAGCCTCCCAAGTAACTGGGATTACAGGAGTGTGCCGGCTTTGTTCAATTTTTTTTTTTAAAAAGGAAAAATATATCACTGAGGCTGTTCAGGAACATTCCGTGCTGGCCGTGGCCACCCAGCCCTGTCTCCCCACAGGCCCTGGGCCCCTTTCTATCAGGCCAGGCCACCATCCACACACGCCACCTACACGTGGACCTAAGGACAGGATGCGCCAGGCATCCCTCAGAGGTGGGAGGAGAATAGGCAGAGGAGTCCAGCCATTTTACCAGAGTTCCTATTGTGCACAGGGCGCTCGGAACTAGGGGTTCAAGGGCAGGCCCAGCAGGCCCAAAGCAGCAGGCATTAGGACAAGTACCCCAGGAGGCAGAGGAGGGCTGGGGCAGCCTCCCCAAGGACACGATGCTCCCCAGAGACCTGAAGAACCCAGGAAGGAGGAAGGAAGACATCCCGGCAGGTGTCAAGGCCCTCAAGGCTTTGGTGGTTGTCCAGGTGGTGGTATGCACACGGGTGGCCTTGGTCCCTCCCCGTGGAAGTGGATGGGGAAGGAGGAGGAGCCTGGGAGGGGCTCCAAGAGAGGAAAGAGAAGGTGCCGTGGGGCCAGTGGCCTGAGCCACCGGGGAGACTTCTGGAAAGCCACCTCAGGTTTGGCAGTGTGGGGACGTCGGAGGCCCTACCACACGTGCACACAGGTTCAGAGGTGCAAACAGACACCGTGTGGCAGCGGCTGGAGTGGGCGGGGTGAGAGTCCCGGTGCCCGTTCCCCAGGGCTGCCAAAGCCAACCACTGCCAACCCAGCACTTGCAGCAGCACAGCTTCCCACCTGACAGCTCTGGAGGCGGGGAGCCCGGCGCATCTCGCTGGGTGGAGGCTGTGATGTCGCCAGGCTGGTCCCTCCTGGAGGCTCAGGGGAGGACCCGCTCCCCACCTTCTCCGGTTGCTACAGGCACCCCTTCCTGGCTCCTGGCCCTCTCCTCAGCCAGTGGTGTCTCCCACCCTCTGGCTCTGCTCCCACCGTCTCCTCCCTGCGCTGCCCCCTGCCTCCTTCTCCTGGGGCACTGGTCATCATGCTTAGAGCCCACCTGGTAGTCCCGGCTCATCTCCCACCTCAGGGTCCTGCACTTCATCACATCTGCAAAGTCTCTTTGCCACGGACAGTCCCAGGTTCTTGGTTCTGGAGATCCCAGATGTGGACGCCTCGGGAGAGGAGCCTCTGTGGCCGCACAGGATCCTGGCCTGGGGACATGCCCCTCCGTGGGTGGTGGACTGGCAGACACTGAGGCTGTGCCCGCTTCCCCTACAAGGGGTGGCGGGGCAGGTCACCTGCTGAGCATGAGGTGGGATAGGGCAAAGTGGCCCCCAGGGCAGGGGGCTGTGGGTGGGGGCCCCAGAGAGCGTGGAGAGCGAGGCCTCCAGTGGCACCAGGCTGCAGGATGCCCTCAGGCAGGGCCCCTGCCTGGGCAGGGAGAGAGGTGGACAGTGGGCTCCTGCAGGACTCAGCTTTCCTCAGGGGGTCACAGGCAGCCCGGGTCCAGAGAGCTCTGGCATGATCCACCCCAGCTGAGGGCTGGTGGGCTGGAAGGGTGAGGGGAGCCAGGGGCCTGGAGTCTGGGTACATGCAGGAGGGACGTGAGAGAGGCTGCACTAGAGGGAAGGCAGGGCAGGGTCTAGGTCAGGAGGTAAGGAAGCTGGGGCTGTGGGCAGGTGTCAGAGTGCAGAGGGAGCCTGAGGATGGGGCCAGAGTCCCCAGGTGTGAGGGGAAGGGTGGCAGGCTGCGAGGGTCCAGCCATGGCTGTGCCCAGAGGGGCAGGAGGCAGGGCATTTGGCTGGGGGATTGGGCTCTGTGGCTCCGGGCCTCTTGGTTACTGGCTGGGGCCTGAGCAGGTCGGGGCTCCTGTAATCCAGGGACACAGGAAAGCTTCCTTCTGGGCCAGAGATCTTGCCTTTCTGGGGTGCTTGGTGGAGAGAGCCAGGGCAGCAACAGACAGTGGGGGCCGTGGAAACCCCTGGTTTTTCTGGGCACCTGGAAAAGCCTTTTCTTTTCACCTGTGGTAGGGAGTTTGGGTGATGGTTAGTTTTTGTTTGTTTTTTAGAGACAGAGTCTTGCTGTGTCACCAAGGCTGGAACACAATGGCATGATCATAGCTCACTGCAGCTTTGAATTCCTGGCCTCAAGTGATCCTCCTGCCTCAGCCTCCCAAAGTGCTGGGACTACAGGCACAAGCTGCCGAGCCTGGGTGTTTCTTGATTTATCAATTGCAGGCATTATCCTTGGCTGAGCAATATGTGTAATGTATTGGTTTGGGCAAGTTCAGCTGCAGGCAACCAGAAGAGCCACCGAGAGTGGCATAGCATAGTGTTGGCAGAAACATGTACAAAGTCTGAAAGGAGGAAGCCCGAAGCCTTCCACCATGCACAGTGGGTTGGCCCAGCTCAGCCTCATGGTCACGACGTAGCTGCTGTGATCCAGGCATCACCTACAGACCCAGTAACATCAGTGAAGGGAAGGGCTGTTTCTTTTTCATTAAGGACAAAACCCTTGCCCAAAAGCCCCTGCTGTAAGGACCAATGACCATTCACCTCCAAGGTCTGGGCCAGGGAGCGGGGGGCGGTGCTCATGGCCTTCCTTGAATGCACCACGGAGGGTGAGTGCCCCAACCCGAGGCTTGGCATGCAAGGAGGAGGCGAGGTGGGTGTGGGGAAGATGTAGGAGAGGCACCACCACATCCACCACATCAGCCTTGCATTCCCGGAGGATTTGGCTTCTCACACTTGCACATCCATGCACACACGCATGCACATGCGTGTTCACACGTGCACACATGCAGATGCACACATGTCCCTTCTCCCTCTCTCTCAGTATGTCCACCTCAGCATTTCTGGTGAGGTCAAGACTGGGTGTCTGTGTTGTAGACGAGGTGCCCACGCGCCCTTCCACAGGTGGGTTCCTGATTTAGTTGCCACCTCCTCTTCCCGCTTTCCTTCTGGGCTGGGCGATTTTATGTGTCCACTTGACTGGGCCACAGGGTGCCCAGACATTCGGTCAAACGTGGTCCTGAGTGTGCCTGGGAGGCTGTTTCTGGATGAGGTTAGCGCTGAAGCCTGAAGCCGTGACTGGGTAGGGCAGGTGCCCTCCCTGGAGGCCTGGGTGGAACACAAAGGCAAAGCGGGAGACGTTGCCCCCCACCTGCCCGCTGAGCCGGGCGTCTGTCTTCTCCTGCCTTTGGACTCGGACTTGGGCTGGAACTTCCTCTGCCGGCCCTGAGCCCCGTGCTCCTCGTCCACGGAAGGTCTCGCAGCAGCTGACTGGTTGAGGAAAGTCAGCAGCCTGTCGCCACAGTCCACGTTCGACCTGACGGTTCATTTTCATTTGAAACCGTTTTCTCCCCACCTTTCTGGGCCCTGCCCCTCCTGCCCCTCGTGGGGCCGTCTCCGACGCTGGGGCAGCCTGGTCCCGGGGCTCTGTGGTCGCGTCTCCGGGGGGCCCTTCTCCGTCCTTGCCTGGGGAGCCGGGGGCCTTTCCGCCTGGAAGCTTGTGCCCCGGGTTTGGCAACGTTGACGTGTGGTTTCTTTTCAAGGTTTCTGCCTGTCGTTTCCTGTCCCCCCTGGAAGTCCAGGTAGCGGGATGTTGGCCTGTGTGGACGGGCCTCTGATTGTCTTGACTTCCCCTTTTATTTTTGTCTCTGTGTCCTTTGGTTCTGCTTCATAGCAGGTTCTTGGTTCTGCCTTTCAAGCATCTATTTTTTTAAATTTTCTACCATCGAATTTTAAACTCTCTGGAGTCTGTTCCTGTTCTCTCCTGGTTTC
The DNA here is from genome assembly GCA_023783475.1 of Daubentonia madagascariensis. Taxonomy (NCBI): domain Eukaryota; kingdom Metazoa; phylum Chordata; class Mammalia; order Primates; family Daubentoniidae; genus Daubentonia; species Daubentonia madagascariensis. Next base: position 1,529,205 of record JAKFHU010002089.1, read on the forward strand.
TCTCGTGGCGTTTGTTCTCGGCTCATGGATGCACCATCTTCATTCCCGGAGGACGTTGTGATCGGCCTCTTCCCGGGAGACACTCATCGTCTGTCTCCTGCAATGTGGGGGGGGGGGGCGCTGGCCCTGTCTCCTGCAATGTGGGGGGGGCTGGCCCTGTCTCCTGCAATGTGGGGGGCGCTGGCCCTGTCTCCTGCAATGTGGGGGGGCACTGGCCCTGCCTCCTGCAATGTGGGGGGGCTGGCCCTGTCTCCTGCAATTCACAGAGGGGGGCTGGCCCTGCCTCCTGCAATTCGGGGTTGGGGGCTGGCCCTGTCTATGCCTGGGCCTGTTGTGTGGTCGCCTGGGGGCTGCACTGCAAACTGGCACACGGGCCCTTTGTGGGTCCTCTAGTTTCAGTGTCTGGGGTGTCCTTTCCCTGAGCCTCTTCGCCTCTCCAGAGAGGAGCGTCTGGCCCCTGGCCTGAGCCACACCTACGTGGCAAGTGTCCGCTGCTCCTGCCTCCCCAGCTGGGAGCTCAGGTTCTGCAGAGAACCCAGACAGCCGAGAGTCTGCCTTCCCGCCTTCTTCTCTGCCAGGTCCTGTGCTGGCATCACCCTGCTTTATTGCTGTGGCTTTGGGGTACATCTTCATATCTGGTGGTGAAAGTTGCCTCCTTTGGGTTTTTTCCCCAAAATTAGCATATTTATTATTAGCCTTGATTTTTCCTTACAAATGTTAGAACAAGTGTAATAAAATCAGCCACTGGAACTTCTGTTGGGATCGCGTCAGGGTTACAGATTAATGGGGAGAGACTGTCCTCGCAGCTCTGCGTGTGCCCAGATGCGCCTCGTCCCTCAGTTGCCCTCGGCGGGTTTGTCCTCACAGCCTTGGGCCTCCTTTCTCTCCGAGTTCTGCTGGCTGATCGATCGTGTGTGTGAGGGAGCGCCATTGGTTTTTGAGTGGTTAAATGTGAAATGGATCATTCACGCAGCAGAGTGTATAAAATGTGCTTGTTAAAGGTTACGAAATCGCACATTTCTGGGACCCAGGAAGCTGCCTGGGGGCCTTCCCCCGCAGAGTGACTCTGCCCAGGCTTTGCGTTCGTGCCCCCTGGCTTTTCTGACCCTTTTAGGTCCTGTACGTGTCCCCGAGCTACGTTCCTTTTTGTTTTAACAAACCGCATGGCCAGCTCACCTAGCCGAGGGCCCCAAGAGGAGGGAAACTGAACAGAGTCTTGGTATCAAGGAGGCTTCAGCCCCCGGAGCCTTCCCCAGACCCGGCTGAGGCCTCAGAGGGCAGGAACCGGGTGATGCTGGCATACCCAGGCCCCGCAGTCAGGGCATCTGGTGGGGCTGGGGGGCTGCTTTGGAGTTCTGCCTCTAAGCAGTCCTGTGTGCCAGGCACAGGTCAAAGCAGACACAGCCGGGGCCGCCCTGGGTTACTACTGTCTGGTCTGGACAGTGACCCCGTCCTCCAGACAGCCCCTTCACCACCCCTAAGGACTGGCTTCCCCTCACTCCCGCAGTAGACCTGGGGCTTTCTCTTTCTTGGTTTAACTCTCATTTCAAGGGAGCACATCCTGTGGCAGCTTCTTGAGACAGGGTGGGTGGAAGATACGTTTTGAACGCCTTGCACATCTAAGAATGTCTTCCTCACACCCTCACACGTGAGTGATGCCTGGGCTGGGTGTGGGGTGCGGGGCTGGAATCGCTGTCCGCCAGCACTTTGCAGGCATCATCTGTTGGCGTCTAGGGGCTGCTTCCTCCCGTCTCAAGCCACTCTGAGGCCTGTGTGGGGCCTGCAAACGTACATCCATGTGGAGAATGTCCCATTTGCAGTGGAAAAGAGCATGTATTCTCTGTCGCATTATCCAAATTGTCTATGTCTTTGCTTGTGGGTGCCGGAGCCAAAAGAGAGGAGCAGGTGATACAAATGGACATGGACGCGCTATCTGGAGAAGACTCCAAAATCATCGTGTTTTGGGAGGGAGGAGGCGGCAGAGCCTGCCCGAGTGGAAGGCTGCTGAGGCCCCATGAAGGGCCCGTGGAAGTTCTGTACTCTTCTGTCTACTTTTGTGTATGTTTGAAAAAATGGTCAGAATAAACAGTTTTTAAAAAGAGAATAGAGTGCAGGGAGGAGGCGTGGGAGCAGAGAGCCGGCCAGGAGGGGTGGCAGAGGCGTATCCCTGTCACTCCTGTGGCGCTGCACACCGCATGCGGCAGAAACCCTCAGAGGCGGCGTGGCGTGCACACTGTCTCTGCCACGAGGCCGTGCTGAGCGGGGGCCAGATCCTGAACGTTTCAGTGGCAGACCCAACGTGAGTCAAGTACAAAGGAAATGGCAGAGCCAAGGATATTCCCCAGGATTTCTGGCCTGAGCAGCTGGGAGGCGGGGCCAGCAGCAGCAGTAGCAAGGGCAGATGTGGTTTGTTTTGTTGTGGAGGTAGGTGGCGGCTGGGACTTCTGTTTGAACAGACTAAATGTGAGGAAAACTGGATATCCATATGCAAAAGAAGGAAGCTGGCTCCTTCCCAAACACCACAAACAAGAATTAACTCAAAATGGATGAAAAATCAAAACATGAGAGTTAAACCCATAAAACTCTTAGGAAAAAAACACAGGAGGAGGAAAGCTTCGTGGCACTCGATTTGGCAGTGAGTGTTTTGATATGACGCCAAAGGCACAGGCAACAAAAGAAAAAGTAGACAAATTTGACTTTATGAACATTTAAAACTTGTATATCAAAAGACTGAGGTGTCCCTGGACAGGTGAATGGGTAAGCAAAGTGCGGCATCTGCGCAGGCAGTGGGTGCACCCTGGGGACGTTGGGCTGAGATAAGCCCCGCACAAAAGGAAAAATGCTTTATGACCGCACTTACAGGATCACGAAGAGAAGGTGGAATGGTGGGTGCCGGGGCTGGAGGGGGGAGAGGGGCAGTTAGCGTTTAATGGGTGTCAACTAAAGAAAAAAGTCAAGCTCTTAGAGAATTTAAGTTAATTTTCTTCAGAAGTCTTACTGAGGACCATAGACTGAGGACTGCAGCCCAGGGAAATCTCTCCGAGAGGTCGTGTCAGACTCCTCCGGCGCAGCATTTCAGCCCACAGGTGTCGGAGGCTCAGTACATGCAAAATCACACCCAAGGTTTGGATGCAAGAGTACACCTGGTCATAGGTGACAGGAGCACAATCACCAACCTCGTCAGACGCTATCCTGTGTGTAGGAACAGGCAAGGACTGGGGTCATTTATCTCTTAAGGAATAGAGTGACTCAGGCAAGAGATGTGGGGGCCGGTGCTCTCTCCTGTTTTGTCTTCAAAGCAACTTTCTGGAGAGGTACACATTGTCATAGAGTCAGGGGCTTGTGAAATTATGCTGGCAAACAGAAATGAACAAACGCAGCTTCTTACACATGCTCCTTTGTCTCCCGTGGGTACCGAGTTCCAGTTCTGGACCATGCAGGGAGCTCTGGAGAGGAATGGTGGTCACAGCTGCACAACATGAATGTATTTAATGCCACTGACCTGCGTCCTTACAAATGGTGAGATGGTAAATGTTATTGCATATTTTAACACAAAAAAAAATACACAAGAACTGTTAACAGCAGTTGACTCTGGTTAAGGAGATGTACTTTTCATTGCATACCTTCAAGTACTGTTTGAATTTTACCATGGCATGTATTACTCTTTTAATTTAAAAAAAAGGTTTGAAATCATTAAGATGGTAAATTTTCCCTTATGTGTATTTTACTACAATAAAAAAATTGCAGCCGGGTGTGGTGGTGGCACCTATAGTCCCAGCTGCTCGGGAGGCTGAGGCAGGAGGATCGCTTGAGCCCAGGAGTTGGAGGCTGCAGTGAGCTATGATCAGGCCACTGCACTTTAGCCTGGGCGACAGAGTGAGACTCTGTGTCAAAAAAAAATTGGAAAAAACTGTGGCACCACTGGCTATGCACGTGGAAGGGTGGATTTTGTGGTCACTCATGGGTGTGAGCTTATGTGAGGGGCTGGGCAGGAGTCGTCCTCTGCACGCAGGGGTTGGGAGGACTGAACTGCTGCCCCATCGGGCCTCCTTGGGGTGAAGACGGTAGCAGAGGAGGCTCCCGGGAAAGGTGGAGGGTCCCCCAGGCAGAACCCGGCAGCAGCGGGGCCCAGGCTCTTGGCGTCTGGCGTGCAGCACAGGAGGCCCTGGGACCCTGGCTTCATCTACTTTACCTGTCTCTTTGGTCCCCTAAAAGCCCCCCAACTGCAACTGCCTCTGACGTCTTTAACTTAGGAAAATTCCCCGAGGACGAGGATGTTGTCCCTTCAAAGGCTCCTGTCCTCCATTTACCTGTTGTCTGGGAAATGCCGTGAGGACACTCTAACTGGATGCAGGCTCTGTGCCTCCAGGTTCTCCTCCGAGACCCCACTGTTGCCTGCTCCCTGTGCCCCAGGCTGTTGGAGCTGTCTAGTCTGCCTCTTTGAGGCCCCTTGTCTGGTCTGCCCAGCACAAGTGGGCTCTCTGTTTGCGTCTCTTCTAGGGCTGGGCTCCTGCTGCGCCAGCCGCCCCTCCCAGTGAGCTGATCTTGCCCCGGGAGTGGACCCCAGAGATGGGAGGAGGCCACACAGCACTGCGGCAGTCTGGCCCTCCAGGGTCTCCAGGAGCCGAAAGTGTCCCGCGGGGCCAAGACCTGGGGCCCTCTGCCCACTTGCCACGTTCTTAGCCTGTGGATCCTTCTCACCTGGTCTTGTCTCTTCTGTTGGTCTGTTTTGTTCCTGTTGTTTCCGGGGAATGTGGAGACAATAGAGGAATGTGTGTGTACACATGGGAGAACATGCCTGTGGGTCTGTGTGTCAGTGTGTGTGTGTTCTGGGCGTGCCCCCTGAGGCCCCATGACTCTTGGAGCACCAAGGCAGGCCCAACTCAGGACAGAGTCCCTAGCGTGGGCTGGGGGAGCTGGGGGTGGCCTAGGGCAGGTGAGGCCCAGGTGGTGGGTGCTGTGGAGAGGGGCTGCAGGGCTCCTGCCCAGGCCGGCAGAAACGTCCCCAAACTGGACAGTGGTGGGTGGGAGGTGGCAGCTGGCCAGCCGCAGCACAGGGGCCAGGATCTGGGGCCCCCAGTGCCAGGCCAAAGGCTTGAGGATGGAGCTCAGACAAGAACTGGCTCTGGCCCGGGCTGAGGAGTCTGGCCAGGTGGAGGACACAGGTGGCCCGGATGCTCTGGCTGTGTCGAGGAGCCTGCCGAGCTGGGAGGGGAGTGCTCGGGGCAGGGGGGCTCTTCCCCCCGCAACCCCAGCTGTTTCTCCTCTGCTGCCCGCCTGCCCCCTGCATGGCCCTGAGGGTGTGGGGAAGGGCACCCGTCCTAGCAGCAGCCCATCCATGCACCATTCCCTGTTTACAGGGGAGCAACTGAGGGGCAGGGGACACAGCTGCCCCCTACCCCACTTACCCCAAGGGACTCAAGGGGAACCCCAGGGACACTGCCCTAGGCCCTCATAGGCCAGACTTCCTGGTCAGCCCGTCCAACCATGGCAGGGTCTCCCCAGGACAGAGTGGCCCTGCAGGCCCAGAGCCAAGCTGGGGGCGGGTCTGGGTCTACAAGCCTTGCCTGGGAGGAGCAGGGACTGGTGGGAGTGGCTCTGGCCAGGTCTCTAAGGCTGCAGGGGGAGGAGGTAGCCTTCCTGGGGACAGGGCTGGGGACGGGGCAGAGGAGGCCAACCCTGGCCTTCCCCTGGTCCCAGCCCTGTGTGTGGATGGCATGCCCCTTGACCTCACCCTGGCTGACCTAGCCCCCGCCTCCCACGGGCCCCCAACCCAGGCTCCTGCCAGGCACGCGCCTCATGGAAGTGCCGGTGTCACCGGGGGCTGGGGCTGGACTGAGACCCCACGTTCCCGACCTCTAGGCGCCCCTGGGTCTCGAAGGGAAACAGCTCAGTCCAGAGCCCCAGCGCCGCATGAGCCCCAGCCCCAGTTTCAACCGAGCCCACCCGGAAGGCACTGGCCCATGGAACAATGCCCTTCGTGTGACAGACTTTCCCCTGTGTGAGGGAAAATAGAGTTTAATAGAATGGTAGTTTCCTGCATTTGTGCCTGCGCCTGAAGGGGTGATTCACACAGGGACCTCCCACCTAGAGAGGACCCGCTGGACCCAGCCAACACTGCCTGGCCTGGGTGCCCCAGAGCCCCTCCCCACCCCAGGCCCGGGGTCAGGCAAGGGTCCGAGGGTCCACCGCTGTCTTGGGATCCCCTCCCGGGCTTAGGCTCCAAGCCCAGCAGCTGAACACAGGCGTCAGTGTGGCCTCAGACAGCAGGGTGCCTTCTGGAGGAGAGAGCTGGAATCGAATGCTCACACTGTGCAGAGCCCGTGGGGCAGTGGGGGAGCTGCATGGGGGACAGAGGGTCTAGGGGCAGTGTGGTCAGTGTGGCCTTGCCCCTGAGAAGTCAGGCACGGGTGCTGTGGGCTTGGGCACCCAGGGGGCTGTGGCGAGGGCAGGCCATGGATTCCAGGACGGTGGCAGCAGAGGCGCAGGTGGGAGGGGAGGTGTGGAGACCACAGTGACTACGGTGGTGGGGGTATCCCCGGACATGGGAGGCTGAGCGTTGGCAGCCCATGAGGCCACCCTACCAGGGCCGAGGCTGCAGATGCTCTGTCCAGCCTTCACAGCACTCTGCACTTGACAGCTGCTGCCTGTCAGCCCTCCCAGTGGGTTCTGGGAGGATCCCTTGTGGGGACAGCCAGCTCCGACTCGTTTCTCAGCAGCATCCAGCCTGTCAGGCCATCTCCCAGCCTGTATTTCAACCTTTGTGTAGTCCCCTGGCCGAGGGGCTTGTGCCACCCCCAAGGCAGCCCAGCGCCCACTCCCAGTCCACTGCCCCTCCCTGGGACCATGCGCCTCTTGGTCTCTCTTGGGCAAGGCCCTGGCCAGTCCCCTGGTACTCTGGGTTCTCGCCCCGACTCACCCTGTCCTTTCCCTTGGGAACCCCAGGCACACAGAGACGGTGGGACCGCCCTGCTCTTGGGGACACACATGGCCTTCCTTTGGGCGTCCCTGCCACCAGGTCAGGCTGCCACGTGGCAGCTGAGGAGGCCAAGGACATCCTGAGCAGGAGCCCTGTTGACAACCACCCAGCTGCACAGCTCTGGGCCCACGTGGCACTGGCGTCAAGACCTGGTGCCCGGGGTCTGAGGCCCTTCCCACACGCCCTCCTTCCTCCCCTGTCCTGTCCCAGGACCCTGCGCCTTGTCAGGCGCCCCTTCCCTCTGCACCTCCCTTTATGCTGCACAGGCGTTCCCCAAGCCTCTTCTTCATGGGGTCCCCCCTTGTGTCTCCTCCTCAGAGGACCTGGAATAACATGGGAGCTTCAAGTTCAGGCTCCACTGCCTCTCCTGGACCCTGTGACCTCTGGTCCTCATGCCAAGGGCTTCCCTCCCCCGTGGCCAGGTCGCAGGCATCAGCGTGGCACAGCTGCCCACGGTTCCCTGGCAGGTGCCCAGGCCCTCCATAAACCCACACTGCTGTCCTGGAGCTGTGCCAGGTGCTCTCCAGCTGACACCTCCTTTCACCCGCGTGACCCCCCCCCATTATGCCTAAGGAGGCTTCGAGACAGACAAAACTTGCCCAAGGGACAAGCAGCCAGGCTGGGTGGCCCTCAGACCCCTCAGGCTTGTAGGGAGGATGGGGGTGGGGTGCTGTACCCATGTGCCCATGGTTCCCTTCTCTCTATCTCTAGGGAAGCCTGCCACCCCCATTTCCCACACCCCCTCGCTGGCTGGCTTCCTCCTAAGCTCTGTCTGTGGAAGTCTGGTCAGAAGAAGGCAGAGGCCACTTCTGTCCAGCTCTGGCAGCCTCTGTTGATGGTGCTGGCAGCAACAGGGACAGACATGGTGGCAGTGGTGATGATGGCAGTGACATCAGCAAGAGGGGCTTGTGTCCCTGGGGGACACAGCAGCTGTGGGATCTGGCTAGCAACTCTGCCTGTCCCTGGAGCAGGAACTCGGTTTCTGGGCTGCCTGACTCTCCTCCCCAGGCTCCTCTGGCCTTTCCAAGCCCTTTGTTACCAACTCCTCATATTAAATTCTGCTATTTGAAACACCATGGCGGTTTCTGTTTTCTGACTGAGTTGAACTGAGTCAGGAGAGGCTCTGCAGGACAGGCCTCGCGGGGGCTGTGGAGGGAGGAACTGCAAGAGACCTCAGGGCCCCGGGGAGAGGGGAGGGCTGGAGCCCCCAGCACAAGGTGGGAAAGTGAGCAAAGGCTGTGACCATCCTGCCTCGACCAGCTCGCTGGTCTTGGGTGCTGCGGGGAGGACTGCTGGGCTGTGCCACTGACACCAACTGCCCTCTCCTCCCAGCTCCCACAGACCCTGCTCCCAGCTGCAGGTGAGCTCACGACCTAGGCCCCGCCGATCAGGGTGCCAGCTGTGCTGACTCCTGGGGCCTAGTGCGTGGGCAGCCTGCGGGAGGAGTGGGCCTGAGGACAGGGCCAGGAGTAAGGAGGGATGGGAAGCCCGGCGGCTGCCGTTCCCTGGCTCCCCCCACGCCACAGCCCCTCTGCCCAGCTGAATCCCAAGTGGACTCCTCCCTCACGGGAAGGGAGGCAGTGGGAGTTGGGTTTCCATGCCCTGAAACCTGAGCCCCGCCTGACGCTGTCCTCAATCTCTTCGAGCCTGTCACCCCCGCCAGGGAGCAGAGGAAGACGCAGACCTGGGCGGCCACCCCTCTGTCTGAGGGTCTTCCGCCCCGTTCCTCGGCCCCTCCCCGGCGCTGCGGGACCCGACCTCATGAGCCCAGCCCCCACCACCGCTTCCTCAGGCGGGGCCCTGCGGCGCCCGCGCCGCCCCGCAGACCGCGGCTGAGCCCCCGGCCTCCATCCCCGCCCCACGCCCCAAGCCAGGGCGCACCCGGGGCAGGGCTGCCGCCGCCTCTGACCCCGGGCTGGGCCGGCCTCCGCGTCTGGGCCCGGCCGGGAGGGTTTCCTGCCCGCCCGCCCCCAGCTCGGCCCTGCAGGAAGTGGCCACCCCCCGAACAAAGGGCCCGGCGGACAATGGCCATTGAATTGGGCCGGGGAGCTCGCGCAGGCACAGGCCGCCAGCTGCCCGCGCCGATAAGCCCCTGCCCCGCGGCGCCCAGCGCGGGGGCGGACGCCAGGCCCGGGCCGCCCCTCCTCGGCAGGCCCGGCCGGCGTTCGCGGATCGCGGGCGGGGGCGGGGGGGCGCCCCGCCCGGCGGGCGGGGGCCGGGGAGCCGGCGCGCGCGAGCCGGCCGCTCGGGGACCAATCCCGGCCGCGCGCGGGGAGCCGGCTCCGCCCCGCGCTCTGGCTGCTCCCCGCCGCGTCCGCGCCGGGCGCGCCACCCGCTTGGTCCCTGTGCGCGCGAGCGAGGCCACGCTTTGGAGAGGGCGTGATGTTTGATATTTCCCCCCAAAAGCCGCAGACGTCATGATGCTGGGAAGCGTGAGACCTTTGCTGAGCTTCCTTCGCGTTGTTTTGGGTGCAGTGACAGCCTGGGAGGGCGGGCCTCGCCGCCGGCAGCATCTCCTGGCTTTCTGCTAGGGCCTAAGGGCCACTCGCGGTGCCCCAGGCGCAGCGTCCTCACCCCTGCGTGTGCAGCCGAGGGCCACGGCCTGGGGGAGGGTCTGCTCCAGGCAGACCCCCTTCACCGCTGGTTCCCAGCCCCCACCCTTCTGGGCCGTCAGGGCAGGGCCATGGGGGGGAGAGGCCACACTCCTCCTACCCCCTGGACTCTGCAGGACTGTCCGATCAGCCTCCGAGGCCACCATGACCATATTCCTGGAAGACTCTCCTTGGGGACTCCTCCCCCTCCTGAGGCCCTGGGCAGCTCAGGGTGTGCAGAGGCTAGACCTTGGAGCCTGCTCCACATAAAGTCAGGGCTGCCCATCCCCAGGCCTGGCCCTGTGCTGGCTCGGGGTGGGGGGGGAGCCAAGGGCACCACGTCCCCTCCCTAATTTGGGGAGCCTTTGTGAATTAGGCAGGCACAGAGCTGGCATCAGGGCCAAGGGGGGCAGAAGGGGTGTTGGGGGTGTTCCAGCATTTTCTGGCAGGAGCCCAGCACCCAGCTGCCCCAGGATTCGACAGCCACCAGGAGGGGTGTGGTGCTGGGAGGGGCAGAAGTGGGCCTAGGGCTGGGGGCTGAGGGTGGGGCAAGAACCAGAGGTTTGGAGAAACTGAGGCAGACCCTCTCTTCTGGGCAGAATGAGGTGGCCCAGGCCCACTTCCCATCTTGGCAGGCCCCAGGCAGACGTCCAGCCCACAGCTTTTCCTGGTACCATCTCCACCATCCGGCAGTCCCTGACCCGCTGGGAGCTTCCGCAGGACAGAGTTGGCACAAGTGTGCAGTCAGGATAGGGGGACACTTGCAGGCTGCAGGGGCCCCAGAGACCCAGCTATGGGGGTGGAGGTGGCAAGGAAGGCTTCTTGGAGGAGGTGACCCTTATGTTGAGTTTGCCAGGGGAGGAAGAGATGGAGGAAAGGTGGAGGGAACAGCAGGGTACAGACCAGAGTCAGGGAAGAGCCAGGTGTTTGGGGCAAGGGCAAGGAGTCCAGGGAGCACAGGTGGGGACAGCAGGGGGCTGGAGGCTCCAATGTGGCAGTCTAGGCCATCCTGTCCACCCTACTCCCAGCATTGCTTGAGGCCATGATGGTGGCAGCTTGGCAGAGGAGGCCAACCTGGCAGGGAGAGCGCCCCTGTGGCGACTATTTGCCAGGGTCCCCAAGAGTTGGGTCAGGTACAGGTGACTGCGGTGGGGTGGTAATGGGTAGATGGTGCTGGAGTTGACCCTGGGGTCCCACCACCCAAGGAGACAGCCTCAGCCTGCCCCTCCCATGTGCTCTGAGCATCCTCATCTGTTGGGTATCCCTGACCCCCTCTGCAGCCTGGTCAGGTGGCCACATGCCTGCCACACCCTCCCCTCCTCCCTGGAGGCCTCGGCTGTGTCCCTGCTGGGACCACCCTCTCCACTCTGCCCCTATCCAGAGTCTCCTGCAGCTGTCCTTCCTGCAGGCACCGCCTGGGATTCCTCACACCCCACTGGGTTGTCTCCTGCCATACCCTCGGCAGGCTCAGCCAGGCAGGTCACAGGTCACAATTGCATTCTGTTTCATGAGCCATCCAGCCCAGGCCGAGGACATCGGGCCTACATAAGCAGATGCCCGCCGCACCCAGCGCACCGCAGGAAGTGGAGGCCTGGTGGCTTCCGACTCCCACCCTTTATCAGCGCTCGCCGCTTCCTGCAGGCAGGGCCCCCTCGGCGCCTAGACGCCGGGTCAGCAGTGACTCATCCAGAGCCCAGCATGGGGACGCCCCGTGCCCGCCTGCCCACCCGTGCCTGGCTGCAGGGCCACTCAGAGCCCCGTCCTCAGGAGCGCACTTTAGGCTCTCAGCCAAGCCCCCCACTCTGGCCTGGGCTGCATGGCCACGTGCCTGCTCCCCACCCATGGGCTGGGCATCCCCCATTCTGTGATGAGCATGACACCCTAACCTCTGGGGACCCGACCCCTCCAACCTTCAGAGGCCCTCACTGCCCCTTGCTGTGGGTTCCTGCCCACCTCTGCCCTGCTCTCTCCCACTACCCCAGCTCCATCAGCCCTGCCCTCACATGCCCTGTGTCACCTAGGACCTTCTGTTAGCCTGGCCAGCTTTTCCTCCTCCTTTGGGGCCCAGTGTGGACCCCTCTTCCTCTGGGAAGCCTTTCCAGCTCAACCCCTACACCCCTTCCACCCCAGCCCTCCCCATCACGGGTGCCACACCCCATGGAGCATGTCTCTGGGCATCGCTGGACTCTCAGCAGGAACCCAGAGTGTGCTGCCCCTGGCAGAGCCCACCCTCCACCCCACCCCAGCACACCCCTCGTCCGACTCCCCGGGACCCTCTGTGGGCAAGGATGAGAATGGCAGTTGGGGAGGCTCCCCTTGGTCTGACCATGCAGGGCACCTCCCAATCCTGGTGGCAAAGGAGCCAGACATCTCAGGGGCCTGCCCTCCCTCAATGCCGCCCCTTCCACGGGGCTCATGCAGATTTTGGAGCACACCCTACCCACGACGCTGAGCCACAGCCCCACACAGCACGTGCAGAAGCTGCCAGAGGCCCCTCAGGCTTCCCACCCAGCCCCTGGCCCACCCAATTGTCCGGCAGCTCAGACGGCCAGGCCAAGGGTGCCTCCAGCTTGCAGAGCCTACCGAGTGTGGAGCCGCGTCCTGCACACCCCTGTGCACCCACGTGCATGCGTGTGTACAGGTGTGCTATGTGCCCGGTGGTTGGGGCCATGTGACCACCACACATCTCCCCAGAATTCCCAGTATCAGCGTCAGTGTGGGTGGGCTGGAAAATTTTGTCTCTGAACAGCAGCCCTGCCCAGGGCCAGGCTGGGGCATGCCAGCCCCAGGGTTCACCCATGGGCCGTGAAGGTCACCCGCAGGCTGCTGAGCTCCAGATCCACCCCCCATCTTACAGGCCCTGAACTTGGCCCCACGAGAGCCTGCTCCTCCACGCCATCCCCATTCCCTAACCACCAGCACATGGCCCCTGCTCAGACCCTTCCCCAGGAGCCAGCCCACCTCCTCCCTCCACCCTGCCGGGGCACACCTGGCCTCCGAGCCTCTTCACCTTCTCCCCAGCGGCCAGCGGGAGCTTTCAGAAACAGGACTCAAGCGTGGCTCTGGTGGGGCCCTGCCTGGTGCCTGCCCTCAGTGGCCAGCAAGTCTGCCATTTCTCCTCTGCCGTGTGTTGCAGTTGGCCCGCCTGCTTGATTTCTCCACACAAGCTTGTGTCCACAGATCTCTCTGCATGCACAGGCATGTCGTGCGCACAGTGGGGCTCAGGGTGTGTCTCCCCACAAAACATCCTCACCAGCCTCCGAGCAAATGCTTTGTTATAAGGCTTTGTCAATGCTTATTCAGTGAATGAATTAATGAATGAATGAATGAGAAACATGTATTTTCCAGAGTCCTGTGGGTAGTTGGAGGGAATGTTCTGGTAAGGGATTCTGGGGGGGAGAACTTGGAGGTGGTGAGGACTCAGGGTGATCTGGGGGGATGGCAGCCCACTCCCCACCCTCCCTGCCTGGAGTCCAGGAACTGCAGGTGAGGGGCACACAGACAGAAACATTACTATCCCTACTGTCGATGTGAACATGTGCATGTGTCTTGGTGCGTGTGTGCACCTGTGCATATGTGCCCACCCTGGCCGGGCAGGCTGTACCCCAGTGCTGACCCCGGCTCAACCTTGGCCCACAGCACCCACCTCCATCTGCCAGGACCTTCAGCAACCTGCAGTCAGGCCCTGCCAGACACTGTGGTCCTGCTGAAGTCTGACCCATGCCCTCCCACCCCGGGGATGTCCCTGCAGCAGCCAGCTCGACTCCAGGCTGTTGAGGCTGGGGCAGGGGATGTGGTGGCCATCCCCCTGAGCCAAGCCAGGCAGCCAGGCCCCACTGAGGTGAGCACCTGGCAGATGACATTGTTATTCACATGGGGAGAAGCAATTGCTCAGTTGGGGTGGTGCAAAGGCCCCTCAGCCATCAAGGAAGGGAGGCCCCCCCACATCATCTGGCAGGGTGGGCATTGCCTTCACCAACCAGGCACAACCAGGCCTCTGTCTGCCACAGCCTCCTGGGCTTCCAGCAGGGCTGGCTTCTGGTCTCAGCTTTGCTGCCGAGTGGTATGTGTCCTCCAGCAGTTTGCTCCCTATAATAGAGGGTGATTCGCCCTCCTGACCCTCTGCTTGGACCCTCCCTGCCTTCGAGCTGGCCTGGGCTGCAGGCCACTTGTCTGTCAAGGCCCTTTGGAGCTGCCCTAGGAACCTCCCCCCCACCCCCCTACCAATGCCGGTTGTGGCTCCTCCCTGCCAGGGGCAGCCGGGGCAGCCGTAACAGAGAGCACTGCAGAATGAGTATCAGCGCCGGATCAGGGTCAAGGTTGAGGTCAGGGTCAGGGTTGAGATCAAGGCTGGGTCCCACCAGCCTGGGGCCCCTGCCCTCACAGTCCCAGCTAGGCCCATTGTGTGGGGACAATGGCTTCCTGAGCCAGGTTCCTCCCTCAGCAGGAAAACCATGAAGAGCCTCCACTTTGCCCCCGCCTCACCCCTTTGAAGGGCCTGGGCAGCCTGAGGCACGGACTGTAGCCTTGGAGCCTGTCCCTTGGCCCCAACCCCTTGCCACACTGGCCCAGGCCCAGGCCTCCCCAGGGACTGGCCAGCCCTCCAGACACGTAGCACAGGACGGCAGGGACAGGTACTGACCAGTCAGGCAGCAGCCGGCCCGTGCAGGCAGTGGGCCCCTAAACGTGGTGCCGGAGCTTGGCAAGGATGCAGGGTCTAAGGCCCCGGCTTAGTATCCTCTCCTGGAGCTCACCACAGGCTGGACACCCCCAAGGGGCAGGGCACATCTGCAGGGTGGCTGAGCCCTGGGGGGGCTGACAGCTAGGGCCCCAGAGGGTGTTGGCCCAAGGGCAGGCACACCTAGGCTGGGGCAGGGGTAGGGCCCCAGGAATCAAGGCCCGGAGAGGGGCCGTCTATCCTCGAACAGGACAGGGGACATGCAGAGGGGCTACCCCACAATGTGTGCATACCCTGACCCCAGCCTGGCAAATTCTCCCCACCAAGCCCAGCTGGTCCTGAGGCACCCCCTGTCTAGGCTGTAGGGTGGGGGGATGCAGAGACTGAGGCCAGGCCTGCAGTGGGGGGCACAGCTGGGGGCTCTCTAGGGTCACAGGCAGGAGTAAGGTGGGGGCTCGGGCCATGCACTCAGCTCGGTAGCCGGTGTGGAGGGGGCAGTGGGAGTCCCCGGGCAGAGAAGGGGCCGGGACCTGTGGGCTTGGGGCAGGCAGTCTCCTGAAGCCCCGTGGCACACCCGGAGCCAGGGTTCAAGGTTACTTCCTCTCCGTGCCCACCTCTACTGTCTTGCCAGCTGAGGGGCTCCTCAGACCCCCAAAGGGAAGGGTGTAGAGGAGGGTGAGAGGGCTGTGCTTATGTGGGGTGGGGCAGGGCACCAGCCAGCAGGGCTCCCCTGATGACAGCAAGGATTTGTCGAAGACCTTGAGCGATGATAAAGGGAACAGAGCCATCTTGGTGGGCCTCATGAGGAAGACCAGATCCAGATGGAGGTGCCGCACGGCCCTGCAGTTTCGTGGAGTGCTAGGCGGGCTTCGTGCAGGGGACTGGGGGAGGCAGCACCCTCTGCCCGCCTTGAGGTCATGCCACATGGGGCCACCAGGGGGCGGGCCAGCCAGGTCTCCCGGACAAGCAGGCTCCGCGGGCGCCCCGTCCAGGTGCGGCCACAGTGAGCCTTCGGAGCAGGGCCTGGGACGCCCTCCCGTGCCGAGGGTGTTGGGAAGGGAGCACTTGACACTCTCTGGGCTCAACTTCCTCGACCCAGGGGAGCAGGCGGCAGGCCCCGGCCAGTGACAAAAGAGGTTCCCACTCTTGGCCCAGGCCTGGCAATCCCACCCCACAGGACCAGGGTGCAGAGGAAGTGTCTGCAAGAGGCATGCGGCCTGCTCTGTGTCTCAGAGACGCAGCCCACAGTGGTGGGGGGAGGAGGTGGGAGAGGGGGACAGAGGTGTTGCTGTTGCCTAGACCTTGCCCTGGGAAGACGAGCTGGGGTGGTATGGTTTAGGGGCTCGTGATGGCTCTGCACGGGTGGGGGTGGTGCTGACCCCTAGCAGGGTAATAGAGGGGGCTCTGAAAGGCACAGGTGCCTGGGGCAGCTGGTGGCAGCGCCCAGATGCGGCCCCAGTGGACATGTGTCCTCAGGGGCTGCCCAGCACCTGCCCCTCCCCCAAAGAGGCCCCAAAGCCCTGCTGCCTGCTTGGAGGCCTGACCCATCCTACCACCACTGGGGGGCTGTGCAGGAGGCAGGCATGTGGGCTCAGCCCAGAGCACGCAAAGCCAGGGCTGCTGAGTGGGAAGGCCTCAGTGTCACTGATGGCTGGTGGCAGTGGGGCAAGGGATGGAGGGTAGGCAGAAGGCCACCCGGTGCCAAGACCAGCTCAGGATGTGGCCCAGACCCGAGTCTCAGGAGCACAGACTGTGCATGCAGGTCCAGTCCCCGGAATCACAAGAGCCCCGCTGACCTCTGCCCCAGCTGTCCTAGGACAGGCAGTGGCCAAGACTCTACCCACCCCTGCCTGAGCACTTAGCACTCAGACCTGCCCTGGCCGGCCTCCCCTCCCCTTCTTCCAGGGCCTGGGGCAGTGAGCAGGCACACTGCAGCAGCTCTCCCCGAGCAGTGCCTCACTCCCTCTGCCCACCCCGCCAGGAAGGAGGCCCAGAGTGGAGGAACTGGTGCAAGGCCACACAGCACTGGCGTGGGCTGGGTAACTAGCAGGTGCCCTCACCCTCCCCCATGGGGAGTGGGTGCAGCAGCAGGCCTGGGGCCTCCGAGGCTGTCATGGTGCCCTGCAAGGAGCACCACTCTCAAGAGCATCCACAGGCCCCAAGGTCTGAGGGCTTAGCCACCATCGGGTGTAGACCAGGTCCAGCTGGAGCCCACCTGCCTGTCCAGGGCCCAGCACCCTGAAGCATGGTGCAGAGGCTGCAGACCTTCAGGATCTGCACATCCAGGAGTGGTCAGGGCACGCGTGTGCATGCACACAGTGGTTATGAGTGGATGGGTGTGTGCAACACCACATGCATGCCTATAAATGAATGTGTACGTGTATGCACACATACACAGTGTCCATGAGTAAGCATGTGTGCATGTGGTGTGCATGGATGGACACGTGCCTCCACACGTGTGCCCATGCGAGGCTGCGTGCACTGTGTTCTCTCTGGGCTGGCTGTGGCCCAGCAGCCAGCAGCCCATGCTGGCCTCTGGTTACCCCACCATTTCTCACCACCCACCCCCAACTCCCTGTGCATGGGGAGTGCTGGCGAAGGTGAGTCGGTCCTGGGGAGGGTGGGAAGCTGCCCAGGGAAGCTCTGTAGTAGCATAAATGGGCAGAAGCCTCCCACTGAGCTCCATCCGGGGCTGGGCTGGACGTGTGCACTTCCTGATGGCCCTGTGACCCCGCAGGAACCCCTGGGCCTCACTGGCCCACCGCAGTGTGTGTGGTGAGATGGAGAGAGGTGAGCAGCTGAGCCTGACGGGCCTTGGACTATGGCCCTGGGCCCCACAAAGGTCCCAGTACACAGCACCAAACTCCAAACTAGGCCAGGACCCCCCAAGGGAGGCACGTGTGCTCACAGGTACACACACATGCCCATATGCACATTCGTGCTTGCTTGACCCAAGGACAGCCACAGTGTGGCAGGGGACCCCACTGCAGTCACATGAGGGATCCCCAGCACTGACAGGGGTAGGGAATTGGGCTCAGATTTGAGAGACAGGCTACCTCCTCCAAGCTGCTCCCCAGGCATCATGGTGAGGGCTGGCAGGCAGGCAACTGTTCCTCAGGAGTGAGCCTGCTGTCCCTAGCCACGCCCCTATGGTGGCTCATGTCTAAGAGTGGGTACAGCCAGGACCCTGGAACCCTGACCCCCAAAAAAGGGGGTGGCTGTCAGGACAGGTGTGGGGGAATCCAATTCCAGGCTGGGCCACCTTAGGCGGTCACTCCAGCTCCCGTGCCCCTCTGGCCTTATCTGTGAGGCCAGGGTGGAACTGGCATCCACCTCTCAGTAGCTATGAGGAGCCAACTGGTGCTGACTGGGACCAGGGCAGGCAGTGAGCCAGGCAGCAGCACCCACAGACGGCCTCTAGGCCCAGGGGAGAGCAGGACCCAGGCACACCCAGCACAGCAGGGAGGCACGGGGGTGGCGGGGGGCACAGGAGATGGGAATGAGGACTGTGGGAGGCACAAGTTGGGGGTACCTCTGGCAGAGAGACCACAACGGCCAGCTGCCAAATACACCCCAGCCTGAACTGCATGGCTGCCACACTGGGGGCAGCCCAGAGGCCTTTGGAGAACCTCCAGTGACCCTGACTCACAGAGGGGAGGCTTTCCAGGGCCCTGCTCTTCTCACCAAGGGGCCTGGGAGCCACCTTGGCCGTTTCCCTCCCCAGCTGGGGCACCAAGGAGGCTTCCAGAGCTCTTGCAGCACCCACCCCTGTGACGTAGGCTGTGGGCGAGGCTTCTGACCCAGCCCGCAGCCCAGCAGGGGACAGCCACAGGTCCTGCGCCCCACTGGAGCCCAGCTCAGGCCTGGTCCACCCTTTCACTCTCGTATGTGGTGAGGAGCCGGGCCTGCAATTATGGCCAGTGACGTGCATTGTCACTGTGAGACCACCTCTCCCCAGAACCACTTCCCCTGGGTACCTCTAAAGGTGGGCACACACTCCGGCAAAGCCCTGGTGCCCACCACATGGCCACTGGGTACCTTGCAGTTGTTACTGAGTCCTACCCTGGTGTAACCCAGTATCCCCAGGGTGGTGGCAGTCACCGAGCACCAGGGTCCTCAGCTAGCTGGTAAGACCCTCAGAGGGCACCTCCTCCGGGCAGGCACTCCCTGCCTCCCCCACGTGGGTGGGCAGGCTGCAGGAGGAAGCAGAAGGGACGCTGGGAGAGGCAGGGCTGCTGTTTGCTCAGCGCACAAGTGCGCACACCTGGCAGGGCCCAGCCTAGAATGCAGCATTCACAGGGACAGCTGGGAGGCAGAGCTGAGAGCAAGGGTGTGGAGCTACGGGGCTGCAGCATGCTCTGGTTCAGGGCCTGCCCAGGAAGGGGCCAGGTTTGGCATGGGCTCTAGGGCCAAGGGAGCTGCCCAAGGCAAGCCCAGCACAGCCACAGAGGGTCACGGCTGGCCAGGTGCCACTGCAGGCTTTGGTCATCCTCTGTGTCAGAAGGGAGGCATATAGATGTGGCCCCCCCAAGCCTCCTGTGGGACAGAAGTGCACAGACCCTAATGCCCCCCTTGGGCTCTACACTCATGACACAAAAGCTCCAAACACGTGCCCACTGCATGGCTGTCCTCTGCTGGGCCCTGCCCCCTCAGCACCTTGGTTGCCCAAGTGTCCGTGCCCATGTGGCATGGGTCTCCACTGCTCCAGGACCCCATGCTGTGCCCCTGCCATCCTGGGGCTTGACTCCTGCACACGGGCCACTGGCCCCACCTGTGTGCCTCAGCTTCACACCACAGCCACCCTTTCCAGCTGCCCCACCCCTGCTGCCCCCAAGGGATGGACAAGGCACAGCCTCTCCTGCCTCCCCTTCCCCTGGTTGTCCCCTCCCACCTACTTCCCAGCCACTCTCCCTCCTCCCCTCAGGCAGGCCCTTCAGCAAACATCCTCAACAACCCCTGCTATGCCAACAACCACCCCACCCCAACACCTGCCTAGCCTCCCAGCCCCAGGGCCCTGCCCAGGAAGCTTTCCTTCCCAGCCTCCCCAGTGGAAACGTCCAGCCAGAGCTGCCAACCCATGAAAACCCACCTCCAACACCCAGCTGTCGGGAGGCAGCTCTAACTCCCCTCCCACAGAGCTGCCCTCACCTCCACCTGGGGCCCCACAGCCTGGCAACCAGAGCACAACCAAAGCCTAATTCTGCACATCCCGACCCCTGCACTCCACCCCACCTGCTCCAGACAAACCCTAGGAGGGGCCCTTGATTCTGGGCTTTTCTACACTCCCCCAATAGGATCCAACGGCAGGTGTCACCCACTGTTCCCCTAAAGCCCCCCACATCTGCCCTCTTCCATCTCCACACCACCTGCCTCGTCATCACAGGGCAGGCACAGGCACAATGAGCTCCTCGGGCCAGGCCTCAGGGCTCCTCTGCAAAGAGCCACTCCTTGCCCTGCAGCCCATAAGGGTCCTCTCCCAGCTCTGCCCTTCACCTGGCACAGGTGCTGTCTCCTGTCACTCAGGCCAAGTGATGCCCCTGCAGGCGTGGTCCCATCCTGTCCTTCCCTCACTGCACACCTGCCCCTGGTGTCCTTTGGGTGTCCCCACTATACTGGAGGCCCATAAGGGGGCTTCTCCATCCATCCCCCACAGCACACCTGTGTCCAGCCCATGCCCAGCCCAGGCAGACACATGCCCATGTAGAGCCACTGCACTCTGGGGGTGGCCGAGGGACCCTGCAGCCCAGGCACCCCTCTCCCCAGTCAGGGCAACCTCGCCTTCAGGAACCTCCTCTCTGCAGACGAGTGCCAGGAAGGTCAGAGCCAGGCGGCCAGCAGCCCCAGCTCTTGACCTGAGTCAGAGTCGGGTCCCTGCCTGAGCCCAGGTAGTTGGGACGCAGGGTCAGTCAGGTGGGATGGGCATGGGGACTTCCTGTGGGGGGTGCAGACGAAGCTAGAAGGGCTGGTTCTGAGGATGTCCCCAGCCAGGGTTTCCCATGGCACATCAGGAACAGGGCCAGGTGCACCCAGCTTGCAGGTCAACTGAAGGCTCACCTCCAGCCCGCCTGCTGCGTGGCACCCCGAGGCCCAGCACGCCTGCTGTGCCCCAACACCACAAGGGCAGGACACAGAGCCACATG
Organism: Daubentonia madagascariensis; assembly: GCA_023783475.1. Lineage (NCBI taxonomy): Eukaryota > Metazoa > Chordata > Mammalia > Primates > Daubentoniidae > Daubentonia > Daubentonia madagascariensis. The sequence goes on from JAKFHU010002089.1 coordinate 1,549,593, forward strand.
AAGAATCACAGACAACAACCTCAGCCAGTTTTCTTCAAGCAGATTCTGTTTCACTAAATCCATTCTTTCCCCCCAGCCTTCTAGAAGCCCCGGGATGTAGGCTGGCCACAGGGTGGAGGCAGAGGGGCACAGTCGCTAGGACTCTGCTGCACTCTGGAGGGGACGGTGGTCTGGCCTGCTGGAGGCCAAGCAGTGGGCAGAACACTCAGCCCACCCCACCAGGAGGCTGAGGGCTGGGCCCCAGGAGGGCAGTGTGGCACAGCTCTGCCATCAAGGCCATGCTTTCCTAGGGGACAGGTAGGGGCCAAGCAGGGCTGGAAGTACCTTGCCTCCCCCTCAGGCAGTGAAGCCTGAGCTAAGACCCTGCACGTGGTCCTTGGGCCTCCCAGTGAAGAGGCCTGGGCCCCAGGGCGGCTCGGGAACCCCCTGCCTGCCCTCCCTCCATGGATGCAGAGCCCAGTCCCAGCTCTCTGTGCCATAGGCACGCCCAGTGCCAGGACACCAGGCAGGCTGGCCACATCGCCCAGAGAGCAGTACACGCAGATGCAGTGGAGCTGCCAGACTACACTCGTTCACCATGTGCAGCCTCAGGGGCTCCTGGGTAGACCCCCGGGGCCCTGGAGCTCCAGGTGCTGCAAGGCAGTGGGTGGGCCCCAAGGGTGGGGGCGTCTTGTGCCCCCTGAGGGCAGTCGGGTCAGGAGGAGGGGCTGCAGCTGGCGGCTGAGGGCCATGTCTGGACCAACACGGCCACTGAGTGTGGGGGAGCCACCGAGCACCCACTGGCCTTAGGGAGAACGCAACCTTCCACCGCCTTCCCTGATACCAGGCCCCAGCAGAGGGGGCTGGACACGGTGCTTCTCAGGACGATGGTGTGGGACAGGAGGGGCACACTCGGGCCAAGGGCTCCAGAGCGGGGTCCAGAGCCTCAGGGCTGGCACACTCAGCCCTCCACTTCTGCAGATCAGCAGCGGGGCTGCCTCGTGCCTCAGTTTCCTTGCAGTGGGGACATGACTGCCCGCCGTCGAGGGTTCTTGGGTGGGTTGAGGGCTAGGGGGCTGGGCCACGCCGTGGGATCCAGCCTTGGGCACTTTCAGCCCACATCCGATCAGACACGTGTAGACATTCGGTCCCATTTCTCGTGCTGGGTAAAAATATTCCTTACATTGCTCAAAACATGATCCCAACGGTGAGTACCGTAGAGGCCACGTGTGGCCGTGGGATGGGGCTATGGAGCAGGTGGGCAGCACTTGTCTCACTGCCTCAGTCTCGGCACTCACGCATGTGAGCCACAGCCCCGGAGGCCCACCTGCTCCTCAGGAGATGTGCTCGGGGCCCCCGCCAGGGCGCTGCTGCCACCAGGCGTGCTCAGTAGCCTTCATCGTCATCGACATCACAGCCATAATCTGCAGAGCACGGAAAAAATCAGGGGAGCCAAGGACCTCTGTGTGGTCAAGGGGCCCCGATGCCAACCCCCCTGCCCTGCCCCCGGGCCCCCTGGCCCTGGCCGCCCCCTCGTGAGGCTCTAGCACCAGCCCTACCAGCCTTGTCCCCACATGGCCCCCCCACTGATGGGGACCACCACCGTGGTCTCCTCATCTCTGTGAGCTCAGGGCTGTTGTGTGCACAGGGTGGGGGCCTCGGTTCCAGTCGAAGGCACATGTGAGCAGCATGGTCACCCTCGGGTGTGCAGACCCAGGAGCCCCACTCTGCCAACCCAGTGGTCTTCGCGGCAGGCACCTTGCTGTCCCTATGGGACTGGCCTCTCTGACCCTGGCCGACTCCAGCACACTCCAGGGCCTCAAAATCAATACGGCCAACTTACAAAGTGTCCTACTTTAAATTTCCTTCCAGAGAGAAATAAAAATTTAGTTTGATGCCTGAGTTCAGGGATTGTTATGGGCAGATGGTTTTCTTTCTCCAGAAACAATCCCCCCTACCTCCCCACCACCCAATTCCTGTGTGGGGCCCACCAACCATGCAGAGACACCCCACACCCAAGTCAGGCCGACTGGATGCGTGGGGTGAGGGCGCCTCCACCCACCGCTGCCGCCCATCATCTGCAGGGCGCTGACACAGGGCTCCCCATCCTCCTCGTCAGGGTCCTCCTCATCTGCCTCCTCTTCGGGGTGGTACGACACAGGTCCACTCTCCACCAGGACCGCCTCAGGCCTGGCCAGCTCAGCTCCAAGGGCAGGGGAGCTCGGGAGCAAGGCCTGGAAGGAGGGTACTCTGGGATGGTGGGCGGAGCCGGGGCTGTCCTCCGACTACCACCTGGGAGAGCTCCTGCAAGGCAGGGCCCTCAGGCTGGCCTGAACAGGCCTCAGCGACTCCTTCTGGTCCCCCGGGGGCTGTGCTGTGGGCTGTGCACAGACACCCCGCCCTCAGGCCTCCACCCAGCCCCTCTCCCTGGGAGCATCCAGAAGGCTTCTTTCCTTGCTGCTGGTCTCAGCCTCAAGGATTCTGTGGGCTTAGCACGAGGCCCTGCCTCCAGCAGCACAGCAGTCTGGGGACAGGCTGGTACTCCAGGGACCCCACCCCCACCGTGGGCCAGCACCTTCAGCTGCAACAGGACCCTCCCTGCTGCTCCCTTGACCAGGCCCTGATGACAAGTAGTGGTCCAGGAGGAAGACCCCTGAGCCCTGGCCTGGTGAGCCAAGGCCATCACCCACAGAGGGAGGCCTCACACCAGGCCCTGGGCACCTACAGAGTGGAACCCTGCGACCTGGGCAAGGGCCTTGCTCCCCACGTAAAAGCTCTCTGCAGGTCTAGGAAGGAAGGGCCCTGCAGGCTGTGCTCTGGCTGCTGGGTACACATTGTCTGGCAACTGGCACCAGGTCCACAGTGGGGTGCCCGCTCGCCCCCGCCCCTGACCCCTATCTTGCCTCCTGCCCGCTCCTGGGACCTGGGAACTGCCTTCCGGGGCCTCGACTCTCTGCCTGTGCGAGGCCAGTGTGGAGCAGCAGCAGCTGGTGCCCCTCCCCATCAGGCCTATTCTTGGCTTGCTCACAGACGGTGTGTCTGGGCTCAGAACGAATGAGTAAGCTGCTCCCCGAGACCCCCTACCCCAGGCCACACAGGACAACGCACCTCACCCACGGCCGCCTTCTTAGCTGGCTGTGCAGACACCAGAGGCCTCAACCTGAAAGAAAGCACAGTGTGGCGGCCTCAGCCCATGCTCCTGGTGACCAGGAGGATGTGAAGTCCTGCTGAGGCAGGTGTACCTTCCCACAGCATCTGCAGCTGGATGTGAGACACTTGCAGGACAGCCCACCTGCACCTGGTGGACAAGGTCAGCTTGGCAGCTCCAAGTGCCATCTGAGAGCCACTATCTGGAAATGCCACCTCCAGCAGCATGGCCAGTGCCCGCTGGGCACACCTCCTGACTTCCTACGGCTCTTCCGCTTTGACTCTGGATCCGTGTCCACTCGCATGTGGCTGTGGCCCCTCCTCCATACACCGCGAGCCCCAGTGCACTGTCAGTGGACTGTCCCACTTGTTCCTTCCTGCTTTTTCTTCGCTTTTCCTGGATTAATCAACCTTTTCTATTCCTTCTAGAAGTCTGGTTCTATGTCCATCCTATGTCTATTCCGCTAGTGGTTATCTTACGTTAACAGACATCTTTGATGCCTTCGTATTTTGGAATAGACAACACATGCACATGATACAAACCTGCACAATCTGCAAACACCTGGCTTCCTCCCTGATGGTGGCAGGCCCACGGGGAATTGCCCAGGGCACCTCACCCAGTGAGAAGACAAGGAAGGAGGGAGGGAAGGGGCGCCCCGCCTCGACTTCTGGTGACAGCACTCTGCACGGGGCCTGCTGTCCCTCCCCCAGATTCCCAAACACAAAGGCACCTTCCACTCCACCAGGTCTCCCTGGAGGCTGCTGGCCCACCCCACAGAGGCAGGAGCCCCACAGGAGAGCAGGCAGGCTTCCTCCCACAGCCTGGTGTGGCCACTCGGTTCTCTCCAGGCTGGTATGAGTGGACTCTGGGCTGTAGGGGGAGGATGGGAAGCACAGCTGTGTGGGGAGATAAGGGGAGCTCGAGCCACACACTCTGCAGCTGGACCCTCAGAGGCCTGATCCTGCCCGGCTATGAAGTGCCAGATGAACCCTATGGACACTGGGAAGGGACCTTGTAACAGGTGGACATTTACAGAACACCTAAACACAGAGCTGGCCTGCTCAGGGTGAAGCTGGCAGCCGTGTGTGAGCCAGGCACAAGGCCCGAGGCAGAGGGCACCTCGTCAGCCCAGGCGCTGGGCCCTGCTCCTGGTGAGGCCCCCCAAGGACTCCCTGCCTGCTCTGCTCCAGGAGGAGCAGGGAGCACATTTGAACATACAGCCGTGGGGCTGCTGACACCCGCATCCTCAGACCAGGCTGTGCGGCTTTGCCCACCCCCACACCCCAGGCCCATCCTGCAGCAGAGCGGGGCCTCTGGGGACAGAGGCTGGGTGCATAGTGGGGCTCCTCCTCAGCAGGCAGACCTTGCCCAGGGCGGGTGCCCCACTGTGGTCTCTCCAACCAGGGCCCAGGGCTGGCGCTCCGTGGGGCAGGCCCAGGGTGTGGGTGCGGACGCCTGCTCTCTGCACGGCCCTCCCTATACGAAGATCCAGCCAGCAGGCCCCTGCCAAGGAGGGACCAGAGAGATCTGCAATTGGCCCTGAGACCCCACTGGCCCAAGGAGCAAGCAGTTCCTTTGGCTTCGGACAGACCACACCTTAGCCAGAAGGAGGAACGACAACAGACACAAGGGTGGGGCCAGGGGACAAGAAAAGTGATGACTTAATCAGAAATGGCAGCTAGACCAGAAAACTCAAATCAGGATGGAGTCGTTCCTGCAGGGACATGCCTTCCCTGTCCTCAGCTGTCACCTGAAGGCATGGTGAGCTGAAGCCACGAAGACACGCAGCCATGTCCCGAGGCTCTCGCAGAAAAAGCCAGATTCTCCAGAACCAGGAGGTGGCTGGGCTGGCCCTCGCCCTGCATGGCCACAGAGCTCCCCTGCAGGGTGAGGCCAGGCCAGAGAGAGAATTCAGGGTTCCGGCATGGGTGGTATTTAAGGGCACGAAACCTCAAGGGTCCTAGGGCATGAGGGCCAAAGAAGGGCAGGGGTCTGGGCCCGGTCTGGGGGCCTCTGGAGCTTTCCTTTCTCCAGTGTGACACGGCCGCGGTCTCCACAGCACCCTGCGTGAGCCCGAGGCCGCTCCGCCAGGCCCCAGGGGAGGGCCTGCAAACACCTGGAGAACAAATTTCCGCCCAGCATCTCCTTGGCCCATGGCCTCAGCCTGCCTGGTTGGTCCCCAGCCAGCCAGGGGCCAGGGGGACCTGAGGCTGCTACCCCCACCTTTCACACAAACCCACCACTGTTCCAGCTGCCCCCTCCCGGCCTGCACAGCAAACACCATAACTGGTTCCTGGGACGCTGACCCTGCTTGGCTGAAGCCTGGCCTGGGGGGGACCCCGGAGCCTATGAGCAGAGCGGGAGGGCAGCGTGCCTGCTGGGCCCACCTCAGTCCCCCTGCCAGAGGTGGGGGCTGAGGGCTGCAGCCCACACCTACTCCTTTGCCTGTCCCCAGAGGGAGACACCCCAGATAGGGGCTACAGGGGTCACACACGACAGCAGACTGACCTGCCTGGGCAGGAGTGAGACCCGTGGGTCAAAGCAGCCCATGCTCAGTGCCCCTGGCTGCCTCCCACAGTCTGGGAGTCCACCGAGTGACCATGGAGTGGGGAGGAGAGAAGCTCAGAGGCAATGGCTGCCTGTACCCCTGCATCACCCAGCCCAGGTTCTGCGGCTGTCCTCAGAGGGAGCCCATATCCCAGTGCAGGACCAGGGGAGCAGCTGTCCGACAGTGACGGGCAGGGCAACCAGAGCCCACCCGAAGGGGAATGAGGGAGCCCCAGCACTGAGGAGGGGCTACCCAAGCAGCCAGACGATGAAGCGCAGCCTCTGCCACCAAGTGATGCTGCGTCTCGGGGCTGAGGTGCATCTGCCCCACAGCCTCCTCCTGCGGCCCCTCCAGCTCAGAGCTGCAGCCTGCCCAAGTCCCTCTTCCCTCATCTCCAAGTGCAGATGAAAGGCTGTCCCCAGGGGCTGTGAGGACAAACTGGGACCTGCTCTTCTGCCCCACGGAGCCCCTTCCTGTTCCCTGCCCTGCTGGAACTACCTGAGCTGCCTAGGCCCGGGTAGGGGGTGGATGCAGATTCAGGGCATCCCCACCCCTGAGGCCTTCCTACTCCTTTTTCAGGATATTAAACATTCACAGATTCAAATCCTGGCCGCTCAGGGGAAGATCAATAGGCTACCAATGGAGTAAACAGCGTGTGCACATATACACAGACACAAACGTGCACACGTACTGTGTGCATACAGACACATGCACACACACATGAACTGCATACACACAGATACACATGTACTGTGAGCACCCCATGACTGGGTGCCAGCATCACTGCACAGGGACAGGCACCCTTCCAGAGCTGCCAGAGGCCTGGCCAGGTGGGTAGAGGAGGCTGAGGCACGCTCAGACGCAGCTTTGGATTCCACTTGCTAGTTCGCAGGTGCAGGGGTCTGAGCCACGGGACCTGCTCTGACTCCACCTCTACCCCACCAGACCTCCCCTACATGCAAGGAGGGGCTGTGCCAGGAATTCATCCCCACATCTGCTCAGAAGTCCCAGTACCCACTCAGGTAAGGCTCCTTCGCAAAGCAGCACACAGATACAGTGACAGCAGTGGGATAGTGACATAGCCAACTCATGCAAGTGACAGAGCAGCCTACCCAGGAACTCAAAAGGCCACGGGAAACCACTACAAACAACAGGAGACCGACAGGGCTGACGGGAGCAAAACAAACATACGGAGGTTCGGGGCACTGGAGACGCAGTGCAACTGTCTACCACAGGCTGGATGCTAAAGTAGCTGAGCTTCCCAGCCCTGTCTCCATGGCCAGGGGGATGCACTGACCAGCGTGGGCATGGTAGGGCCCTCGGGGCCCGTGGCCTCTGCAGGAGACCCTGCAGCCACCACCACTGCAGCCCATCACTCCCTAGCACACAGTTGGGCAAACGTCACTCTGGGCGCTCCTGAGGCCCCATTCGGCTCACGACAGCCCCCGGACCTGAGGCCTCAGGCCTCTGCCCCAGCACCCAGCCCGACAGGACAGGACGGTACCTTTTTCCCACGCTGGTCACAAGGCTAGCCCCACTCCTGCCGGTGGGTGTTCTCCCCCGTGGCAGCTTCCTGGTGCTGACCCTGTCCTCAGGCTGGGTGTCCTGCCCTCGTGGGCTGCCCGTGCCCATGCTGTTGAGACCCCGCAGCACACTGTAGTTGATCTTGCTGGAGATCTTCTTCTGCTCCAGCATCTTCTCAATGGCCTCCCCGGCCGTGCTGGCCCGAATTGGTTCCCGTCGTTTGCAAGACTTCCTGGGCTTGATTGAAACACAGAAGAAACACCTCCTTGAGTCACGCTTGGGCAGGAGTGGGGAGGGCAGTGCCCAGCCATGAATGTCCACAGGGAGCCGAGGCGTGGGGTGGGGCAGGGGTCCCAGCCCAGCCCTTCCTGGGCCTGCCCAAGTCAAGTCCTGCCCTCCCAGGTGACTGGGCAGTAAGGGCAGCCCCCAGCTACAGGCTGGGGCAAGTCCCTGGGTACACAGCCAGCTGGGTGCCCGAGGGGCTGCAGAGCAGCAACAGCAGCAGACACGCCCATGAATCCACCACTCGGATGCCCGGCGCCTGGCCCATTGCAGGGCCACAGGAATGTGGCAGGTAAGGTGCTGCCTTGTGAGGACAACAACAGGGACATTACCCAGAATGAAGACAGACCATCTGCACCAGCGTTGAGACCAGGGTCAACAGTCCCTGCTGCCCAATGACCCCAGACCTCGCCCCAGGAGCCAGAGCTGCAGACTACCTCAGGGCAAGCAGCCTGTGCAGGGCAGGCCCCACCAGCCAACCCTGGGCCACCCTGGCAATGCCAGCTCATGCCAGCCCCCACCTCACTTCCCACACACCAACCTTCCCAGCACGGCCCCCAGCAGAGTATGGGATATTCTTCTGGATGGGTGGGGTCTCAGGGCCCTGAACTCCCCAGGGTCCTCCCGAGTGGGCAGGCCCTGCCTCCGCCCTCTGGGCCTCCCTCCCCTTGGTGCTGGGAAGCCCAGTCTCACAGGCAGGGGACCTGTCTTTTCTCCTGTTCAGTGTCTCACTCCGACACTGAACCACTTCCAAATTTACCATGTTATCAACGTTACTTTCAAGCCACGGAGTGAGCCACTGAGCTGAGTCACTGTGAAGGCTGATAGAGCAGGGAGGTGCCACAGTTAGATTTTCCCAGGTCATCAGAAGAACAAGGGCCTGGGCACAGAGGAGGGGGCATCTTGTGTCCTTGACAAGGGACTCGAGTCCAGGGACCTCAGTGTCCAGCCCTGAGTCTCGACCCAGCCTGCCCTGGAGTTGCACTCAGGACCTTGCCCCAGAGCTGAGCGGCACGTCCACCCATGGTGAAGCCAACATCTGCGTGCCTGTGGCCGGGCACATGGGTTCGGGGTCTGGAGCGCAGCCTCTTGCCACCTGCCCCAGGACCTGGCTCCTCTTGACACTCAGGGAAGAACATTCCACAGAGACGTTTTCCTCCTATAAACTCAGACATCTCCCGGAAAAGGTTCCTGGTGCACCCCAAGGTGCCTACCTTGTGCTCCTTGTAGATGCCGAGCTCCTTCTCCTTGGCTATTCTTGCCTCTTTTTCTAGAAGTTGAACATAGCGGCCTGCGTCAGGCAGGGCCCGTGTCCCAGGCCCCGGGCCTATGAGGGTGGGCAGGCGGGTACTTACCTCTCTGCTCACGCAGGTACTCAGCGTTCTCCTTCATCCACAGCTCGGCCTTCACGCGGGCTTCCGACTCGTTCAGTATGTACTGGGCAAGCACAATGAGCTGCTGTCAGCCCTCTTCTTCCACACCAAGGGCATGCTAGGCTCGCTCTCAACAACAAGCACACTCTATTTGTATATTTAAATTGTTAAAGGAAGGGAAAACGTGGGTGTGGAAACCGGGCTGAGGCCTTGCAGCCGAGAGTAAGCTGTGGACACCCGTTGCTCCTTTGCCCTTTCCGAGGCCACCCACACAGGCTGTGTCTGTGGCTGGCACTGTGGTACTCCCAGGCCCCACCGACACCAGGACCCCGGCCACCCATGAAGAGACCAAGTGAGGATATGAGTTGCCAAATCAGGAACAAAGGGGCAGCCCTGGGCACCACATCCCGGCACCAGGTGGTAATAAAATCAAAGGAGGAAACACTGCCCTCCTGACAGAAGACAAGGACTGCCAAGACAGGCAACAGAGAGCTGGGATGAGCAACGGCAGCCCTAAGCATCTGGGGTCAGCGGGCACCTCCTGAGACTGAAGACCACCTATGGGCCCAACCCCGGGTGGGACTTATGTTTGCTACAGGCCACGTGCCCAGATGGTGCCAGAGGCCGGGCAGAGCTCAGGCCCTCCTGACAGGGGTACCAGCCCAGGGGCTGGCGCTGATTCCAATGGGAAGGGTGTGCGTTTGTCTTGGGCTGCCCGCCGCCCCGGAGCCAAAGTCTAGAGGGTGCGGCCTGGGGCCAGTAGTGGGCTGGGAGCACTGTGAGACCACCTTCAGGCTAGGGAGTGTCTGGGGAGGCTGGGGGTGACCATGGCCCAGAGGCCAAAGGCAAGTCCTGGGCAAGGAGGCCGCCAACCCCACCCAGCCTCCCCGTGGCGCCCTGGGAAGGTGAGGGGCCATGCGCGGCTTACTCTGTCAATCTCAAGGTCATCAATGCCGCTGAGGTCCAGCTCGCCGTCTCCGGAGGCGTCTGCTGGAGGGAATCACATGTCAGTGTCGTTTGGGGCCAGTTCTCATTAGAGGGGCACAAAAGCCACCTGGCTGGCTCAGGGCTCCAGGGTTTGGGCCAAGGGGCTTCTAGCAGCCCCGCCTCCTCTGCACCGGCAGCTGTGTGTTTCTGTAATGCTCGCCTCAGGGCGCTAGGTGAAGAGAGCAGGACGCTAAACTGAAGCTACAAAAAAGCCACCCAACACTCCTGGGCTTCTGTGTCAGAAGTGGGCTTTTCTTAGATTGGGGACACAGGCTCTCTGGCCCTGACAGATGGAAGGAGGGCACAGTGGTGAGTGGGGCCCAGGGACGGATGTCCTGCCACAGAGGAAGGGCTGGGGATTCCCTTCGTGGTGCTCTCGGGCCTGGGGGTGGAAATGACAGTGACTCAGGGAGCCCCCCATCACTGTGCTCAGGCTGTCCCAGACCTGCACCCACCACCCTCCTGCCCGGTGCAGTCAAGGGCACACTCCGCAGAGCCCAGAATCAGGGCAGTCCCTCCTCTTCATGAACCCGCATTGCCCATTGGCTGAGGCCTGTCACACAGCCCTGCAGCCAGGCTGTCTGGGCTCTCTCCTGCCACACTGCTCCATGACTAAGGCCCCAGTGGCTGCTCTCAGTGCTCAGAGGTTCCCCTGGGGACCCTCCATGGCCTGCCTCATTCCCCTTGCTCTCTCAGCTCTGGCTAGAATGGCCCTTTCTGCTCTGAGGTCACTGCAGACCTTGGCTATCCCAGGGCCTTTGCACGGGCCCTCTGCCCAGTGCCTCTGCTCACACAGCAACTCCCATCACCAGGGCAGGTGCATGACTGTCCCTCTCCATGCCTGGCCCAGAGGTCTCTCAATAAACACCCAACCATGGACTGAGCAGCCACCCTCACAGAGGCCCCTCGGGCACAGAGGCCATGCCCTGGTGCCTGGGTGGAGGCAGGGCCTGAGGGTGGAGAGCTGCGGGAAGGCCCAGGCTCTGGGCTGCAGGGAGGCTTGTCCTGGCAGGGTACAGGGATGGAACCACCTGCCTTTCTCTTAGAGCTGCCATCATCCCGGCCCTTCCTAGCCCCAATCTCGGTGATGTTTTACAGAATGGGAGGGGTGAGGAACAGCAAGACCATCCCCTGTGGCCTGGTCTGGACACCGTGGGGCAGGGTGACTGTCCCTGCTCAGGGCATCTCGTCACTGCTGTGTCAAGCTCAGCAAGCAACGTCCCTTTGACCAGTGGAGACGTAACCTTCTGTCTGGGCTCTGCCACCAAGTTAAACAAACGGAGGGGTGAGAAAGGCTGGTCCCTGCCTCATGGCCCCCTGCAGGACTCCTAACATGACTTCTCAGTGTCATTACAATTTTCGCATGGCACCCATGGGCCCTCAGGGCTTTGGGCCACATGGCAGCAAGGGGCTACTGAGGCAGGAGGGAGCCTGTGGCCAGCAGATGGTCCCAGTGAGGGTGAAAAAAACTGCTGGGCATTTGGGGTGTCGACAAACACCCAGCTCTTTATGTTGGGACCACTGACCCCTCACACATCCCTGTGCAGGAGGACTGGCAGTGCCCCCACCCAAGCCCACCCTGCTAGAATGCCACACCTCCCAGATAGACAACGTCAGCTTCCGTGTCACTCTGTGAGAGGCAGGACTGGCCTGGAAAGCTCTCCCCTTGGCCTCAGCCTCCCACCCTGTCCCCTCATCTCTGGAGTACTCACTGGGGTCCCGGCTCTGGGAGGAGATGCATTCTCGGATGGAGTCGGAGATGCCCAGGCTGGCCGCTGTGGGCAGGGGACCAAGCAGGGACTCCAGGGCTGGGGGCCTGCTGCCCCCCTCAGGGCTTCCTGCTGCTTCTGAGCTGCCTGGGGTGTTGCCACCGAGGAGCTCCCGGTAGAAGTCCTTGTTCAGGTGGCTGGCGGCAGCCTCCAGCTCCTCGTCCTCTGTGTCCTCCTCACCAAGCAAGCTGGAGGCAGTGTCCTCAACGGAGCCTAGGGACACACGACCACACGCCACCTGTTAACCCGGCAGAACGCAGAGCGAGCCTGCCCTTTGACCAGAAACACTTCCGCCAAGCTGCAAAATGACCAGTGGAAAAGAGACAGAACTGTCAGCAAACGGCACTGGAACGTCCGTGCGCAGGAGAATGAACCTTGACCTACGCCTCCCACTTACACGACAATGAACTCGAATGGATCACGGACCCAACTGAGAGAGCCAAAAGTATAAACATTTTAGAAAAAACGTAAGAAAGCCACTGCCAGCGGGAATGCAACGGTGTGGGCACCTTCGAAGCAGTCTGATGGTTTCCTAAAGACTTAAACATTCACCTTCCACACGACCCAGCAAGTCCACTCCTTGGCATTTACCCAAGACAAAAGGAAAAAAATGTCCATGCGCAGACTTGTATACAAACATCCAGAGCAGTTTATTTGTAAAAGACCAAAACTGGAAATAACCCAATGCACTTCAACAGGTTAATGGCCAAACAACCTCAGTATATCTATGGACCACGACACCACAATAAAACAGAACCAAGTGCTGATGGATGACTCACAAGAATCACACTGAGTGAAAACAGCCAAAGGAAAACACAGCATGTACTATGTGACCCTGTTCACATAAAATTCTAGAAAATACAGCCAACTTATAGGGACAGCAGCTCAGTGGCAGCCTGGGGCAGGGAGGCTGGGGTGGGCTACGAGGGGCCTGAGGACACTGTTGGGAGTCACAGATCTGTGGCTCATCCTGATTATGGTGACAGCCTCACGGGTGTGTGTAGATGTCAAAACCCAGACATCAAAGGGTGCATTTTAAATACATGCAGATGGCCTCCTGGCCGAGTACACACAGGTGCTTGCAAACATGCCTGTGTTGGTGGACAAAGGCCACGGACCACGTGGTGAAGCCGTCGAAGGAGGAAAAGGCATGAGCAACATTCCCTGGTCGATGCAAGGAGAGCAGAAGTCAGCAACAAAACCAAAAACCACGCCCCACTCCCCAGAACTTCCAAAACTCCGCATGCAGGGCAGAGAAAAACACAACCGGAGACTGAGAAGTTGAAAGCATTTCACAGCAGGACAGTGGGTCCCACTGAAACGACGGCCACTGCCTGTGTGTGTGCAGCCACCAAGCACGAGAGCGAGTCGGCCAAGCGGGTGACTGGACCAGGGCCTGAGAGAAGCTGAGGGAAGGACAGAGACAAAGCCCAAGCTACCGACCTGGCAAACAGGAAGGCAGCAGAGCCAACAAATCAATGCAAAAACTGGTTTAACGGGAAAATCAATAACCCAGCTGGGAAAAACCCAGGAAACAAAACAATGAAAAGTCAGAAATGACCAAAAAGAGGATAAATACAGACACCACAAAAGAATCAAGAGGATCGTAAGACACAACTTCACTCGACTCTGCAAGCGGATGGGGCGGCACCCTAGTGTCAGCACCGCGGGGAGACCCACGGTGGCCAGCAGCAAGGCAGGCCTGACGCTGGACACAGCCACGCCAGGTCACACGCATCCGTCACGCACAGGTTGTGGCTTCTCCACAGCTCTGCGCACACCGCGGACACCTGCTTGAGACAGGGACACTCACGAAAACGCAAGAGTAGGCATTTCCTCCACATGACAGACCAGGCGGCACCTTGGCCCACAGCTACGCCCTGTATCCTGGGCTGGTGCAGCAGGCCCTGCTTGGAAGCCAGGGACGTGCCTGCGGCCGCCACTGTGCTTCAGTGAAGTGCTCAAGGACCAGGCAACAGACTAGACGTGAGAAAGAAACTAGGGGCATAAAACCTAAGGAATGGTAAAAGAATTGCTGTTTGTAGATGACAGAATTCATCACGTGAAAACCCAGTGATAAGTTGAAAACTATTAAAAGGGATAAAAGAGTTCCTTAACACACAAGAGCACAAAGTCAGCACATAGAAATCAGGGTCCTTCGCAATCAACAAGCAGTTGTAGACACAACGGGACCACTTACAACAGCAACAGAGGAGGTAGCAGGGCCTGGACCAAGGGACATTACAGGGCTTTTGCACAGGGAGGAGAAACCCAAGGGGGAAAGAGAGGGCTGCTCCCAGAAGAAGGAGACAGAGTAGAGTCAGACTAAGGATGTCGCCCACTTTCTCCAAGCTCCTGTGTGAAGCAGAGGACTGGGCTGGGAGGGGCATGCAAGAAGATGCTAATGTTCACATGCAAAACCCCAAAGGGGCATGAGGAGGTGGCCCCCTTCCTTCTAGATGTCAAACATCTCTGACAAGGGGGAGGAAGCATCAGCGAGTGGTGCTGGCTCCAATGTGCAGAGACAGCAATGGCAGTGGGGGGTGGGGTGGTCCCAGGAGCGCAGACAGTGCGCATCTCACCCCATCTCCAGAACAGCCCACAAGGACCCAAAGCACCAGGAAGGCAGCTGGGGGCACTCCCTTGTTATGCAGAACGAGGACGGCAGCTGGGGGCGCTCCCTCATTATGGGGAACCAGGTGAGCACAGAGAGATCTGTTTAAGGAAGCTGCAGCCACCCCGAAAGCCCCTAAATTGGAAACTGGATGTGCACAGGCCACCTTAGGGAGGGAGCAGGGTGAAGGCCAACCTGCCCCCCCAGCCAGCTTCCCCGCAGCCCAGCACATGGCCTGAGCACCCGAGGAGGGAGGCTGAGGTCTCCCCTGCAGGCACTGTGTGAACAGTGACCCCAGAGGGCCTCGGGACGGCAGCCCAAGTGCATGGGATGGAGACTGGCCTGGAAGAGGGCTGGAGTCTGGGGGATGGTGGGTGGGAAGGGGTGTCCAGGAGCAGTGGGACGCTTAGGACAGGGTATCAGGCCTGAAGGTGGCCCTGTGACGTAGGACCAGACAGCCCAGGAAGGGGGTGGCAGGAGGGACATGGTTAAAAGGTCAGCACGTGGGGGAGGTACTGGCAGGGCAGCTGGGGGCACCTGGACCAGATGCTGAGCCTGAGGCTGTGAGGGGCAGGGGTGGGCTCACCATCTTTTGCCAGGCTGGCCAGGGCCCCCTTCGCCTTTGGCCGGCTGTTTTCTAGTTCAATCTCGATTGCATCTTGATAACTGGATATTTCACCTGGAGCAGTAAGTTAAAAGCATAAAGTCAGAACAAAATCAGTTTTTCTGACAAAACTAAAGCATCTGTATGGGAATATCGGGCTGGTTACCTTCAACCTCCTCCAGTTTTTTTGACAGGACTTGTTCAAGCTGAAAGAGTTCAGGAGAGCATTTAGTGGGGGAGTCCGTGTGTGTGCGGGACCTCCTGGGATGCCCTGAGGGCCTCGCTGACCACAGGCTGCCAGAATCGCCTCACTGGGGCTGACCAGGGTAAAAGTGGCAGAGATACCTGTGGGCCCCCACCTTCGCCTGGCCTGGAGAGGCGGTACCTCTCAGAGTCCCTGTGACAGATGCACCCAGGGAGAGCCAGGGCCCTGGCTGCCACACGGCGCTAGAGGCTGAAACAAGATTCAGGACCAGCTCCACTGCCCCTGGGTCAGGGGTTCTCAGCTTCCCCCCCGAAGCCAGGCCTGACCTGGCAGGTGGGTGTTGAGTGTCTGCCCCCCCAGCTATGTGCAGGTTCTTCTCCGTGTCCCCTCCAGGGCTCAGTCCCTGCCCTGCCCCTGGCTGTCCATCCCTGTGGCCACCCCGTTGAGAGTGGCAAGTTTCCTGCCAGGCCCTGAATGTGTCAGAACTACGCCTACAAAACCCCACACACAATAATGGAAGGAAATACACCTTGAGCAGAGGCTGCCTCCAGGTGGCAAGACAGGGCATTTTGTTCTTTTTTGGACTTTTAGTATATTCCAAAGTACACATCACTTTGGGAATCTACTTTATATTCTAGCATTTTGGAGCAAAACCAGATCCTAAGTGCTTCTGCGGGGAGGGCTCAGTGGGGGGCAGGAGGCTGGCAGCAGAGCCCGAGTGGAGGTGCTGGGGCTCCCACTCTGCGTGTGGTGAGGCCCATGGCCCCTTACCTGAGGCCTCATGAAGCTAATCCATGTGCCTCTGGCTGGCCACACACACAGCCCAGCCCTGGCTGCGTGAGTCTAGCTAGTGTAACTAAGCCACTTATTTAGAAATAACAACAGATGTGAAATGTCAAAGCTGCACATCTACAAGACGTGTGACGCTGAGCGGGTGAGGTGCAGCCAGGGACCAGGCCGGCGCTACCTGCTTCATCCGTAGCTTTCTCTGCCCAGCCGTGTATGAGGGGGGGTCGCACTCCTCCTCCAGGTCGATCTTCATAAACTCATCGATAGTCAGCTGGCTGGTGGGGGTGTCCTCAAATTCCGTGAGCCTAAAACAGAGATGTGACACGGAGCCCAGTGCCCCGAGAACAGCCATTCAAAGCTGAGCTTACAAGACAGCCCCTCTGCGGGACCGGGTCCCAGCCACACTCAGCTACAAGCACAGGCCCACCTGCTTGCCAGCAGCATCTCAAGCCCACCCGACCCTGCCAGCAGCTCGGGCCCTGCCATCACTTCCACACACGCCCTGGGGCCCTGGCCGCAGGCTCCGAGAAGGAAGGAGGCTGAGCCAGCACTGGCAGGCGGGGATTCTGCACTTCTGTGACTGAGGCTGAATTCTTATCAACTCCTCTGCATTTTATGCAATCTCCAAAATGTTTAATAAAATAATTTTTAAAGAAAATTAGAGATCAAATATTTAAAGCAAAATTAATTTTCCATCTGCTTTTGTAAAGTACCATAGAATATGATCTCAGTTGAAAAACAGCAATCAAGTGTTTGAGATTTGTAATAAATACAGCAGCAATTACAGGTCTGTAAGAACTCCACTGTCATAAGTACCTTGTCGAAGTCTATTTAAATGAAGCTGCCCTTCCAGATGAGCTGTAAGTAACTGCTGTTAACACCACAGACCAAAGCACAGGTGCGAAGAAAGGCCCCCTGTCCCACATCTGCCTGGCTCACTGACATTTGGTTAAACAGATGCAGGGGTCCCTCACACGACTCCGGCTTCCCACCTGGGAGATGAGTCACTCAGGCTCTCAGAGTCCAGGATGGGCCACATCAAACAGGAAACAGGTCAGGCCTCTCACTGACGTTCCAAACCTGGCCTCCCGCCTGCTTCCTGCTTGTGACTGAGGGCAGTGTTAGAACCCTCCACGTTAACTTAGAGACACTGGGATCTAAAGGAAGGGGAAGTCTTTCTGGACAGGGTTGGGCCCCAGAAGGACTGGAAGAGAACGCTGTGGAGGGGGGTGGGGCAGCCCCCGCACATTTGAGCCCTTGCGCAATCAGGGCCGGGCCCGGGACAGCAGGACCCCAGGATGCAGCAGTGTCTCTGGCGAGCAGGCCACACTCAGCTGAACAGGTGAGATGTCGGCACGGTCCCCACACCATGCATCAGAGCTGCCTACCTCTTCCGCAGTGTGGACTCGCACACTTTGACCACGCTGATAACCTCCTTGACAGTTCTCCTGAAATCATGCATTCTGGCTGCCACCAGAAGTGCTAGAAAGGAACAGGAACAAAAGGGGTCCTCCTAAGACTCAGCTGTGACTGGGAACTAAGAAAGCAGAATATCCCTGCTGCAGTCCAGAATGGCTGTGGCTGACCCTGTGCTCAGGGAGGTGACAGCCTGGGCAAGACGTGCCTGTGCCAGAGCAGCGAGACTCCCACCCGACGTGGCCACCCCAGGTGAGTGGCGGCTGACGGGGCAGCATCCACCCCTCCCTGAGCAGACGTGATATGCGGGGACTCTGGGGCCAGCAGGTTCTCTACCTTAGGGGGAGGTGCTATACCAACACTCCCCTTTTAAAGACAAGGAGAATGAAAATAGAGGGTTTGAGAGCTGCTTTGATGTAACCCCTCAGAGCAAATAAGCGAACTTTGAGATGACACGTGTGAAACTCTGGTTGTGAAGGGAGCTGAGGATTCTGAGGACAGGGCCCAGGCCAGACAGGAAAAGGCAGGAAGCCCCAGGTAGGGCTGTTGTGGGCCCCAAAAGAGGCCTGGAACCTGCAGTGCAAATGTGCAAATGTGGAAATCAGATGTTCAGATGGAAAATGAATCTTGGATAGCATATATCCTGCTGTGAGCAGAGTGCAGGGACACTGGCACCTGGCCTTCTGGAAAGGAGTAGAATCTGTGGGCATCAGAGGGGGAGTGAGGGCCCTGCCGACCTGAGGGGCTCACCCTGGGCAGGAGCCCAGGTCCAGGGCTGGTGTAGTCAGACAGACCACGTTGGCCACACCAACATCAACAGCTAAGCTGGGGACTGTGTGAGAGCTGCACCCAGAGGGGTGTTCGGAGTGTGACCAGTTCAACTGCCCTGCTGGGGGGTGGTAGATTACCCTGACAGCCCTGGGGCACCCTCTGCAGTAACAACTTGGCATCTCAGTGGAGGCCACACTGTTAACCATGCCAGGAGCCAGGCACCCCGTGCAGCTTCTCCCCAGAAGTGGACAACTCAGGGTCAGGAGCAGGGAGCCCGGCCAGTCCACTTTGTCTGTGAGGATCCTGTGCCTTATCCTAGGACCTTCAGAAGCCAACGGGAGAGCCAGGGAAGGCCTCGAGGGCCAAGGACCCTTAAGTCAGGTCAGTATTAGGCATAGGAGGCCGGGAGGTCACTTGCAGTGCGAGGCCTGTTCTGGGAACACAGGAACAACCCACGGGCTCCGACTGCTCAAGCATCAGGACAGAGAACGTGACCCCAGTGGCCAGCGAGTCTGGGCTGGTGTGATTCCAGGACCCAGGGCACCATCCCACGGGAAGGGGCCTGGGGCTCCTACTGCACCTGCTCCGCAGAGGCCTGAGGGGCGCCGGCCCGTATGCATCCAGTCCCTCTTCATCCTCTGCAGGAGCCTCAGGGCTGTCATGGATACCTCGTGGTTCTTCTCCCCGAACTCCAACAGGTGGGCGAAACGTGGGATGTACAGGCATGGATCTGTGGCAGACACACACCTCAGCACCAGCCTCATCAATGTCTTGGTGCCAAGAGCACACCTTGCAAGGAGGCTTTAGAGTGTGCATGCATGGTACATACAACATAGCCCAGAGCAACACCCCCGGAGTTGGGTCGGCCCTCACCCATCTTGCCATGCACACAAGTGCCCCAGGGGTCCCGCTGTCCCAACATGGCCTCCTTGACCCTCAGCTGGAGCGGCTGCAGACACTGCACCAGGGAGAGCAAATTCCTTCCCACCACCGGGCCGGCCTGCTGCAGACATGCAGGGGCCTGAGGCAGTGTGCACCTGCTGCATGGGGCACTCAGCATTGCCTTGCTGACTCTCATGGCCCCTGCTCAGGGCGTGGGGGGGGTCTCACACCCAGCAGCCTTCCCTCCAGACCATACAGACAGCGCCACCCCCAACAACATTCTCTGGGGTTCTTAGAGCAGGACAGTCATGGGCACAAACCACCCTCTGAACCCACCAGGTGGCTTGTGTCAGCTCACACTCGCTGGCCAGAGGAGAGCCCACTCCCGGTACCTCTACCAGCGTCACACAGAGCTGTGGCGGGACACGTGCACATGCAGTGGCCTGGCACTGTGCTGGATGTGAGCAGACACACAGCCTACCAGGGTGAGTGAGAACCACCATGCAATTTGGTGTGATGCTGTGAGTGCACTGAAGGAACTGCACAAACTCTGTAAGAGGGCACCAGGGCGGCCCTGCCCAGAAAAGCCTTGCTAGGGAGGGGCCGCTCGGGCTGAGGTCTGAGCAGGAGAGGGCCAGATGAGAGTCACAGGCCAGGCCAGGGCCTGGCCCAAGGTGGAAGCAGGAGTGTGAGCAGATGACAATGGAGCAGGGAACTGCAGGTCATGGAGAGCCTTGGAGGCACAGGGAGGGGATGGCCTGCTCGTTTCTCCTCCTGCTCCCGTGTGAACAGTGAGCCAGAACCCCTAGCTGCTCACTGCCCGGGTCTCCTTCCTTTGTCCCCCACTGACCCCTTCCTACCAGCCTCTGGCATCTGCAAGGGCCTACGTGACTGAGCTCTAGCCCCTGGAAGCCCTGTGAGATCCTACAAGCGTTCCCTTGCATTCCCAGCTCACACAAAACACCCAGGGAATGTTTCTGAGGCCAGAGAAGATGGCTGCAGCCCAAGAAGCAGCCCGGGACCCGAGGGACGGCATGGACCCGAGCCACACTCCTGCACGCCAACCATGCGAGGCTGTGATATATGAGCGAGCAAAGCCCTTGGTGTGTCCCACCACCAGGGTCCTGGCAACCATCCAGCCAGCCGCCCAACCCAGGTAGCTGCTACCCCTCGTTCCCCTTTCCAGGTAAGCCAAGGCAGAGAGCCATTTAAAAAATAATTTGGGTGATTTTGTTGCTAAAAAAGATATTATTGGGAGAAAAATAAGAGGTATTTTAAAAATAATATAATTGTTAACATTTCTAAAATTTTTCAATAAAACACAAGCCATTGGAGCTAGAGCTGAAAAGTATGTTAAAAGACATACTATGCAGTGGGACTCTGACGCTGATTAATTCTTGAAGTAGAAAACTGAGCTCAAAAACACTGGTAAATATTTCAAAACAACTATGCCAGGAGACGGGGGCGGGGGGGGGGGACTGAGCAGCGTGAGGCGACGGGCCAGCCAGCGTGCAGTGACGGGCAGGGCAGTGTTGAGGGACAAGCACAAACATTTTATGATGGAAAGAAAACAACAGTTCTAAACAGTCATGAGCCTGTAGGCACATGGAAATAGAGGAAGAATTAAATGAAGCAAAAAGTGCTGGAAACAGAAGTTTCAAAACTACAATGATGGGAGATTTTAACACAGTTCTCTCAAATTTGACAGACTGATTAGGGAAAAAAAAGACTACAGGGGGAATTAGACACATTGAGTCCAAAGGCTCAATTTAACAAATATATTTTAAATTTTATATCCTACAGAGTAATTATTCTTTTCCAAAGTCTGTGGAACAGTTATGGAAATGACCATGTATTAAAGAACAAAGAAACCTTCAATACATTCCAGATAACAGAAACCCAATAGGACATGCCCTTTGACCACAAGAGCAATAAAACTAAAAATTAGCAAAAAAAGAAATACAGTCCCCTCTCCTCCAAGCATTACTGGGAAACTAAAGAATAATCCTTCAGGTAATTTTATAGACTTAAATGCTTTTCATAATTAAGGAAGAAACAAAGAAAATAATTAACTAAGTAGTCAAATAACAGAAAATTTAAAATTAACAAAACAAATTAAACTATTTAAAGTAGGCAAAAGGGACTAATATAGAAAAACAAGGCTGGGCACAGTCACTCACACCTGTAATTCCAGCAGTTTGGGAGGCCGAGACAGGAGGATCGCTTGAGCCCAGGAGTTTGAGACCAGCCTGGGCAACACAGCGAGACCCTGTCTCTACAAAAAATTTAAAAATTAGCTGGGCGTGGTGGTGCACGCCTGTAGTTCCAACTGCTGGGAAGGCTGAGGCAGGATCATTTGAGCCCAGGACTTCCAGCCTGGGCAATAGAGTGAGACCATGTCTCAGAAAGAAAGAAAAGAAAAGAAAGAAACAAGTAAATAAATAAATCACCACTATCAAGAAAAGAATTTCAAAAAACCCAAAAGCCAGTATGGAACTGGCATAAAGACAGACATATAGGCCAATGGAACAGAACAAAGCTCAGAAACAAACCCTCGAGTGAATGGTCAAATGATCTTCAACAGGGCGCCAAAGACACACAACAAGGAAAGGATAGTTTCTTCGACAGACAGTGCTGGGGACTGGGTGTCCACGTCCAAAGAGTGGAGACAGGCCTTTACCTCACACTGCACACAGAAACTAACTCAAAACAGATTAAAGACCTAAACATTAGACTTGATACTATAAAACCCCTAGAAGAAAACATAGGGAAATGCTTTATGACATTGGTCTTGGCAAAGATTTCTTAAACATGGAACCAAAAATAAGGGCAACAAAAGTAAAAACAGGCATATGGGATGACCTCAAACGAAAAAGTTTCTGCACAGCAAAAGAATCTATTAACAGATAGAAAAGGCATCCTACAAAATGGGAGAAAATATTTGCAAGCCATTTATCTGATAAGGGGTTAATATCCAGAATATATAAGAAACTCCTGCAACTCAATAACAAAGAAACCCAAATAACCTGATTAAGAAATGGGCAAAGGACTTGAATAGACATGTCTCCAAAGAAGATATGCAAATGGCCAAAACACATGAAACATCACTAACTAACTGGGAAACACACGTCAAAACCACAAGACACCACCTCATGCCCATTAGCATAAGGAAAAGAAAATTGTAACAAGTACTGGCAAGGATGAGGAGACACTGGAAGCTCTGCCCACTGTTGGCAGGAATGTAAAATGGTGCTGCCACCATGGAAAACGGCGGGGGGTGGGGAGTCCTCAAAAAATTAAACGCAGCGTTACCAATGATCCAGCAACCTCACTTCTGGGTATACGGCCAAGAGAACTGAAATCAGGGCGGCGAAGGAGGACCTGCACCCCACGTTCACAGCAGCACCGTTCGCAACAGCCGAGAGACGGGAGCCCGAGTCCACCGACGGATGAGTGACCAACCAAGTGTGGTCCATACACAGTGGAATGTTGCTCAGCCTCGCAAAGGAAGGAAATTCTGACACATGCTCCAACGTGGAGGAACCCTGATGGCATTGTGTTCAGTGAAATAAGCCAGACAGCAAAAGGACAGATACTGTGTGACCCCACTTACGTGAGGTCCCTGGAGTAGTCAAATCCATATAGACAGAAAGTAGAACGGTGGGTGCCAGGGGCTGGGTCTGGGGGTCGGGAGAAGGAAATGGGGAGTGTTTGCTCAATGGATACAGAGTTTCAGTCACGCAAGATCAGTAAGTTCTCGAGATGTGTATATAGTTAATACTGCACTGTACATTAAAAAACTGTTGAGGATAAATTTATGTTTTTTTAAAATCAC
Organism: Daubentonia madagascariensis; assembly: GCA_023783475.1. Taxonomy (NCBI): domain Eukaryota; kingdom Metazoa; phylum Chordata; class Mammalia; order Primates; family Daubentoniidae; genus Daubentonia; species Daubentonia madagascariensis. The sequence goes on from JAKFHU010002089.1 coordinate 1,572,319, forward strand.
AATAAAAAATAAATGGAACGTAGAGCTTGTACTCCAAAAAGACCAAATCTCTACCAAGTCTAATCAAGAGAAAAAGAAAGAAAAGCCACAAATAAGCATTAGGAACAAAAAAAGAGGCCATAAACACAGAGGTAGAGATTTTAAAAACTGACTAAATATTATTCATAACATTATAATACATTTAAAATTCAAAGTGCAAAGGATGGATTTTTTTTCTTACTGACAGGTAAGTATTTTTGGATATCCACACACCCCCATACAACCACCCAGATCAGGATGCTGACTACCTCTGACAGCCCAGCAGACCTCTCCTAGCACCCCTTCTGAGATAGCCATCCACCTAAGTGGTGTGTGTAGTTATAATTTAATTATTCTCACTGCATTCATTGTATGAATCCACCACAATTTGTCGATCCTTTCTATTGCTAACGGACATGTGGACTGTTTCCACTCTGTGGCGATTTGTATTTTGTTCCTGAAAATTGTTTACGCTCTTTGCCATTTTCTATGAAAATCGATGGTTGGGATATAAACCATGGCCACAGCGGCCAGCCCATCTTTGCCAGCGGGGTTCCCACAGTATGAAAGCGCTGCTGTGCCATCTGTGGCTGCGTCCTTGGTGGGCACACGCACAGTTTCTCCTGGGACTTTCCGGGCTCTAGTGGGTGCACTACCACTGCCCTAGGGGTTAGTCGTACCATGTTTCGCTCCTACCAGTAGTGCAGGAGTTCCAGTTGCTCCACACCTTCACCAACACTTGGTATTATCAGTCTTCTTAAGTTCAGCCACATGGGGCAGGGGGTTCAGTGGTTATTTGTTCCCAAATAACTAACAATGTGAGCACTTTTGGCCATTTGGATAGTGTCTGCTCACTTTTTTGCCCATTTTTTAAAAATTGGGTTGTCAGCATTTTTCTTCCTGACTCGTAGTTCTTCATCCATTCCAGATAGTCCTTTGTGAAAAATATAGCAAATGTTTTCTGAAAGGGATGTTCTCCTAGGGAACATTTACTAAAATTGAGTAGTTTGAAAACTTGAATAGACCAATGACAACCATGGAAGAAATAGAGAACTCCTGTTTGAATTTTAGACCAGGGGTGGACCAAGAGTGTACCCACTGACCAGTCACTGCTGCTCAGCTGTGTCCTGCATGTTTTCCCCTATATGGAAAGTTGAAAGACAGGAGCATAGGGAAATGAAGGAGGTTACATATGTGACCTTGGGTGAGGAAGGCCCTCCGGAAAGCAAAGACTCTGAAGCTGCATGTCTGAATCCAGGCCCAGCCACACATCAGCTGCACGGTCTGGGGCAGGTGACATGACCTCTGAAGTTTGGTCTCCTCATCTGCAAAGGCAAGTGTCCAGTGTTATCCAACTCCCAGGACCGGCACAAAGCTGCCAAGTGGCCATGATGGAGTGTGCTGAGGTTGCTGCGACACCTGAGCAATGCCAGCTACAGGCTGCCAAGCATGACACTGGACATGATGTCCCAGCAAAGCAAGTCATGACCAGCAGCAAAAGACCAGCGGCAAAGGTCATATCTGACAGACCAGCAGAGGCAGGTAAGCATCCCAGTGGGAGCCCAGGATCCAGGGCTGGATTCCCAGGACCAAATTCATCTACCAGCTGTGTGATTCTGAGCACATTACTAACCTCTCTGTGCCCGCTTCGTCAAGGATAATGTGGGAGAAGTGGCAGCTCCTGCCATCTCAGGGCTGAATATGTAAAGCACCCAGAGCAGGGTGGAAAGTGCTATCTATGAGTGTCTGCTTCTTGCATGTGCAATAATCTAAATTATGGACTGTTCAAACAAACTAGAAAAACACTACCAACAAGCCCATAAAAAATGGTAAAGGGCATGAACATAAAATCCAGAAAAAATGCAAATGACCAATAAACACAGAAAAACATATTCAACTGTACTCATCATTAAGGATATTTAAACTAAAACAATGGGACGTCATGTTTCATGTATTAAATTATAAGACTAGAAATAAAGTGGGCGCTGACAAGGCTGTGGGAAATGAGGCCTCTCACACCCCTAAGGTTTGAAAATTGGCAGTGTGCAGGGAGGAGCCAGCAACCCCCAACCCCTACAGCCAAAAAATAAAGAAATGATCTTCCGGGCCAGCATTTCACTACTAATAAATTGTTTTACCAAAAAAAAAAAAAAAAAAGAACACGCCCACCACTGACTTAGATGGGAAGAAGGGTGCAAAGATACGGCCCTACCCCGTGAAGTACCCATCAGCAAGAGAACGTGGCACGGCGTCCCCACATCAGACGTCCCCAAGGTCTTCACCACACCCCGGGCAGCCGCGTGGGTGCCGGCGGGGCGCCAGGCCCAGGCCAGAGGAGCGCCCACAGCGGGGCGGGACGGCCACGCACCGTGCCTGGCAGCAGGCTGACAAGCCACCGAGCCTGGGGCAATTTCTCCTGAAAAGGAAAGGAACTACCTTTCTACATCAGGCGTTTCTACAAAATTTGAGCTTCTAACATTTCATTTTGGGGTGACAAAAAATAAACCGATTAAAAAGCGGGTGAGAACGGGAGTTTGGAGGAGAAATAGGACAGCTGAACGGCCCCCCCGCGCAGGCAGCACGCGCGCCCCGCGCGCCCACCTGCAGCCCCGGCAGAGGCCCCCGCGCCACCTCCGGCCGCGCCGTCCCGCGTCCTCCCGGGCCGGGGACGCGGCGTCCCCGGCGGGGCGGGGCCTCGGGCCCGGGGCGGGGCGCGGCGTCCCCGGCGGGGGCGGGGCCTCGGGCGCGCCGAGACGCAGCGTGACGCGCCGGCGCCGCGGCGGGTACGGGCGAGGGCGGGCGGGACGGCGCCCCCTGCGGCGGCTCGGGCTCGGGCTCGGGCTCGGGAGCCGGCGGGGGCCGCAGGGCCGGGCGGGGCCGCGGCGCGGGGAGCTGCCCCGCCCGCCGCCCCCGCGGCCCCATGCTGCTGCCCCTGGCCTGCCTGCACGGCCGCGTTGCGCAGTGCCTCACCTCGCTGCTTGTGCTTGCAGAGCCGCCCGCCAAGCCCCCGCGCGGCGCGGCGCCCACCTGCGCCGAGGCCGCCCCCGCCGCGCTGCCCGCGGAGATGGCCGCGGAGCTCTACGCGCCCGTCGGCGCCGCGGCCGCCGCCTCGGACCTCGCCAACCGCAACGCCGCCGCCGCGGGCAGGAAGGCCGGCCCGCGCGGCCCGCCCAGCGCCCCGGCCCCCGCGCCGCGCCGCCGCCGCCCGCGCCCGCGCCGCCCGCGCCCAGCAACAACAACGTGGAGAGCCCCAACTGGCAGTCCTTCCACCCGACCCTGCGCGAGAGGTGAGCCCGCCCGACCCCCGCCCCGCGCGCCCCGGGCCGGCCTGCGCCGCGCGGCCCGCGGAGCCCAGCGTGTGCCCTGCCCTTTGCAGGAACGCGCTCATGTTCAACAGCGAGCTCATGGCCGACGTCCACTTCATCGTGGGGCCCCTGGGCGCGACCAGGAGGGTGCCTGCCCACAAGGTTGGTAGAGGGTCAGCCCTTGGCGCTCCCAAAGGCGACGGGCCACCTCCGAGAGTGGAGCGCCCCGACCCGGTGTGGCTGGACACAGCCTGTTCCCTTACTGCCCCTGCAGCTCACGCAGCTCTCTTCCTCGTCCGCAGTACGTCTTGGCCGTCGGCAGCTCCGTCTTCTATGCCATGTTTTATGGGGACCTCGCAGAAGTCAAGTCAGAAATCCACATACCGGACGTGGAGCCCGCAGCTTTCCTGATCTTGTTAAAGTAAGTCTGCTCTGAGGGGGTTAGGAAGGGGCTTTTCCTTTCCACCTGGTCATTAACGGGCAGCATCCCACACCTTCTGAGGGGACGCACACAGCAGCTGTCGGGCGCCTCTGCCAGGCCTGCCCGCCGGGTGACAGGTGCTCAGGAGCCAGCCCCCAGCAGCCTCTGTACCTGCCTTGCCTAGGTACATGTACAGTGACGAGATCGATCTCGAAGCTGACACGGTGCTGGCCACTCTGTATGCTGCTAAGAAGTACATTGTCCCTGCACTGGCAAAAGCCTGCGTCAACTTTCTGGAGACAAGTCTGGAAGCCAAAAATGCCTGCGTCCTGCTGTCCCAGAGCCGGCTGTTTGAGGAGCCCGAGCTGACCCAGCGCTGCTGGGAGGTCATCGATGCACAGGCCGAGATGGCCCTGCGGTCTGAAGGCTTCTGTGAAATCGACCGGCAGACGCTGGAGATCATCCTGACTCGGGAGGCCCTTAACACCAAGGAGGCAGTGGTCTTCGAGGCTGTCCTACACTGGGCTGAGGCAGAGTGCAAGAGGCAGGGCCTGCCAGTCACCCCACGCAACAAGAGGCACGTGTTGGGGAGAGCCCTCTATCTGGTCCGAATTCCAACCATGACCCTGGAGGAGTTTGCTGATGGCCCTGCCCAGTCGGATGTCCTGACGCTGGAGGAGACCCATCACATCTTCCTGTGGTACACAGCTGCCAACAAGCCCCGCCTGGACTTCCCCCTGACCAAGAGGAAGGGCCTTGCCCCACAGAGGTGCCACCGCTTCCAGTCTTCCGCCTACCGTAGCAACCAATGGCGGTACCGCGGGCGCTGCGACAGCATCCAGTTTGCCGTGGACAGGAGGGTATTTGTTGCAGGGCTGGGCTTGTATGGGTCCAGCTCTGGGAAGGCCGAGTACAGCGTGAAGATTGAACTCAAGCGGCTGGGGGTGGTCCTGGCTCAGAACTTGACCAAGTTTGTGTCAGATGGATCAAGTAACACCTTCTCAGTCTGGTTTGAACACCCAGTCCAGGTTGAACAAGATACCTTCTACACGGCCAGCGCCATCCTGGATGGCAGCGAGCTCAGCTACTTTGGGCAGGAGGGGATGACAGAAGTGCAGTGCGGGAAGGTGACCTTCCAGTTCCAGTGCTCCTCGGACAGCACCAACGGGACGGGGGTCCAGGGCGGGCAGATCCCTGAGCTTATCTTCTATGCCTGAGATGCTCTTGGCCCTTCTTCCACAGCAGCTGAGTAAGTGCAGGGGAAGTGCCAAGCTCTGCTGACTGCCTTGCTCACTCCACTGAAGGCTTCACTTACTCTGTATCTCTTTGGTATGTAGTCAGCTGTAGCCTGATTCTGTGAAATAGACACCTTTTCTACACAGCTGAGCCCGGGTGTCTGAATCTCAGGCGTCTCCGGTACACTGGGGGTGCACGTCTCAGGTGGAGGGCAGACTGGGGCACAAGGCAGGCCCCAATCCCCTCTCAGTGGCACCCAGGCTGCCTGCTTCAAGGGGTTCAATGTTCCTCCCACCCTCTTGGGTTCTAAGTGGTTCCAAGCTTAACATCAGAGTTCCCCTTCAAATCTAAAATTGGTGAAAAGTTACTTAAAATAGTTCATCTATTTAAGTAGATTTTCATAATAAAGGTTGCATAAAATGGTAGCCAGTGTAGATAAATGACTATAGGAGTCATAAACTGAGGTGTTCTCTTTTTCACACAACTGAGAACAAGTCCTCCCTGCCATCACTAGAGGAAAACCTACAGTTCTGAGCAGTGCTTAGTGGCTAGAAGCAAACTATGTCCCAGAGATGCCCATCTGTCCCCTGGGCCCCTACCAGTCAGGGCTGGCTTCCTCTCTAAGGCTGAGGCTAGAACACTCCGGACAAGGCCAGGTGTCTGGTTGTCTCTGTACTTCCTAAAGCATCACCAGCACCTCAGATGAAGTCCTACTGTATGAATTTGATTGGTGGGGGCATACTCTGCTGGGCCCAGCACTCCAGGCCCCTGGGAACAGACCCCTAGTCTCAGGCTGGCCAACTAACACTGCTGTGGGGACAGCCTGCTGCGGGCGTGCACTGTAGGGCACAGCAGGCTCTCCCAGCCCCTTGCCTCTGTCCTCCTACACTGCACACCCCACAGGCAGTTGCTTTGTTTCTGGAAAACAGCTTATCCCCCAAAGGGGAGGGATGGCCTCACTTGGCACAGTTCTGTGCCCTTCTGGGAGCGGGTGTGGGCCAGGCATGGAGCCCCAGCCCAGTCGGACATCCTGACGCTGGGGAAACTGGCCCACCCTGCCCAGCGCCAGGGCCCAGCCCCTCCTCCCTGACCCCACATGCTGCTGCGTGACTGAGGAGACACTTGTAGACGCTGAAGGGCCAGGTAAGGAGACGGCCCTGAGAGCTGGCCGTGGAAACCAGTTCTCTTGGTGAAGTCAGATAAAGAAAGGGCAAGTCAGAACCATCACAGTGCTGTTCTGACCCCTTCCTTCTAGATTTTTCCATCAGGTTTGATTCTACATGCATGAACACTCGTGCTGCCTCAAGGGGGAAACAGGACTTACTCTGCTCTTTCCGCGTGGTGAGAGGGGAATGCATGCGCTTCATACAGTTGCCCACACTGGTAGCTCAATGAATACAAAGTGGGGTCCCCAGGAGCTGCCCCACCATTCCTGTCTGTGCAGAGGTCCTGCCTTCCCAGAGGCACCTGGGGGCTGGGTGTATTTCCCAAACCTTGTACAAACAAGACGGGCTCCCCCACACAGCACCCCTCCGTCTCCCTGTCTACACCCGTCCACACTTGACAGGCACTAACACAGGGCCTTCTGGTTTTGCACTCGAAATAAAGCCCCACTTTGCTAAGCCCCCAGCAGCTTTAGGAGATGTTTTTTTACCTTGAGGGGTGCTGCACTTTGATAGGATTTCCCTCCCGCTCTTCGAAAAACATTTGGCACACTGGTTTGTAAGAAGCCCTTGGACCCCCATCTTAGCCCGGACTCGTACCTATGGCTGGTGCGTTGATGCAGAGCTCCCTCGCCAGGAGAAGAAATGTCTTTCCCAGCACGTACACGTTCACCTGGGACAGAGAGATCACAACAGAAACGGCATTGGTGTTTAAGGAGATGTGTGCTGCTTTTTCTTTCTTAAAAAGCATATTTCATTGTTCAGTCTTTAAAGAATTTGATGTCAGGACCCCCTGCAGCCTGTGGAGCACCCACCCTGCATCCCAGGCAGCCTGGCTGTTCTATACTTGGCCTCCAGGTCTCCCAGGGCCTGCCCTCTTCCCCCTAGTCGCTGCTTTAGACCTTGCTACACTGTCTGACCAATGACTATTTCCTTACAAGGAAACCTGCCTGGAGGGTCCTTGTCAGGGCATAATCACATAGTGCACGCTGTGTTTAATTCAGAATCATGCATGCCTGAACACAAAGCATGTGTATCCACACACATTCCCGCTGGCCACACACACCTCCTCCACCCAACAACCCGATGGGCCCAGAGGTCTCAGCCTCAGCCCCCTTGCTGGAATCCTGATCCAAATCCACGCCGGGCCTGCCATCCCCTGCCTTCATCACCTGCCGTCGCTCTCTTCCCTGCCACAGGGCAGTGGAGGTGAGGCCCAGACCTGGAAGGGGCTGGCAGTCAGTGGTGGCAGCACCGCTGCTTGTCCTTGGGAAAGCGGGAACCTCAGCCTGTATGCAAACCCTGCACACAGCCCTGCAATGGGCCATGCTCCCCTAAGGAGCCCTGCTGGGGGAGGCATGGGCAGGCTAGGGGGAGGATGCTTCTGAGCAGCATCTGTGGGCAGTGTGGACAGGCACAAAGCTGGCAAAGCCCCGCCTGCCCTCTGTCTTCACCCCAGGCTTGCCCCTGCACTCCCTAGGTCTCATATGTTTGGCCCTCTGCCTCTGGCCTCCCCAAAGAACTCCCTCTCCTGATCAAGCCCAGCCTATGGGCCCCTGGGCAAGGTCCCTTGTCCCAGCGTGCAGGTGGCACTTCAGGCACACGCTGATTTCAAGGGACCAGGGGGGTCTCTGAGATGGTGCACAAAGGGGGTCTACATTAGAGGCAGGAGCTAGAGATAGTGTTCATGGGGCTATGTCAACTCAGAGAGCCTGCCCAGCTGGGAAGGCCAGGGCTGGGCCTGTATATCCAGCAGCTGTGGGCAACTGCACTGGTTGCCTTCTGCCCCTAGCTGGGTAGTTTCTATCTTCTTCGATATATCCCTGAGGGTTCCATCATAAGGCTGGTGGCTCACATAGTGTGCCTTCTGAAGGAATTCTGCCTTCTCACAGAGTTTCCAGGGGTCTAGGAATCCCTGGGTCTGCTCCCCAAACTGTGTGGTGTGTGTGTAAGCATGTGTGGTACATGAGTGTGCACACACGCATGTGAGTATGTGTCTGCCCAGGCCTCGTGCTGGGCTCCCATCAGGCTCCTGCCATCACCCTCCCAACTCCACCCATGCCTGTTTTGACCACAGCCAAACTATGATCTGCTGCTGGAACATCCAGGCCCCACTGGAGGGGCCTCCCTAACTTCTGCCTGCCTACCTCAAACTCCCCTCCACCCTAACCTGTGGCCCAGTCGTCCCACAACAGTCCAGTGGTCCCCTCTCCTGGGCATCTGGTTGAAGGCTGCTCCCTGAGGGCAGATGGCCAAGGCTGGGTGTGGCTGGCCGGCCCTCCTGTTTCTCCTGCAGGATGGCAGGTGGACTGTGCACACAGACCACCCTTGTGGGCCTCTGGGCTCTACCTCTGAGGAACTGTGCACCCGGGCCAGTGAGTGACGCTGTGTCTGCCTTAAGGCAGGGAACAAGAGGCCTATGCGTGGGCCTTCCAGAGGCTGAAGCGAGTCCTCCAGGTGAAGCATGTGCTGGGCTGGGCTGTGAGAGCACCAGGCCCCACCTCCATGTGTTCCAGCCAGACAGTCGTTGAGTATGAGCTCAACACTGGGGAGAAGTTTAACCTTTGGCATGTGTATGAGTCAAGAATAAAAGGAGACACTAAACACAGTGGTCTCTTCCAATTTTAAGTCATTTCCTCAAAGCAGTCAGCCCTTGCCAGTGGCAAGCCTCCCGGGAAAGGTCCTCACCTGATGCAGGCATGCTCTACACCCACAACAGGTGCAAAACATCTGTCCTGTGAGTGCCAGGCCCATGCTGGGCCCCCAGGGAGATCACGCTGGCATGAAGGAACATGCTGTGGATGCCTCCAGGAAGGGGCCAGCCCTGCCCAGTCCCTGACCGGCCAGGTCACCTCACACCCTCCCAGCATGCAGGCATGGCCCAGCCTCCTGCAGGCATGGTAGTCTTGGCACTCGGCTCTGCCCCTCCTCTGAGTCAGAAAGTCAAAGCAAACTGTCTCTGTGTGTTCAGCCCTGACTGGGACTCTCCCTGGGTGGCACAGGGACTTTCACCCCATGCCTAGGTTCAGCCCTGGGTGAGTCAGGAACATCCAACCTGACTGATACCCCATTTCCAAAGACTGTGAATAGAGAAACTACTAGAACACCTCCCTCTCCCTCCAAGTGGTGCCCAAGCCACTTCTGGAGCGGCTGCCCTGGCCCTGGCCCCCATGCCCATCTTTCCTGGGAAGTCCCTGGATTGGGAACAGGGTCATGGGCCTTGCCCTGAACCGAGCACACAGCATTTGAAATGTGGAGTCACTGGATTATCACAATTCCAGCAGATTATTTTTAGCTTGACCACAAAATATTTCAGCAATAGCTTCTGAGAGATGCCATTTATAAAGACAGCTGGGAAGACAAAGACACAGGCACCATCTGACCCTGGCAGAAGTCTAATTGTTGGTCGCTGCCCAAGGGCACTGAACCCCCAAGAACCAGAGGTGGTAGCAGAGTTACAGGACCCCATGGGGCACCCGGATCTGGATGGAAGGTTCCCCTCGTAGGTGTGAAATCCATGTCAATTCTGCATGAATCTTCACAATGTAGAGTCATGTTTGTTTTCAATGATAACACTTTCTGAGTCCTCAGTAGAGTGATCACTACAGGCCCTGGAGCTCTGCTACAACCCAGGGCATGGGGCCAAAGACTTGAGTCCAGCCCCTGGCCAGCCCCCAGCGCTGTCGATGAGGACAGAGTATGGAGCCTCCATGCCCCCGAACCCCGTGGGTGTCGCTGGTGTTGATCTTTCTACTATGTCCAGTAGTCTGGAAAGAGAGACAACAGAAAATGCCTTCTTTGGTACCCAGAAAGCAAGTGTCTCTAAACAGACCATAAATATAAGGTTTTTCTACAATTTCAAATGCATGAATGTGAGTCTAATTTTTTCTTTCTTTTTTTTTTTTTTTTTTTTAAGAATCTCCCTTGCTCAGGACAAAAGTTCACTTGGAAAGCAGGGCAGAGTGGCACATACCTACCCTGTCTCTACAAAAAAAAAGTTCTCTTGACTTTCTTAAGTCGTCCCAAGGCTGGGCTGCTGGCCTGGACAACCCCATGACCCGTGACAGTGCACAGAGACACGTCTTGGCCTTGTGACCCCCATGTCACAAAGGCCTCTCTGTCCTACAGACCAAAGGTTCCCATCAGGGCAGAGAACACAGGCTGGCCTCCAACGAGTGCAGAGGGTGCAGAGTGTGCCCCAGTCAACCTCAGGTGGGGAAGGAGGCTCAGAAAGGTAATCAGTCTACCTGAAGCAGGTCGCTGAGGTCGAGGAGCATGTCTGGAACAGGAGTCAAGGATCTTCTCGAAGGCTGCAGGCTCAGGTTACATGATAAACCTCAAAGACGTGAAGACTGCACACCCAGGGACTGAAAACCTGTCTGCCAAGTCTAAGCTCAGCACTTGGCCAGGAAGGTAAAGGCCCTGAGGGAAAAGTGGACGGCACAACAGGCCTCCCCAGAACCTTCCGTCCCCCCAAGTGAACTCACTACCAGGACAAGGGGCTGCAAGAAGTGGGGAGCCAGCCCAAGGGGAACAAGAAGTTGGGGGTGGGCTTCAGTATAACCCTCAAGACAACTCTGCCTTCACAGAACAGCTCCCCGTCAGGTGTCCAGTACACAGAGGGTCTTCTGCCCCAACACAGCACAGAAATGTACAACAAGAACCCACTCTCCACCCCGTGAGCATTACGGAGCTCCTGTTCAGCGTCAGGCAGTGTCCTGCGGCAGAGACTCCAGCACAGTCCTCAGCACCAGCACTCGCGGACTCCTGGGAGGCAGACACAGACACGGGGCCACCCCGTGCTGAGCCGGTGAGCCCCCAGCGGGCACCCTCACAGTGCTAGTGCTCGAGGGGACTTGTTCTTGCTCTCAGCAGATAAACAAACAGCATCAAGAATATGTCCTAAGTGATTCGAAACTCGGATGGATACATAAACAAAAACATCAAACACAGTCATAGGTTAAGGCAACTTAGATGAAGTTAAAATCCACATCATTCATGGGTCTGCTGTAGCTTCGAGAAGTAACTAACAAAGAAATCCTCGTGGTGCTGAACCAGAAGCCCTGAGCAGGCGTCCAGGGAAAATCCTCAGGACCCACACGTGTGAGGGAGAAACAAAGTCCCCTGACGCCACAACCTCACGCAGTCACAGACAGCCAAGACACGGGCGCTGAGGTGCCTCAATGAAAGACACACCTGAAGATACGTACTTCATCACGTAGGGTGGCAGCAGTAAGAAAGAAGATACTGCAGCGGAGACCAGCAAACTAGTAAGAGCCGCGAGAAAAAGGAGAGAAAAGTAAAACCAAAGGAAATGAAAGGAAGGCCGTGCTAACTACATGTGCAAAAATCAGCGTCATCAAAGACAGACAGACAACAGAAAAAATTAACAAAGCCAAAAGGCTACATCCTGTACGGTTCCAACTATAGGCCATTCTGGAAAAGGCAAAACTATGGAGACAGTGAAAGGGTCAGTGGTTGCCAGGGACTGGGGAGGGAGGGAACAGGACTGTTTGGGCGGCGCAGCCATCCTGTACCACACAGCGACGGCAGATCCCGTGGTCACGTATTTGTCAAAGCCCACAGAACGTACAGCACTGAGAGTGAACCCCAATGTAAACTGTGACTTTAGTTAATAGTAATAATCTATCAAGATTGGCCCATCAACTGCAACAAATATACCATACTAATGCAAGATGAAAATACAGGGAAACTGGGGTGGAAGGGTACATGGGAACACTCTGTACTTTCTGCACACCTTTTCTGTAAAACTAAAACTGCTCTAAAAGTAAAGTTTATTTAAATAATGATAATAATAATAATGGCAAAAAAATGGGTAGAACTTTTCAACAGAAGCTTCACAAAGAGAAACGGAGAGCCAACAAGCACATAAAAAGAACTCAACAGCGTTAGCTATCACAGGAACGCAAATGAAGACGAGACACCACCACACACTGGCAACAGCCCAAATGCCGCTGAGGACGTGCAACTCACACACACTGCTGGTGGGAGCGTAAAGCGGTGCAAGCTCTTTGGGAAAAGTTCTGGAAGTTTTTTATAAAACTAAATACATACATACCTTTTGTCTCAGCTATTCTACTCCTAGGTATTTACCCAAAAAAATAAAAACATATGTCCACAGAAGACTTGTAAAAGAGCATTCACAGCAGCTTCATTCATAATAGCCAAAAACTGGGAACAGCCCAGGTGTCTATCAAGAGAAGAATTGACACTTAGCTGTCTTGTGTTCACACAACGCTGCTACTCGCACATCAGCAACAGGGGTGAATCTCAAAAGCATGCCAAGTGATGGAAACCTTCCAGAAAGAGCACAGGCCGTATGATTTCATTCATAAGACATTCTACTACAAGCACAACTAGTCGATGGTGGAAAGATCAGAACAATGGCTGCCTCCTGACCGGAAGGACAAAAGGACCGTTTCCCGGTGCTGGCACTGCTCTGGCCCTGCTGGGAGCTTGGCAGAGGTGTACCATTTGTCAGAACTCACCCGACAGCAACAGGACCTGTGCGTTCCACTTTATGCCAAATTTACCTCCAAAGGAAAAAAGGAACCAGCTTATGATCTGCCTGCTGACGGGCTTTGGGGGGAGTGGGCAGATGTCTGTAACGTTCTTTCAAATGTGCCAAAAAATAAGATGACTGAGGGATGCATAGTGGGGGTGGGGGGTGCCATGGGCAGAGCTTGGGCCCCATGTGTTAGGGAGAAACTCTACAATTACTTCGACTTTGCAGGTGTTTGAAAATTTTCATAATAAAACCATGGAAGTAAGTGTGTACATTTTAAAAGGAGCTTGGAATTACACTTTTAAACAATTTAAAGTGATTGCTTTCCTTGAAATGAAAGTCACCTGATACTTGATCCTGGTCCACTGGGCTCTGCCAGGAGGCACTCCAGGGGAATTCCCAGACAAGAGGTTCAATTGTGTAAGGGACATCTACATGCCCCCAGGGCCCACCCTGGGCCAGAGCCCATTAATGTCCCTGGGGCCCAGTTCACAGGGACCCCAACTAATGAGCATTTGGGGATCTGCTGGTGGCTTCTGAGCGTCTTCTGCCCAGCAGGGCCAGTGGGCCTGTGCCCTACCAGAGGTGTCCCTCACCTTAAGCAGCTGCTTCTAACCTTCCCAGCTGGAATTAAGTTCCAAGAGTGCCTGGCTGAGGCCCTGAGGGCACGAGAGCCTCTGTGCTGTCAGCTGGGACCTCTTTTTGCCTCCCTGCTGGTCCCTGCCATGTTCTGGTAGGTGGCACTTCTGCTCAATGAACCTTGAGAGCCAGTCATAGAAGAGATGTGTAAACAAAGATCAGTGGGTGACAAAACACCTTCAAGGGTTCTGGACATTCGTGAAGGTTAGAACAGACCCAAGCGTATGAGGCTCCCATCAGACCATCCGTGGGTTTAAAAAAGTACATAAACAGTTCCAATGCTATGTGCGTCCACTACTGTGCCGCCACACTGCCCCAGCTCCTGGAATGAACCAGGCTCCCCCACCATCGTCGTGGGCAATGCAGGGGGTGGGGGTGATGTCCACTCCACTGTGAAGAGGGTGGGGGAAACTGAGGCTGTCCACACCATTTGGCTGGCTGCACCATGCCTGCAGGGAAGACAACTACAGATGCATTTTCCATAAGGGGAAAAGTTTACAAAGATTTAAACAAGGCAGAACTAAAACTCAAAAAACATGAAATTTCTCTGAGCAGCCTCACATATATGTTTCTTCTGGGTGCCCCAAGAGAGAAACAAGAAAAACTGCCCCTGTATGTATAGCCCAATAGAAAGGTCTGTGTCCGCAACAGCAGATGAATGGGGGACCAGCAGGGTAGCCCCAGCCTGAGCCAACACCATCGCTAAGCCCCATGGGACTAGAGAAGGGATTGTAGACATGGCATCAGGACCAAGGAGCAAAACCTCCACCTCCCCCAGAAGGACGACCAGCCCAGCCCCCATACACCATCCACTGCCATACCCGACTTTTGTGGGTCCTTCTTGCTCTGACTAATCCTACCCCAGGCAGCCAACACCGTTTGGCACAGTTATGCACAGCCCAGCCCACAGCTCTGTTAGGAGCATGAGCTACTGGCAACACCCACGAAGACAAAGGCCACCAGCAGTGCTGCGTGCCCTGACCCACACACAAGCCATGCCTGGCAACCATGACAAGGAGCACCCCACAGGGGCTCTGAATGCCCACTGCACATATAGCACTGATGTCCACCATCTACACAGCACTAACACCTGCTGCCTGTACCACACTGACACCTGCTGCACACACAGCACTGACACCTACTATCTACACAGCACTATCTATACAACACTAATGGCCGCTGCATACACAGCACTAATACCCACCGTATACACAGCACTGATACTTGCTCCTGTACCACACTGATGCCTGCTGCATACACAGCACTGATGCCCACCATCTACACAGCACTGACACCTGCTGCATACACAGCACTGCTGCCTACTGTCTACACAATACTGACATCTGCTGTCTGCACAATGCCTGCTATTCACACAACCTGCTATTTAAACAGCCCTGACACCGGTTCTCCAGAAAGCAAGCCAGGGAGGTGTTGGAGCTGCACCTTCCCTGCTTGCTTCAAGGGTAAGTGAGGCCAGGCCGAGGCTGCCTGCTGAGAGGCAGAGCTGGCACGAAACCCAGTCTGGCTCCTGGCCCGCTCTTGACCCCACACGGTCCCGACCCCTTGGCAGAGGGTGAAGAAGAGCCTCTTGGGACGTGGGAGCAATGCTCCCTGCCCCACCCACATGGATGGTGACAATGGGCAGAGGCTCCAAAACTACGCTCCCCTGAGCCCCTGCACAGCACAGCTCCTTGCAAAAACTCAGAATCGGCTGCAATGTTTGAAAATGTGAAAAAGAAGTAACCTATGAGTTCAGGGCCTTCATTGCAAGCTTCCTAAGACAGGAGCCTAGCAGGCAGAGAGGGCATCTTTAGGCGCCACACCTGGTGGGCCAGGCTCTGATAGGTCTTGGATATAGCTAGGAATGGGGCCACTCACCCCAGGGCTCAGGTGGCCTGAGCTGCCTGAGAGCAGGCCCCATGAGGACCCAGCTCCCAGGTCATGAGCAGCCCTGTCCCCCTGGGTGCTCCCCAAGGATCACCCTCCTCCTCAGCCTCAAGGCTTGGCAGAGAGCAGGTGCTCTGGGAGAGTCTGCTGAATGAGTGATGAGGGGCCCACCTTGGATCTCCACAGAAGGACCGGCCCCCATGAAGGGCCAGTGAGTCATTGCTGGGCCTTGCCCATCCCCCCACACAGTGAACCAAATCCTAGAGCCATGGCTGGGCTGCAGCATCCTACCGTGGGTTCTCCTTTGTGTACAACACACCTCAAATAATCCAACACACCACCATTATCATTATATGTGACATTTTATGGTTTAAAGGTGCCAAAATACCTTCTCAAAGCCCCCTGCCCTTAGGACTGAGCCTCCCACATAGGCAGGGACCCAGCTCCGTCCCAACCACAGGTGATTCAGCCACTGTTCAAGCGGCCACCTCATGCTCACAGACCCTGCTTTCAAGCACATGTGTGTGACCAGGCATGCTGACAGCCCTGGCATAGGGACAGATGCAGTTTCTTGGATTGGGCGTCATTCCAATTCTAACCTATTTTAATTATCTGCTCACAGTCTTGCCAGTGCCAAGCCAGGGTACTGAGTTGGAGTGTTCTAAGGAGGAGACCAGGCCCAGCAGATGGCATGCCTGGCATGTCCCGGGAGGATCGCGGTGACCAGTGAGGCTAGAGAACAGTACGGAGGGAGAGTGAGACGGGGGAGGTCAGAGGTCACAGCCTTACTGGCCACAGGAGAAGGACATGGATTTCGTTCTACACGTGGGGGAAGCCATTGGAAATTCTGGGGCGAAGAATCAGCAAGCCTTGATTCAAGCCTTGAAAGGACTGCCCAAGTGCTTGAGGCAAATGCATGCAGGGCCAGGAGCGTAAGCAAGCGAGCGGTTGGTCGGGAGTGACAGCCAGGCCAGAGCAGGAACCACAGACTCGAGTGGGGTGGGGAGGCAGTGGCAGAGTGACCTCTACTAGAAAACAGCTATAGAAGTCAGGTGAGCCACAAGTACCACATGCTCTGGTCTCCCCCTCAGGGCATCTGCGCTTCCCAGGGCAAAGCACAGAGGCCAATAAAAGTAGGAGCATTGTGCTACCACAGTCTCACTCGGCGGGGTAAGAGAAACCTTAGAGTTCAGGGGCTTCCAAGACAGCCAGACTCAAGGGGCCAAAGTACCAAGAGAAGAGGCAGCAGCTTCAAGAACTGAGCCAGCACTGTACACACAAGCTCCCTTCAAGGCACTTGCTAACTTCTGAGCTGCGCAGGCACAAGGGCTGAACACACAGAGCCCAGTAAAGTCAGCTCTGAAAGTCTGACTCAAAAGAGCTGGGCAGGAGTTTCACAAAGTGCCATGAAGGAAATAACTGGGTCCTGCTGCAGGCCTTCAGTCAGGACTCAAGACGGACCAGCCAAAAGTGGATCTGGGCCAGCTACCCATACACTCTCTGCTTGCCCAAGAAAAATTAAATATCCTTTGGGGGGAAAAGTATCCACCATCTCTACAATTTTTCAAATATAATATCCAGCAATTCAATTAAAATAATTACCAAGCATGACAAAACAGGACCAAATGAACAAAGAGAAAAAGAAAATTAAGACAATAAAAACAGAACCACAAGTGATCCAACTATTGGAGTTACCAGACTTTCATATAACTCAAGAAATGGAGAATTTTACCAAAGAACTGGACTCTATTAAAAAAACTAATGAAAAACAAATAATTGAAATTAAGAAGTTAATAGAGGGGTTTAACACCTGATAAGAAAAAGCAAAAAAATAAAATAAAATAAAAGGGGTAAGAAAAAGAAAGAAAGGAAGGAAGGAGGGAAGGTCTAACACACACGCAACCGCAGTGCCGGCAAAGGGAAAGACAGAAAATGGGGCAGAAACCATATTTGAAAAGGTACTACCCAAGATTTCTCCAAAAAAGACACCAAAATCTCAAATTCTAGAAGCTTTACAAATGACAACTTGGATAAATACAAAGGAAACCACATCAAAGTACATCAGAGTCGAGGACATTTAAGAGCAGGTAGTGACCACATGTTCTCACTAGTCAGTGGGAGCTAAATGGCGGGACACACGGACACAAAGAGATGCGAAGGACACTGGAAACCAGGAGGGGGTGAGGGGTGAAAACTCACCTGTTGGGTACAATGAACACCATTCTGGTGATGGGCACGCCAAGAGCCCTGACTTAAGCATTGTACAAGGTATCAATGTAACAAAAACATTTGTATCACCTTAATATTTTGAAATAAATAAATAAATAAATAAATAGAATCTTTTTTTAAAAGCAGGTAGTAATATGAGACAATTACCTTCAAAACAGTATCAAGATTTATAGCTGACTTCTCAACAGAAACAATGGAAGGCAGAAAACAATGGAGTGATAGTAATAAAGTATTAAAAGAAAAATGTTGACCCAGAATTCTATACCTAGTGAAAATACTTTTCAAAAATGAAGACAAAATATATTTTCACACAAACAAAAGCTGAGAGAATAGTTTTCCCAGGAGACATACTAAAAGAAATACAAAAGAAATTTCTTCAGACAGAAAGAAAATAATCCCAGATGAAAGCAGAGAAATATAGAAGGAAAGCAGAACAATGGAGAGAGTCAAAATTGGGTAAATCTGAATGAATCCTAACAGTTTAAAGCAGCAGAAATAGTAATACCTTGTAGAGTCTGTACTGCCTGGGAAATACTACGTTCTAATTTAAGGAAGACTCTCACAAGTCAACGACACAGGATAAAATCTCTAGGGTAGCCACTAAGCCAATAATAAATAAATGCATAACTAACAAGCTACTTAAGAGAAAAACAGAATAATAAAAACTTATTACTCTAAGAGGTGGTAAGGTAGAGGAGAGGGGAGGACAAATAGAGCAAACAGAAAATACAGAAAGAGATAAAATTAAACTCAGCTATATTAATAATCACATTAAATTTAAATAGATAAAAATTCTCCAATAAAAAAAATATTTCAAGATTTGATTTAAAAGTTGGGCCAGGCTCACACCTGTAATCCCAACACTTTGGGAGGTTGAGGCAGGAGGATCACTTGAGGCCAGGAGTTTGAGACCAGCCTGGGCAATACAGCGAGATCCCATCTCTACAAAAAAATACAAACATTACCCAGGCATGGTGGTGCACAGCTGTAGTCCCAGCCACTCGGGAGGCTGAGGTGGGAGGATTGCTGAGCACAGGAGTTTGAGGTTATACTGAGCTGTGATTGCACCACTGTGCTCTAGCCTGGGTGACAGAGCAAGATCCTGTCTCTGAAAAAAAAAAATTGGACCAAAACACACAATTATATGATGCTTACAAAAAAACCACATCTTAAATACAGTTGAATCTTGAACAACATTGGGGTTAGGAGCACTGACTCCTTGCACAGTTGAAAATCCACATATAACTTTTGACTCCCCAGAAATTTAACTAATATGCCTACTGTTGACCCAAAGCCTTACTGATAACATAAACAGTAGATTAACACACATTTTGTATGTTATATGTATTATATACTGTATTCTCACAATAAAGTAAGATAGACAAAAGAAAATGTCATTAAGAAAATCATAAAGAAGAGAAAATATATTTACTATTCATTAAGTGGAAGTGGAGCATCATAAAGGTCTTCATCCTCGTCTTCTTCTGAGAAGAAGGGGTAGGTCTTGCTGTGTCAGGGTGGCAGAGGCGGAAAAAAATCCACATATAAATGGACCCTCACAGTTCAAACCCGTGTTGTTCAAGGGTCAACTACACATCAGAAGGACTGAATTTTACAAGATAGAAAAAGATAAACCATGCTAACACTAACCAAAAGAAGGGGCATAGTTATACTAATATCAAACAAGGTAGAATTTAAGGGGAAAAATGTTAGTGTCAAGGAGGGACATTTCATAACATTAAAGATTCAATTCCACCAGGAAAACATATAGTCCTGAATTTGTACCCTCCTAATAACACAGCTTCAAAATATAATGGAAAACTGACAAGATAAAAGAAAAAGTAGATTAATTCCACAGTTACAGTGGGAGATTTTCACAGTATTCTTTCAGAATAAAAACAGGCAAAAAAATCAGTAAGGACAATTTGAACATGACTAACCAACTTGGCCCGATGGACATTTATAGAACACCCCACCCAACAACTGCAGATACACATTCTGTCCAAGTGCACACGGAACAGTTACCGAAATAGTTTGTTGAGCTATATATCAAATCTCAACAAATAGGAAAATACAGAAATCATTCAG
The DNA here is from genome assembly GCA_023783475.1 of Daubentonia madagascariensis. Taxonomy (NCBI): domain Eukaryota; kingdom Metazoa; phylum Chordata; class Mammalia; order Primates; family Daubentoniidae; genus Daubentonia; species Daubentonia madagascariensis. The sequence goes on from JAKFHU010002089.1 coordinate 1,591,831, forward strand.
TGTATGTTCTCTGACCACAATGAAATTATACTAGAAATCATCAATAAAAAGGTAACTGGAAAATCCCTGTTTTCAAAATAAGCGATACACTTCTAAATGACTTACGGATCTAAGAAGAAATAACAATGAAAATTTAACAATATTTTGAACAAGATGGTAATAAAAATATGACACATCAAAACTGTGTGATGTAACAAAAGCCACCCAGAGAGGAATTCATAGGCTTAAGGGCACTTACATCAGAAAAAGCTGAAAGATGAAACTCAAGGAGCTAAGTGCAGCTCAAGAAGCTAAAAAATAGTAAATTAAACCCACAGAAAATAGATGGAAGGAGAGAAATAATAAAAAGAAATCAGCGAAATACATTACAAACATGCAACAGGTGAACAACAAACCGAGGTTCTGGTTCTCTGAGGCTGATGACAGGAATGGGCTGCCCTTGGGGAAAGAGGACCTTGGACCCAGTTGGTGCAGCTTTGTGGCTTGTCCCTACGTGTACGTTTTTAAAATATTCTTTAAATAGATAATATAGGCATGTGGCTTAAAAGGAAACCTCGAAAGGTACAAAAGGACTTGTCTAGTTTTTAATTTAAAAGATACTGTATTAGCACCAAATAAAAATTTCATTTAAAAAAAAGTGTTATTGACGATATAGAGATATTGGAACTCTCTTACACAGCTGGTGGGAAAGTAAAATGTTGCAGCCACTATGGAAAACAGCCTGGCAGTATAGGTTACCAATGACAATGCGTGATCCCATTTGTACGAAACGTCCAGAATAGGCAAACAGGAAAGACAAAGCAATTGGTGGTGCTTGGCCTCCTCCCTCTTGGGCAGCCACTGCTGGCTTAGACTCCTGCTGAGGCCCACCATCCTCACCATCCGTAGATACCCTGCTCACGTGCAGGCCTGGAGCAGCCGAGCTAAAACTGAATAAATATCAAAGACTTAAAAACTAGCTGTGGACAAAAGCACCACCTCCCACTAATGTGTGTTTCACACAAAGTTACAATAACAAATCTGGACACACAACTCAGGAAAAACGCACTGGCCACAAGTCACCTGCTTGGCCATGAAGGGGTGCTTGTTACAGCCCTGACGTTTCTGCCCATCGTGTCCAGGTCCTGCCCGGGAGCAAGAGGTCCAGGCAGCAGGTCCTTCTCAGCCCTGCTGCCCCACGCTGCCTCCCCCTGGCAGAGAACTGGGAGCAGACTCAGGCCCAGGGGCCAGTCAGGCCTGGGCAGGCCCTGCCTCGCCAGACTCGGGTGGACTCGGCTCCTCCTCCATGAATCAGGGCTGGCAGTGTCAGTCAGCCAAGCTGTGGGGGTAAGCAAAGGGCTGTGTGCGCAACTCCCTGGTGTTGCTGGACACATTTGGGGGGCCTGACATTTGGGTGGGCAGGAGGAGGAAGAATGAGCTTGAATGTTTTTAAATCAAGCTCTTGTTCTTTCTGAACAAGCATTTCCTGTGCCCAGCTGAGGGCCCAGGACACTGCTCCTACCCATGGGCTGGACAAGGTGACAAGAGGATCCTAAGGGGTGCCTCTCCCAAAGTGGGGGTCTTCACCACACAAGACCCTCCCAAGGCCTGCTGACAGCAGGTGGAAAGTGCTGTTGCCCCCCTGGCTAAAAGGGGTAAGTCCTGGAAGATGACCAGGAGTTCCACAGGCAGTGGGGACGGAGAGGTGAGGCAAACTCATGGCCAACACAGGCTGATCCCAGCAGCCAGGCATCCCTGGGCAAGGCAAAGAGAGCCAGGCCTCACGTGCCCTCCTGCGGTATGGACCTTCCGTGGAAGGGAAGTGGGGTCCAGTGCGTGAGCCCAGCCAGCCGGCCAGCTGGCCAGAAGGGGAGGCCAAGACGGCAGCTACAGAGCCAAGCCAGGGTTAGCAGCGAGGGAGAAGGGGCAGGGACTGGAGACAAAGGGGAGGGTGGTGAGAGACAGTGACATGTCCAGGGTGTGTCTGAGGGCTCTGGCTGGAAGGCCCAAGGCATGATGCTGCCACCAACGGGAAGAGAAGACAGAGAGGGGCCTTTCAGCACTTCCACAACCCACTTCCCCCTAAAGCACTGCCAAACCAGGGGAAAGCTGGTACATGAGCTACAGCCACCTGGAGATAGAGAAACTGTATGAGGCCGGGCGTGGTGGCACTTACCTGTAGTCCTAGCTAGCTGGGAGGCTGAGGCAGGAGGATCACCTGAGCCCAGGAGTTCAAGGTTACATGAGCTATGATCATACCACTGCACTCCAGCTTGGGTGACAGAGCAAGACTCGTCTCAAAAAAGAAAGGAACCCCAGATCCTTTAGCAGTCACTCCGTATCTCCCCTCCCCAGGCCCCTGGTAACCACCAATCTGCTTTCTAGCTCTATGGATTTGCCCATTATGGACATTTCATAATAAAGGAATCATATGACATGCAGCCTGAGATGTCAGGCTCTTTCACTGGGCACAGTGTTTCTGAGGCTCATCTGCGGCTTCGGTCCTTTTCACGGCTGAATATTCCCCATACAGACACAGCATGTTCTGCTAATCCAGTCACAGGCTAGGGGACACTTGGATTGTTTCCACCTTTTAACCACACAGATGAGGCTACTGTGAACACTGGTATACAAGTCTTGGTGTGGACACAGGTTTCCATTTCCCTTGGGTACACACCTAGGAGTGGGACTGCTGGGTCATGGGCTAACTCAGGCTAACTTTAGGGGACACCTCCCCTCCTACCAGTAGTGGCCAGGCACAGAGGTCAGCCAGCAGAACCCGTCTGTCCTGTTTGTCCTCATCACTCACTGTGAAGTCCCCATGTCCCAGAGGGCAAGGGTGCTCCTTCCCCTGCAGGAGGGCGTGGTGGGGGTGGACGCACAGACACAGTGCAACTCGCCACCCCACTGTGCATGCCCGGATTTCTAGTGCCACCCACACACTGGCTCCTGCCCTGGAGTGGCCCCCAAATGGCTCCTATGAGCTCTCAGGAGGCAGAGCCAGACAGAGACCCCAGGACTCTGCTCAGCTTCTCTTCCAGGGCCTTCATCTGACCATGGTGGCACTGAGAAGGGTGGAGCAGCCTCTCAGAGCACCATCCAGGGACGAGCAGGGAGGGCACCGGAAGGCAGGCAGGGCAGGTGGCGTCTGGCGGAGGGAGGGGCTGTGCCATGGGATCCCCAGGGGCTGCTGGGGTACCTTGCATCATCCCTTAAGGTATGTGTATGCTTTATACATTTTTATGCTGAAATGGCACATTTCAAAAATTTAAAAGAACATTTTAATGAAAGATTCTGGTATTGAGGGTTGCCCAGCAGGAAGCACAGTCAGCACATCACCCAGGACACTGTCCCCAGGCACCCTCCTGGCAGCCCTCTCCAGTGAGGAGCCAACCACCAGGATCGCCCGACATTGAGGATGGCCTCCGAGGGAGACCAAAGTGGAAGAAACAGACCACAAGAGAAAAGAGCTCAACACAGTACTACCACTTCCCATAAGATGAGAAGGCGCCACATCCGTGGAGAATGGGGTACTATAAAAAAAGAAACGTTCAGAGAACATAAAGAGCTCTCAGAAACTAAAAACAAGGAAGCAGAAAAGACAAGACTTCGTTGGAAGGTAAAGTTTAGGCTCCCTCCCAAAGCAGAAAGACAAGTGAGTGCAGAAGGAGGAGTGACGGACAACCAGAGAGCCCGTGTGGGGCAGGCAGAGCCAACCAAGATGACAAAAAGGCAGAGAAGCAGAAAAAGTGACTCCAGAGAAGTGCAAAACAGGAGACTGCCAGGAGGAAAGGGCCTGCGAGGCTCATATATTGTAAAATTTCTCAACACTGAAATTAAAGAAAAGGTGCTAACAGGCTTTCAGAGAAAAGTGTAACAGCCACACACCAAGGATGAGGAACCACAGTGGCACAGAACCACCGACAACAATGCTGGGAGATAATGGGGGCGGGGGGTGGCCCCTTTCTCAGGGAGCCCACCCTGAAGGGCCCTCACCAGCTGAGGAGGGTGCGAGCCAGGAAGCAGTGTTCCACGCAGGAGAGGGGAAGGGAGCTCCCAGAGCAACGGGGAGAAGAGGCTCCAAATGTGCACGTGCATGGCAGGACTGGACAGCCCAACGCGAAGGAGGCTAGAAAGCTCCAGAAAGGTTCCTCACAAGATGGAACTGACAGAGTTACTGAGGCATATGTATGTCTGCAGAGGGGCAGCGGAGAGTGTGGGGTTGGTGCACAGCCAAGTGCACAGAAGCCTAAGCACAAGAGAAGACAAGGTGAAGCCGCAGTGACGGAGCGTCAGCACTTCCTTGTCCACCACTCGCAGGCACACGCAGCCCCGCCTGGCCACAGCCCACCTGGGCAGTAGCACTCTGCATCCTCAGACCAGAGGGCTCCAAACCACAGGAAGGTGGAAAGACAGTGCCCAAGTCCCAGCTGGCCTGACAGCATGAAGAAAACCCAGGGCACGATTTCCAGGGACCAGCAGAATCCTTGCTCCATTTCCCAAGGGCTGTGGGAGGGGAGCAGGTGGCCAGTTTCCCAATTCTTCCCTCTGGTAGAAAGCAACCCCAAATTCAGAAAGCCCTGGATCAATGGAGACTGTTAATCCAATAGGTGGTTTTCAATTAAATGCAAACACCAAGTTACTACAACTACGGAATCACATTTGAGGGAAGCCAATGAAGCACCCAGGTGGAGGTCCCCTGAAAGGCTCCTCAAACCAAAAGATACGTGGGGTGCCTTCCGTCCGGCAGACCAGGTAGAGACAGGCGGCGGTCACGTGAGCCATCCTCCGGCCCCGGGTCAGGTGCTTGCTCACGGCCATCTTGAAGAAGTTGAAGGCTGTGTCCAGGCAGTGCTGGTTCAACTGCAGCTGGTTCCCCAGGTGATGGATGTGACGCCTCCCTAGGACACAACACAAAACACCACTTACAAGTTACCACTGATTCATAACATTGAATTAACTGACGACTTCTAAAAAAATAAGGTGTCACGTGACCAACTTAGCAATTTAAGATTAAGAATATGGATTTTCCTTTTTCCTTACAAGTTTTAAATTCACTTTTTGTGTGTGTGTTCCAATCAACTTTAATTTATGGACACTGAAAGGTGAATTTCCTATGATTTTCACCTGCCATGAAATCCTATTCCACATGTGTCAATGCTTTAGGCTCTGAGCGGCTATGTGCAGTGTGGCTGAATGTGCTCTGTCCAGGGCTCCCTGAAGTCTGGGGTGTCTGGAAAAGGCTTGGTTTTGCCTGGTCAGCCTGGTGCTCCTCCCTGACCACTGTGACCTGCAGCGGAAGTGCCCCTCCTCCCACAGCCATGCATACTGGCATCGCTTCCTTCCCCAACAGCACAGTGGCAGGGACAGCCCACCCTGCCCTTCCCAGCACGGCTCTCTCTGCTTAGTCCAGCCCTGTCCAGCCCTGCACCCCCTGCCGCCCCTGCCAGCCTCTTCTCTGAGAGCTGGCTCCCTAGCCAGAGAAAGGACCATAGAAAGGTACAACCTGACCTGCCATCTCCTCCATGCCTACCCACAGGGAAGGGACCATGGCAAGGGTACGTGCAACACACAGTGGCTTTGAGGGCACTGGGCCCTTCTAGGGACTGCGACACACTCCATGTGGCCAGGACTGCAGCATCTGAGTCCACATACCTTCCTGGAGCAAGACCTTCCCAAAAACTATGGGCCAAAAGATGGCATCAAGAAAGGAAGCAGAGGTGCTGCCCCACAGGCGGAAAAAGTAACCACAGCCATCTGGCAAACACAAATGAAAGTGCAGGACAGACATTCAAAGGCCAGTGTCAGGAGGGTTGTGTGGGGAGAGCTGGGGGTGGACTGCTGTTCACATCAACACTCTGGGCTGACCTAACACCCCCACTTTCGTCTGCAGTGTGGGCGCTGTGAGCAGACAGAGTCCCACCTCCTGGCAAGAGGCCCACTGGGGTACACAGAGGATGCCATGGGTGGGTCAAGGCTCAGGACGCCAGGGAGAACTGCCGCCACAGAGATTTCCAGTTCCCACCAGCATCCTCTGGCACCCAGACCCACAGTCCTCCTGCAAAGGCCACCCGAGGTGACCTCCCCTTCACCCACAGAGAGGTTAAATACTGACCTCCCTGACTTCTTTGGTAAGGACGCGTGGGCAGGGAAGGCAAGGGCTAGTACCCTGTTCATAGCCAAGCTCCACTCAAGGTGACTGTCAGCCAAAGGCAGCACCTGGTGAGCCTGTGCCCAGAGAAGCCAATGCCCAGGGTGTGTGGTCTAGCAGGTTGGGGACAATCCTCACACTCTACCAGAGGCACCTGGCAGCCACACAGAGCCCCCACCCTGCTGTGGCCCTGCTCCCTCAAGCACCAAGGACATTTGCCTGGAGCTCAGCAGCTCTGAGGCCTCCAGTCAAGCTGAACCAACACAGAGGGTGGGTCATTGTCCCCAGAACCGAGGCCTAGGCAGAGCCAAGACCCAGACCAACTAGAGAGAAAGACAGCAGTGCTGACCGCTGCCTTCCTATCAGCACCGCACGGGCTCAGCACAGCAGACACATGGGCACAGACAACCTCATGGCCCAGCAAGGCTTCGCTGTAAACAGAGTAAACTGACGGGGACCGCTGAAGCTAGGGGTCCCTTACCTACTGGCTCTTTGGTATATGTGTGGAAAATTCCATAATAAAAGGTGAGCAAGAGAGGCACTCTCCAGAGGCCAAGCCCTGACCCCACAGGCGGGTGCTCACCAGCACCAGCCCACATTCCCAACATGCAGGACGTGGCTTTGGGGTGCTGTGGTCTGAATGTTTGCGTCTACCCAAAATTCATATATTGAAACCTCACCCCCAGGGGGATGGTAAATGTACAAAGATGTTATTAATAAGTACAAATTCATGTAAAAAGCTATTACAAATTAACTAACCATAGCTTATGAGTCTCCTTAGGCTGCCTTCCGATAAATGAATTCTACAAGTAAACTCACCAGCACACAGGTGCCCTCAAAATGTTGACATTTTGTAAAAATAAGGCCTGCCTTTCCGTTTGAAACAGCAGCCTCCCATGACCCGTGACCACAGGAGAGAGAGTGATAGCACAGGCAGGGCCTGTGACCACAGGAGAGAGAGTTAAAGGAAACAGAATGACATCACAGGCAGGGCAGGGCCCCTGGAGGGGTACGGGAGCACACTCAGCATGCTCAAGAAGCCAGAGACCCTGGGTCCAGAGGACCCCAACCCCAGGGCTCCCACATGTCGCTGGCCCCAAGGTCAGGCTAGCACAGCCTCCGGGGATGCCAGCTGGCTGTGGGTCACACTGTTCCCAACTCGGCCACGTACCCAGAAGCCAACAGGTACCCCACGGGGCGTGCAGAAGTAACAGGAGCAATTTCAGACCTGCATTCACCTAAATGTGAACTGACCACCAAGAGCCACCCAACATGTGAGGAAAGAGCCAACACGATGAGGGAGAAACACCACACTCAACAGGCAGATGTGCTAACAGAAGAAGGTTTCCACAGCTCCACTGTAGCCTCGAAATATTAGAAAAGATACCATCCATAAAAATGTATAAACAGGCTGCAATAAAAAAGATACGGTCCTTGAAAATTAAAAATATGATCATTGAATTTTTTTAAAACTCAAAAATAATTCAACTGCAGAATGGGCACGGATGAAGATGGATGGCCAGATTCGGCGAGGGAGGTTCCGGAGGGGGAGCTGAGGGGCTGGGGGAGGTCCAGGGCGGGGCTCACGGCAGACACAGCAGCTCACACCCAGACGGTGACAGTAACAGACTCCAGAAATAACGAGGGCGTGCCAGACCCAGGGAGCCCAGCAGAAAGCAGTAACAGCCCACAACGTTCACACAAAGTGAAAACTGCCAGACCTGCAGGGAGAAGCCTCCTGACAGAAGAATTGTGGGTGATAAACTCCAACTGCTGAAGTGTTGACTGCATGAGACAAAAAGCCAGCGCTAGAGCAAAGGATAATCACTGCGGGCCAGATCCACTGACCCTCGGTGGGGAGTGCCAAGAGTGTGCTCACTTGAACCCTCCTCCCTCCAGGAGGGGAGCTCAATTTCCCTCCCCAATTTGAGGGTGGGTGACTGAACAGTGACTTTACGTGGAGGCACCTGGCAGTGGCTTCACCAGGTCACCAAGGCCAATGTCAGCAGTGACGTGACATCAGATGCACCCCACTTCTGGGGGCCCCCCAAAATCTACCACCCCAGTCTAACCAGGAGAAAGCATCGAACAAACCCAAACGGAAGGATGACAGGGAAACTGTCTCATATCACGTGCCAGCTCTTGCAGAGGACAGAGAAAGAAGAAACACCCCCCGTCACTTCACAGCCAGCATAACTCTGATAACTAAAGCCTAACATCACGAGAAAAGAAAATAACCGGCCAATATCTTTCATGACCTTAGACTCCAAAGCCTTAAACAAAAGATGTAAACTCTAACTTGGGGATGCATAAAAAAAGAATAATGCATCACGATCCAATGGGGTTTATTCCAGAAATGCAAGGTAACTTTAACATTCAAAAATCAATGTAATTTGCCACATTAACAAAATAAATAGAAAAATCAAATAATCATTTCAACAGAAACAAAGAAGCATACGATGAAATGTTAACATCATTCTTAACAGCAAATATTGAAAGTTTTCACATTGAGGTCAGGAATAAGACAAGAGTATCAACTCTCACCACTTCTACTCAACATGGTACTTGAGCGTCTAGCAACAAGGCAATACAAAGTATAACAAAGCACTGAAAATAGGTACAAAGATGAAGAAGGCAGAAGTAAGGATGTCTATTCACAGACCACATGGTTGTTAACCTAGAAGAAAAGATTCTACAAATTATCAGATTTAATAAGTAAATACAGCAATTTTCAACAATTTTATCTACAGATTCAGTATAATCCCAACGAAACTCTGGGCAGGTTTCCTTTTGGAAACCAATAAGCTGATTCGAGAATTTATTTTGAAATGCAAAGGAGCTAGAATAGCCAAGATGATCTCACAGAACAACAAAGGGGTTGGCAAACTTATACTACCAGATTTCAATACTTACCTCTAAAGCCACAGTAGGTAGGACAATGTAGTAGACTGAAGACAGATGACAGATAGACTTGTAGCAATTAAGAGTCAACCTGTGGTGTCATACCAGAGTCTGCAAATACACTCATACATATCTAGTCACTTGATTGATGACAAAGGAGTCAATGCAATGAAGTGGAAAAAAGATGGTCTTTTTGATACATGCAGCTGGAGAAATTGGATATCCACACTGAAAAATGTAAACCTCAACTCCTACTTCATACCATACACAAAAAATTGATTTAAGGCCTGGTGCAGTGGCTCATGCCTGTAATCCTAGCACTTTGGGAGGCCGAGGCAGGAAGATTGCTCGAGGCCTGGAATTTGAGACCAGCCTGAGCAACAGCGAGACCCCACCTTGATAAAAAATTAAAATATTCACCAGGCATGGTGGTGGCACCTATAGTCCCAGCTACTCAGGAGGCTGAGGCAGGAGGATCATGGAGTCCAGGAGTCTGAGGTTGCAGTGAGCTATGACGATGCCACTGCACTCTAGCCTGGGCAAAAGATCAAGATCCTGTCTCTAAAAAAAAACTTCATTTAAGGCATATCATAAACCTAAATGTGGAATATAAAACAATAAAGCTTCCAGATGAAAACACAAAACACAGGAGAGTATCTTCACACCTTGGGGTAGATAAGAATTTCTTAAACAAGTCACAAAAAGACCTATCCATAAAAAACTGATATATTAGGACTTCACTAAGATTTCAAAATTTCTGTTCATCAAAAGACAACATTAAGAGACTGAAAAGACAAGCTATAGACTTGGAAGAAGGATTCAAAATATGTGTATCTAACAAAGGACTCAAATCCATAATATATAGAGAACTTCTACAAATCATTAAGAAAAAGTAATAATTTTAAAAAAAACCAAACGTGCGAAAGACAACAATAGGCATTTCACATGTATAGAACGTCCAAATGGACAAAAAGCATAAACAAAGGTGGTCAACATAATTACTCACCAGGGAAGCAAATTAAAATCACAGTGAGTACTCCACACGCCCACCAGAAAGACTAAAATTGGAAAACTGATAAATGCCAAATACATACAAGGCTATAGGAAGACGTGGAGGAAACTTAAATGCACATTACTGAGTGAAAAAAGCCCATCTGAAAAGGCTACACACGTACGACTGCCGCCGAATGGCATCCTGGAAAAGGCAAAACTGTGGAGAGAGTGAAAAGATCAGTGGCTGCCAGGGTCAGGGAGGAGGAGAGGTGGGCAGGCAGAGCACTGGGGGGCAGTGGGTGCTCAGCCACTGGCTGCCAGCCAGCAGGAGCCCAAGTGGAAAGGTCTAGAATAGAAAGAGCCTCCCAGCACCACCCACCCACAGTAAGGCTCACCCATGGGTGCAGCAGGCCCCCACCACCCCAACACTTCCCCAAACAGCAAGTGGGAGCCGAGGGTTCCCCAACACCATCACTGACACCCACCCCAAGCGAGCCTGCACGTTCTGTTTTAACTTCTTCCTTAACCCAAGGGTATTTAAAGGGCTTTTTTCTTTTTAAAGTAAGATGGATTATTTCTCTCTCTCTGTTGTTTATTTCCAATTATATTGCAATGAACATGTCTGCACTACCACTACTCTTTATAATTTAGGTCTGAGGTACAACCAACCCTAATAAACATACCACAGGTTTTTGGAAAAATAAAGACAGTTTTCTCTATTGGGAACAAAGTTCTTCATAAGGAGAAGATCTTAAAGTCAGCGGAAGAAGAGGAGATGACCTGGTAGCACTGGAAGCAGTGGGTGGAGCTAGACCAACACTAGGGCCTGAAAGCCAGAATGCTACTTAGCAATGCAGGGCTGGGCCACCAGCCAGTAAGACTTTTCAGTTTGTGTGTGCCAACAGCTGTCTTATAACAAGCAAAGCAAAAAACCGACAAACTGTGGGTTGGAACAGACAAATCTATAGTTACCGTGGGAGATTTTAATATGCCCTCTCAGTGACAGACAGTATAAGCAGAACCAAAATTGATGGGGATAAGGAGGAAGTCTGACTTAAATGACATGTCCAGAACACTGCACCCCACTTACTGCCGGAAGTGCATTATTTTCAAGCGCTCACTATACATGTACTTTTACCAAAATTGACCATAAACTGGGCCATGAAGCATGCCTTAAAGTATTTCAAAAGACTGAAATCACACAGAGAATATGTCTGACTACAGAAAAATCAAGCCAGAAATCAGTAGAAGAGCTAACTACACCAATCTACTGATTAGTCCACAGGGGTCAAAGAAAAAAAGCGCAACGGAAATTTAAAGACTCATTTTTCTGTGAGTGATGATCACAAGCCCAACTCCCTCTGTGGCGGTGGCCAACCTGGATCAGTCCTGTGGCCTGGGCGGGGTTCTGGCCACGTCCATCCTGGCCACCCACCATCTGCAGCAGCAGCCAGGAGGGGAGGCAGGTTCAAGAGAGCTAGGACCTCCCAGAGACGGTCGAGGGGAAAACAACCAGGGTGGCACGCTGTCCAACCAGAGACGTTCTACCTCGGCCAGACCACCTCCAGCACACAGGTAAAGACTGAGGGACATGGGGATGCACCTAATCAGGAGGTTCCCTTCCATGGTTGTTAACGTTCCTGAGTGTACCAAAGGAAACACTAAGTCTAACAGTCCCTGCCTGGACTGACCCACAGCTAACACCACACTCGATGGTGAAAGGCTGGATGCTTCCCTAAGGGCAGGGACAAGACAAGGACGTCTGTTCTCACCACTGCTATTCAACATGGTACCAGAGGTCTAGCCAGGGCCACCAGGCAAGAAAAAAAAATTCCAACTAGATTGAAAAGAAAAGGAAAGCTGTATCTATTTATAGACGACAAGATTTGGTATACAGAAATCCTAAGGAATCCACTAAAAAGCTATTAGGAATAAAAAATGAATTCAGCAAGGTTGCGGTATACAAGATCAATAGACAAATATCAACTGGGAATAAATTTAACAAAAGAAGCATGAAACTTACACTCTGAAAACTACTAAAATTGTTGAAACAAATTAAAGACCTAAGTTAATGGAAAGATAACCCACATTCAGGGATCAGAAGACTTAATGCTGTTTAGATGACAATACTCCCCAAAATGATCTACAGATTAACACAATCCCCACCAAAATCCCAGCTGACTCTGCTGCAGAAATTGACAAGCTCATCCTAAAATTCATATTCAAGGGACTCACAATGGTCAACATAGCACTCTTAAAAAGAAGAACAAAGTTAGGCAACTTACACATCTTGATTTTAAAACTTACTGCTAAGCTATAGTAACCAAAACAGTGTGGTACTAGCATAAGGACAGTCATTTAGACCAATGGAATAGAATTGAGAATCTAGAAATAAAGCTTTACATTTACAGTCAATTGATTTTCAACGAGGGTGCCAAGAGGGTGCCAATTGGGACAATATAATCTTTTCAAAAAATGGTCCTGGGAAAACTGGATATCCACATGTAAAGAATGAAGTTGGGCCCTTACCATAGGCAAAAATTAGCTCGATATGGATCAAAACCTAAATGTAAGAGCTAAAACAACAAAATTCAAAAAAAAAAAGTGTAAATTTTCATGATTTGGATTGAATAAAGTTTCTCAGTTATGATACCAAAAGCACAATCAACCAAAGGATAAATCAATAAATTGGACACCACCGAATTAAAAACTTTTGTGCTTCAAAGGACACCATCAAGAATATGAAAAGACAAAACATGAAATGGGCGAAATTCTCTGTAAATCGTATATCTGATAAGAGATGTATCTGAAATACATCAAGAACTTTTCTAATTCAGTAATAAGACAAATAACCCAACAGACATTTCTCCAATTTGTTGTGAACTGGTACTTTTAAGAACACAATGAAAACGTCACTGTGGTACCAAACTGCTATAAGCCGCTGTTCCTGTATTCGCCTCCAGTGAGACCAGAGACCAACAGTTGTGGGTCACAGACCTCACACTGAGCAGCCCCGGCAAAGGGTCTTTGAGGGTGCCCAGGAGGGCCCTGGCGAGGGCAGGGGGGATGCAAGGCACAATTCCTCCAGGAATTGCAGCCAGGCTGGGCAGGAGGGTGACCAGGAAGTAGCAGGCCACATGGCACAAGGCCTGAGTGGGCGGGCACTGCAGGACCCAAGAAGCAGGGCCGAGCCTGCTCTTATCCTCCATGCCAGCATCACCATCCCCAGCTCCTGGCACCCGCCCCACACTCAGTGGCTTCTGTGCTGGGAAATACCATTCTGCAGGGTCTGTGCTCTTGACTCCTTCCCCAGATTCACATGGAAGCCGCCACCCAGGGTTGGGGTTTTGCCAGCACCTAGAAACACAAAAAAGACTCATTAGCCACAACTTGACGTAGAAGATCTGTATTTACAGCCCTTTCATCACATCCAAAAACACAAAGTGAGAAAAAAGCAGGGTCAGCACTGCACTCATACAGGAAGCAGCAGCAGGTGGAACCCCTCGCCCGTCATTCACGCCGTGCCCAGGAACCCCCATGGGCGAATGTGGGCTCACCTGGAGCTGGGGAAGGTGCACCAGGCCTATTTGCATTCTCTTTCTTTCCTTTTTGAGACAGGCTCTGTATTGCCCAGGCTGGTCTCAAACTCCTAGGCTCAAGCGATCCTCCTGCCTCAGCCTCCTTGGGTAGTTGGGATACAGGCATGAGCCACTGCGCCCGCCTCTGCTATCCACATTTTCTAACCATGTTCCTAATGCACTACAAGTCCAGAGCGGACTGCTGTCACACAGCCGCCAGGCAAGGGCATGATTCTACCTCCAAACCCAAGTGAGATGGCCTGCATGGCATGGGCTTGCCCGTGAGCATGGGCTGGGCCCCTCCGCCATGCCCCTGTCAGCCCACACACAGACATCACATCCATACAGTGCGTGTGAATGCGTCCATTTCCCTGCTGGACTGCAGGCTCTTGGAGGGCAGGGACTGTGTCCTGTATGGCCCCAGAGCTGTCGCAGCCAGCTGGTCTGCAGGAGGCACCAGCGCCTCTACCCAGCCGTGCCCCATCCACCCCCAGGGAAAGGCAGTGAGGGGAGCCCCACGCATAGTGTGGTGACAGCCAGACCTGCTGGGCACTCTGCTAAGTGGGGACAAGCCCAGGATGTCCCACCACACACTGCCCTGCAGGGCTTGGGGGCTGGGACTTGGGCCCTGACACCCTTTGAAAATATCAGGTGGACATAAAGATTGTTCACCAGACTTATAAACCTGACCACTGAAGCCTGGTCTTCTTTTTTTTTTTTTTGAGACAAGGTCTCACTCTGTGTCCCAGGCTAGAGGGCAGTGGCACAATCACAGCTCACTGCAGCCTCAAACTCGTGGGCTCAAGCCATCCTCCTGCCTTGGCCTCCCAAACTGCCGGGACTACAGGCGTGAACCACCACACCTGGCCTGAAGCCTGGTCTTCTAATGGGTATGTGCTAAAGTGAGGAACCCAGGGACACGAGCAACGTCAGCAGAGCCAGAAAGCACCTCCTGCCCCATACGCATTGGCCCTCGGCAGCCAGCACAGGGGCTGCACATTTGTGACAAAGTACAGACCCAAGGACTAGAGGCTTCTGTAATAAGGGGACACGCACACACCTCAGCCAAGTGCAGGGCCTGTCAGAGGGACACAGGTGAGAATGAAATGCAAATGCAGAAGTGAAGTCTGGGGATAGACCCTCTGGGGAAAGTACGGGGCCAGCAGGGGACCTTGGTGTCACCCACGGGGTGGGCATCTGGACAGACAGTATAAAACAAGCACAGCTTCCAGCTTATCTGTGAATGCAACTGAATCCCAAATACTAACAAGATTCTTTAAAGATCTCAATAAAACAGCTCTAAAGTTCAGTGGGAAGCAAAAAGGAATTAGAGTAGCCGAGAAAACTTTGAAAAGAACAGTGAGTGAGCTAGGCCGGGCAGCTGCTGGGCCTGACACCAGAAGTGAGAACTGAGCAGGGTCAGGTGGCACTCGGCTCTCCCCATCTTAGCAGCACAAGCAAAGCCTCGGGGCCTTCCCAGTGTTGAGGCCCAGAGCTGGCCTCCTGCTGGTTAGTGTGGACATAGGGCCAGCCTGGTCAGCCAGGGCAAGGCACTGAGCACAGGCCCTCTCCAACAGAGGTGGTGCTGGGGGTGGGGGCAAGGCCTGCAGACAGTTTGGGTTGTGGCAACTAGGGGCTGTGTATTAGTTTTCTATGGCTGCTGTAACAAATTACCAAAAACCTAGTGGCCTTCGAGAAGCTAGAGCAGGTCCCAGCAGTGTGCCCTTGTCAGGGCTGGAGAGGACCAGGCAGGGGCACAGTGGGGTACCTGCTGACACAGAAATCCAGGAGAGAAGCCAGGGAATGATGTAGGCCCAGGGGAGAGCTGTCCAGCTCTGCTCCCTGGTCCACCTCATCCAGGAATGAGGGGGTTCCAAACAACACCATTGTATCAACTCTAAGTTCTGTAGAAATCCACTGGGCTGAGATCAAGGTGCCTGCTGGCCTCGTACTTTCCCCAGAGGGTCTACACCCTGCTGTCAGAGTTCTTTGTTTTGTGGGTGGTAGTTTTATTAAGTTTTAGAATTTTTACATTTGTAATCTTTTAGAGAATGGGAACCCACTGAAGACCACAGTCATTGTAGTGGCTTGACCAGGACAGCCACATCTCGGCACGCTTGTTTCCAGCACACACTCCTCCCCAACTTTTTTGTTTTTGAGACAGGGTCTTGCTATATTGCCCAGGCTGGTCTCAAACTCCTGGGCTCAAGGGATCTTCCAGCCTCAGCCTCCCGAGTAGCTGGGACTAAAGGAGAGAGTCACCACATCTAGCCTCAACTTCTATTTTAGAAAAAGAAAAAAAGATCACCTTGTTGTTATAATTAAAATGGATATATGCTTTTACTAAATAATTCAAATAATATTGCATTAGAAAAAGGACAACGGTCAAAGTATAGAAAGCCCCTGAAGCCCCACCTTGCAGGAACAAGGGACACTGTGTGGCCTCCACTGCAGACACCTTTCCCTGCTTAGACACAGACAGGAAGGCAAGCAGGCATGCTTCTAACAGGACAGGGCCACAGACAGACGCCACATTAAACTCATTAGTGGCGACTTCGCTTTTGGTTGGGTGTTCAATGCAATCTCTTCAATCTTGGACCTGCTCCAACCAGCTGCACCCCCAGTGCGCTGCAGAGCCACGCCAAGTCGCCACCACACGCCACCTCCCCCCAGCTTCTCCTCCCCCTCCACCACTCTCCCCTTCACCCCCAGGTCCCCCACACCCCTCCTCCCACTTCAAGACCTCTACTTCCTGTCCTGGGCTTCCTCCCCACACCCTGTCACCCTTCCTGGGACCACTCCGGCTGCACCTGCTCTGGGAGCTGTCTCCTGACTTTTGCTCCCCATCACGCATGCACACACGCATGCACACACGCACGCACACACGCACACAGTGGAAAACACACGCAGACAGCACTTATTCAGCAAATCTCAGTGTGCTACCCGTGGGGACAGGCTCCCTGAAGTGTGAAGAAAGCCTGTTTCCTCAGACCGAAAGTGCCAGCATACGAACTCTCGCCCTCCAGATGCCCTCTACTTCTAAAAACAGTTGACACTTCCTAGAACAAGTCTCTATTAAAACAAAATCCAAGCTGGAACGAACAGGCAGAAGGTGCCGGATTTTGGGGGCCTGGCCAAGACCGCCCCCTGGTGGACAGCGGGGGGCCGCCGCTCCACTGGGCCAAGAGAAAAGCCCTTTGCGAAGCAAAAGGCTGCACAGGCGCGTCACACGCTGGCTACCCTGCTGCATGGACAAAGCCAGCAACACTCCACACCAGAAAGAGAGGCGGGCCAAGGGGCACAGTACCATACTCCACTTCACTCCTGGGCTCTTCCAACACAGGGGAGCAACAACTTTTAATAAGTGAGTGCTAATTAACTTAATCGAGGGGCCTCAGTTGCTGCTGCGAAACTCCTTTTAATGGAGACATCTGTAGGAGGCCCAGCTGGGGGGAGGATGGGGAGGGATTCAGCCGGTCCCGCAGCTACACTTGGAAAGGCCCCTGGACACTGGGGCACTGGTGTGGTTTCCCCGGCAGGGCTCAGTTTCCACGGTCAGGACCCTCCTGGGGACTTTCCTGCTGCGAGCCTCTGGCCACTCTTATGCCTTAGTTACATATTCCAGAGTAAACCGCTAAGTGCTGAGCTTAGTTCTCAATTAACAAGCAAGAATGCTCAGGAAAGACAGTGGCTTTGGGACCTAGAAAACGGCAATTGAGGGAGAAAGCTCAGCTTCCAGGATGAAGCCAGAGCAAGGGCAAGCTAAGCAAGGGCGGGCCAGGGACCTACTCGGCTGCCAGGGAAACTGAGAAGTCACCAAGTTGCCAGCCTGGGTGATCGCTGCTGTGATGGGGAAAGCAAGAGGCCAGGTGGGTGCCTAGAGAGCCCGCCAGGGAGACCCAGAGGCTGCCTGAAGCAGCTGACACCCCCTCTCCTCCCTACTCTCTGCCCAGGCCCCACCCGCGCCAGCAGTCCCCAGGGCTAAGAACCCACAGCCCCTGCAGCACCTCCCCAAGGGCCATGACAGCTGGTTGCTGGGGCTGCCTCTCCCTCTAGAGAGCAAGCCTGGGCTGGAGAGGCATCCTGGTGCCACCTAACAGCATGACAGATTTCCCACCTTGCACCTGCTCCACACCGCCTTCCTTCCATGCCAGGGCACACTGAGGACAGAGCACTGTCACCAGTCATGGGGTACACTTAGCACAGTGTCTTCCCACAGAAAACCGTAAGTGTCTGCTACCATGATGCTTTGTTTTTTATTACTGTTGTTATTATCATCCCAACAGGCATCAAACAAAGTCTTGGCAATGTGTGACAAAGCCCAGCAGTCTAGGAAGGCACCCTTGGGAAGTCCCCCACAGAGAACAAAGGCTCCAGTCATGCATGAATAGATCAGATGATGGAGAGAGAAGAGCAGGAGAGAAAACTCAATGAAACCCAAAGCTGGTTCTTTGAAATTATTAAACTGATAAACTTCTAGCAAGAAAGGCAAAGGGAAAGAGAGAAGACACAAAACACCAACATCTAAAAGGAAAAGGGATGTCAGTATAGAACCTGCAGACATCAAAAGGATACGGGAATGCTTCAAACAACTCTTTGTGCATAAAATCAACAACTAGATCAAATGGACCAATTCCAGGCCCGGAGTGGTGGTTCACACCTGTAATCCCAGCACTTACAGAGGCCAAGGAGGGAGGATGGCTTGAGCCCAGGAGTTCAAAACTGCAGTGAGCTATGATCACACCACCGGACTCCAACATGGGTGACAGAGTGAGACCCTGACTCTAAAAATAAATATACATATATAAAAATATATATAAATATATATGTATAAGACTATAACTTCAACTATGAAAGACACTGAAGCCATAGTTAAGAACCTTCAAAAAAAAGAAAACACTTCCAGGCTGGGCGAGGTGGCTCACCCCTGTAATCCTAGCACTCTGGGAGGCTGAGGCGGGAGGATTGCCTGAGCTCAGGAGTTCGAAACCAGCCTGAGCGAGAGCAAGACCCCAGTCTCTATTAAAAATAAAAAAATCAGCTGGGTGTGGTGGTGCCTGTAGTCCTAGCCGCTCCGGAGGCTGAGGCAGGAGGATGGCTTGAGCCCAGGAGTTGGAGGCTGCAGTGAGCTGTGATGATGCCACTGCACTCCAGCCCCGAAGACAGAGCAAGACCCTGTCTCAAAACAAACAAACAAACAAACGCTCTAAAAAAAAATTAGCCACAGTGACAGACTACAGAAGAAAAACATGATTTTATCAGCTGATGTAGAAAAAGCACGTAACAAAAATCAACATCTGCTCATGATAAAAATGCTCAGCAAATTAGGACTAGAAAGGGAGCGTCCTCAACATTACTGATAAAGTTTATGCCACACAGAACGGTAAGAGATGGAATGCCTCCCCCTGAGATCAGGAACAAGGCAAAAATGTCTGCTCTAAGGCAAAAAAGGGAAACAAAAGGAAGAAATTAAACAGTCCTTATGTACACATAATATGATTGTCTCAGTAGAAAATCTCAAGGAGTCTATAAAAAATTCCTAGGACTAACAAGTAAGTTTGGCAAGGTCACAGGAAACAGGCCAACACACAGAAATCAACCATATTTCTAAATATGAGCAATGAACAGTTGAAAACTGAATTTAAAAAAAAATACCAAACAGGCCAGGTGTGGTGGCTCATGCCTGTAATCTCAGCACTTTGGGAGGCCAAGGCAGGAAGATCACTTGAGGCCAGGAGCTTGAGACCAGGCTGGGCAACATAGTAAGACCTTGTCTCCAAATCTGAAAATTTGAAATCCAAAATGCTCCAAAATCTGAAACTTTTTGAGCACCAGCATAACACTAAAAGGAAATGCTCATCGGAGCATCTTGGATTTCATCAAAATGTAAAAGTTTTAGTTAAAATTTAAAACTTCTAAGCTGGGCACGGTGGCTCATGACTGTAATCCTAGCACTTTGGGAGGCTGAGGCAGGAGGATCGCTTGAGGCCAGGAGTTTGCGAACAGCCTGAGCAACACAGCAAGTCCCCATCTCTATAAAAAAATTTAAAAATTAACCAGGTGTGGTGGTGTGCATCTGCAGTTCTAGCTTCTTGGGCAGGAGAACTGCTTGAGCCCAGGAGTTTGAGGTTGAAGTGAGCTATAATGACGCCACTGCACTGTAGCCCAGGCAACAGAGTAAGACCCTGTCTCAAAAAAAAAATTAAAATTAAAAAATAAAAAATAAATTAAAACTTCTAGCCGGGAGCTTTGGCTGGTGCCTGTAATTCCAGCAACTCAGGTGGCTGAGACAGGTTTGCTTGAGCCCAGGAGTTCAAGGCTGCACTGAGCTATGACAGCACCACTGCACTCCAGCCTGGGTGACAAAAAGAGGCCCTGTCTCTTAAAAAAAATTTTGTAATTAAAAAAAGACTTCCGCTTTGCAAATCACATAAACAACAAAGGACTTGTAACTAGATTACATAAAGAACTCTAAACATTCAACAGTAAGGAAACAACCCCAAAAAATGAGCAAAAGACTTGAACAGACATTTCAGCAAAGAGAATTCAGGGATAGCAAATAAGCACATTAAAAGATGTTTAACATCACTAGTCATTAGGGAAATGCAAATTAACAATACCATGAGATACCACGTAGGTATTAAAATGACTAAAATAAAAAACACTGATAACACCAAGTGCTGGTGCAGATGTGGAATAACTGGTGAGAATTCAAAAATGGCACAGCACATTGAAAAAGTCTGACAATTTCTTACAAAGTTAAACGTACAGCTAACTTCCCTAGACAAATGAAAACTTACGTTCGCACAGAAAGGTACCCATGAGCGCCTTTAGCAGCTCAATTCATAAACACCTGAAACTGCCACAGTCCAAAGCGCCCTTCAGCAAACCCTGGTCCATCCCTACCCTGGAGCACTGGTCAGCCGTTAAAGAAAAAGACGACGACGACTCACGCCTACAGCGACCGGGCGAGCCTCAGTGGCACCAGGCCGCGCGCAGGAGCCCATGCCCAGAGGCCACCCACAATCTGATTCCACGGACATCCCGCACAAACCCAACTTCCGGCGCGCGGCGGCGGGCGGGCGGGCGGCTCAGGGACTCCCCCGGCCGGCAGACTCTCCTGCGCCCCCCGCGCGGGGGCTGCGCGCCCACGAGCGTCAAAACGCACCGCACTGCGCCCCCCGCCAAACTCCACTTCCGTCCGCGCTCAGCCGCACACCGGCGCACACGCCCCGAGGCCCGAGGGGCAGCCGGCGTCGCCCCGCCGCCTCCCGGAAAGCCCATCTGCAAATCTCCCCACCGCCCCCGCTCCCCGGCGTCCCCCCGTGTCCCCCCGCACGCCCCGCCGTCCCCCCGTGTCCCCTCAGTCCCGCACGCCCCGCCGTCCCCCGGTGTCCCCTCAGTCCCGCACGCCCCGCCGTCCCCCCGTGTCCCCCCGCCCCGCACGCCCCCGCCGTCCGCCCGGTGTCCCCTCAGCCCCGCACGCCCTCCGGGTCTCCTCATTGACCCCGCCCCGCACGCCGCCCGCCGGACCCACCGTCGAGCGACACGAACTGGCCCACGGCCGCGGAGCCGCCGCCGCTGCTCTCCACGAACTGCACCTCGGACACGATGATGTTGTCCTCCAGCACCGAGCCGCAGCCGGTGCACACCGCGTCGCCGCGCGCCGCGTCCAGCTCGATGTCCGTGCCGCCGCAGCCGCGGCACACGCGGCCCGTCATGGTGCCGGCGGCCGAGCGGGCCCAGCGCCCGCCGCCCGGTTCGCGGTGCCGCCGCGCGTCCGCCCAGGCCCCGCCGCTCTCGCGATTCGCAGCCGCAGATTCGCCGCCGCAGATTCGCCGCAGCGCCCGGGCCGCGCCGCCCGCAACGGCCGCGCCCCTGGGACCGGGGCACCGGGACCGTGCTGGGGATGCGAGGACTCGAACCGGCGGCCTCCGGACCGGAGCGGCCGCGGGGCCTCCACACCGCGAGCCAGCAGGCCTCTCCGGCGGCGCGCCGGCGGCGGGAGCGGCGGGAGGGGCGGGGCGGGGCCCGGAACTGTGGGCGCGCCTGGGGCGGGGCCGGGAGAGGGGGCGGGCCCCGGGTGCTGAGCGCGGCCTGGGACGGGCCCCGGGGCTGGGGGCGGGGACTAGGGCGGGGCCGGGAGAGGGGGCGGGCCCCGGGTGCTGAGCGCGGCCTGGGACGGCCCCGGGGCTGGGGGCGGGGCCGGGAGAGGGGGGCGGGGCCGGGAGAGGAGGGCGGGGCTCGGGTGCTGAGCGCGGCCTGGGACGGGCCCCGGGGTTGGGGGCGGGGACTAGGGCGGGGCCGGGAGAGGAGGGCGGGGCTCCGGTGCTGAGCGCGGCCTGGGACGGGCCCCGGGGCTGGGGGCACGGCCTGGGGAGCGGCGCGCGGGGGTCTAGGTCTAGGATGGAGACCCCAGCCCGGGGACGCCCCGCCCGGCGCTCCGCACTTGCAGCGCCCGCCCCGCCGCGCGCCGGGGTTCCAGAGCCTCCCCTTGCGCCACTCTGCCCCCTTGTCTGTTCCGCCAGGACTCCCCACTTTCTGACAGTTACTTGTGGCCACCTGTGGTTTCCCGTGACAGTCACGTCGCTGTGTTCCCTCGCCCAGAGTGGAACCTGCGCGCAAGCAGGGATCCTGCCTGCGCACGCGTCCTAATATCTGCAGACGTCATTCACACGGTGACATCCCTGGAGATAAGCCTAAAAGGAAATGCGAGGCGGAGTGGTGGCGCCTGCAGTCCCAGCGACTGGGGAGGCCGAGGCAGGAGGATGCTGGAGCCCAGGGGTCGGAGGCTGCAGGGAGCTGTGATGACGCCGCTGCGCTCCGGCCCCGGCGACAGAGCGAGACCTCTTCTCTAAAAAAAAAAAAGAGAGAGAAAGAGAAAAAGAAACGTGCAAGACCACTTTTTTGAAGTCTAAACCTTGACTGTAGGACATAACAGGAGCTCAAACCAAATCAGCAAAAAGCCCCATTCCCACAGGGAAGCAAAATTGTAAATATGTAAATTCTCCGCGAGCTAGTTTGTAAACTGATGTAAACCCAATCAGAATGTCCACAGAACTTCTCAAAGAATTTAATAAGCTGATCCTAAAGTCATCCGGAAAAGACAATCCGCAAGAATAGTTTAAAAAAAAATCTTAAAAAAGAAAAGAGGCGGGGCGGGGTGGCGCCTGTGAGAGGCGGAGGCCGAGGGTCGCTCAAGCCTGGAGTTCGGGGCTGCAGGGAGCTATGATCCCACCGCCGCACTCCAGCCTGGGCGACGGAGCGGGACCCTGTCTCAGAAAAAAAAGAAAAGAAAACTCAAGGAGGACAGAATTGCCCTTTTGTATATCTAAAAATTACATCAAATTATAGCCATTAAGACCAACTGGTATTTGTGCAGAGACAAGTGAAATAAATCCAAGACTCCAGAAATTGTCCAAGTATACAGGAAATTTAGGAACCTCAAATCAATGAGGAAAAGACAGAGTCTTCAATAAGGTTAGGGTTTCCATGTAGAGGAGGAAAAGAGTAAATTGAATCCTGATCTCACACTGTTCTAAAATTAAATTCCAAGCTGTATTAAGAGCTAGTGATAAAAACAAAACCACAAGACTATTGGAATCAAATACAAGGGAATATTTTAAATATCCAGCAAATATCTGTCATGGGGAGGAGAGTGCTGGCATCTGAGCCCCTTCCTTGGTGTAAAGCCTCAGTCCCCTCCAGCCGGCTAGGGCCAGCCTGTCACCCCCTGCAGGGTGAGGGCAAGCCCATGAGTGAACCACCTTGGAGGTGAAAGACAGAGAATTTCTGTACTTTGGAAGGCCTAAACTAGTGGCAAGCACACCTAAAAGCAGAGAGAAATAGAAAAGGACCTGAGGATCTCAGCCACACCAAAGTAGCATTTTTCCATATTTGCTATTTGGTTCAGCTCTTTCAGTTTGAGGTTTTCTGGCTTTGTTTTGTTTTGGGTTTTTTTGGGGGGGCGGAGTTTCTCTGGAGTTGCTGGAACAATCTAGAGCCCCTGAGTGTTTCCAGAATCAATTCTCCTCCCTCCCTGCCTAAAGGTAACCATTACCCCACCCTGTTTGATCATCAGTGCCAAAAAGGTTTTTATACTCTCCATAAACAGTGAATACTATTGTTTTGCATGTTTTAAAATTGTACATATATGACCTCATACCTAACCTTCTACCACTTGCTTTTTTTCCTTATCAATGTTTCTGATATTTATTTACACTGATACATTCCTTTTTGTTAAAAGAACAAAGCATAATTTATTTATGTATCTCCTGCTAGGGAAACTGAGGTTGCTGCAGTGAACATTCTTGCCCATGTGCCCCTGTGTGTATGTGGGTATTTCTCTAGGAAGAAGCCCGGGAGTGCCGTCACTAAGTACAGGGCATATATACCTTCAACTTTCCTAGGTATTGCCAAATTGATCTCCAAAATTGTTGTATAAAATTACAGTCCCATAGTCCAATATTGTTCCATATTTTGGCCAACCCTAGGTATATTAGTTATCTATTGCTGCAAGGCAAATCACCCCAAAACTTAGCAGCTTAAAACAACAAACATTTATTGTCAGGTCCAGCCTCTTGGCAGACTGTTGTCCTAGTTCTTTGGCTCCTTGCTTGGAAAATTCACAAGCAGGGCCGGCGCAACAGAGTGATTGCAGACAGGAAGCAATTGCACACAAACGGCTTTTACTGCAGAAAAGAAGGCAGCTATACAAAGCAAGAGTAGAGAGTACATTCCAGAGAGGAATGGGTCAGTCTTTACCAGTGAAGAAACGCATTAAGGACTCCCAGGTGGTTCCCTTTTGTTGGCCTCGTCTGGGGGAGGGCTTATGGGGGGGATGGGACATTACCAGGTGATTTATATACATGATTGTCAGGTGTTCTACATTTTCCTGCAGTCCGTCCCCCCCCACCCCGCCCCCCACTTCTCCGCCCCCCCCCCCCACTTCTCTGCCCCCCAGGAACCGCCCTCCTGGCCTGTAGGTGCCACCTGCAGATTTGGTCCCTGCCCAACATTTATCATTTCACAGGGTCTCTGAGGGTCAGGGGTCTGGAAGAGGCTTAGGTGGTGACCCTGGCTTAGTCTCTCAGAAGGTCGCAGTCAGCTTACCAGCCAGGCCTCCAGTCCTTAAGACTTGGGTGGACCTGCAGTCTCCACTTTGAAGCCCACTCATGTGGCAGTGGGTGCAGCGCTGCCATTCCTCACAGTGTAGGCCTCTGCACGTGGCTGTCCAGTGTCCTCCCGACATGGTGGCTGCTCCCCCCAGAGCAAGCGAGCTGCAGTGCCGTCTGTGAGTTACCCTACCTCCTTTCTACCACATTGTGTGTGTGAGAAGCAAGTCTCTCCCTCCAGCCACACCCACGGGGGATAGGAAGCTGCTTCTCCTGGAGCAAGAAGGGTTTGTGAACACATTTAAAAACATCACCAGCCACACCTTACCCCACCTAGACAAACATGCCTGGTGGATGGACTTCCCGTCGATGGCACTGGGGGCTCTGGGAGAGGAAGCTGCTCCCAGCCAGCATGAGAGAGGATACCCCAGATACAGGAGGATCTTGAGAGCATATTGTTGCCTGCACCAGTGCAAGAGAATGTTCAAGAAAAGACTGAAAGCTGCAAGTAGAACCAGGACAGAACCCTGAAGGCAGAGCAGCTGGAGAGGAGAAAAGGCAGCAGAGAGCTGAGGATGTTGGCTGTCTCTCGCTCTGCCTCTGTTTCTCTCTCTGCATCTCTCTGTCTCTGTGTGTCTTTCTCTGTGTCTCTCTGTCCCTCTGTCTCTCTCTCTCTTTCAATACCTGTCACCTAGATGGCAGCAAGGCAGGGAGAGCTGGAACAGGGTGTGGAATTGGACTCCCCTCTACCTGAAGCGCCAGAGCTAAGAACGGTGGGCTCTCAGTTTCCCCACCCTGGGAAGACAGCTGCCTGCCAAGGGCTGGTCCCTGCCTTACCTGAAGAGTGCCAGCCTGGCCCAGCACCTGCTGCAACCGCCAGGCCAAGACAGGCTGGAGGTGCGTTGGCTCACATGGTAGCTCCTGGGAGCAGGGAGGCCTTTGGCTTTTCCCTTTCCCATCCCACAGGAGAGAACTGGGTGTCTTCCCATCCCAACCTTGTGAGGGGAGCCCCAGGGAGCCACCCTGAAGATGCTTTTAAATGTTTGGTTTTCAGTGGCTTTACTAGAATACTGCTAGGTATGTTTTCTTTGTATTTATGCTCATCCAAATTCATAGGGCTCCTTGAATCTATGGCCTTTTGTCTTTTATGGGTTCTTGAATATTCTTGGCCAATATCATGCACATTTTTTTTAACCACTCAGACTACATCTTCTCCCTCTTACTCCCCTGAAGGAAGAGAAGAACAGTCATCAAGGCAAAGCCATACCGACAGCCACCTCACGCTCAGGAGAGGATGCTGTGCCACCTGTGCCTTGTGGTTTCTGGGTGCTCTATGCAGTCTAGTAACAAGCTATAGAAAGGATCCCTGCAAGTATAGTCTCATCGTGCAAGAAACTGTTACTGAAAGCTCGGCACTTGTCCTCGAGGCCACATCAGAAGAGCAAGAACAAGTGGTTTGAGGAAAAGGAAAGAGAAGTTTATTACTTTGCCGTCAAAGGTGGAAAAATAGTAGAGCTTCTCATCTCAAAATTCAAATTTCCTGCACATAAGCAGAAATACAGAGCTTTTAAAGGTAGTGCCCCCAGTTCTAGGCTACCGCGTTAATGATTCTAATTGTCCCATGTCTGCCAAAGACAAAGCCCCAGCTGGGCCCACCTGGGGGGCTGGCACCAGTCTGGTATGGCTGAGCCGTCTCCTGCCACACAGAGAACAAAAAGACATTCCCCAGGCGCCTCCCGACCACCTGCCTGAGGCAGGGGTGAAGGCTGCAGTTCACAAAAAGAGAGGGAGAAGTCCCAAAGAGACAGAAAATATTTTCGCCATTTTTTCTCAGGCCATTCCCTCTGTGACGTGTCCCCACTGTCAGTATTTCCCTTGCACGTCTGTGGCAGGAGGGGCTGCTCTGTTACAACACCGTTTCTGCACCACTTTCCCTCGATGCTCTTCCTGGGACTCTGGCCACACCCATGTCGCGTCTTCACTGCACGCTCTATGTGCCTATACTCTGCTCTGTGTCTTTACTCATTTTTAGTCTTATGCTTCAATCCGGGTATTTGCTATTTACCTGGTTTCCATGTCGCTAATCCTCTCTTCTGCTGTGTATGAACTGCTTTTAAACCCATCTGTTCAGTTCTTAATTTCAGTTATTTTATATGTTGGTTCTGGAACTTCTATCTGATTCTTTTTCTACAGGTTCCAATCATCTCATGAAATTCACCATCTCTTCATTTTTTTCTTGAATGCATTAATCCCATTTTAAGGTTCATTCTAATAATTTCAATATCTGGTAGCTTATAAACGTATGTCTATTGGGTTTATTTTGTTGTTGTCTGTTTTTTGTTTTTGTTTTTTTGAGACAGGGTCTCACTCTGTCACCCTGGCTGGAGTGCAGTGGCATCATCATAGTTCACTGCAGCCCCAAACTCCTGGGTTCAAGCAATCCTCCTGCCTCAGCCTCCCGAATAGCTGGGACTACAGGCGTGCACCACCACGCCTGGCCAATATTTTATTTTTTGTAGAGACGGAGTCTCAATAAGTTGCCCAGACTGGTCTCGAACTCCTGGCCTCAAGCGATCCTCTTGCCTCAGCCTCCCAGGGTGCTGGGATTACGGGGTGAGCCATCACGCCCAGCCTTTGTCTATTGTGTTTTCTTGGTTTATGTGATCTTATTTCCTGGCACACATGGTAATTTTGGTGTAAATGATGATCATTGTGCTGAAAAGCTGTAGAGGTTCTGGGAGATATTCCTGTTATTCAGGGAGAATTTATTTTTCTTCTGTCAATCGGGTTATCATCAGATCCCTTGATGTGATCGGGTGTTGATATGATTCCAAGCTTTATTTCAGGCTTTGGGAAAGTTGATCTATTTCTTACTCCTAAGGTGTAACACTTCAGGGATCAGACTGGAAGTCTGACGTATTTACCATGGACCCTTCTGGCAAGTCTTGAACTCTGACTTTTGTGAGACTTCCAAAATCTCTTCTTGGCTTTTTTCTCTCCCTTTATTTAGGTTATTTTAAATTTGTTGGGCACAGTGGCTCATGCCTATAGTCCCAGCTACTTGGGAGACTAAGGCTGGAGGATCACCCAGGACTAGGAGTTCGAGGCTGCAGTGAGCTGTGATGGCACCACTGCACTCCAGCTCTGGCAACAGAGCAAGACCCTGTCTTTTAAAAATAAATAAATAAAACAAAATTTCTCCTGATAATGCTTTTGTGGTTTCATTTTGTTTTAACAGCTTCTTTTGGGTATAATTGACATACAATTACTGCACATATTTAAAACATAATTTGGTAAGTTTTCCTTTTGATTTGCTAATTTCCCTTTTGATTTCTTCTTTGATCCAAGGGTTGTTCGATAAGTGGACATACCCATGCAGCCATCACAACTAAGACAATGAACAGATCTATCACCCCAGAAAGGGCCCTCCTGTTCCTTTCACACCCATGTCCCTGATTTTGGTCTTTTTTTTTTTTTTTTTTGAGACAGAGCCTTGCTCTGTCCCCCAGGCTGGAGGGCAGTGGTGCGATCTCAGCTCACTGCAGCCTCCAACTCCTGGCCTCAAGCGATCCTCCTGCCTCGGCCTCCTGAGTAGCTGGGACTACAAGTGTGTGCCACCGTCATGCCTGGCTAATTTTTTCTATTTCTTGTAGAGTGGGGTCTTGCTCTTGCTCAGGCTGGTCTCAAACTCCTGGCCTCAAGCGATCCTCCTGCCTCGGCCTCCCAGAGTGCTGGGACGACAGGTGTGAGCCACCACACCCAGCCTGGTCATTTGCCTTCCTTTTTTTTTTTTTTTTCCTGATCACTTTAGAGGTTTATAAATTTTACTGACCTTCTCAAAGAACCAGCATTTGGTTTATTGATTTTCTCTATTGTTTTTCTCTTTTCTATTTCATTAATTTCTACTCTGATTTTTATTATATCCTTCCTTCTGCTTAATTGGGGTTTAATTTGTTCTTTTTTCTAGTTTCTTAAGGTGGAAAATGAGATCATCGATTTAATACCTCTTTTCTTCTATACATAGGCATTTTTATTTATTTATTTATTTTTGAGACAGGGTCTCACTCTGTCACCAGGCTGGAGTGCAGTGGCGTCACCACAGCTCACTGCAGCCTCCAACTCCTGGGTTCAAGCGTCCTCCTGCCTCGGCCTCCCAGAGGGCTGGGATTACAGGCGTGAGCCACTGTGTCTAGCGCATGGCCATTTTATTGCTATATATTTCCCTATTATTACTACTTTACCTGAATCCTACACATTTGGATATGTTGTATTTTCATTTTTTTAAGCTGCCATAAATGAGTTGGACACGTGTTTTCATTTTCATTCAACTCAAAATTCTTTCTATTTTGATTTCTTCTTGGACCCAAGAGTTATTTGGAAGTGTGTCGTTTTGTTTCCAAATAGCTGGGGGGTTTTCAAATATCTTTCTCTGATTGATTTCTACACACAATGTTCTCTGTGTACAAGATGACATTTAATCCTCATGACAATACTAGGCCACAGCCACTGTTGTCTCCATTTTATAGAGGAACCCTCTGAGAGTTTGAGGGGTGACAGCCCCAAATCACACAGCCAGTCAGTGACAAAGCCAGAACTCAACCTGAGTCTGTGCGGCCGCTGAATCCCTGCTCTCCCCGATACACTGGGGGGGCTCCCGTGTGAGCTCCCTGACCGAAGGAGGCACCTGGGCTGCCCAGGGGGTGCAGAGCAGTGGGGCACCTCCCAGGCCGCAGCACTGAGACCCTGCCTGATGGACTGGATGTTTACCAGCCAAAGGATGATAGCCTCCACACGGGGCAGAGGTTCCGAGTGCAGAAGGCTGGAAGGTGGCGTCTGCTGGAACTAAGAAACCTGTGCTCAGAATGGACCACAGAGCAGGGTGCGGTGGTCTGAATGTGTGTGTCCCCTCCAAATTCACATGCTGACATCCTCACCCCCGAGGTGATGGTGTCCTGTCAGGGTGGGGCCTTTGGGCGGTGATGAGGTCTTGAGGGCTGGTCCCCTATGACTGGGATGAGTGGCCCTTGTAACAGTGGCTGGAGGGAGTTTGTTTTCCCCTCCCCCCAGGCGAGGACTAGAAGGCGCCATCTAGGAACCAGGGAGCGCCCTCCCCAGACACCACATGTGCCAGAGCCTGGATCCTGGACTTCCAGCCTCCAGAACGTGAGAAATAAATTTCTGGTGTTTATGAGCCACTCAGTCTATGGTAGTGTGTTACCGCAGTGTGAACAGACTGAGATGGGGCAAGGATCCCTGGGGGCATGAGAGGTTATGAAAGAATGGCGCCAGCTTACAGGGAGAACATGGGGAAGCTGCCCCCCGGGAATGTCTGCCGGGTTACCGGGGATCCCCAGCAGCTAGCACACGGAGAAGCTCGGGGAACCTTTAGGACTGACCGACAAGCCAAAGGGTCAGGCGTGGGGAGGGCAAGGGCACCGACTGCCCCTGAACACCCACAGTGGGCGCCCAGCACAAGAGGCTGTCAGTGCTGGTGACCCCCCTTCCTTCTCACTCACCCTGCGAGGCAGGACACTCATCTGCAGCTTACAGAAGGGGAAACCAGAAAGCTTAAACCGTAAACAGGGAGGGGCCTCGAGTTTTCTCCCGTCCAGGCTCCAACAAACACAACAGCAGACTGGGGCCCAGGCTGAGGGCTCGGGCACAAACAGTCCTCCGGAGGGACCCCGGGGAGCTGGAAAGCAACGTGGGCATTGCATTGAAATGAGAGAACGGCTTTAATCTGAATGGACTGTGCTCATGAAACTCAAATCAGGAAGGATTTTCTTTTCTCAGGGCCTGAGAAGAAATGACTTGACCAGGAGGGCTGAGTTTCAGAGGAAGCACCTAGGCACCTGCAAAGTGCCGGCCCTGGTGGCTGGATGCATTCATCGTGTTTTTTACTTTCTACATTTCATGGTGCTTTGACGTCTTGGGGTCTTGTGGGCCCGGGAAGGGTTGGCTAGTTCCTGGAGAGAGCAGACCACATGCCTTTGAGCTCGCCTGCGATATGCCAAGGAACCATCTGAGTCCACACCCCCATAACCTCCCCTCAGCAGGCTTCTGCACCCTGCCCCACATCACACCAGGGCCAGGTACCAGACAGCTAGATACCACCCCATATCCCAGAACCCACTGGAATGACCCAGTCCTGAGGCTTCCACCCCTCACCTTCCCACCTGCTGCCTGGCCTCGGGCATGCTTCTTAATTCTTCCAACTTTCTATTTCTTTGTCTGCATAACAAGGACAATTGCACCTCCACCCTAGGTGGGGAACAGTTGAGGAAATAATGTATGTCCCACAGATAGGCTGCTCAGAACGCAAATCCCTGGTCCTGTCTGTCAACCCATGGAGTGAGGCTTGGTGAGATTCGAGTCTACCTTCCACCACAGAAGCCAAGGGCCAGAGTCTTCATGTCCCATCTCCTGGGTGGGCACAACCATGTGACCTCAGTCAGTCACAGGTTCCCACCTAGACAAGGGGCAGGAGGATTCCTCTGGGCAGTGGGTCAGCTGGTCGGATGTCACCTGTCTCGACAACATCTCCCAGGTCCTGCTGTTGTCACCTCCCCTGCCCTGGACAGGGAGGAGGGAGGCTTGAACGCTTTCTACTGCTCTGTCTAGGCCTGCACTCCTCAGTCTGCTGCAAAGTTCCTGAACTCAGGGCATCTGGAATGTCCTGAGACACACGGGGCACCACTTTTTGGGAGTAGGTGTGTGGCCGTGACTACTGCCTTTGGGCATGGAGCCTTTCCCTAGTTCGGTCTGCTCAGAGTCACCTGCTCATTGGGTGGGAAGGAGTTCACCTGGGAATGCAGCCAGGTGGGCAAGGGAGCGACAGGCTTGGCAGTTTACACTGCAGCAGGCTGGGGGACGCCGTCCTATGCGATACAAAGAAAAAAAGGAAGAAGAAAGTGAAAAGCAGGCTCAGAGGACACGCATCCAATTCTCCTACAGCCCTTTAATGACATGACTTGGCAAACGAAGGAAGGGCCTGGGTGGCCCTGGGGCTGCACTGAGGACCCCCGATCAGCTTGTCACTCGCAGGGTCCAGGAGACCCAGGAGAGGCAGGAGCACCTGTTCCCCTGCGGTGGGTGTCTGGGGAGCACCCTGAGGTTAAGGACCATGGTCCTCCAGACATCCTTACCGAACACACAGCAAAGGTGTCTCCAAGCCTTGGCTGACCCACGGACCCCAAGACACAGCACCATAAAGGGAGGCAGCAGGCTGGTCTGGAAGGGCCTGGGGAGGCACCTCAGGGCACCAGGTTGACCCCAGCTTTGCTTGCTTTGGAGGGGGGACAGGTTCCTTCCTGTGTGGAGGCTCTTGGATTCTTTCCAGGCCCCCACCCCTCGCACTTACCTTTTACCTTGCCATCTATCAGGCCCGCCCCTCAAGCCCCCCAGGCTTGGCAGCAGGGAGTTTTGCCACACCGGGAACAGACCCGAGGAGGTGGGCAGGCGGCTGGTGCGTCCCTTGTCCCCCCACCCTCCCTCTTTCCCTGGGGACCCACCTCAGAAGAAGAAAGCACAGCCAGCAACTGGGCTCACTGCATTTCAGCAAGAAGACCCCCCAGTGCCTTATTATGGAAAATTTTCAAACATACAGCAAAGCTGGAAGCCTCTGACCGTGAAGCCCAGGAGGTTCTCCAACGACAACTCATTCCTTTCTTTCTTTTTTTTGAAACAGAGTCTCGCTTTCTCACCCCAGGTAGAGTGCGGGGCTGTCATCACAGCTCCCTGCAGCCTCCAGCTCCCGGGCTCCAGGGATCCTCCTGCCTCAGCCCCCGAGAAGCTGGGATCACAGGCGAGAGCCACCGTGCCCGGCCATTCCCTGGCTTTCGTCACTCCCTCCCTCTGTCCCTCTGTGCAAGGCTCAGCTCTCTTCCCTCCTATTCCTTTCAGAGTAAGGTGCAGCATCAGGCCTCCCCCGAAACAGCTCGGCACGCACTTCCTTAGCTAGAGCTCAACACTTGTCTGCTTTTATTTAGGTGAAATTGACACACGGTGTGTACAAGTTTGCTAGGGCTACTATGACAAAGTACCACAGACTGGGTAGTTCAAACAATAGAAACGTATTCTTTCATGATTTGGGAGGCTATGAGTCCGAGATCAAGTACCAGCAGGGTGAGCTCCTCTGGAGGCCTCTCTCCTTGGCTTGCAGACGGCCACCTTCTCCCTGAGTCTCCACATGGGTGTCCCTCTGTGCCTGTCTGTGTCCTAACCTCCTCTTCTTATAAGGACACCAGTCAGATTGGATCAGGGCCCAACCTAGTGACCTCATTTTAACTTATTACCTCCTTATTAAGACCCTATCTCCAAATACAGTCACATTCCGAGATACTAGGGGCTAGAACTTCAACATATGAATTTTGGGGGGACACAGCTCAGCCCATAACACAGTGAAATGCAGGATGAAACTGGCCCTCAAGGCCCAGCTCCATCTGGCCTGCTGTGGTCTGAATGTGTCCCTCCAAAACTCATGTGTGGGAACCTAACTCGGAATGTGATAACAATGAGGGGGGCTTTGGGAGGTGATCAGGCCATGAGGCTTTGCCCTCATGACAGGGATTAGTGCCCTTGTAAGGAGAGGTTGAAGGAGGCTGCCTTTGACATCACATGAGGACACAGTAAGAGGCAACATCTGCGGGACAGAGGGCAGCCCTCACCCAACACTGAATCTGCTGGCACCTTGATCTTGGACTTCCCAGCCTCCAGAACTGTGAGAAATATGTTTCTGTTATTATTATTACTTTTTTAAGAGTCTTGCCCTGTTGCCCGGGCTATAGTGCAGTGGTATCACCAGAGCTCACTGCAGCCTCGAACTCCTGGGCTCAAGCAATCCTCCTGCCTCAGCCTCCGGAGTAGCTGGGACTACAGGTGTGTGCACCACCATGCCTGGCTAGTTTTTAAAAAAATTTTTGTAGAGACAGGGTTTTACTCTGTTGCCCAGGCTGGTCTCCAACTCCCGGCCTCAAGCAATCCTCATGCCTTGGCCTCCCAAAGTGCTGGGAATTTCTATTATTTATAAATTACCCAGTCTCAGGCATTTATTATAGCAGACTGAATGAACTAAGACATGGTCTGACTTTATTTCTTTGATTTAAGAAATAATGCTGCTTTCAGATTACCAAAACCATTTTGGTTGTAAAACATTAGAAAACTAAAGAAAAACCTAAGGAAAAACAGAAATCATTCCTGCACGAATAGCACTGAGGTTAAACATTGGTTCATATGCATTGCAGTCATTGGTGTTCTGCCTTTTGCGAATTATCTGTGACCGTCCTTGGCTGATGTCTGTTTTAGGGCCTTGGTGTTTTCCTTTCTTTTCCAATGTTTAAGTTATGTACTGGCTTATTGTGACAATATTTCCATTGTGGAAAACACACAGAAGAATTAAAATGTAAACACAAAGGGCCCCCTTGTTCCTGGGGCCCAGGACACCCACAGTCAAGGGGGGAGCTGCCTGCTGGTCCTTCTGTGCATTATTCCTGAGCCCAGACCATGCTGCGTATTCAGCTTTACCTCCCGATTTTCTACACAGTCACACACCCGAGCATTTTCCCATGTCACTGCAGCTGCATGAGCATCCACTTTGGATGAGCCATGGCTAACTTTGTCATTTCGCCATCATCGGACATTTTTTCTCTAAGTTCTGCTATTTGCAATATCACACACACCTGTACCAGGTCCCTGTTGAGATTTCTCGTCTCACCTGCAGGACACACAGGAGCCCAGGCAAATCTCCCGAGACTGCTGCCGAGCCACTCTCAAGGCTGCTCCAGCTCCCATCCCCCAGGAGCCAGGAGAAGGAGCCTCACCTGCACTGGGACTAACCCAGGAGAGACCAGCCGTGGGGAAAACACAGATGCAAGGATGTTGTCATGACCTTGGGTCAATATTGGGTCTATATTAGTCTGTATTAAGGAGATGGGTGGAATGTGCATCTTGTAATCTACAATTCCCAATCACGGTGGCAATGAAGAAATGGTTTCAGTCTTTGTGAATCTCCTGTTGCTACTCTAACCATTTCCTTGGGATTCATTAATGGTCTTCTAGATTTGTATAATTTCCTTTGATATTAAGAATGTTACCCTAGTGGGACAGTATTCTTACCAAGATCGTTCCCAGGTGTTGCAGGGGGTGTGGGTTCCCTCTGTCCGTTTGGCTTTTGCAGGATTGGGTGAAGCCCCAGCCAGATGGCGCCCGACACCCCAGCCAGCAGCCTGCTCTTCCTGATGGGGTTTGACGACAGTTGTGTATTATTTTCCCCACACAATTAATACATGTTCATTATGGAGAAAATATGAAATAAAGATAAGCAAAAAGGAAAAGCTAAATCAACTGAATTCCCACTGCATGGAGACAATTTCTTAACACTTTAGATTAATTCCTATCCTATCAGTATTTTTCCCATACTTGAAAATAGGTATTTTACATGCGTAATCACTTACATGTAAATACATATTTTACACGTACATGTGTTTACATGTATGTTTTGTTTAATCAAATAGGATATTATACATTCTACTTTTAGCTATTTTTAACTTACTATTCCTGACAGCTGTAGAATGTTCTATCAGGTTCTATCACAGCTGACCTAACCCTGCCCTGCTCTACAAACTTGGATTCCAGACTTTACTCTAAGAAGGTGAACTGGTCTGCGGGTGACCATAGGGACCCTCCGCAGGTTTGCTGCATGGCACAGTGATCTTAGTGGTCTTCAAGCTCCTCGTCCCTCCCCCACATGGCTTCCCCAAAGTGTGTCCAGGAGGAAGGCCCTGCTGAACCCTCTTTGGGAAAAGTTTTCACCTCTGCCTCAGTGATGGCGGCTCAGCGCCACGTGCTGTGTCCCTCACAGGAATGGATGTGAAAGAGGCTACATTCAAGGGTTTCTGCAATTTTGTCCCACACGGGTGCTTCCTCAGCCTGGCTCCCTGAAGGAGTGGCAGGGCTGCAGGCCGGAGCTTCCAAGCTGATCCAGCTGGTCTGACTTGAGCTGACCAGTGCCCGGCCTTGTAGGAGGCCCTGGCCACTCACCCGACAGGCTGGAGCTGCTCCAAAAGCAGCACAGAGGCACACACAGCCCTCATTGGTGAGGGCGGCAGAAAGCCCAGCACTAGCAAGCCCTCTCTTGATAACTCTGCACCAGGAGCCTGCTGTGCTCCTGTGCCAAGGGGCACACAGAGGTCCCCAGCCCGGGAGACCCCCGCCCTGGCACACGGAGAGGGCTTCTTTTGGGTGGGGCTGTGCCCTCATTTAGCATCGCTCCCCACTCCTGGAGTGTATCTGCATCATATTAACGCAGGCTGGAGGGATGAATGAGTTTCCAAGGCGCCCACAGTCCAGAGTACCCAACTAGAAATGCCCAAGCCCTAACCTGCAGGTGGAGGGAACCCCAGCAACAACCCACCAGTGGGACTGCGGGAAGGGGCTTGTGAGCCTGGACCTCATCCCACTGCTGGGGCTTTTGTCTCTTTAACACTGCAGAAGTCCTATCCGGCCATCTGGAACCCTGAAGCTTTAATTCATTCAAAAAAAGAGAAAAACCACAACCTCCATGGGCAGGCAGCACATTGTATGTCCTCAGCAGGAGTTTCAGGGTGTCCTCCTGGGAGCCCAGGTTTCTGAAGGACTCTCTCCTTGGGCCTCCTCCCCAGCCATGCCCAGCCACCCCAGCTGTCCAGAGAGCTTTGTCTTGAACTAAGCTCCTGCTTTAAAGAAAATGTCATCAGAGAGGGCAAATGTACTCCAAACATTAGGGTTTGGGGGGTGTCACACCATGCCAGGCTCATAGGGAGGGGTGCCTCCTAGGCTTCAGGGGCTCATCCTGGGACCCACAGCCCACAAGAAGAAGATGAACACAGCATCATTTTCAAATAGGGATGACAGTGCAAGCAACAGGTTCTGGCTGAAAATATAACTCTGATTACCAAAGCACATCTGTCCACTGGGAAAATACGGAAGACCACAATCCCACCACCACTGACATTCTGGTGTCCATATGGTCCCACCTTTAAAAACAAACACAGACAAAGTCACAGGCACCATGCACACAGTGTGTTTTGAGTCCATGCTTCTCTGCCTAGAAGTATTTAAGCATATTACCACAGTGGTTACTTGGGGTGACTCTGGGCCAGACTGTGTGGGTCCATGCCCTGACTCCTCACCTTAGCAGTTGCACGACCTCAAGTGCCGCAGTTTCTTCCTCTGTAAACTGGGATGGGAAAGAGCTGTCATATCCACTAAGGGCTCCCAAGAGTGCCTGGTACAGGGGAGGGGCACAGCTCAACTGTGGCAGCTGGTGTCAAGCCCCAATGTGCACGGCTTAGTCACCCCGCATTTCTTCACTCCACCCTCAGTTGTACTCCCTGCCTGGGGTAGATGCTGGCACACACAGACACAGTGTGTCAGGCGGCCCATTCATCTGACTGCAACTGCACCCTCTGTCCTGTCCTGCCGCACCATACACCAAACGCTGGGATCAATGGAGCCCTGTCTTCTGCCCTCCCATCAAAGGCAGCCTGTCCTCGCAAGCAACTGCTATCCCCTCTCTGAACACAGACATTCCTCCCCCATCTCATAGGTGGGAGACCACAGGCTCTGCCCCGCAGAACAGCAGCGTAAGACAATACCCCCGTCAGCTGGCCAAGGACAGAGAGACCCCCATGGCTT
The DNA here is from genome assembly GCA_023783475.1 of Daubentonia madagascariensis. NCBI lineage: Eukaryota > Metazoa > Chordata > Mammalia > Primates > Daubentoniidae > Daubentonia > Daubentonia madagascariensis. The sequence continues at coordinate 1,629,219 of JAKFHU010002089.1, forward strand.
TCAGCTGTACCACCCCAAAGGAGCCGGCAACATGTGGGAAACACAGATTCCCTTGTTCTCGCCAAAGTGGGACCCTGGCTTTAAGCAGTTGCAGCTGTTTGCAGCTCCAGATACAGGAGTTACAGCTGGGGGCAGAGTTCTTGCAAAGGAGGGAACCAGCGTATGAGGGCCTTTGCAGGAGAAAGAGCAGACGGGGCACTGGGTGGTAAGCCCCCCGGGGCAGGGAAAGAAAACTCAAAGTTGATTTGCTTGGGCTGGATTTGTTTCAATAAAACTACTTGTGGACAAGACACAGAAAGGTAGAAAAAAGCAACTGTATGGTACCGTGGATACAAGGAAACAGAAGAGATGCCAGAAAAATCTCGGCACAGGGATCTGTGGACTTTGACAGCACCACCCAAAAAGATGGTGGAGGGGAGCCCTCCGTGAGCCCCAGGACCTAGGAGGGCCTTTCTCCATGTCCCTGTGGCCTGGGTCCCCGGGCTCACCGCGAACCCCAGCGCCAGGAGCCGTTCTCCCCCGTCCTGAGTAAAACTCAGCGAAGCACCGAGCGATCAGGAGGCTCGGACAGGGGGCCCCGACGGGGTTCGCGGAGGCCGGGGGCGCCCCGGCGCTGCCTCGCGCCCCCCAGGCCCTGCGGCCTCCGCGGGCAGGGGCGCGGCCCCGAGGCGCGGGGTCGGGGCTCGCAGGAGGGGCCCCGGGACAGGACGCACACAGCGGGCGCGGGGCCCCGGAGGCCTGGGGGGCGCCGCGGAAGGCGGGGTCCGGGCAGAGCGCCAGGCGGGTCCCGCGGGCCCCCGGCGACCCCGGGGCGCCCCGCCCCTCTGGGCCGTCCCCGGGGGCGGAGCGGGGCGCGCTGGGCGGGGCCTTGCGCAGGCGCGCGGCGGCGCGCTCCCGCGGCGGGCGGGGCGCCCGGCACCTCACTTCCGGCGAGCGCTCCGCGGGCGGCGATTGGGCCCGAGGCGGCGAGCTCGCTCCCCGCCCGCCAATCGGCGGCGCCGGCGCGGGTCGGAGGGCGCCGGGGGCGCGCGGGCGGCCGGGGGCGCGCGGGCCGCGGGCGGGGCGGCGGGCGGGGCGGGGCGGAGCGGCCGCAACTCGTCGCCGCCCGCGGGCCTGTCCGACGCCCGGCCCGGCCCGTGCCCGCAGGCGCCCGGCAGCCATGTGACCGCGCCGCCGCCCTCCGCGCGCCCGGCCCGCCCGCCGCGCGTCCGCGGCCCGGCCGCAGCCCCAGGCCGCCGAGGGAGCGGCGGGGCCGGCGCCATGGCCGAGCGGGGCCGCCTCGGCCTCCCCGGCGCGCCCGGCGCGCTCAACACGCCGGTGCCCATGAACCTGTTCGCCACCTGGGAGGTGGACGGCTCCAGCCCCAGCTGCGTGCCCAGGTACACCGCCCGCGCCCGCCCGCTTTGTTCGCGCCGCACCTGCCCGGTGGCCGGGCCTCCCCGCGAGGCCCCTGCGGCCGGGCCGTCGGGCCGAGCCCTGCGGCGAGCGCCGCATCCCGCGCTCCCCGCCTGCCCGGATGCGCGGAGCCGGCCGAGCCCCCGCCTCAGCCGGGCGAGCGTGGCCGGCGGGTCCGGGGTCCCCAGGGTCCCGAGCCGGGGGGGTTGCGCGGGTTGCTTTCGGGGGACGAGGTGCTGCTCAGGCCCCGGCGGTGCCTTGAGGCTCTCCCGTGGCGCTCACCCTGTTCGCTCCCAGCCTGCGCCTTTACACCTGCCTCCTGCGGCGGCGCTGGTTGGGCTGGCTGAGGGTGTTTCCTCTCTTGTCCGGGTACCACAGATTTCCTTTGGCGTCCAGCAGCACTGTCAAACCTGCGCCGCGCGGCCTGGGGATGACCCTCGGCGCACAGTGCCCGGAGGACAGGCAAACTTAGGACCGCGACTGTGTTCGTCCTTGTCTCCAGGGCCTGGGGGGCTAACCTGTCTGCCCTGCGGGTGGGTCCTCTCCTTCAGCTGGTTGGCACTGTGCCTGGGAATTTAGAGACATCTCCTAAGTCAGTTCTGCTGTTAGTTTTGCCATTGCAAAGGGCTCGCTGCTCTCCATTTGGTAGGGGAGCGCCCAGTCATCTGTGGTAACGACTGGGCAAGGTTTACCCACTGGTGAGAGCTGTGGACATCCCAACTCTACTTGCACTTGCAGCTTCCCCGTTTATCCTGCTCAGCTTGAAACTTTTGTGGCTTCTTCTTGACTTGGCTCCTACTCAGGGAGCTCCCAGGCTAAGGGGGAGAGAGACACTCTCCAAAGGTTCTGGAATAAAAACCGGACCGAACGGTGGCTGCAGGTGAGGGTGAGTAGCCCTCCTGACAGGGACCTAGGGAGTGCCATCAGGCACAGGAAGTGGCTGGTAGGCCATTAAGGGGACCCGGAGAGAGCAGAGGGCTCACTGCTTTTGAGCTGTTTCCCTACAGGTCCTCTTCAGGTGGGCCTCTTGTACTCTGCTGAGGCTCCTTCAACAGATGTTTCTGAGTGTGGTGTTGGGGGTGCAGAGGGTGCTGGACAGCGGGGCTCGCCCTCTTGGAGCACAGGGCTGGGACCTCAGGGCAGTAGCTGTGCAGGGTGGAAAGGAAGGACAGGCACCAGAATGACTCCTACATCTGTCGGAGCCTTCCGGAGGACTTAGTGTCCAAGTGAAACCGAGGGTCAGCATTAGCCCGAGGTCTGGGCCGGGGACTCCAGACTTGCCTACTTGCATCTCTTCTGGAAAATCTCTGGGGCCCCAAAGCCAAACTCAGGAGCATCTCCCCAGGCCTGGCCCCCTTTCCTTTCCTGGTCTTGGCAATTGCCCCTGCGTCAGGCCTCACACCCAGGGGTCATGCTGGACCCTCTGACCCGCCTGGCTCCTCACTGCTGTGATCCCCCTCCCAGGCCCTTGTGCTGGCTGTGGGCTCTCCCCGAGTCCGTGCTTGCCTCCAGCGCCCCACAGTCAGCATAGAGTAGAGCCTGCCCTTGCTGCAGCTCCTCAGGAGCTTCCTGGGGCTTCCCAAATGAGCATAGAAGTCTTTGACCCGAGGGAGGTGGGGAAGTGTGACAGGAGGGGTTAGGGGCCATCTCAGTCCTGCTGTGGAGCTGGGCTCTGTTCTGGAGAGGTCTAAAAGCCCACTCTTGTGTCTGAGCAGAGACGGCTTGAGGGGGTGGCTGTGGGGGCAGGGCAGGGTCGAGAAGGCTGGTTAGGGAAGGCAGACCAGGATGGGGGCACCTGGGCAGGGCAGCACTAGGTGTTGAGGGTTCTGGGGCTCTGGCCTGGATGGGGTGTGGGAGCAAGGATGAGGCAGGAGGATAGTGGGTGTGGAGCTGATGGGCCGCGGGGCCAGGGGAGCAGCTGTCAGAGTGGGCAGGTGCAGAGTCTGTTATAGTGGACTCCTGCCCTGTACCTGTCCTCTCCAGCTTTGCTTTATGCCTGTACCACCTGTGCGTGTATTCTGTGATTTAGGTTTGCTCATTTGAGGACTTTATGGAAAAGGTTTCATTATCCCTATGTTCTTTCCTATTTCTTGCTTTTGCCCAATCTTTAAGTTTCTGAGCTGCATCTGCGCTGATGGCTGTTGACGTCTCTGCTTCTGTCAGGGACCTTGGCGTGTTTCCAGTTTCTGGCTAGTTACGGACATGCTGCTGTAGACGTTCTGTGCCTGTCCTCCGTGGGTGCCTCTGCCTGTGGGTGGGCAGGGCCTGTCTTAAGCACGTGCCGCTAGGGAGTAGGATTTAGGGGTGTGGGGGGTGTGTGCGCGCAGTGTACTACTGGGCAGTTTCCCAGAGTGGTTGTGCCAGCTCCAGCCCCCACCAGCGAGGATGTGTGTCCCCATTGCCCCACGTTCTTGCCAACGCCTGTTTGACTTTTAATTTTTGCCAATGCAGTGGGTGTGAAGTGGTATTGTGGTTTTAATTTGAATTTCTCTGATTACTAATTTAGGCCATTTGTACTTCCTCATCAGTGAAATTCCTGTTCATTTCTTTTGCCAACTTTTCCTTTTTTTTTTTTCTGTTTGAGTCTCAGCAGTTTCTTTAGGGGGTAGTAATCCTTTTTTTGGCTAAATGTGGCACACATCCTCTTGCAGTGACGAGCGTCTCGGGCTGTCTGCGCAGTCCTCTGATGTGCTCCGTGCCAGCCTGGTGCGGTCTCTTGATCGGTCATTGGCTCTGGTTCTGGCGTTGCTCTTGTTTCAGTCCCCTTCCTTCCTGGGAGGGGTGGGAGAGGTGTCTGTCCCCGGGGAGCCTTGTGCCAGGCACACTGGGCTGTAAGGTGAGGGAGGCCCAGCATCCGGGCTTTCCTTGGGGCACCTGTGGGCCCTCACTGTTCCCGACAGCACTCCTCCTGGGTGGCCCACTGTGGCGGGTCCCGTCTGTGCCTCGCTGCCAGGATTCCCAGATTGTCCATGGGGCACGCCCCCTGCCCCCTCTTCAGCAGGGACTTGGCCATTTGGGACCTTTGTACTTCCCACTTGATTTCCTGTTGAGGTTTATTAATTCATTTTTAAATTCTGTGAGGCCTTTGCACATGCTTCTCGCTCGTTTGCATCTTCGCCTCCACAGAGCCCTGGTTGGCGTCCTTGGCTCCCTGAGGTCCCCATGTACTCCCTATCAGTCCCGAGGTCGCCCACTCCCCCCCACACTCAGCGCATCTGTTCTGGAACGTGCAGCGTGTTGCTTTTGAGATCTACCTATGTGTTGCACCTGTCAGGAGTTCTTTTCCTTTTTGCACGATATTCCCTCGTGAGAACAGACTCCACCTTGTTTAAACCTGCTGCTGTTGGTTGACACTGGGGTTCTTTCCAGTTTGGGGCTAGTATGTTTAAAGCTGCTTTGACCATTCCTGGGCAGGGCTTTTGTGGACACGTGTTTTCACTTCTCTTTGGTAATAACTGGCCACAGGGGAGGTGTGTGTTTGTTCAACTTTATAAGAAACTGCCAGTTTCTAAAGTGGTGGCACCATCTTCCACTCCCACTAGCTGTTCTGGGTTGTGTTCTGTATTATCTGGTTTTTTTTTTTTTAATTTTAGCCATTCTAATGGCTGTGTGATGGTTTTTCCTTGGGGTTTTAATCTGCATTTACCTGGGATGTTGAGCACTTTCTCATGTGCTTATTGGCTATTCCTTTATTTCCAACATTATGAAATGTTGGTCAAGTCTAGTTTTTTAATTGGGTACTGTCTTTTGCTTGTTGAGTTGTGGGATTTTTTTTTTAATTAGTTAATTAATTTTTTAGATTTTTGAGACAGTCTCACTCTGTCGCCCGGGCTGGAGTGCAGTGGCGTCGTCACAGCTCACTGCAGCCTCCAACTCCCAGGTTCAAGTGATCCTCCCGCCTCAGCCTCCCGAGTAGTTGGGACTGCAGGGATGCACCACCACACCTGGCCGAGTTGTGGGAGTTTTTTATGTAGTTTAGGTGGATGTCTTTTGTCAGATACACAGATTATGAATATTTCCTCCCAGTGTGTGGTTTGCTTTTTCATTTCTTCATGGTATTTTTTCATGAGAAGTTTTTAATTTTGATGAAATCCAGTTTGTTTGTTTATTTTTTGGTTAGTTGTTTTGGTATCCCATCTAAGAAATTTCAAGGTCATGAAGGTGTTTTTCTATGTTTTTTTCTAGAAGCTTTATAGTCAACTTTTATGTTTAGGTCTGTTATTCATCTTGAATTAACTTGAGTATGGTGTGAGGTAGTGGTTGAAGTGCCTTTACAACTTTCACAATTGTCTTTTTAAGTTCCACAGAAAACCACGTTTGGTTTATAATTGGAAGTTCTTTGACTCTATAGAGCAGGTTGGGGAGAAATGACATTTTGTTTGATACTGAGTCTTCTATTTCATGAATTGGCGCTCTGTTTCTCTCTATTTACTTAGGTCTTCAATGTATCTTGAAAGAGCTGTGTATGATTCTGCTGTCATGCATATTTTTTGTTAGATTTATTCCTAGATGTTTGTATTTTAGATGTCATAGTAAAAGTCATCTTTTCATTATGTTTGTTGCTGCTGTATAGAAATTCAGTTGATTTTTGAAACCAGTAATTTTACTATTTTTTAACCTAACTTATGTGTAGTTAGGTTTTCTAAGTGTATATTTTTATCTTTTGCAAGTGACAAATTCGTCTCTTTCTAACCTTCATACCTTTTTTCCTTGCCTTGCTGTGCTGACCGTCATGGTACAAGGTTGACTGACTAGAAGTAGTTGTGTGGAGACCCTTGTTTTGTTCTGACCTTAAGGAAAATTTTCAGTGTTTCACCATTAAGTATGACATGTGCTGCAACTTTTTGTAGATACACTTTTTGAAGTCAAAAAACCCCATCCTATTCATTGCTTGCTAAAACTTTAAAAAAATATATTATTAGTGGATATTGAATATAATCAAAAGCTTTTATTAAGAGCATTATGTGATTCTCCTTTCATTGCGTGTGTGGTAAGTTACATAAATTGATTTTCTAACATTAAACGAACCTTCTCTTCTTGGAAAAATACCAGCTTGGTCCTGTCATACTGCCCTCTTTGTATGTTGGTGGATTTCGGTTATTAGTGCCTTGTTTAGGACTTTCGAATCTGTGTCTCGGGGCCACGATCTTCCTCTCTTCCATAGTCCTGATCAGGTTTTGGTGCCAGCATGCCCTGAGCAAATGCATCAGGAGCGGTTCCTCTTCTGCTGTATCATGGTGTAGCTTGTGTAAAACTGGAATTGTTTGTTCCTTGAATATTTGGGAGAATTCACCTGTAAAATAACCTGACCTTGGAATTTCTTTGTGGGAAATTGAGCTACTGATTCAGTTTCTTTGGTTGAAGGACACTTCCCCCTTCCTCCCTTTCAGTTAGTTTTGGAAAGTTACATTTTTCTGAAAATTTGTCCATTTCATCCAGATTTTCAAGTTTATTGGCATAAAGTTTTTTATAATATTCTTCTATTTTTAAAAAATGTCTGAGGATCTGCAGTGCTGTCCCCTTTTAATTCCTCATATTGACGATTTGTGTGTGTAGACGCGCACTTTCTCCATCTGTCTCACCTAAGGGCTCGTTAGTTTTTAAAATTGATACATAATATTTCACATGTTTATGGGGTGAGATGTAAAATATTATGTATTAATGTGTTTATCGTTTCTGTGTGTTGGTAACATTTCAATTTCTCTCTTCCAGCTACTTTGAAATACACAATACATTGTTCCTCACCACAGTCACCCTGTTCTGCGTCAAAGGTTAGAACTTAGCCTTCTAACTGCGTTCGTACCCACCGACCGAGCTCTCCTCCACTGCCCTGCCCACACCCGTCCCAGCCTCAGTAGCTTGTCGTTCTGCTGTCTCCCTCCAAGGGCTCATCAGTTCTTTAAAATGAATATTCGTTCTTTATTTTTTCCCATTTGCACTCCTTGGGTTTATTTTGCTGATCTTTTTCTAATTTCTTAAGATAAATACATAGCTCATTATTTTTCCTTTCTTTCCCTTCATGCAAGCGTTAGTAGCTACAGATCTTCTCCTGAGTGATGCTTTGTGTGCATTTCACAAGCTTTCTTTCAGGTGTAGTATCATTCAGTTAAAGTATTTTTAAGTTTGTCACTATCACCTCTTTAACCTTATGTAATATTTTTAAGTTTCTTAATATATAGCCTTTTTTTTCTAGTTATTTTTTCACTGTCAATTCTTTTCTTCTCTTTTTTCCCATTATTCATTTCTAATTTTGTTATATTGTAGTCAGAGAAGGTGGTCAGTATAACACCAAGTCCTTAACATTTTTTGCAACTCGCTTTATGGTACTTTATGAGGTTAGTTTTCACAAATGTTCTGTTTATCCTTAAAAGGAATGTGTGCTTGGCAGTTGATGGTGTTTGATATCTGTCCATCAGCTCAAGGTTGGTTTATTGTGGTCTCCAAATCTGTTTTCTTTTTTGTCTACTTGAGAAGTATGTTAAAATCTTCTAATCTGGGGGTAGATTTGTCTATTTCTCTTATAGTTTTGTCAGTTTTTGCTTTATACATTTTGAGGCTATGTTATTAGGTACATACATGTTTAGAATTATAATAATTTCTAGGTGTTTTGAACTTACTATGTGACTATTTTTATATGTAGACAAAAATGCTTCTTAGTATTGATTTTGATGACAATGTAGCTATGTAAGTGTTCTTTTGGATAGTATTTGCCTGTTACATATTTTTATACCTTTTTTTCCTACTTTAAACGTTTGTATATCCTTACATATTAGCTGTGTTTTTGGTTATTCAGTGTTTTTGGTTATTCAAAATCTAGTTATCTAGATTTTGTTTTCATTCTGACCATCTTTGTTTTTTAACTGGAATATCCAAAGAGGCAGTCTATGTCTAAATTGCTGATATTTGGATTTATGCATACTATTTTATTTTTATGCTTTTTATTGTCCTGTATTTCTTTCTTTCTTTTTTTTTTTTTTTTTTTAAGAGACAAGGTCTCACTCTGTCACCCAGGCTGGAGTGCAGTGGTGTCATCACAGCTCCCTGCAGCCTCCACCTCCTGGGCTCAGCGATCCTCCTGCCTCAGTCTCCTGAGTAGCTGGGACCGCAGGCACATGTCACTGCGCCCAGCTAATTTTGTTCTTATTTCATTTTCCCCCTTTATTGGTAGTGAAATTTATCATGACTTCTATTTCTTTGGTGGTCACCCTGCACATTTTAACATGCACACTTGCTGTCATGTTCTAGAGTTAATTATGTGTCATTCTGGCCACGTGGGACTTCAGAGCCTTTTATTCTACTCCAGTCCTTTCGTGTGCTTTGTTATCGTATATTTTAATCATCTTCTTTTTAAGCCCACAAGGTATTATTATTGCTCTATACGCTTAATATTTGATTAGTTTCAAAACTCACCACTTCTGTTGTTCTTCATTCTTGCATCTCAGAGCTAAGAATCATTTTCCTCCTTCTGTCAGAAATAATACATCCTTAACATTTCCTTTGGTGAGGATCTGCTTGATGACTAACTGCTCTTTTTGTTTGTTTGAGAGTGTTTTTGTTTACCCTCATTCTTGAAAGGTGTTTTGCTGGCCATAGCCCTCTGTGGTGGCATGTCCCCTCTCTGCAAGTCAAAGGCACGACTTCGCTGAATTTGGCTTCCTGTTTTGCTGTTGAGAAGTCAGCACGCAGGTCAGGGATGCATTTGAAGGAGGTCTGTCTGGGTGGCTTTGTAGTTGACCACCTGTCTGCTGGTGTGTCTGGGTGTGGGATCCTCTTGTGATTGCCTGAGTTGGGGCTTCATGGACTCTGACTTTGGGATTGATGGTTTTCGTTAGTGCTGGGACATTCTCAGCCACTCCGACTTCAGGTGTTGCCTCTGCCCCATTCTCTCGTCTCACTTCTGGGGTGCTGGCTGGACACACTGCCCTTCCCCCGGACACTTCATGTCTGCAGAAATTGAACCAAGATGCCATGCTGAGGAATGTGGGTTTCATTTTGAGTTATGGGGAAGTCACTGGACTATTTTAAGGGTGTGTTTGGGAGAGCGGTGCTGGTTGGGTGGCAGGCCGAGTTAATGAAAGTTTAGCTGGAGGTGGAGATTGGGCTGGGGGTGTGTTTGGGTGGGGGTGGATGGGGAGGGATTGTGCAGGGTCTAAGAGTGGACTCTCGGGGGCGGTTTGCTATGGTCTGAGGGTGGACGGCTGCACCGAGGCAGAGACTGAGTGGCTGGCTTGGGTGGCCTGTGGCCTGGGGCGGGGCAGAGGGACAGGGTGGTGGTGCCCGCAGGCCTGGGAGGCTGTGGGGATTTGGAGGAGGGCCTGGCCTGCTGCTGTGGTCAGCGCAGCTCCTGTCTCCTCTGCCCCAGTCTGCTCTCAGGAGCAGGCTGAGATGCTGCTCGCTGCTCCTTTGTCTTGCCTGTGGGGTTGCTGTCAGCACTCTCTGCAGCCTTGTAGGCAGCGGTTCTCAGTGCTATGAACACCTTTATATTTCTGGATTGGCTTCTGTGCAGAGGACTTTGCAGGGCTATGGTGCCCTTGGGCACAGGGAGGCCCTGGTGTCAGCCCAATGTCCATTCTCCCTTACCCGGGCCCAGGCACCAGAGCCAGCTCCCTCCCTCCCTCTGCGGGTGGTGAGCCCTGTGCCCCAGGAAGGTCTGGTGGAGCAGGGTGTCCATGGGTTCAGGTGGCAGGAGTCGAGGCTGTTGCAGAGAGTGGGTTTGCAGTCTGTCTTGACAACCGGGGTCTCGTTGGACCCTGAGGTGGGTATGTGGAGGCAGCAGGACAGTGTCAGTCTGAGAGGGTCTTGGGCCCTTTGGGAGCCTGTGTATTATGTAGTGTGGCTGGAGTGACCCTCACAGAGGTGGCGGTGCTCGGGTGCTGGCAGGATGGTGATGGTGGGTTGGGAGCCCATGCCACCCAGGCCCCAATAGCTGGGTGTGACCCACCACCCCCCTGCCAGAGGACAGTGGGCTGGGCCTGGCTTGCTGGTCAAGCATTCCTGATGCAGCTCCTGTGCTGCTGGTCTCTTGGGAGCTGGCTCACTTGGTTGCCATTCCTGCTGGCACTCAGGAGAGATGAGGCCACGTGGTGTTTCCACGGTGAGTGTGTGTGAGCTGCTGGCCCCTCGCAGGCCTATGAGCCTGGTTGGCTTTGGTGGATTGCTTGACAGTGGCACTGGGAGATGGCCCTAAAAATAGCATGTGAACAAATTTAGAAGCCGAGCTCCCTTCTGCGCTGGAGGTGGGCTGGAGCTGATGTGTGCTCCACCAAGGACTTTGCAAAGGGTTGTAAGAACAGGGAGGCCGCCACTGCCTTGAAGAGTTGAATTTCTAGTAATAGCGCTCGAGTTTGTCAGTGTCTCCCCAAGGACTCCAGCCACAGAGGAAGGTGGCACCCTGTGCCTGTGCCCTGCACACAGGGCGCGGACCCTCGGGGAACCCCGGGCAGCAGGGCCCCAGTGCCCGGCTGCTGCTATCATGCCCAGGATGTTTGGGCTGTGGCCTGGGTCCCCTGCATGGTTGGGGGCTGGCATGGGTCCCCTGAGGCAGAGGTGCCGCTAAACAGAGGTCTGGGACCATGAGGAGTGGAAACAGGCTGTGGGGGCGCTTGAGAAAGGTGGGTCTTGCTTCCTGCTGTGGGTGCTCACGGGCCTGGGGCCAGCAGCCACTTCTCCTCCCGCCCCCGCGGCCCCAGCCAGCCTTTCCTCAGCACCTCTTGGCCACAGAGGGCACCTGGCTGGTGCCGAGACCCTGCAGCCTAGCCCTGAGGGCCCGTCGTCAGGATGGCAGGGGTCAGGATGGCAGTGGTGGGGGCTGGTACAGGCAGCTTGTGGGAGGGGTTGGGTTGGCCCGCAGTGGGGTTCTGCCCCTGGCGACAGGCTCTCTTCTGGCATGCATGTCCACGGTGGAGACAGATGGGTTATCGGGAGCTCTTGGGCGGCGGGATGGGGCAGGCTGGGCTGGGAGCGCTTCCCAGGGTGGGGGGCTTCGGCCCCACGCAGCCCTTCACGACCTCCCTGCTCTCCATCCTCGGGCAAGCTTGGCAGGACGAGGGTCGGCAGGATGAGGGCTTGCGCTCAGACGGGCCTCACTGGGCTCAGGGTTCAGGCCAGGTCCAACTCTGCGTCTCCAGTTTCTCTGTGTCGATTCTGCCCATCCCGCCATGCGCCTGTGAGCAGCTGTCTCAGAGCAGCTGAGCGTGTGCCTGAGTCGGCAGCCCCAGGAGCCGCGTCTGCTGCAAGGTGGCTGCTCAGTCAGTCTACCCTTCGCTGGGACGTCCATTCTGCACGGGCACAGCCTGGTCATTGTGGAGTCGATCTGTGCTGTCCTCTCCCTCAGCCAGGCCGTGGACCTGCGGCGGGTCAGGTCTCAGGTGCTCGTCCCTTTTCTCAGATTTGGTTCTCATGGTGAGCCCATGAATGGGGTGGAGCAGAAGCGGACATAAAGGGCCTGGACCACCGCGCCTCCGGGTTGACCTGCAGCCCTGCCCCTCTGCTGGCTCCCTCCTCCCTGCTGCTTTATTCTCCATCCCTTTGTAAGGCCATGTCTGTGTCAGGACAGTGGTGACCAGGGACCCGTTGACAGCTGGGGACACTACCAGCATCTTTTGTTGAATTTGAGCCTCATTTTCCAGCATTACTGCAACTGACCTCGCAAGAGGCATCGAGGATGTTTTTTCTCTTGTATCACACCCAGGCAGACTTCCCTATTTCTAGAGGCAAAAGGATTGGATGAGATTTCCCATCACATTTGCATTCCTGGGCCCAGGAGCACGGGTGTCTCCAGGGCCTCGGGAGAACAGGTGTCGCCATGTTGGGGCTCAGGACAGCGCCTGTGCCCCAGCTCTGGACGTGGACGGGGGTGGGGGCTTCTCCACCCACCAGTGGTGTCATGGCTTGGCCTGAGAGTGGACACAGCGTGTCTTCCGAGTCGCTTCTGAAGGCGCTGTAGGAAGCTGTCTCACTGGAGGCCGATGCCCTGCTGCCAGGCCAGCCCCTCATGGCCAGATGCTACCTCGGTGGGTGTTGGATCCATTTCTGTTTCTTCATTTGAGTGCTGCAGGGGGTTGGCTGGGCACAGGCCCTGGACAGTGCCTGCTGGTACCTCCTGGAGATGCTCCCAGCGAGAGAGTTGGGGGGGTGGCCCTTCCACATCCTTGGGCTGCCCCGTGCCAGGGCAGGGGTGCGTGGGACGAGTCCCCTCCACACGGCCTGGGACTCCCTGCCCCACCCACCTCGAGCCTGGGGTGCATGCTGGCAGAGCAGGCTGGGGGAGTTCTGGCCCTAAAGACCTGCTCTGGGGTCCGGGTTCCTGACCTGAGCGTCCTGGTTGGCTCTGCCCTCTGGCCTGCCCCCTGCGGTCAGCCCTGCTGTTCCTTCAGCTCTCCCAGGTTCCAGCTTGGGCTTCGGACTTCCGGTTTTAATCGCCAGGCTGCTCTGTGTTGCAGCATAGCTTGAAGGTTATCACTCTTTGGGAAGTTAAGTAGAGAATGACACAGAAGGCACCACACCCGAGTCAGTGCTCTTATTCCCTCCACCCGTGGCTCTGGCAGGAAACGGAGCTGAGCGCGGTGTGTGTTTATAAATGGCACTTATCATGTTGTGCCGCACCGGGCAGTAGGGGAACTCATTTGTGGGAGGCGTTTGCTTTGGGAGAACGACAGTGGAGGGGGTGCCACAGCGCAGGCCTGGGGGCCAGCCGGGCCGGAGGGCCGCGGCTCCCGGCAGAGCTGGCGGCTGGGCATGAGGCTACACTCCAGGTACCTGGCGCTGCCCAGCACAGAGTGAGCCCTCGGAAGCGAGGAGGACAGAGGGCAGGCTTTGCAGAGGAGGGGCTGGGTGGGCTGAGAGGCTGGCAGTGGTGACAGCCTGAGGTGGCAGGAGAGGGGTGTGCGGGGGCCGGGCCAGTGCCGGCTACAGACTGCCCCCTCGGGGCCTGGCGGGTGGCTGGGAGGCTGTGCTCACTGCCCGGGGCACTGGGGATTGTGGGGTTAGGCCGGGGGGCGTGGGGTCGTTGCTTCCGTGGGCAGCTCCTCCACCAGCAACTTGCTTCTCGGGCCCTTGGCAAGCAGTGATGGGAGGGCGGAGGCTCAAGTTTGCTCTCTTTGCCATTGTCCGGTTTAATTGTGCCGGTGGCGGGGGTCTGGCTGAGAGCACATCAGGTCTGTGCTGGCACAGGGTAGGTGCATGTCTCATGCCTCTGCCCTGCTCCCCTGCACGTACCCAGAGAGGGATGTGGCGGGGCAGAGGGCAGCCAGGTCAGGCTCTCAGGCATGCCTTGGCCCTGGCAGATTGTCGAAGGTTTCCACGTTTCTTTATCTGGTAACGTGATAGCCAGAGATTGTGACTTCACGCTCAGAGGGCTCCCAGCCGGGGGTGGGACCCTCGACAACCGAGCCCCTGCACGCTGGCCCAGGCCCCCTGCGGTGTGGCTGGGGTCACCCACAGTCTCAGTTTTATCCGCAGAAAAGCTCCTCGACCTTCAGGTGGCCCAGGCTCTGGGAGTGAGCCGCATGGCGCTCTGGGAGAGTTTCCCGCACTGAGAAGGGGCGGCTCTCGGGGTGACTGGGTATGTCCCTGGGCGGGGGTGTGTGAGGAAGAGAGTGAGTGAGGGGGGGCTGCCGCTCCAGCTTGCGGCTGCAGTTCTCAGTCTGCGCTTTGCTGCCAGCTTCCCTTTGACCTGAGGGAGAGGGGTCCTGCAGAGACGCTGCCCTCACCGTTTTCACGCTTTCATGTTCTGCTTCCTGGAGAACACGTCCCCTCACAGTGACCTGGTCAAAACATCTGCCGCCCCTGGGCCTTCCCAGGCTCAGTGCAGCCTCAGGAGAGGATGGCTGCTTGGCCGGCCGGACACGCTGGCATTCCAGTCGCCAGGTCGGGCCCAGCGTGGCCTCAGCGGTGTGACTGCTGCCACCGCACAGGGGCCTGAGGTGGGGCACTTGGCACACTGACCACAGGGACAGCTGCTACCGCCAGCCGGAGAATGCGGGGCACAGAGGCTGCTCTCGGGACACCGGAAGCAGTTCTGCTCTGGGGTCAGTATCACCTGAAAGCCAGAATGTTCCGCAAGCATGCTGTGCCTACAGTAGGAGCCCTGAGCCGCTGTCGTCAGGGTGGGATGCACGGGGAGCCCCCGTGCATGGGGGTGGTCTTCACTCTGCTTCTGCATCCCCGGCTGAGTGGCTGTGCCCTGAGGGGCGCTGGTGGTGTGACAGCACCTTTCTGTTGAAATGTACTCATGGGCCCAGTGGGCCACAGTGTAATTGGAACTTCCACCTAACACGTGTATCAAGAAGGAAAAGGAAGGCTTGATCAGACTCATTTAAAAAGGTCCCGGTGAGTTTTCTCTCTGGTGTCTTTCCAGTTACCTTTAACAGTAAAGAGTAAAGATGTCTTTTTTCTCGGTGAGAAACATACCCAGCAGCCCCATTTTTGTGTATTATTGACCTAGAAAGAGGGCAGTGGGAATCCAGAGGCGCACAGTTGGGGAATGTGTGGTAACAGGGAATTACAGATGTTCCAGGGTGTTGAATTTTTTCCACCTTGCTGTGGAGTTGACTTAATTCAGGAGAGTGGTAGGGACTGTGCTGAGACTGAGACCGGGGAGACCCTACTGGAGGCCAGCCCTGCGCCCACTGCCCCGCGCCAGTGGCCCGCATGCTTCTGGGCATGTCACGAACCTCTGGGGTTGGCTGGGTTAGCACCCAGCGCGCTGTGTCTGCAGGGGTGGTGGCTGAGGAGACGTGCGTGCATGTGCTGGAGCAAGGTGGGCTGGCAGAGGCTCCGTGGGCACACAGTGGCCTGCGTGGCCCCGTCTCCATCCTCTCCTGGCTTCTCTGAGGCTGTGTGCCTGGCTCGGCACTTCAAGATTTGCTGCCTGGCAACTGTCTCCTCTCCCACTGGACAAGAAGGCTGTGGAACCGGGGCCAGCCTGCCTCTCCTGGCCCCCAGAACCATCCTGGGGCCAGACTGGCTGAGGCTCTCGGTGGGGGCACGGGGCTCGGGCCTGCAGGAGCTGTAGGAGAGTCTAGAGTGCTCGGACTCCCAGCTCGCTGTGCAGTGGACTGAGGGTTGAAGTCCTGGCACCCTCTTTGAGGGATTGCTGTGCTGTCAGCCGAGTGGCAGGAACCTTCTGGTCTTGGTGATGAGGCCTTCAGAGCCCTGTAACCACTCAGCGGGCTTCTCACAATGGCACAGCGAGCGAGGTCCAAACAGCTCCTTTGCTGAGGGCTGTCTGAGGGAGGACTCGGGTGCACACCTAGGGCGTTCTCCTGGGTGGCTTGTGGACATGCCTCGCAGGGCTAGCCACTCATTGAAAACTAGCCCGTGGGTCCACAGTGGGAGCAAGTGTTTGCCACATTGTACCATGTCTCCTCGGGAGGAAACCACAAGGCTCTATCACACAGGGCAAGGACCTCTGCAACTGGAGCACAGCAGACCTCAAAGTCGGGGCGGCAGTGCCGCGTAGCCAGTTGGAGGGCCCCGCACAGATGGGAGATGAACTTGTGCACCTGTGGGCTGCACGTCCACTCAGGGACCAAGTGCCGGCTGGGATGTGCTGGGAGACAGGATCTGGGGACGGGATCTGGACAGGGAAGTCACCCCTGCAGGGGGGGTTCCAGCCTGAGGTCTGTGGGAGGGTGGGAGCAAGGGCAGGGGTTCGCAGGGGTGCGGGGTGTTCTGGGAGTTCCCTTCAGTGGGGCCGTCCTCTCTGGACGTGGTCACGTAGATGGAGGGCTGCTGTGGCTCGGTTTTCCTCCAGAGCTCCTACATGCATGCCTCCTGGGCACAGGCCCTCAGAGCAGTTACCAGACCGTGGCCAGCCAACAGCTGCTGTGTCCCCTGAGGCCAGCTGGGTGAGCGGCTTCTCACTCTGTGGCCCCAGGTCCCAGAGGGCGGCTCGTGCGTCCCAGACCATACAAGCGTGAGCGCCCAGCTCCTGCCTCGGTGGAGGAGCACAGGGCTCCACTTCAGAGTCCTGGGCCCCCACTTGACACCCGCAGCGTCCCTGTCTTCTCCCAGGTGCTTCCAGTGGCAGCGAGGGTGGACTTGTCTCTGGTTCCCGGGGAAGAGCCCTGCACCGTTTCTGTCCTGGCCGATACCTGGAGTCTGCTAAGCACATTCCTGATGTCGTCTCTGGGCCAGCAGTGTCCCCTGCAGCCTCCGCCTCGTGTGTCTCCTCCTGGGTGTGCAGGTCTTAGCATTGCTGTGGCAAACAGCTTTGTGGGGTCCCTGGGTGGCTTTTAACTGGCGAGTTTCGTCTGTGTGTTTCTGTGGTGACTGATGTGTTTGCATTTATTGTTGTCATTTGTGTTCTCCTTTATTATGCTTTTCCTTTGCTCTGTCTTGTTTCCTCGTTGGAAATTAAGGATTGATCAAGATTGATTGACTTTTCTTTATTACCTACTTCAAGAAATCTGGTTTCTAGTCTGTCATTGATTTGCTTAAAATGTGAGACTTACTGACATTGAACACACTGCCATGTGAGTTGTGTTAAATTCACACTAGTTTTGAGCCCAGGGCCTCGTGAAGCAAAACCTGGGCAAAACCCTGCAGTTGGTTCATGAAAATCTTGTTGATGTTCTTATTGTTACAATTAATATTGATGGTTTAATTCTAAAAATATAGATTAAATGAATAGAAGTCAATAACAAATTTTTCATTAAATTAGAAAGGATCGTTTTGTTTTCAAAGTTTTTATTCTGTTTTCATAATAAAACACCATGGCCCCGAGGAAGAAAATTTTTTTTAATGTGGCTGTCAAGGTGTTAAGGATAATTTGCATCCCTCCCGTCCTCCAGAGGAAGCAAGATCTATGTCACCCTTTCTCCCTGCTCTGTCCAGATTTTCAAACCCCTCCTCACCAAGTGATCAGTGTTTCTGTTGCTGCGCATACAGTGACGCCTTTGATTTACTTGAGGGTTTGCTAGTTCTTTGCTCGCCTTTCGCCTCTTGCCTCCCAGTTCTCCCTCCTGAGGATGGTTTCCTCTTTCCTGGAGCACATCCTTCAGTAGCTCTTTCAGTCAAGGTTGTGAGTGGAAACTTTGTCTTTGAATACCTGCAGATGACATTTTGTTCTCTCACACTTGGGGATTGAAGAGTTCTAGGTTGACAATTTTGTTTCCTCAGTATTTTGATGATTCTGTTTTATTGTCTTCTGGTCTTTGTTGTGGTTTTGAGAAGTTTGCAGTAAGCCTGCTCCTTGTTGCTTTGTGGGTAACATGTGTTCTCTATGGTTGCTTTTGTTTTTTCTTTTTTGAGACAAGGTCTTGCTCTGTCACCCAGGCTGGAGTGCAGTGGTGTCATCATAGCTCATTGCAGCTTTGAACTCCTGGGCTCGAGCGATCCTCCTGCCTCAGCCTCCCAAAATGCTGGGATTAGAGGCGTGTGCCACCACTCCTGGCTAATTTTTTGTAGAGACAAGGTCTCGCTATGTTGCTCAGGTTGGTCTTGAACTCCTGGCCTCAAGCGATCCTCCTGCCTCAGCCTCCCAAAGCTCTGGCATGACAGCCATGAGCACCGTGCCCAACCGAGTTTTCCTTTTAATTTGGAGTGTGTGGGTGTGAGGTTATTGTCAATGTTATTACTTTTTATCCTCCTTGGGACTCTTTGTGTTTGCTTAATATGAGCATTTCTGTCTTTCCTCATTTTGGAAGAATTCTCAGCCAACATCTGGTCAGATGTTGCATTTTCCTTTTCTGGGCAGAAGCTGCTCAGTCACCCCCTTCTCTGTTTCCAGGCTGCTCCCGAGGAGCCCTGCACCCTGTAGTGAGCTCAGTCCAGAGCGTCTCACGGTGAGGCTGTGTGTGCCTTTGCGCTCTTGCTTCTGGATCCACGAGGAACCTGCCCTCTGAGCTCTGATTTTGAGCCATTTACATGCAGTGTTCCTCCCCTTTGTGGGCTATTACCCCCACAAAGGGTAGCAGTGTTACTGATTGGTCACCAAACCCTCAACATGGTGCATGGGTGGGTTTCCCAGCTGTCCTGTGTCTTTGAGGCCCTTTGGGTTCCGTGGATACGAGTGAGGAGCAGGAGGACCAGGCGGGGCATCCTTGCCCTGTGCACTCGGCTGCCGTGCTCAGGGTGTGCCTGTGCGGCCGGACTCTCCTGAGCTGAGGCCACACAGGAGGCAGTTGGGGTAGTGGGAGCCCCCCGAGTAGAAGCTTGGGGATTCTGCTGGCTGAGGACCCCTGGCTGTGCTGATCCTATCCTGAGGCCTGTGGCAGCTGGGGCACAGGGAGTGAGGGTGGGGGCCGGGCCTGGGCTGAGCTGGGAAGGGTTGGCATCTGGCCCACCGATGGTGAGCGTTCCCACTCTTCCCAAGGGTGAGCTCCGTCCTCAGGCATGCGGGTGGCTTCTCTGCTGGGGGGCTGTACTGGTAGGAGTCAAGATCCGCAGCCCAGAGCAAGTGATGGCTGATGGCTCCTAGGGTCATGGCCTTGCCTTTGCTGGGGTGGGAAGGTGGGTGCCCAATGACCGGGGTGGGGGCAGGGATACTGTCCATGAAGCACCTAGTGGACCTGTGCCTTCTACCATGGCCTCCCTGGCCCCAAGCACTGGCTGGCAGGTTCACTGAGACAGCACTTCTGACCTCCTCTCCTCATTAGAGGGAGTAGCGTGTCCAGATAAGGCTTGGATGCTGGAGAAAGCTGAGCGTGGCCAATGGTAGCTGGCGGCAGCCCAGGCGTGAGTGCCGGAGATGCAGGTGGCCCCGCAGAGCTCGCCTGTGAGAACCGTGCCATGCCTTGTTAGCCCCTCCAGGCTCGCCCAGCAACAGTGCCCTGGCCCAGCTGTGAACAGCTGCAAGGCACCTGGAGCCTGGGCAGGGTGTCTGCCAAGCCCACAGGGTGCTGGCATGTGGCATGCAGGGCAGCAGGGCGTGGGGGATGCACGCGGCCAGCTGCCACTGCAGGCCAAACACCCACGCGGGCATACTCGCTATGTGCAGAAAGGAAACAAAAGACTCCTTAGTTTTCCCTCCAAACAAAATGGTCAGCAGGTTTGGGACCTGCCGGCCAGGGCCTCCACCATCTGTGCTCCCCGTGTGCCTGGAGGGAAGGGGGGGAGCAGCGTTCCCCACAGAGGGCCAGCCAGGGTGCTGCTGCATCCTTCAGAAATCCATAAAGTGCTCTTCTTGTCCTACTCGGGCTCCACACTCACTGGGAGTGGCAGGGCCCAGGGCCAGGGTGGCAGAGTTGGCCCCCAGCCTGCTCGGGTGGCCTGGAGCCCAGTGTGCACGCACTCTGGAGCAGCTAGGTGGAGGAGGTGCTGGTCCACGCCACTGTGTGGAGGGCGGGGTCCCCAGGTGACCAGAGTCTGGGCAGGAGGGAGTGAGGGCTTGGGGAGGAGAGGGCTGACGAGCGGCTGCGGGCGTCACCAGGCTGTCTGGTGAGACCTGCTCAGGAAAAGGCTTATAGTACATGTGCCCCTCGGGCACCCCCCCATTTTAATTTACTATTTGAACCTGTGACTTCGTGAATGCTTGCAAACCTGAGCTGCTGCGCTTTCTCCTGGGAGCTGCTTTGTGGTCTTGGTAGAAGGTTTGGAGGCCAGTGGGCAGGAGTGGCATCCACACTGTCACCTGCGGTAGCTAGCAGCTGCGCGGTGAATGGCCACAGTGCCTTTTTCCCAGTTTCATGACCCTGCGAGACCTTCTCAACTTCACTGTATTATTTTCCTTCTGATCTCCTTGTACCACCCGATCTCAGTTAAATCTCATCCGGAGGGTAGGTTTTGCCTTTTCTGACACGTGGGCCATTAATGCGTCTAGAGGTGGGAGCTGCAGCCTTCTCTGTGGTTTTGGTACCGGCATCCGGCCAGCTCGGCCGTCTTCTGGATGAGCTGCAGGCCCTTCTCTGCCCACGTCCATCCCTGGCCCCACCAAAGAATGAGTGTTGTCACTCGGGGCCCTTGGTCAGTCTGACCAGCACAGGTGGCCCGAGCATGGAAGGAGGACTCCGAGGCCAGCTGAGCCCTGGGGCTGGGCTTGTCCCGCTGCCGGCTGGGCACCCATGGCTGAGCCTTCTGCACCCGTTCAGGCTCCACAGCATGTTCTTGGGCAGGCCTGTGGCAGATCCCGGCCCCTCCTCAGATCCCCCTGTCCAGGTCCGGAATCCTCATCTCTGGCCAGCACACCAGTGTCCAGGAGTGCCTGGCAGCAGGCACCTCTGTGCTGAGCTTGGTTCTAAATACCTGTTCCCACTCAAGGAGCCAGGCAGCCCCAGGCCCGGGGTGAGTCTAGAACATCTTGTGTCAGAAAGGGCAGGCTTAAAAAGGATGGGGTCTGAGAGGGCTTGGCTGTAGGGCCCTGGGGCGATGTGGGCATCATGGTGAACCATGAGAGAGACAGGTGGAAACACTGAATTAGAGTTTGTGGATCTGTCCTGCTGCCACAAACACCTTGTCAGGGCAGAGGGGAAGTTCTCCTTTATAGGAGGCGGCTAGCCAGCCAGTGTGGGAGGACAGTGGGATCAGGAGTAGCAGGGGCACAGTGCTGAAGATGGGGTGACAGTCATGGGGGGGCAGCGAGTCTTCCCGGTGCCTCCAGGGACCCCAACACGGAGGGGATGAGTACGTCTGCCAGGGGCTCCCATGTGTCGCTAAGAACAGATACCCAAGGAGGAACCTGGTCCTGAGCACTAGGACAGTGGGGCAGGTGCAGAGCCAGGGCATCCTGTAGGAAGAGGTACCCACGTCGGGGGCTGGGCAGGGGGCAGGGAAGCCGGAACCTGTGCTCCACTGCTGGTAACAAGGTACCATATCAGTACCTTGTTAGTGGAGCAGGTACCATGTGACCCAGCAAATCCTCGTTCAAAAGAATCGAAGCAGGTGCCCAAAAGCTTGTCCACAAATGTTCGTAGAGCACATTCACAAGAGCCAGAAGGTGGATGCAACCCAGGTGTCCGTGGTCAGATGATTGGAGAAACAAAATGCGGCCCATCCGTGGGAAGGAATGCTGCTCAGCCACAGAAGGGGTGAAGTCCTGGCGCAGGCTGCAGCATGGATGAGCTGGAGGTTGTTATGCCCAGTGAAAGAGCCAGACGCAAAGGAAACATGCTATGTGATTCCACTGTGCAAAATGTCCAGGACAGGAACCCACAGGGAGCAGGGAGTGGCTGCTGGGGGTGGGGAGTGAGTGCTAATAGGTGTGAGGGAACTTTCTGGGGTGATGGAAAGATTCTAACACTGGATCGTGGTGAGGGTTGCACGACCTTGTGAATACACTAAATGCCACTGAATTGTACACTTGAAATTTTATCATGTATTTTACCATGACTTTAAAAAAAGTTCTTTTAAAAAAGGCAGGGATGGTTCTAGATTTGAGACGTGACAGGCAGGTGTGCAGGTGCCCGCTGGGGTGGTGGGCCAGGGTCGGAGGGGAGCACCTTGCTCTAAGAGGCACCCGAGGACTCCGGGGAAACCATGCATGTAGAGAGGACACCCGCAGGCTGCTCGTGGTTGCTGGTGGATCGTGGTGGGGGTGCAGGTGCTCACCCAGCATTGTAGCCTCTCTGTAGAGGGAAGGTGTGGGGAGGGCACAGCCCCACAGCAGCAGGGAGTGAACCAGCTGGCGAGAAAGTCCTGGAGCCGCCCCCCTGCAGCGGCCACCTGTCTTCCTATGCTCAGGGAGAGTAGGTCTGCCCTGTGAGGTCCGGTGCCACGCGGGGCTTGTCCAGCCTTCTCTTCCTCTTTTTCCTTCTGCTGCGACTTTCTTCTTGCAAGCGCATCCTTACTGAGGACCTGGGCTGTGCCAGGCTCCATTCTAGCCGCAGACGTTCTAGTCCTGTTCTCACAGAAGGAACTTTCTGTGAGGGAGACAGGCAGGGACCAGGAAACAAGAGGTCAGCTTCCTGCAGTAAGTGCCGGCAGGGAGGACGGCACAGGCAGCGCATGGGGGCAGAGCGGTGGAGCAGCCTTAGGGACCTGGGCAGCATGGCCCATGTTGGCCCAAGGAACAGCAGGGGGCCGTGTGGCTAAGCATGGTCCGTAGGGTGGGGCCAGAGCATGGATCCTGTTTTGGGGTGCAGGGAGGTCACTGATGTGGCCAGCCCACAGTCTAGACAGAGGCTGTCTCTGGGGTCCACCAGTGAGGCACCTCCAACCCGCTGGCACCCTGCAGACAGCACAAGGTCACTCTGCGTGGGCAGCTGGGGTGTGACTGGGGAGGATGACGCAGAGCCTGAGGGTCCAGAGCCCTCCCGGGGCAGGTCAGGGGAGGAGGAGGGACCTGGGATTGGCCTGGGGGTCAGGAGGGTGCTGGCCTCGCATTAGACAGGGACTGCAGCTCGAGGTGGAGTGAGCCAGGGAGCACTGCCGTGACTGCGGACCCACGCCCCAGGAGTGGACACCCGGGAAGCCGGGCTGGCTCTGCACGCTCCAGAGGACCCCACGCCGGACACCGTGTTCACATCCAGCTGGAGCAGTGGGAGAAGAGGGAGCAGCTCCGAGACGTACACACAGGGAGAGGAAGCAGCCACCATGGCAGCCGTGAAGTAAGAACAGGAAGCTCTGGGAAAGGAACGTTCTGGTACAGTGAGAGTTAGGACCAAAAGCTGACGGCAGACGTGGAGGCCCAGTTCAGGAGTAACAGGGTAAAATCAAAAAGCTCTCCCAGAAAATGGAGCAGGAACAGGGATGGAAACCAGGGAGAAAAGAGGCTTCGCTGGGAGACCTGGAATCCGATAGCAGATGCTGCAGGGGCAGAAAACGGGGGTTTTGGCTCTGCTTTAGGGATGAGTGGAGTCTGGGCCCCCTCACGCCTGCCCTGCTCCCTCCAGCCTTGGCCCTGGCTGTCTGCCGAGTCCACAGGACAGCAAGAGGTCCAGTCCCTGGCCCCGCGAAAACCCCTGTGGGGCTCCTGGGCCCCACCGAGACTCGGGGACTTGCCTCAGCCTCCTCGGGCCTGGCTCCCTCCACCCTGGGCTGGGGTCCCCTCACCCCGCCCAGCCGGGCTCTTGGAGAAAGATCTTCCCTGACTGTTTCTGGGCTTGTGCCCTGTCCCATAGGTTTCCCCCCAAGACATATCTCTGTGTCCCCAACTGACCTGCCAGCCCCAAGGGAAGGTGTGTTCTGTTCCCTGTCTGCCCACACGGCTCCGTGAATGAAGGAATGAAGGCACACACGCCCCACGCTCTGGGAGGGCCCGAGGGTGCTGTTGGGTGAGAGTCTTGCTTCCGCTCTCAGGGTTGCGGAGCCCCACTTGTTGGAGGCAACTGTAGGAGAACAGCTCTTCACAAACGTTTTTGATGAAGTTAAGCCAGTCCCTTGTGCGCTGCTGGTGGGAATTTAACATGGTGCAGCCACTGTGGAAAACAGCGTGGAGGCTCCTCAGAAAATTAAACAGAATTACCGTGGATCCAGGCATCCCACTTCTGGGTATAGACGCAAGAGAGTTGAAAGCAGGGTCTCGGGGGTGTCTGCACTCCCAGGTTCACAGCAGCACTACTCACAGTACCCAAGCGATGGGAGCAACCCGTGTCCACTGAGGGACGTGAGGGTAAGAAAAATACGGTCTAGACACACAAAGGAGTGTTACCCTTAAAAGGAAGGAAATTCTGGCGCGTGTTGCCACATGCAGGGACCTTGAGGACATTATGCCGAGTGCAACAAGCCAGTCACAAAAGGACAAATGCTGTGCGACTCCACTCATAGGAGGTCCTAGGGTCGTCAAAACCATAGAAAGTAGAATGGCGGGGGCTGGGAGAGAGGGAACGGGGAGTTGTTGTCTAGTGGGGACAGAGCTTCAGATTTGCCACA
Organism: Daubentonia madagascariensis; assembly: GCA_023783475.1. Classification (NCBI taxonomy): domain Eukaryota; kingdom Metazoa; phylum Chordata; class Mammalia; order Primates; family Daubentoniidae; genus Daubentonia; species Daubentonia madagascariensis. The sequence goes on from JAKFHU010002089.1 coordinate 1,653,363, forward strand.
TGAGTTCTGGAGATGGACGGTGGTGGCAGCTGTACAACACAGTGAGTGTACTTAATGCCACTGACCTGTGCACTTAAAAATGGTTAAGTGGTAACTTTTATGTTATATATATTTACCACAATAAAAAAAGAGAAAGAAATAGACATTGCCAAACTGTTTCCCCAGATAAGACTGTGGCAGTTTACACTCCTACGGGGGCGGGGGGAGTTAAGTCCCAAAGCCGTGGTGTTGACCAGCGTGGGGTACCTGGCCGTGCCTGGCTGGCCTTGGGGGCGACCAGGGAAGAGCCCAGGCTCCCAGGCTCCCAGGTTCCTGTTCAGAATGGGGAAGGGTCTCCAAACCCAAGACCAGCCTGAGCCCCTGGGGATGGGACCTGCCCAGGCCCCCTCTGAGAGCCTGTCCCTGCCCCTGGGAGCCCCGGCTTTGGCTCACAGAAGGCCTGGTCTTCCCAGGGGGTGAGTGGTCCCTGCTGTGGGGCTGGGACTAGGGCGTGGTGGATGGAATTGGGCCTGGAGAGTGTTGAAATGGAAATGCCTCGCGGGCCTTGTGTGCGGGGACATTTCTGTGGTCTTTCTGAAATGTCAGTTGTTCTGCAACTCACAAAAACCAGGTGTTAGGGGACATTGTGCCTCCTTCCTCCCTGGAGTCCCTGTGGGGCATACAGAGGGGTCCAGGGCCTGCCCCTGGCCACCCTCCCCCCCCAGTGCCTCCCCTGACTTGCAGGGCCCTGCGATGGCCTGGCCCCAAGGTCCAGCCTCCCTTGCTCCCAGCTCCTCCCAGTTCCCTGGGCGTGTGCGGGGTTCCCGGTCCTCCAGGTCCTCGTGACCCTGGAGGGGAGGTCCCTGCCCTCCTTGCTGCCCCCCCAGTTCTTGGTTTCCGGTCCCAGGGCATGGTGTCATCCACCCTTGACCATGCCTGTGACCCTGTGCATGACGGACCCCTGCCTGGGCCTAGCAGTGCCCTGTGCCATCGGGTGCCCTGGGCGTCCTGCAGTGTGGGTAGGCGCCAGGGCCGTGAGGCCAGCCGAGGCCCTCACAGTCCTCCTTCGTGCCACCTCCCTCTTTTCCTCTCCCCCTGCCTGTTCCATCCTCCCCTGCTGGTCCTGACCGCAGCTCTCACAGCCGGGCGGTTGCTCCTGCCTTGGGCTGGTTACAGCCCGGCCCTCAAGCGTCCAGGTGTCTGGGCTGCGGTCACCCCCAAGGCTCTGCTGACCATGGTGGGCGGACTCCACAAGCTCTTGGGGACGCGTGGCTGTCACCTGTGCCCTTTGGTGTTTACAGTGGTTCCTATAGCTAATGCTGCCGGAGACAGAAAGGGAGGTGCACTGTCCCATTGCTGCTCGCACAGAGCAAGACCAGCTGCTTCAACAGGACAACCAGAGCCACTGAAGCCCCAGGAGTGACGGGGAGAAACAATTCTTAGATGTGTGCCGCGGCACGAAGGAGGAGGGGAAATCCCTGGGTGGTGAGTCATGGGAGGAAAGGGACCCAGGGCCAGGCTAGAGCCGGGAAGGTGGCCCAGGATGGCTGGTGGGCGGCGGAGCATGTCTGTAATCCAGGCGGGAGGCCTCAGGGTCACGAGAAACATGGAGCATTAAGCTGGGGGCCGAGGAGCTGCCCTGTCCCTGAGGGGTTAGGGAACCCCTGGGAGTGGCCGGGAAGCCACCACCACCTGGCCATGAGCCGGATAGTAGACACCGTGCATCCTGCCGTGTGTAAACAGGCAGCTGTGTGGAAAATGGGGGAGTGAAATAAAAGGTCCCAGGCTGGTGTCATGTGTGGGTGTAGATCCCGAATGCTGAAACTTCTCCTTTTAAGTCCATATATTAGGAAATGAGATTTATTATCCAGTCTTGGGGGCACCCAACTCAAGTTACATAAAGAACAGAGTGAATCTTAAAAAAAAAGATAAAGAACAAATCTTAATGAAATAGAAAACAATGATGAATATTAACACAAGCCAAAAGTCAACTGTTTGGGAAATTTTAATAAAGTTGCAAAGCCTTTGGCAGAAATGATCAAGAGCAAAAGGGAAGCACACACATGATTTTAGGAATGAAATGATATAGGTAGAGTTGAAGTTTAAAAAATACAAAAGAACACTATATACAACATCATCCATAAACAGGAAAATTTTGATAGAATAATTTTTTAGAACAAATATGAATTAGTAATAGGCCTGGTAAAATAGCAAACCCAAGGAGACTGATTGCGTTAAACGGCAGGGTTGGGGGCACAGCCACTCCTCTTCCCTGCAGAGCACCAGGTGGTTTTGTTGTTGAGTTTTACCACATCTTCAAGAAATAAACCCTACCTCCTAGGGTGTGTTCCAGAGATTGAAAAGAAGCTAAGCCATCTGTTGAAGAGGGCGGCCCAGAAGGGGGAGCATAGGACGACCACATGGACGTGGATGTAAAACTCTAATGTTGACAGAGCCCGGCAAGGCATAAAGTGGCAAAAGCACATCATGGAGTAGGGGATCTTAGATATATGGGTGATTTACTTAACATTAGAATATTTATTTAATTTATCAGACAGAAAGAAAAATCATACGATAGATCGAGAAAAAGCATTTGATGAAATTTGACATATTTTTAGGAATGTAGAAATAAATAGGAACTTCTTTAACTTGTTTAGGGTATCTTCTAAAAATCTGTACATCTGCACTATCCAACATGGTAGCCTACATTTGGCTGTTAATTAAAATTTATGATTAACTTCTGTGGTTGCACTGGCAGCATTCCAAGTGCTGGCTGCTGTATTAGTGAGCTGCACATTTCCATCTGTGCAGAAAGTCCTACAGGACAGCATTGCCATAGACACATCATTCTCAACGGTGAAACTTTAGAGGTGTTGCCTTCAAAGCCAGGAAGAAGAGGCGGGGAATGGTGCCACACACCTGTCCTCCCGGCTACTCGGGAGGCTGTGGGGGAGGGTCTCTAGAGTCCAGGAGCTGGAGGCTGTGATGAACTATGACTGGGCCATTGCATTCCAGCATGGGAGAAAGAGTGAGAACCTGTCTTTAAAAAATGGAAAAAAAAGTATGCAAGTTAATAGAACCAATAAGAGTTCTGGAAGGCTGATCGATACAAAATCAACACAGAGAATCAGTAGTGTTGAAAGACCTGTGATCATCTATTTGAAAATAAAATGCTGTTCATAAAAGCAACTAGTAGCTATCTGGAAATAAATTGAACAGAGGGGATTGAAGACTTTTACAGGAGAAACATCTAATCATTTTTTCAAGAACATTAAACACTTGAGTAAAGAGATGCAAAGTCTCAATGTCCCAAGGATGTCAGCTCTCCCTAAATGCAATTCAGTTTCATGACTTTCTACATAGGAATTTTTCATTAAACTGGGCAAGCTGATTCTAAAATTCCTATGAAATAGATAAGCAATTTTAAGGAAAAATGGAGTGTGTTTGGGTTGAGGGAATTTTTGTCTGTCCAGGCTGCTGTAACAAAATTCCTCGAACTGGGTGGATAAACAACAGACATTAGTTTCTTCTCACAGTTAGGGAGGCTGGAAGTCCAAGATGAAAGTGCCAGCGGATTTGGTGTCTGGTGAGGGCCTCCTTTCTGGTTTGCGGACAGCCCATCTTCTCGCTGTGTCCTCACGTGGCGGAAGGAGCAGGAGAGATCTCTGGGGTGTTTTATAAGAGCACTAGTCCCATTCAAGAGGGCTCTGACCTCGTGACCTCATCACTTCCAAAAGGCCCCACCTCCTAAGGCCATCACTGGGGGTTAGAATTTCAGTATGAATTTTGGGGAGGACATGAACAGGGAAGTCCTTAACAGGGAATAGTTTCCTTAGCAGTTATAAATTTATTTAAATTAGCTATACTAGTTTAAACAATGTGGAATTGGCAGACACATAGACAGATTGATAAAATGGAACAAAATAGCCCAGAGACACACAAACACGGCCATGGTGTGCTTCGGGGGGGTCACTCATCAGTAAGGAGAGAACATGGAGCAGAAGGTTTGGGGACAGCTGGACATTCATAGAGGAAATAAAAACATCAGATCACTACCTCACACCATACCCAAAACAACTCCACGTGGAGGGCAACCTCGCTGTGAAGGTGGAGGTAACGCCATGGGGATGGACTGAAGACTAACGTCCAGGACGCATGAATCATAAAGACATGTCTGGGTATATAAGCAAATTTTAAGAACTTACTCGTATTACATCCTGCTGCTAGGAGATATTTGCAGTGTATGTAAACCAATGATTAATATCTAGAATAAAGAATTTTTAGACATCAATAAGAAAAAGTCAATCCAGTAGAAAAGTAGGCAAAAGATAGACAGGCAGCTCACAGGGAACGCTCATGGCCAGTGAATACCTGGAATTGCGCAGCCTCCCTGGTACTCAAATTCCCTCTTCTTGGAAGGACGTCAGTCAGATTGGATTAGGGCCTACCCCAATGAGCGACACACTATGCCACACATACATACACTTAGTAAGCATGTGCCGTACCCTGTAGTCCAGGCCACAACCGACGTTTCTGTAACAGGGAGCCAGGCTGGAGGGCTGACCCAACTAGTGCTTACTGCTGCCTCGTGTAATGGAGCAGGGTCCAGGGTCCAGGGCTGGCCAGGTGGCTTCACTGTCCAGGGTTTGGCTTCCACTTCTGGGTCCAAGGTGGCTGCCTGGGTCCTGCCATTAAGCCAGGGAGAAGGGAATGAGTAAGGGGCCGGCTGCCCAGGAAGTGAGGCACACCGCCTCTGCCAGGGCCCACCTGCCAGGGGCTGCTTGTGCAGTGGCCTTGCCCAGCTGCCCCTGAGACGGGGCTGTGGTCTGGTGGGAAGCTGTCACCCAGCTAACATGAGGAAGTTTGCTGCCAAGGGAGGGTGGGGAGAACGGAATTTGAGGACAGCTAGTGATCTCAACCACCCTAGAGACACCCCCTCCTCTGGATGGTGGTTCCTTCAGAGGGGAAGAAGAGAGGGTTATGGGGAGAGGACATAGTGGATTTCTGTGGTCTGGTCCCTTTATTTCTTTAAAAAAAAAATCTTGAGTCAGTACTGAGAACATTCGTTTAATCCTTGCTGGTGGCACGTGTGTTTTTGTGGTATTACTCTTTGTAACTTTTCCTGTATGCCTCTAAGTACTTCATTTCAAAGAACAGAACGTTATTCTTTAGGACTAGGATTAAAGCTGGTTCTTTTTATTCACGTATTTTGAGCAGACACAGTAAGAAAGAGAACAGTGGGTATTGGCAAGTTCTCTCTGGAGGTGGGTACTGAGTTTTCACCCGTCAGTGTGGTTACAGGCAGTCCCCGGTTACGGATGCACCAACTTACGGTGTTCCGTAATTACGAACAGGCTCCCTAGGCTCCGCATAAGGATGATTTATAGTTAAATTAAATTAATAATTTGGGAACTAGTTTCTCCCGCATGTGTAAACAAACCCGCATGGCGTAAGCAGTTTGTGGGCGCCTAGTCTCTGTTTACACAGTCACTTACACACAGCATCACTTTCATCTTAACTTTTTCATTCGATTTTGTGAGTCTGTGCTTACCCTGATGACCAAGCCTCCAAAGCGAAAGTCCACTGCAAGTCCAGTTGAGCCTGCAGCAAAGAGACAGGTGATTACAGTGGAAAGAAAAGTAGGAATAACTAAGCGTTTGGAGGAGGCCAGACGCCATCGTTCACTGGGAAAGCGTCAGGCTTCAGTTGCTCGACTGTCTGAACGGTTACAAAGGATAAAGTGGGAATAACAGAACATGTGAAAGGTAGAGCTCCAGTGACAGCGTCAGTTATTCCTAAGCAGCATCATGGATCAATTATTGAAATGGAAGGTTATTGATTTGGTTAGAAGACCAAAATAAGCAGAACATTCCTATTAGCTGAGCATTGATGCAACATTAGGTGAGTGTTAACCTTTAATATTCTTTTTGGAAATTATCTATCTACACTTTTTGTATGAGTTTGTTTTTATGTTCTGTTTGTTCGAATTAAAAGAAAGAGCACAATAGTTTCTGTAACTATTACAGTGCAGAGGCATTATTACAGTGTTACACTGTATTACTGCTACCACATACGAGCCATCATAGTATTGTTATCATTACTGTATACGCTGTTCATCAGGGATCCGAGTTACATACAAATCCGACCTAAAGGCGTTCTCAGGAACGTATCTCGTGCATTTTATATTGATGTCTTTACGCTTTGTTTTATTTTTGTTACTATTGAATCTATTACATTGCGGAGTGTTGGGTTGAATAAGTCACAGGTTAGTGATGAATCATTGTCTTTTGTAGGTTTTTTCTGTGTATTTGTTCATGATTTCTTTGAGGGCCAAGTATAACGTGACAAGTCTTGGCCTTGGCTGTCTAATCAGACCCCTATGCAACCTCAGATAATAAACCAATGACATATGTTCTGTTTATCTGCTCAGTTTCTGTGTGCAAATGATTCCTTTATTCTTTTAATATTATTTGCACAAATAGCATCACCTTGAACATAGCTTAGGATACTGGAAAAAAAAATCCATATGGCTGTAGGTGTGCGCGGTTGTAACAGAGATGTGCCTCAGAGAAGCAGGTGCATCCCTCTGGCACTGGTTGTTTCACTGCCGGACAGCGGGCCCTGGCTCTCGCCGTACACGTCTGCCAAGAGGAGCACCCTCCCCTCCCCCGCCAGAACTGAGAGCCCCCTGCCCGGCTCTGGCCTCCTGCTGTTTCTGGGACAGGAATATGCAGAGCAGGCCTGGGCTGTGCTGTGTAGACAGTGAATGCTGGGCTCACCCCCAGCCCCAGGTCAAGACAAATGGTGAGGGATGCAGACTTCTAGAAATAAGAGTTGTGAAAGCCCTGGGGAGTAAGGAGTGGGGATCTGGAACCCTGCCCCCAAGTAAGTGTCGTGGGTGTGGTTTGTTTGTTTATAGTTAGTTCATCCACAGCAGGACCTCTGGAGAGCTGCTTGTTTGAGATGGGTTGATGGTCTCCTAGGCCTGTCCCCTTTTTTTTTTTTTTTTTTAAACTCTAAATGATCATGTAGGGCCAGGCGTGGTGGCTCGCGATGATGTCTCTGTGCTCTAGCTGGGCAATAGAGTGAGACTCTGTGTCCAAAAAAACAAAAAAACAAACAAGCAAAAATGATCATGTAGTAGAATTTCATCCCTACCCCCACCCCTCCCCACCCCTTTGTTTGTATACAGCTCTGAGTTTTTCTTTTTGGTGGTTTTCTTTTTTTTTTTTTTTCTGAAATGTCTATTCAAATATTTTGTTCAATTTTTGTTAGGTTGTTTGTTTTCCTATTGTTGACTTCTGAGTGTTTATTTATTTAGTTATTATTTTTTGAGACAGCTCTGTTGCCCAGGCTAGAGTGTGGTGTCCCCATCACAGCTCACTGCAAGCTCAAACTCCTGGGCTCAAACTACCCTCTCATCTCAGCCTCCCGAGTAGCTGGGACTATGGGCATGTGCCACCACGCCCAGCTAATTTTTTATTATTTTTTTATAGAGACAGCGTCACACTCTGTTGCTCAGGCTGGTCTCAAACTCCTGGCCTCAAGCGATCCTCCTGCCTTGGCCTCCTAGAGTGCTGGGATGAGAGGCGTGGGCCAAGTGCCAGCCTATGCATGCTCTTTGTCAGGTTGAGGAAGTTCCATTCTCTTCCTAGTTTGCTGAGAGTTTTTATTACAGTGGATATTGAATTTTGTCAAAAACTTTTCTGAACCAATTGAGGTGGTTATATATTTTTTCCTTATTTAGCTTGTTGGTGTGGTGAATCACGTTGGTTTTCAAATGTTGAACCAGCCTTGCATTCCTGGAGCAAACCCACACTTAGTCGTGGTGTATTATTCATTACTATTTTTGCATATTGCTAGATTCAGTTTGCTAATATTTTGCATCTATTTTCATAGGGGATATTGGTCTTCAGTTTTCTCTTTAGTACTGTTTTTGTCTGGTGTTGGTGTCAGGGTAATACGGATCTCATAAAGTGACTTGGGAAGTATTCCTTCCTCTTCTGTTTTGTACAAGATATTATGTAGAATTGGTGTCATTTCTTCTTTTAATATCTGGTTGAATTTCCTGCAGTTTTCTTATTTAGAAGGTTTTAACTATTAATTCATTTAATAGATATAGAAGTATTCTGGTTATCTGTTTCATCTCGATGAATTTTGATAGTTTGCGGCATTCAAGGAATTGGTACATATTTTATCTAAGTTGTCATATTTATGTGCATGGAGTTTATAGTATTTTCTAATCGTACTTTTAAATGTCTTTGAGGTCTGCAGCTCTTTACTTTTATTCCTGAAAATGGTAATTTTTGTCTTCTCTCTTTTTTCTTTGTTTGGCTAGAGGTTTTATGAAGTTTTTTGATCTTCCCAAAGAGCTATTATAGTATTTGGTTTTATTTTATTTTCTCTATTGTTTCTGCTTTTATCTTTATCATTTCCTTCCTTATGCTTACTTTGGGTTTAATTTGCCCTTCTTTTTTCTGATTTCTTAAGGTGGAAGCTTAGAGTATTTGTTAATATTTAAAATCTTTCTTTTTTTCTCATATAAACGCTTAATGCTATAACTTCCCCTCTCAGTACTGCTTTAGCTGTGTCCCACAGATTTCGATATGTTGTATTTTCATTTTCATTCTGTTCAGAATATTTTCTAATTTCCTTGAGACTTCCTCTGTGACCCCTGGGATATTAGGAGCATGTTGTCTTGTTCCCGAGTGGTTGGGGTTTTCCAGCCGTCTTTCTATTACTGGTTTCTAGTTTAACTCCACTTTGGTTAGAGAACATACTTTGTATGATTTCAATTCTTTTATATTTGTTAAGGATTATTTTATGACCTGGGATATGGTCTATCCTGGATCATATTAACTCTCTTTTTCTCTCTCTCCTCCGTCTTTTCCTCTTGTAATTTATTTGCTCAGTAAGGCGGAGCCTACCGGAATCCACGCGACCCCGGCAGGTGGTACTGGGGTGAGGGTGTCCTTGTGAGGGCGGAAGCCCTCAGGGCAGGGCCCTGCTCCCTCGCTCTACCCTGCTCAGCTCTCTGACACTGTCAGGGTACCTCCTGCCAAGTCCCAGGAGACTCTGACTTAATTCTTGGCATTCTCCTGTTGTCACAGGTGAGTGTGAGAATGACTTTAAGCTTGCAGGTGGCTCAGAGTGCGCTAGTGTGCACACAGACGCTGAGGAGTAGTAGAGGCTGTCCTGACGCCAGCGCAGGACAGTGACTCCAGGGGCTCGGACAGGTTTCTGTGTTAGGTTTTTCATTCTGGTTGTTGAAGCTCCATGCCAGCTTATCTGAAAGACTGGACTTAAAGACATTTCACTTGAAACTCTTAAAAAAAAAAAATCAAACATTTTCTGACCCAGTTGGTCCACTTTCCAATTTAGGAAAGCAGACCCACTGCCAGTTTGGTCTGTGCTTCCAGTGAGCTGAATTGACCAGGTCTTGTTTGGAACATGCCTCTCTGTCCGTGACTTGGGTCCCCTGCAGGCGTTGCACAGCCCGGCCTGTCGGGAGCCGCTGGTGTCTGCAGCCCTGTCTTGTCTGTGGCAGCTACATGTATTGACGAGAGCTCCTGCCGGGCTCGGCGCCCCCGTCCTCTCCGTGTGTCAGACAGTGTCGGGCAGTTCTGTTGGCCTCCAGCCTGCCACGCCTGCTGTTGAGTCAGGCACATCCCCCCTGGGGAGCCCCTGCGTCCGACCCTCGGCTTTCTGAGCTCAGCGGAGTGCAGATGGTGTCACCATCACCACCCAACCAGCCAGGATGCGAAGGGGGTCTCCATCTCCAGCCCACAACAGGTGGGGTCCCTGGGTAGCCCAGGACAGGGAATGGGTCTCCATGTTAAACCCAGAACAGGGGTGGGGTCTCCATTTTCTTGAGTGGGTTGACGGGTGCGCAGGGAGCCTGTGTGACATCCTGGGGCCACACAGTCAATCACACCCCAGGTCCTGTATCCAGACCCGAGCTCGGCTGAGCACTCCTGCTGCCTGGGTGCTTCCAGAAGAGGGCGTTGGAAGGGCCCAAGGCCTGCCACTGCGTCCCCACGCACAGTTCTTAGGCATGTGGTGGCTATGTTCGAGTCTGGCCACGTGACAGCTCGGGAGGTGGGCATCAAAAGTCCAGATTTCCCAAATGGGACCTAATGCAGACACTCGGGAGCTTGTTTGTCTTGGACCTTGAAGCTGTGCTGAGCAGGTGTCCATCTCAGTTTGGACAGTTGTGCCTTCACCCTTACACCGTCCCTGTGGAAGCAGGAAAATGGGCTAGATTTCAGAGAGAGCTGTGGAGGGGTTTCTGGGAAGTGTGCCGATGCCCTTGTACTCCCACACGCCTCTGGGAGGGGGGCTGCTGTGGGCATCTTCACTGGGTTGGTCCAGGGACCTGACGTGGGCAGCAGGTGCCTCCGGAAGATGTGCGTTTGCACAGGGCAGCAGTCATGCATGCTGGACTCCGCCTGGGCAGACAGGACAGTGCCATGTGGAGCAGGTGGTCAGGTCTCCACCCCTCTTTGTTCCCCAGGACGGAGCCACTGGACACTGGGTGTGTCCTGCAGACTGTCCCAGGTGGGGGCAGCAGGCATCTCCGTGACTCCTTCTGGCCTCAGCACAGAATGGTGGAGGGTAAATGAGCAGGAGCAGGGTAGATGGAGGCTCACACTGGTCACCTGCAGGGAGGCCTGGGGGTGGCCGGTGGGGGAGGGCAGGCTGTGCTCTCACAGCTGGGAGCTGGGCTCCCAGCTTCCTTGTTCTGTGGTCTTGAACTCAGAGGTCTCAGACTTCCTGTGTGTGGCCCATCTTTCCTCTTGCTGCCTGTCTGCAGACCCACACGGAGCCGCCTCCACTGGAGGGGATACGTGCCCTCGGGACCTCAGAAGACAGGATCCCTGGCCCGACAGTTGAGGGGTGCTGAGGAGGTGTCTGCCATGTGCGGGGACACGGCGGGTGGCTACAGCCTGGCCGGGCCTGGTGAGGGCTCTCGGGAGTGAGGCGGCCAGTCTGCAGGGTGACTGCGGCGCAGGGCCATGGAGGGCCGGGTGAAGGCCCGCCCACGGAGGCCTTCCTGAGGCCTGAGCCGTGCTTGCCCTTGCAGGTTGTGCAGCCTGACCCTGAAGAAGCTGGTGGTCTTCAAGGAGCTGGAGAAGGAGCTCATCTCGGTGGTGATTGCTGTCAAGATGCAGGTGAGGCTCTCCTCGCCCCACCGTGGCTGTTGCAGGGCGCCGTGCAGGCCGTCCACATGCCCAGAGCTGAGTCGGCCTGACGCACAGACACGGAACCTCACACTGAAACAGTGGGCGGCCAGCGCCATCTCAGGGAACCGAGAGGTCTGGGGGCGACAGGGCCGGAAACCCTCCTGGGCGTGGTCCCATCCCCCACGAGAGCAGGCAGGCCCAGCATTTGAGACTTGGGGGTCACTCGTAGGACAGGCTGGAGAGTGTCTGGAGGGGGGCTGCCCCCGTGCTCAGTGCCCACTCCTGCCCACACCCCTCTTGCCCACCTTCTGCAGGTTGGGAGGCCTGGCAGGAGGGAGGAGCAGGAAGCTCCTGGAGGTGGGGGGCCAAGCGCTGGACCAGAACTCCCGGCCCCAGGGCCCAGCCGGCCATCTGACCTCTCACAGGTTCCTTTGTCAAACTGTCACAGGCTTCAGTTTGGTTTTATTTGAAGCTTTGAACAAGTAGCTATTTCAGAAGGGGTCATGCTGGACTGCTGCCCAAACCTGGCCCAGGCCCCGCCCACTTCTCTGGGCAGAGCAGCCGCGGCCCTTGCAGTGTGGCCTTCACCCAGTGGCCCGGCCAGAAGGTGTCCCCGCCAGCCGCGTGGGCTGCCGCTGGGCTCCAGGCCCACTCCTAGGGTGTGGGAGGTGGCTTTCGACCCTCAGCCGCCCGGCAGTCCCGGGTGTGTGGTCTATGTAGGGCTGACCTCTGGCAGGCCGTCTCCAGCCAGCGCCACACTCACAGCAGCCTGTGTGCCATACTCAGGGGCAAGTCTAACCCGTGTCCTCGGAGTCTGGGAACGCCCTTCTGGGTGGCCATCAAAGTGTAACAAGGGCTGGTCTCAACCCCAGACCATCAGCTCCATGGGGACAGTGTCCTGCTGATGGAGCTCATGGCCGGGTCCCCGCTCCACAGCATGACACTTGCAGTAACTCTTATGTAGGATCTCGAGGCCTGCTGGACCAAGGGGAGCAGCACCTGGAGCCTCGTGCGGCGTAACACAGGCTGCCGTGCCAGGCTCTCCTCGGAGCTGAGAATAGGGGTTTGAGTGTGTGGAGGCTCAGCTGTACTTTCCCAGGCAGTTGCCACCCTCCCAGAAAATAATGTTTTTAAATAAAGATCTGAAGAAAACCGCTTCCTCACCAAAAATGCTGTTGGTTATCAGCAGGTGCGCCAGCCAGGCAAGGCGAGTCCTGCGTGCCTGGTACTTGCTAGAGGCTGAGGGCACCTAGGACACCCAGGAGCTCACAGGCAAGCGGAGAGGAGCCTGCCCGGGCCTGCGGAGGTGCAGGTGTACTCCTGGCACCGGTTGAGCTGCGGCCCTCTGGCTGCGGGCCATCCAGGTCGCATGGGAGTCCTCTGCAGACGTGGCCACCAGGCCACGAGGCTGCGTCTGGGCCTCTTGGCTGGGGAGGGGGTTGGGGTCTCACCAGGTCTTCAGAACAATGCAGAAAGTTGAAAAGGCGGATTTGGCTGGTCACTGGCTTCTGAATCTGGTGCTGTCGACCTCTGACACTGCTAATTCACCCACACTGACCCTGTTCCTTGGCCCCTTCCTGACCACGTCTCCGTGGTCCCGCCCTAGGCCCTGTCCTGACCGAGCACTCAGCCCTCCAGGGTCTGTCCTCTGACCTCGCTGCTCTGCTGTGGCTGGGTCCATTTGGGTCCTCTGAGCAGCAGATGCAGGAGAGATTTGGGGGACACATCTGTGAAGGATCGGGGAGGAAGAGGGAGAGCCCAGATCACAGTGGGGGGCCCTGGGAAAGGAGGGGGCTGAGAAGGACTGGCAGGGGGCTGCACCTCTGCAGTGCTGCCTCCATGGCCACAGCACGCGAGGTGGGCAGCAGGATGCCTAAGCGGAGCCTCTGCGTGCCACCCCAGGCCGGTCCCTGAGACCTCGCTGCTCCCACCCAAACGTGGTCCTCCACCTGGGCTTCCAATCTGTCCTGGACCCCCCCACACTCCTCCTGCCACCTGTTTCTCTGCAGCCTTCTTTGCCCCCCACCCCTCCAGCCCCATGCTCTTTGGTACCCCATAACCTCTGATCTGCTCCTGGAACCCCGAATCCTGGGGTCCAATTGTGTAACTTAGCGTGAAATCCGCAAGGCTCATCCCTGCTGGGTCAGCTGCTTTTACGATAGCACTGGGATGAGCTTGTTTGACCCTTTTGGAATTTATTTGGTGTAAAGTTTGGGGTTGGGATCCTGTTGTATTTCATACAAATGATTCATTATCCACCTGCCATGACCACTTATATTTCCTACTGGCCCAAAGGCTCACTTACTATGTACTAAATGTGTTTTTATTTATCCATGTATTTTTTGGATCTATTGCTAGACTTCTAATCTCCCTGTCCTTGTGACAGCGTCTCCATGTTATATGAATCATACGTTTCTACTGTGTTTTATTCTCTGGGAGGACCAGTCAGTCCTGATCATTCTACTTTTTCAAAAAACGCTTGGTGTCTCGGATAGTTGTTCTCCCAGGTGAACGTCGGCATCGTGTCCAGGGAGCTGTGCATCCTGTCGCTGTGTCTTTGGGGTGATCGCACTGACATTGGCAGTAACCATTCTTGATCTTCCCTCGTGTCTTAGGGCACGTTCTGAGAGGTGGAATCTGTGGGTTGCAGGATAGGGACGTTCTTGAGGCCCCTGCTGAGCACCCCAGGGCGCCTCCGGGACTGGGCCCGGTGGGTCCCCAGCGAGCGGGAGTAACCGCGTAACCGCGTTGGCCGCTTTCCTTGTGTCATCACAGGGCTCCAAGCGGATACTGCGGTCCCATGAGATTGTGCTGCCCCCCAGTGGGCAAGTGGAGACGGACCTGGCCCTGACCTTCTCACTGCAGGCGAGTCCTGGCACCTGGGAGGGGACGTCCTTGTGAGTGTCCCCTGGGAGGGGGACCATCCCCGGCGCTGTCTCTGCTCCATCCTCCTCCCTTGCAGGTTACATAGGCGCCTGCCATGTGGGAGCTGATGCCCACCGAAGCAGCTGCTGGGTTTTGTCCTTGATTGTTTTTCTTTTGGAGAGTCAGGTTTTTTGAAGTGTAATTTGCAAAATATACAGTTTACCCTTTTTCAATACATGGTTCTATGGGTTTTGAAAAATGTACACGGGCTTGTGACCACCATTGCAGTCAGATAGAGAACAGTCCCATTTTCCCCCAATTTTTTAAATTGATTTTTGTGAACTCGTAAGAAAAAGCTTGTGAACATCAGCTTCGTACACGTAAGCTCTGCTGGGCTGCAGAAGCCGCTGTTGTGAGGTGCACAGGCGAGCTGGGCCGTGTGCACAGCTGCCCCGGGTGGGTGGGCCTTGGAGGGTGGGTGCTGCTCACGGGGGCCTCTGCCACACACAGCGTGGGGGACGCACATGTGCTCAACATCCTGGCCAGGTGAGCTGCGGGTCTGTGTCTGGGCATCCCTAGATGTTCCTGGGCCCATCCCAAACATCTGGACAAACAGTTCATTCTGCCGCTGTGGCTGTTAATGTAGAAGACCAGGCCATGCGGTGCTGCATGGTGGAGTGAGCCGTGATGGCCTGTGTATTCCTGTTGGTGTTGGGTGGAGAGAGGACCCCAGTGATCCTGGAATGCCCTCGGGGCCTTGTCAGCAGTTGCTCTCTGCAGACCTCATGGGCGCCAGGTTGACTTGACCGCGTGTTGCGGGGCCGCTGGGCTGTCAGGCTGAAGGGGGCTGCCTGGGGCCACGGGGGGTGCGCGCTTAGGCCCCAACTCGCACTTGCACCCGCAGTATCCTCACTTCTTGAAGAGAGAAGGCAACAAGCTTCAGATCATGCTGCAGCGCAGAAAGCGGTACAAGAACCGAACCATCCTCGGCTACAAGACGCTGGCCGCGGGTTCCGTCAGCATGGCTGAGGTGAGTGCTGTGGCCTGGTGCAGCTGCTGTGGCGGGCTGGTCCTCACAGGGCGCCAGAGCACGTGAGCATAGGCAATTTCTCTCACGGGTCCAAATATCCACTCTTCTCACAATGACAAGGGGCACCTTGAGCTGGGTGCCGCCGTGAGGGCAGAGCGTGGTCCCTGGGTGGGGCTTCCTCCCACCCACCCCCGTCACTCAGTGTGGCTCACCCGTGCCTGCGTCTGCGTGGGCGCTCGGCTAGCAGCCTGTCCTGCCCTCAGCGGAGGGCGGATTCCAGCCCAGGGTGGGTCTGTTCTGGAGCCCATTCCAGGAGATGTCGCTAGAAGTCCCCCCACCAGCCGGTTCCTCCTATGGTGCGTCCATGCCTTTCGTCCCGTGCCTGTGTCCCACTCAGCACGCGCTGTGGCCCAGGTCAGAGGAGCAGGACAGGCTGCAGCCAGGGCTGCCGACAGTTCCTGGGGCTGGGACCGGGGCTGTGGCACCGGTGGTAGCACCGGCCAGGCTGGGTCGGGGAGGGGGCTTGAGGGTGCAGAAGTCCCCTGGTAGGGAACCGAAGCGAAGCACCTCAAAAGGAAAGCAAACAGCTGAGCCGCCTTGTCTTGGGGGCCTGGTGGTCTGTGGAGGCCATGGGCCTGGACTCTCCGGGGCCTGGTGGGCCTCTCCAGAGGCCTGAGGCTGCCGATCATCCCAGCCTCCTGCCTCCAGGCTGGATCACCGGTGGGCAAGAGGCCCAGAGGTGCTCTCGGGGCCATAGGGCTGCCCTGCAGCTGCCACTTCCGCCCGTTGAGCAGAAGCCCTGAGATGCTTAATTTCTCATCGAGATGTAGGCAGACCTCCACCCTGCACCTTTTCTCAGCAGCTGGGGGCTCCTGTTCTGCCAGCCCCTTCTCAGCTGCTTTGCTCGGTGCCCGTGCTCTGAACGCTGTCTCCTCAGGCCTGGCCCCGTCCTGTCTCTGCTGGAAGTTCACCTGCCTGCCCAGCCTTCGGCTCTCTCTGCTGACCCCTGGGAGATGCCAGAGCGACCTTTCCAAAGGGCACTCCTGGCACATCACCTGCTGCTTTCAAACCCATCATCTTCCCTCTGTCCTTAGGAGAAAGTCCCAGTCCCTGGGCGCGACCCCAATGGCCCTGCCCCCCAGTGCCTGTCACCCCCAGGCACCTCCCCCTTCACCTGTGGCCCCCAAAGCCATGGTTATCTGACAGCCCCTTGTACTTCCTGACCGTTCTCCCTCTGCCAGGCTCTTCAGGTGCCTCCTCCCACAGCCTCTGACCCAGGACCTGATCAGGCCCCATGAGTCCCCAAGCACCGGGGCTGGTGTTCGTCCTTTCTGTGTCCTGCCATGTTGCGGTGGCTGTTTCCACTCGTGGGCCGCTGAGGGCTTGTTGCTCAGCGAGGGCCTGGGGCAGCCCAAGGCCTGTGTCAGGCCCAGCAGGCAAAGACGGACACGGGTGGTGGAGGCCGGCTTTCCCCAGCTGGGGCCCAGGCAGCCCTGCTGTGGGGGCCTCGGGGTGGCTCTGCAGCTGCACAGCCAGGTGGGCGGGGCACAGGCTGGCACAGATGCTGCTGCAGGGGCTTGGGGGGCTGGGGACGTGGTTAGAGGAGGGTGGTGCTTAGTGGGAGGGAAGGATCCAGAGGGTTCAGCATGGGGCAAGTGGACATGGCAGTGGCCGGCTGAGCAGGGGCGGGGGCCTTGAGCAGTAGTGACCTCACCCTCCAGCCCTCCAGACACAGGCAGGGGCGCTGACAGGCCCCTGAACAGGACCTCAGGGGAGTGTGGGGAGGGGAGTAGTGCAGGGCCCATGAGGATACTCAGGTGTCACCTCCTCTTGAGCAGCCTGGGCCCCCCACCCCCACCTCTGCCCTGCAGGGCTCACCATCCAGGTGGGCTGAGGCCTGGCGCCCTGGCCTGTGTACCTTCACTTGGGGCACTGAGGCAGTGGAGCCGAGGTCCTGGGCCCAAGTGAGTGCCAAGCTGGACATTGGTGTGGGGTGTCTCGGATCTGTGGGATGACCCAGCTCTTCTCTGTTTTGGATCCCCCAGCTGAGTCCTCTGGGAAGGACCAGCCCCTCGCCACCCTGCTTGGCCCTGCATCCAGGGCCACCCTCTGCCACTTGCTGCCTCTTTCTTACACCTCCTGGGGTGACTGAGCTGACCAGCAGGAGGCCAAGGGCTCCAGCCAGCAGGTGGCCCATCTCAGCGATGGGACCCACCCTCGCACCTAGGAAGGAGAGCATGTGGGGCAACTGGTTGGCCTCCCAGTAAGACTCAGGAGGTGGGCTGGCCTGCAACCAGACTGTAGGGGCACAGTGGACGCCTCTGGGTGACCTGGAAGTGTGGGGGTGGCTGGGGAAGCTGTCTTCGTGGGGCCACACTGCCCCCTTGGTCCTCCCTGAGAGCCCCACACACCACTTGGGCCAGGTCCAGCCCAGGAGACCTGGAGACCCGGGCATCTGGGGGTGGGCGGCTCATGCTGGGGCTCTCAGAAGATGGCGGGGTTAGGACAGCGCGAGAGCCACCGCCCACTGACCCCATCTGCGTGCTGCTGTTTCCCCATGGTCTTTTCCCGTGAGTGTCTGTACGGTCACGTGCCACTTGACAGTGCATTGCAGTCAATGACAGATAGTATATGATGGTAGTCCCATAAGATAGTAATGGAGTAATGGAAAATTCCTATCACTTACTGACTTTGTAGCTGTTGTAACGTCGTACCCACGATTGCTTTATTTCTCTATCAATCTGGTCTAGCCTAAGCGTGCTACACTGGTTTATAAAGTCTACGGTGGTGCACGGTAACCTCCTAGGCTGTCACATCCACTCACTACTCACTCTCTGACTCACCCAGAGCAACTTCCAGTCCTGCAGGCTCCATTCATGCTAAGTGCCCTATACAGGTGTACCATTTTTTATCTTTTATACCGTATTTTTACTGTACCTTTTCTATGTTTAGAAATGTTTGGATACACAAACACTTACCATTATGTTACAATTGCCTACAGTATTCAGTACAGTAACATGCTGTACCACATACAGGCAGACCTAGGAGACATTGTGGGCTCAGCTCCAGACCATCCCAATAAAGTGAATATTGCAATAAAGTGAGTCACATGAATTTTTTGGTTTCCCAGTGCATGTAAAATTATGTTTACACTATAGTGTTGTCTATTAAGTGTGCAATAGCATTAAGCTGGAAAGAACAATGTACATACCTTAATTTAAAAATACTTTATTGCTAAAAAATGCTAAAATCATCTGAGCCTTCAACAAGTTGTAATCTTTTGCTGGTGGAAGGTGTTGCCTCAATGTTGATGGTGCTGACTGAGCAGGGTGGTGGCTGCTGAAGGCTGGGGTGTCTGTGGCATTTTCTTAAAATAAGACAACAATGAAGTTTGCTGTGTCGATTGACTCTTCCCTTCATGAAAGATTTCTCTGTAGCATGTGATCCCGTTTGATAGCATTTTACTCACAGAACTTTTTTCAAAATAGGATTCAATCCTCTCAAACCTGCTGCTGCTTTATCAACTAAGTTGGTGTAATATTCTGAATCCTTTGTTGTCATTTCAACAGTGTTCACAGCATGTTCACCAGGAGTCGATTCCTTCTCAAGAAACCACTTTCTTTGCTCATCCATAAGAAGCAACTCCTTATCTGTTCGAGTTTGATCGTGAGACTGCAGCAGCTCAGTCCCGTCTTCAGGCTCCCCTGCTAATTCTAGTTCTCTTGCTGTTTCCACCACATCTGCAGTGACTTCCTGTCCTGAAGTCTTGAACTCCTCAAAGTCATCCATGAGGGTTGGAATCCACTTCTTCCAAACTCTGTTAACGTTGATATTTTTACTTCCTCCCATGAATTGCATATGTTCTTGATGGCATCTAGAATGGTGAATCCTTTCCAGAAGGTTTTCAGTTGACTTGTTTGAGATCCATCAGAGGAATCACCGTCTGTGGCAGCTGTAGCCTTACAAAGTGTGTTTCTTAAGTAATAAGACTTGAAAGTTGAAATTACTCCTTGATCTATGGGCTGCAGAATGGATGTTGCATTATCAGGCATGAAAACAATGTTAATCTCCTTGTACATCAGGGCTCTTGGGTGACCAGGTGCATTGTCAATGAGCAGTAATATTTTGAAAGGAATCTTTCTTTCTGAGCAGTAGGTCTCAACAGTGGGCTTAAAATATTCAGTAAACCATGCTGTAAACAGATGTGCTGTCATCCAGGCTTTGTTGTTCCATTTCTAGAGCACAGGCAGAGTAGATTTAGCATAATTCTTGAGGGCTTTAGGATTTTCAGAATGGGAAATGAGCATTGGCTTCAACTTAAAGTCACCAACTGCATTAACCCCTGACAAGAGAGTCAGCCTGTCCTTTGAAGCATTGGAGCCAGGCATTGACTTCTCCTCTCTAGCTGTGAAAGTCCTAGATGACATCTTTTTCCAATGTAAAGCTGTTTGATCTACATTGAAAACCTTTATCAATGATCTTAGCTAGATCTTCTGGATAACTTGCTGCAGCTTCTACATCAGCTGACGTAGAAGCTTGCCTCTTCACTTTGCACTTTTATGTTATGGAGATGGCTTCTTTCCTTAAACCTCATGAACCAACCTCTGCTAGCTTCCAACTGTTCTCTGCAGCTTCCTCACCTCTCAGCCTTCATAGAATTGAAGAGAGTTAGGGTCTTGCTCTGGATTAGGGTTTGGCTTAAGGAAATGTTGTGACTGTGTTGATCTTCTGTCCAGACCACTCAGACTTTCTGCATATCAGCAGTAAGGCTGTTCTGCTTTCTTATCATTTGTGTGTTCACTGGAGTAGAACTTTTAATTTCTTTCAGGAGCTTTTCCTTTGCATTCACAACTTGGCTAACTGTTTGGTACAGGAGGTCTAGCATTCAACCTGTCATGGCTTTTGGCCTGCCTTCCCCACTAAGCTTAATCATTTATAGCTTTTGATTTATAGTGAGAGATGTGACTCTTCCTTTCACGTGAACACTTAGAGGCCATTGTGAGGTTATTAATTGGCCTAATTTCAATATTGTTTTGTCTCAGGGAAGAGGGAGGCTCGAGGAGAGGGAGACAGGGGAACAACCAGTCAGTGAAGCAGTCAGAACACAAACATTTATGGATGAAGTTTGCCATTTTATATAGGCATGGTTCTTGGTGCCCTAAAACAATTACAGTAGTAACATCACAGGTCACTGATCACAGATCACATAATGGATATAATAATAATGAAAAGGTTTGAAATATTGTGAGAATTACCAAAATGTGAACATGGAGCACATGCTGTTGGGAAAATGGTGCTGAGAGACATAAGCTGGGACTACAGGCATACGCCACCACACCCAGCTAATTTTTAAAACTTTTTTGTAGAGACAGGATCTCACTATGTTGCCCAGACTGGTCTCGGACTCCTGACCTCAAGTGATCCTCCTGTCTCAGCCTCCCTAAGTGCTGGGGTTATAGGCATGAGCCATTGGGCCTGGCCTGTTTTTGCAAAATCTTAATTATTCTGTTTATACAATTAAGCATGTCATCGTGGGCTGTTTTCCATTTCATTAAAATTTGCTTGAAAATGAAAGGAGGAGGCTATCAGGGAGTCAGGGCTGGAGGGAGCTGGGGCCTTCGAGATGAGTCAAGTCCAGCCCTTTGCTGTAGGTCACTCAGCGTCCAGAGAGCGTCTGGTGGGCCAGCCTGGGAGGGTGGTCTCATGGGCAGCTGGGCAGGAGTGGGAGTGGCTGCTGTCCAGGACAGTGACCAGCTGGCCGACTGGAAAACTCCCAGCCTCAGCGGTGGCCAGGCCCCTCACTGGGAAGCTGAGCCAGCCCTGTGGAGCACGAGGCCAGGAGGAAGGGGACGGACCAGGGCTTCCGGGGCCCAGAGGAGTCACACGTAATTCGAGGGTAAGGGTTGGAGGAGAGGCTGTGTGGTGGCCAAGCGGTGGCCGTAGTGAGCTTGAGCGCCGAGCACGGCCTGCATCCCCCGCCCAAGGTGGGCCTGTGCCGTCCAGGCTTCCTCCGCACCCCACCTGGGCTGCAAGGGGCCCCCCTCAGGTGTGGCCCCTGGTTCCGAGTATGCTTCTGACAACCTGCGCCCGCAGCACCCGACTCCCACCCCAGCTGCCACAGGGATCAGAGCGAAACACCTTTGATGAGAAGCTCGGTTTCTCTTCCGTCCTCCAGCTGAAGGAGGGAAAGAGCAGGTTATTCTGGGAACAAGAGGCCCCAACCCCACGTGGGTTGTCTGGAGGTTGGTGTGGGCTCCTGCCTGGGCTTTCAGAGTGCCGGCTGCCCGCCCACACACAGCCCACTGCCCGGGCCCTCACCTGCTCCTCCCAGAACAGCACCAGGGGCCCCGCCCAGTTGATCTGGTTTTCTCAGGATGCCTGATAAGAGCTTCCGAGCCCACGTGGTCATGCCCTCTGCATAGCGTGTCGGGATGCAGCCAGGTCAGAGGTCACTCTGAGCAGGCAACGAGGGGGGTGTGGTGGTGTGCCAGCAGAGGCTGTGGGGGCCTGGGCGAACCGCAGGCTCCCAGGTGCACGACGCTGCCTGTGCTCAGCGAGCGTACGGTACACATGTGCCCTCCGCACGCGCATGCACACACAGGCGTCAGAAGGGTGTGCGTGTTGGCGTGAAGCTGCCCGCTGACCTTCCTAGTTTGGTTTCTGAAGTGAAGGTGGAAGCAGATGTATGCTTTCTTAAACATTTTATTTTCTTATTTGATTAGAAAATTGACACCCCAACCAGGCCCCCAAATGTTTAAAAAAATCTGGCCCATAAAATCCTAACATCTGGATCTGAACACATGACCCCCAGGGGCACCTGCTAGAGTGCAAAGGCCCCACGTCTGTGAGCGTGTTTGGACATCATCATGCTGTGCGTTTGTGAGGCTGGTGTGGGGCACAGGTGGGCGGTGCCAGGTGCGGGTGGTAGCCAGGTCGGCACCTGGGGCCCACTCTACTGATACATGGTTAGAATCTCTCACAAGAGAGGGCTTGACCAGTCCTGTGAGCTGGGCCTGGTGGGTGTCTCCTGCTGTGGGGGCCTCCCAGCCTGTGTGGACCCCCACAGACACAGGTCCCTGGACGTGCGACCCTGCGGGTCAGGGGCCAGCTTCACATGCTGCTTTGCTGCTGCTGAGGTCCACAGGTGGGTGGGCAGAGGCAGGGTCTGAGCAGGGGCCAGGACCTGCTTGGGTGGCTCTGCAGGGACAGCAGGAGTGCCCAACACCAAGAGGGCGGTGGACACTCCTCCCCATCCACTCAGTCTGTCCTGGCCCTGCCTGGCCCTGACCTCCCCAGCACAGCCTTGTCCCCTTCTCTAGGCATCCTGAGAGGGCCCACGTCCTCTTGTCTGTCCACCTGGCTCCTGTGGCTGTCCTTCAGAAACCCCAGCCCTCGCCCCAGGGTGTCGGGCTGCCCGGGTGGGCCCTGTCTGCGTGGGCCCTGTTGGACCCGTGCCTCTGCCCGCAGGTGATGCAGCACCCCACGGAGGGCGGCCAGGTGCTGAGCCTCTGCAGCAGCATCAAGGAGGCCCCTGTCAAGGTGGCCGAGATCTGGATCGTGTCCCTGTCCAGCCAGCCCATCGACCATGAGGACAGCGCCATGCAGGCTGGCCCCAAGGCCAAGTCCACGGGTGAGTGTGCCCGTGGTCTGGGTGCGGGTCCTGGCATAGGGTGGTGCTCATGGCTGCTAGCTGTTGCCACCATCACAATTGGGGTCCCCTCCCCCACCCAAGGGCAGGCAGGAGACCCAGCCAGTGCAAATCCAGGCTGAAACACAGACGGCAGGAGAGGCTGTGGGGGTCCGAGGCGGGTGCGTGTGGAGCCCCCTGCCTCACACCCCTCCCCCCTTCCACGAGCTCCATGCCTCGAGGCCTGTGCCATCAGGCTCTCAGGGGCTTGGGGGCATTGTGCCTGCATCCCGGAGCCCTGGGCTCTGTGGGGGGGCTGTGGCCTCGCAACTCCCTCTGCGTCGGGGGTTGGGGGGGTCCGTGGTTCAGTGGCCGCCTCATTCCACCGGGTGGAATCTCAAGGTGCCCCGCCTTCTGTCTGCTCATTCCGCAGATAACTACTCCGAGGAGGAGTACGAGAGCTTCTCCTCCGAGCAGGAGGCCAGTGACGACGCCGTGCAGGGCCAGGTGACCTGGGCGGGGCCCTGTACGGGGAGTCGACCTCATCGGGCAGGGCAGGGTGGGAGCTGAGCACCAGCCCCAGGTGTGTGGTGTCTCGGCCTGGCCCGTCCCCGGGCCTGGTGTGTCGGCACGTGGGCTCTGGGCAGCTGGGCTTGCCCGTGGCCACGCGTGAGGCCAGGGATCCTCCCGGGGCACTGTGCGGCTGGCCACGGCCTCAGGCACCGTGTCTGTCCCTGCAGGACCTGGACGAGGACGACTTCGACGTGGGGAAGCCTAAGAAGCAGCGGCGATCGATAGTAAGAACGACGTCCATGACCAGGGTCGGTGGAAACTGGTTTTACTAACACTGGGGCTGGGTGAGGTGGGCCGGGCGGGTGTGAGCCCTTGGGAGGGGTGTGGGGCTGGAAGAGACACCAGTCCTGGGGCCGCCGTGCACATGGGGCCCCCGCAGCCCGCTCACAGCATCTCCTGGGGCTCAGGTGGGGACCTTCTGCCCCCAGATACGGCTGTGTCTGGCCGTGTGGAGACCCCACGCTACAGCCTCAGCCTCAGCGGCCAGGTGCGGGGGCCTGGTTCTTGTCAGTTAGAGTGGGTGAGAGCCAGGTGGGGCATCCCGTGCCAAGCCCCTGGCTGCTGGCCCCCTGCTAGGGGCTGCTGTCTCCCAAGGCTCATTGGGGGGCATGAATGAGGCCGGGGTGGTCACCTCACTGCCCGGGGCCGCTCCGCAAGCAGAGCCCCTGGGGAGGCTGTTCTCTCCTTGATCCGGCACCAGATGCACCCGTTTTTGTTCAGCATCTGGCCCCCCTGGCACTGTGGGCCCCAGGAGCTTGGGGAAGAGTTGTCAGGTTTTTCCTCCCGGAGGAAAACTTGGGGCAGGGCCCTGCCTGGACAGGCACCGAGCACCCACAGCCCTGCAGGCCAGGCCAGCGTGGTGGCCAGGGAAGCCCCGTGCCCAGTGCTGAGGGGCACAGGCATAGCCTGGCCCCAGACACCACTGCTCCCTTGGCAGGGAGACAGGCAGGCTGCTCCTGACATGGGTGAAGCCATGTCTCTGGACCGCAGCATAGCACCCCACGCTGCACAGAAACCAGTTTGGGCCTCAGTCCCAGGGCCCGTGAGCCCACTGCTGTGAAGGGAGGAGCGTGGGCCTGCCTTCACAAGGTTGCACCGTGAGGGTGGCTGGAGCTGAGGCTCTGCGGCCAGGGCAGCGTGAGGGGCGGCCAGGGCTGGGGCTGACCACTGAGCACGCCCACCCAAGTGCCCCCCCCCCCAAGCCAAACCAAGTGTCCACCCCCACATGGGGTATGCAGCACCCTCCTTCTGGAGTGGGCTGGGGCAGCGGGCCGGGAGGGGCCGTGGAGTCTCCCGGAAGAGCTGCAGTATCGGCACAGGCCTCCCTGCGTTCCCCTTCGCCGGGTCTGGGACTGTTGGACCTTGGCTTGTGGTTCCAGGTGCTCATGAACTTGCTTGTTAAAGTTCTGGGAGTGCTTTAGAGTTCATGAGCATCGCAGCATGTGAGCTGTGCCCCTCCTGCCGCGGCCTTGCGTGTCCTCTTGAGGTGGCGGCTCCTCTGCTGTTTCTGACTCTGCCGTTTGTCTTGCAGCAACAAAACTTCAAGCAGAAAGTCGTGGCCCTGCTGCGGAGGTTCAAAGTGTCGGATGAGGTGAGTGAGCTGGGCCCTCTGCTTGCAACCTCTGCCGCTGAGGTCCTGGCTCTGCCACTTACGACAGCACAGCCCTGTTGGCTTTGCTTCCTGTCCGTGGGACTCTGAAACATTTGTGCCACCTTCCAGGGCCACCTGGAGGGTCCAGCAGAAACCCTGGGATCATACGCTGGGTCTCTGTCAAGCTCTAAGTTGTGAACACACACGGAGGAGGACAGGATGTCGTCTGGGGGGTGTAACCACAGGATTGTGTGTGTTTGTTTTTTATAAATAGACTTTATGTTTTAGAGCAGTTTTAGGTTCACAGCAGAATTGAGCAGATGGTACAGAGTGCCACGTACCCCCGCCACACGACCCCCACTGTCGGCATTCCTTGGGTTTTAAAATTTTCTTCTTTTGGCTTTCTCTACTTTCCAAATTTTCTACAATGAGCTCGAATAACTTTCATCATCCAAAGAAAAATGCCTTGGTTTATTTATTTATTTTTTTGACATGGTCAGAAGAAAATTAGTGCTCACGCTCTGGACACACAGCAGAGTGGTGGCATTTGTGTGGCCAGGCCCTGAAGCAGCGTCATCAGTGTTGTCAGGGCAGCGTGCCACCCACAAATGGTGATCCTGCACTGTGCCCATGAGGGCTGTGCCCCCGAAGCAGCAGGGTCTGAGGCCAGCCTCTAACGCCTGTGCCCAGCAACACACTTCTCAGGTGCAAGTGCCAAAAACAGTGCTTCTCAGCCATGTCCGGGCAGTGGTGTTTCTGGGAGTGGCTTGTCACCTGCCGGAAGGGGGTGGGGCCACTGGGTGGTCCATCTGGCCCCTGAGTCTTTGCATCCTGGAGTGGAACATTCCCAAGTCCAGCTGAAGATGGACATCCTGCCCAGGCGGCTCCCTGGCTGGGGGCCTTGCTGACCCCTCTGAGCGCCTGTGGGTCAGGCGTGGGTGCTTGTGGTCACATCTTGACCGCGGGCACCCTCACTTGCCTGGGCAATCGGGCGGAGTCCAGATGTGACCTTGCCTACACAGATTTGGTTCTGGGACTCAGTGCAAATTGCGAAAAGCTCGGCCAACATCCTGGACGCTGTTCAGGGAAAGAACTTTGTGTTTTGCAAAGAACTAATCTCCCAGCTTTGTGTAAAATTCACGCAGGTTAATGTGTGCCGTAGTCGCGTGACATGATCGCTTTCCTGATTTGCTACACATCACTCCCTTTCCCATGAGGACCACACCATCTCCGCCGCAGCTCTGTAGCTGTGTCAGCCACAGGGAGGCAGGGTGTTCTCACCGCCAGGAGTTCTGCACCAGGCACAGTCCCCAGCTGGGGACCCTCACAACAACCTTTGGGTGGGCAGGAGAGACACAGTGAGATGAGGTCACCTGCCTGGGTCATAGCCTGTCTTGGGCCATTTGGGCTGCTATAACAAAGTACCTTAGACTGGGAAATTTATAAACAACCAAAATTTATTGCTCACTGTTCTGGAGGCTGGAAGTCCAAGATCAACGTGCTGATAGATTCAGTGTCTGGTGAGGGCCTGTGCCTCGTAGATGGTGCCTTCCACGTGTGTTCACATGGTGGAAGGTGCTAACAAGCTCCCTGAAGCCTCTTTCCCAAGGGCAGAGCCCTTGTGACCTAGTCACCTCCCAGAAGCCCCACCTCCTCATAAAATTGCCTTGGCGGTTAGATTCCAACATATGAATTTTGGGGGGTGCAGATACTCTAACCTAGCGTGATGTCCAGGCTGACTGCAGAGCACCCGCAGGCCAGGCTGCCTCCAGCCCATGCCCATGTCCTGAGTGGAAGTCTGTCTGATGCATGATTAAGCAGAGCCTCTAGTCAGGACTGCGTGCTTACAAGAGTGAATTTGGGGTAAAGTGGTTTTCTTGGAACCCTCAGCTTCAGTTGAACATCTTATACTTTTCATTTTACAAGCACAGATGGCGTACCTGTATAGTCAGTTGAATTTCAACAGAGTTGCCTTGACATATAGCACACACCATATGCAGAAATAAACTTAAGTAGATCATATTCCTAAATTTAAAACCTAAAACCTTTTAAATTATTATTATTTTTTTTAACGAGTCCTGGTACACCAGGAAAAACAGTTGTTATTCTATTCTTTTGTTTTTTTGAGACAGGGTCTCCCTATGTTGCCCAGGCTGGTTTCAAACTCCTGGGCTCAGGCAATACTTAAATTTAAAATTTTAACAAATATAAATTTAAATCCTATAAAAATTCTAGAACAGATAGGAAAAGTTTTTGAGAACTTGCGTTAAGGAAAGATTTGTTAAGACCCAAAAAGCATGTATATAACAGAAAAAATTGATACATTGGACTTCATGAAAAATAAAAATTGTGAAATAGGCCAGATAAAAGGATAAATACCGTGTGATCCCAGTCATAGGAGGCCCCCAGAGTAGTCAAACATATACAGACAGGAAGTAGAACGGAGGGTGCGGGGGCTGGGGGTGGGCGTGAGCGTTTGGTTGGGGCAGAGCTGCCTTTGGGGAGATGGAAGAGTCTGGAGAGGGACAGTGGTACCGGCTGCACGGTGGTGTGAGCGCACCTAATACTGCTGCACTGTGCACTTAAAAATTATTACAATGGTAAATATTACATTTTGTGTATATTTTATCACAATGAAAAAGTAGAATTTGCTTTCTGAAAGATACTGTTGAAAGAAGAAAAAGACAAGCCGCACATTGACAGAAAGTCACATGTCTGGTAAAGATTTATATCCAGTATATGTGTAAATAACTCTTAAACCCAGTAAGAAAAACAACCCAATTTTTAAAATGGATAAGACTCATACACTGAAACTACAAAACATTTTTAAAAGAAATTGAAGAATGTACAGATAAGTAGAAAGATATCCGGTGTTCATGGATTGGGAGACTTGATATTGTTAAGGTGGCAGCGCTCCCAAAATTGATCTACAGATTCAACATAATCCCAATTTAATCCCAATTAAATTCCCAGGTGCTTTTTTGCAGAAATTGACCAGCTAAAATTTCTATGTGAATGCGGGGGACTCAGGATAGCCCAACAGTCTTGAAAAAGAACAAAGTTGGAGGGCTTAACACTTCCAAGTTCAAAACTCACTACGAAGCTGCAGTATTCATCAAGCCTGTGTGGCACTGGCACAAGGACAGATTTACAGACAATGGGGTGGAGATGAAGGGCCAGAAATTAATTCTTCTATTAAGGGTCATTTGATTTCCAACAAGGATGTCAAGACCATTCTATGGGAAAAGAACAGTCTTTTCAACAAATTGTGCTGGGACCACTGGATCTCCACATACAAAAGACAGAAATTGGGCCCTTTCCTCACATCATATTCAAAATTTAACTCAGCATGAGGCCGAGCAAGAGCAAGACCCCATCTCTGTAAGCAGTAGAAAAATCAGCCGGGCGTGGTGGCACACACCTGCAGTCCCAGCTGCTCGGGAAGCTGAGACAGGGGGATCACCTGAGCCCAGGAGTGAGCTGCAGTGAGCTATGACACCACTGCACCCCAGCCTGGGTGACAGAGCAAGACCCTGTCTATAAAAAAATAAAAATAAAAAAAATGAAAGTGGGCAGAGAATCTATCTGGATAGAAGTCTCTCCAAAGATGATAACGCAAGTAGCCGGTAAGCTCATGGTCATTATCACTGGTCATTAGGGAAATGTAAACCAAAACTGCAGTGAGACAGTATGCAGTACCCACGGGGACGGCTAGAATAAATAGGAAATGATATGCCCATGCTGTGTAACAGTTGGAACGCTCACTGCTGGTGGGAATGTGAAATGATGCCGCCGCTGTTAGAACAGTCACCAAACACCCAGCAATTCCATTTTTGGGTAGTGACCTAAGGGAGGTGAAAACATCTGTGCACACAAAGAATGATGTGCAGATGTTCATGTCAGCTTCATTTGTACTAGCCCGACACTGGGGACATCCCAGATATCCATGAGCTGGTGTTTTGTTAGACAAACTGGCCTGTCGGTGCAATGGAGTGCCACCGGGTAGTGAGAAGGGGTTAGCTGCCGACAAGCAGAGCTGCGTGAGTGAGTCTTAAGTGCATCATGCCCAGTGGGAGAAGCCAGACTCACGAGGATGCACACTGCACGACTCTTTCCATGTGACATTCTGGCAGAGGCAAAACATGAGGCACAGAAGTCAGGTTGGTAGTTGCCTGGGGATGAGGGGAAGGGATTGACCATGAGAGGACAAGGGGAGTCTTTGTAGGTGAGAGAAGCGTTTCGTATCTTGATTGTGGTGGCTGCACAACTGTACGCACTTGCTGGAGCCCAGCTGCCTGTGGCCCTGCCTGCCACCGTGTTCCCACGCACCCCAGTCGGCCTGAATCGTGACAGCAGAGGCGAGCTGGACCAACCCGCCATGCCCAGCAGCTGGGGGCCTGAGGTTTCTAAAACAGACTTACTGGGCTCACAGAACATGCTGGCAGCAGAGGGTTTTGGTGGCTCTGGGTGCCCTCCTCATCTTGTCCCTACAGACGCCTGTGTGTGAGCCTTGGGTGGCTCGCCCAGCCTGTGTGGGGGTGACGCGTGTGTCTGCGGGGACCGCCCTGTGCCCAGCCCTCACGCAGTCTGGCGTCCTGCAGGTCCTGGACTCAGAGCAGGACCCTGCAGAGCATGTCCCTGAGGCAGAGGAGGACCTGGACCTTCTGTACGACACCCTGGACATGGAGAACCCCAGTGACAGTGGCCCCGACATGGAGGAGGACGACAGCGTCCTCAGCACCCCCAAGCCGAAGCTCAGGTGCGCCTCGGCCAGGGTGGGCACGGTCGTGTTGGGCGAGTCTTGCTGAAGGGGTGGCGAGCGGCCCCGCGGGCTTTCTGCACGCCCAGCCACTCCGGCAGGCCATGCCAGGCCCCTGGAAGGCTCCTGCGGGCCAGCCCAGCAGAGTGGCCCGGGGCAGTGCCGTGTGCCGGCAGTTCCAGGCGGTGG
Source organism: Daubentonia madagascariensis (assembly GCA_023783475.1). NCBI lineage: Eukaryota > Metazoa > Chordata > Mammalia > Primates > Daubentoniidae > Daubentonia > Daubentonia madagascariensis. Next base: position 1,683,159 of record JAKFHU010002089.1, read on the forward strand.
GCGGAGGGCCGGGCAGCTTTCCCCTCACGGACAAGTGCAGCGGTGGGGCAGGAGGGGCGGGGTGCGAGCTCTGGGCTGGGGAGGGCAGAGGGATCCCCTGGGGTGCTGGCTGGGCGGGCACAGCCCCCTGTGGGGGGCAGTGGGGGAGGGGAGGCCGGGGGGATCAGTGGGGGAGAGCACAAGGAGAGCCGCAGAGGCCCCGCCACTCTGGCGGGAGCCTGGAGCCCGGGCAGTGCTGCCTCCAGGAGGACAAGGCAGGGGCAGGAGGGAGAGCACAGAGGCAGGTCCACTGCTGGGTTTGGCCGTGGACCTTTGGGAGGCCCCGGCCTGCCTGGGGGGGACACAGCCCACAGGACAGAGATGTAGGGGAGACCCAAATTGGAGTGGGAAGGATTTGTTGTATTTTTCTTCTTTGTAACCTAAACAACGCAGAGAAGCATACACAAGAAAGGTAGGTTCCCTGTGCTGCCTTCAACGGCCCACGTGATTCCACTGGACGCACCCGAGCAGTCCAGGCCTCCTCCCCTCCAAGCTCTGTGACCACACTGCAGAGCCCGTGGCCAGCCGGCGTGCCCACTGTGGGGCAAGGCGTGGGCTCTTGGGGGCCATGATCCTGAGTGGTCACACTCAGTGGCAACACGTTTCCACGTGGTTCATCGCCCGGTGGGAGCACCAAATGCTGGGAGCGGGACCTGCCCAGGTTTTGGCTTGAAAGGTCTTCTAGGTCTTTCTGTACCTGCAGGTCTCCCCCTCCCCTTTTCTTGACTCTCACATTATCTGTGAGGGGCCTGGAAAGGCCTGGATCACCTGGACCTCGCCGGTGGTGCCGCGTCAGGCTGCAGGTGTCTCTGTGTCCTGCAAGCTGGGTGCGGTCCCAGGGCTGCCAACGGGGCCCGGCCTCTGGCAGGATGGCGGGTGTTGCCGGCAGCCCTGCCTGGAGTCAACACCGGGGGCAGAAAGGGTTTCAGGGATGTGTGTTTTCTACGACTAGTCTCAGCGGGTGGAGGAGCTGAGAAGGGGTCACCGGGTGGCCTGGCGCTCGGTGTGGCCACCCTGCTGCATCCCGTGTCCTCCTGTGAAGTGGATGGCACGAGAGAGTACACCAACACAGGCTCTCCCAGGGCCGATTCTCTCTGGAGCCGGCTCTGCTCTGCCATCAGATTCCCCCAGGCTGGCCCCCCCAGGTGCGGTGGGGGACATCCTGGAAAGTAATGTGCCCCCCATTCCCCGGCCAGGCCATACTTCGAAGGCTTGTCACATTCCAGCTCACAGACGGAGATAGGGAGCATTCACAGCACCCGGAGCCACAAGGAGCCCCCCAGCCCGGTGAGTCCTGGCCCTTCCTGTCCTCAGGAACCGCATCGGGTGTGCGGGACCAGCACAGAGTGGAAGGTGCCCAGCTGGGTTGTGGTGTGCCCAGGTCTCCCAGCACAGCCTGGGCTCAGGGCCCTGCCGGCTGTCCTGAAACCACCCGTGCCCGCGTCTGGGACACTCCTACCCCATCTGCCTGGCTGCCTCCGAGCCCCAGCACCCCTGCCCGGAGTGAGGCAGCCTCAGCACCAGCGATTGAGCACCAGCTGATTCCTGTCTTATCCCCCCAGGCTGACATGCCCGAGAAGACACGGTCCCTGGGAGGCAAGCGGCCAAGTGACAGCATCTCTGACACGGTGGCCCTTGTAAGCAGCTCACAGGCCCCAGAGAGGCCCAAACCCCTCACCCAAACCAGGGACCGCACGAGCTCGAGAAGTCCCCATTGTGGGCGTGCGTTTCCATGGTGTGAGGTGCACGGGGCATCTGTCTCTGCTCACCAGGGTGCGTCAGCCCCTCGGGAGCCGTCAGGGCAGCCCGAGGACAGCCCTGAGGCAGAGACCTCCACCCTGGACGTGTTCACAGAGAAGCTGCCGCCCAGCGGGAGGATCACCAAAACAGAGTCCCTGGTCATCCCCTCCACCAGGTGACGGGGGCTCCACGCTGGTGAGGGCGGGCAGGCCAGGGTGATGCAGGCCCGAGTGGGAGGGTGTGGCAGTCAGAGGGGCATCAGTTAGGGGTGGGCGCCCTGCCAGTCAGACCTGGTGAGTCACTCAGGTTGAGATGGCAGATCCAGGGGCTCCAGATGGGACCACACGTGTTTGTAACCAGTTGTGGGCAGCTCTGGCCATTGAGCAGTGCTCCTTCCGGAGAGCTGGGCTGGGTGGGTGAGGTAGCTGCAGTGGCTGAGCCCAGTGTGGGGCCTGCTGGGGGCTGACGCCAGGGAGGGCAGGGGCGGCACAGGGTTTTAGGGCTGGGCGTGTGGGCTGAGACACGTGGTGGGGTGGCTGAGGTGAGGGGCCCGCGGGTGGCTTCCTGGTGGGGGCGCCCCCAGGGTCTCTCACAGGCCTCTCCCCCCCAGTCTTGGTCAGACCAGGGGCAGCGCCGAGCTGCCAGCCACCCCTCTGGGCTCCCACCGGCCCCTCCCCACCCCCTGGGCACCTGTACTCCACCCTGCCTCAGTCACTGCCTTGGCGGCTTGTCCCCCTGCAGCTCCCGTTGCCTCCCCTGAGGCTGGTCCCCTCCAGGGACAGCAGCGGCTGCCTGGGCCCCCCTGCTGCCCCCTACCCCCGCCTCCTCTCCTGATGTGGCTTCAGTTTTAAAGCGTCTTGTCGCATTAGGTGTCCTGGGAGTACCGTGTAAGCCCAAGCTTGGTGCGGGCCCTCCCCACGATGGGTCACCACCTGCCCCGCCACTCGCTGCAGAAACGGGAAACCTGCAGCGCCAGGTCTCCCCGTAGGGGCCGAGGGCAGACGAGTGTCCTGTAGGTCCTACTCTTCCACCCCCCGCAGAGCCCCTGCCCGGCCAAAAGAGGGCCCATCGATCAAGTTGTTTCTGCAGGATCTCGATTGTACTTTTCTGTGATATTTGGGATTTTTCCAGAAGCAGCAAGTCTGGGCACTGGCATTTACCTGGGGGGCCACAGGAAGGGGTCACCCTGATGGCCCTGGTGCCTGTCCTTGCCTGCCCCAGCGCCTGACCTGGGAGGGCATGGCAAGCTCAGGCCCAGGGACCCCAGGTCCCTGCAGGGAGCAGTGGCCTCTCCAGGCGGCCTGTGGACCCGCTGCCCATCAGGGGACTCTGTGGTGTCCTTCCCTGCCCTCACTGCTGAGCAGCTGTCCTCCCTGGGGCAGCTGCGACCTGTAGCCGCAGTGAGCCCCTGGCCTGGCCCTGCCGCCCCAGCCTGTCTTGGTCCCTGACAGGTCTGAGGGGAAGCAGGCCGGCCGCCGGGGCCGGAGCACGTCCCTGAAGGAGCGGCAGCCAGCGCGGCCCCAGAACGAGCGGGCCAACAGCCTGGACAGTGAGCGCTGCCCAGACTCCCGGAGCCAGCTGCAGGTGCGGCGGGGGGGGGGACCGGGCCGTGCCCACTCTGGGCCTGGGCCTGAGCGGGGCGGGGCACAGAGAAGCGTAGGGCCAAGGGTGCTTGACGGGGGAGCAGGCCTAGGCTTTATTTGGAAACCGCCTGCTGTCAGGAAGCCCATGTCACCCTGGAAGCATGTTCCAGCTGTCCCTGCCACCCTCCTGGCCCAGGGCTGCCCCAGCACCCGGCTGTGTTGGCCCGGGCGGCCTCTGTGGTGGTCAGCCCCCCACCTGCTCCTGAGCCTCCACGGCTGTAGGGGGCTGGTGCGGGTCACTGCTGGCACCAGGGCTGGGGCAGTGAGGGCAGCAGTGCTGCTTCTCTCTGCGTCTGCAGATCCCCAGGAAGACCGTGTATGACCAGCTGAACCACATCCTGATCTCTGATGACCAGCTTCCCGAGAACATCATCCTGGTCAACACCTCCGACTGGCAGGGGCAGGTAGGCACGAGCATGTGGAGTTGGGGGTCGGGGTTCCGCCTGCACTCGGCCACCCTGAGCTGGAGCTGAGTGGGAGGCCTGGGTGTGCCGGCCCTGGCAGTGCGCGGGAGCTGCTGGCGTGGTTTGCCTGGTTGGGCACCAGGGATCTCTCCAGAGCCCCTGAGATCGAGGCGTTGTGGGGGTGACCTGGGTGGTCATGCAGAGGTCAGCGTCGCCTGTCCTCCGCCCAGTTCCTCTCAGACGTCCTACAGAGGCACACGCTCCCCGTGGTGTGCACGTGCTCCGCCGCCGACGTGCAGGCCGCGTTCAGCACCATCGTCTCTCGGATCCAGAGATAGTGAGTTCCATGCCCCTCCCTGGGGTCCACCCTGTGCGTCCCTGCCCTGCGCCTGCTGTTGCTTGAGACAGGGAGCGTCCCCTACCCCAGGGCTGCGCCCACGGGCTCTGCACCCTCTAGTCTTCTCTCAGTCCCCAGCGGTTCCCTGGCTCAGCGTGGGTGGTCCCTGGGCCAAGGACATCTCCCCTGAGGCGTTGTCCCCTCTCTGTCCAACCCACCTGGATGCAGCTGCAACTGCAATTCCCAGCCCCCAACGCCTGTGAAGATTGCCGTGGCCGGGGCGCAGCATTACCTCAGTGCCATCCTGCGGCTCTTCGTGGAGCAGCTGTCCCACAAGACCCCCGACTGGCTCGGCTACATGCGCTTCCTCATCATCCCGCTGGGTGAGGGGCCTGGGGGGCCGCCCCTGTGGTGGTCAGGGTCAAGCTCAGTTCCGACTTTGCGTAATACAGTTAACACCTCGTTAACATGAATTACATGGAGAGCAGTAAGGCCCACTGTCCTGACACCATCGTTTGGGCCAGGACAAGGTCTTGCCCTCCGAGGTGGCCTCAAGCTGGGTGTCTCTGTCCTTTACCGAGATAACTTGATCAATGCCAGTTTGGGTTTCCAATGTCAGAAATGCAAAGCAGGGATTAATGATTGACTCTTTTCAATTATCAAGGTCTTGTGTAGTTGGACTCTGTTAATGCTTTTCATTTATACAATTCATTTTATTACAAAGCAAACCTATCCAGCTTTAATCTGTTGACAAATAGTGAGGACTAGAGGCGGCACCTCACCCACGTGTGCCCATGAGATGCCAACGTCAAAGGCCCTGCATGCGGCTGAGGCACCTTGAGGTCATGTGTGCCTGGCAGGCGCTGGGTGGGCCTTCCCCAGTGGAGGGCAGGGATGTGGGACTTAGTTGTGGCTCCTTCAGTGGGGCTGACAGAGCCCCTAAGGAGGGGCAGGGAGGCATAGGAGCAGGGAGGTGGGCTTGTCTGGGAGGTGAGCAGGGCAGGCAGGGGGCAGTCGCCCACCTCCATGGCTGTTGTGGCGTGGGAGGGGCCACACGGCTCTGGGTCCCACACGTGGTGACAGTGCTCCCTGGGCATGCAGGTTCCCACCCCGTGGCGAGGTACCTGGGCTCTGTCGACTACCGCTACAACAACTTCTTCCAGGACCTGGCCTGGAGAGACCTGTTCAACAAGCTGGAGGCCCAGAGTGCTGGTGAGGCTGGGCCCCTCCTGCTCACCCCACACCTCCACTGGGCAGGGGGGGGGGGGGTCTCGTCTCCTGGCCTCTCTTCCTGCCTCATGCTGAGGCTCAGCCTCAGGGAAGCTGCGGCAGATGGACTGGTGGGGCCTCAGCCAGAACGCCTCCCTCTCCCGTCCCTGAGCCTCAGAGCTTATTGGAGAATGTGGGGCCTGTTTGGGGAGGGGGAGGAGGCCCTGGCACCTAGGCCCTGGGACCACCTTGAGGGTTGTGGGCAGAGGGTCCCTCAGCGGCAGCACTCAGGCCTGGGCTGGCCAGTGGGAGGCAGAGGTGCCCGTGGTGCCCCAGACCCCCCAAGACCGCCGAGTGGAGCTGTGCCTGGCTGCTGCAGCCCAACCCACCGCCACCTCCTCCTCGTGCAGTACAGGACACGCCAGACATTGTGTCACGCATCACCCAGTACATCGCAGGGGCCAACTGTGCCCACCAGCTCCCCATCGCAGAGGCCATGCTGACCTACAAGCAGAAGAGGTAACGCCGTGGGCCCGGGCTGGGGCACTGGGGCAGGCACCAGCCCACAGCACAGGCCACCAGCCCCCTACCCTCTGTGGCCTCCCACCCACTGCTGGGCTTGGCCTGGGTGGGCTATGGACAGAACCCTGTGCCAGGCTTGGAGAAAGCCCTGAGCAAGTCGGTGTGCCCACTGACTCCAAATCAGATTTGAAATTAGCAGGGCGTGTTTTCAAACCTCTCCCTGTTTCTGTGCTTGTTGAAATCTCCAGTGATCAAGAGTTAACAGGACAGATGTCAGGTGCCAGCAAGGTAGCAGTGGCCCAACTCCCTCTATCTGAGCACATGTTCCTCCCACAGCCTGGGCTTCCTGGGCTGGGGAGCCAGGGGGTCCCATGGCCTTGGGCCTGTTGGTGCTTGACAAGTTGTGTTCTCACCTGCCTGGAGCGGGACAGCGCTCAGGAGCTGGGAGCCTTGGCTGGGGGACTAGCAGTCCTGCCCTGGCGTCTCCTCCCTGAACAGTTGGTTGTTGGCGCCTCAACATCATCCCTAGACTGAAAGATAGAGTTAAGCTGCAGGTCTCCTGGGTTCTCCCTGGCGGAGGGGCTGTGCCACCCCTGCAGGGGAACCTTGGAGGGCTTGCAGCTGCTGCCCAGCACAGGCAGGCGGAGAGTCTCTGAGACCCCAGGAGGCTGGGAGCCGTGTGGCTCCTGCGTCGATGCCCGGGGGCACCTCGCTGCTCCTGAGAGCATCATAACGTGTCTGTGTTTTCTCTTTTGGTGGCTTTCTGAAAAGGAAAAAGCATTTTCATTTTGACTTTACCCTAAGGTACGGCTCCGGGTCTGCGTCCCACCCTGTCTGTCTCCAGGCTGGTCTTTAGGGCTTGTTTAGCAGAGTCACCGCCCGAGTTTACTCTCCCCTGACACCCTTTCTCTGAGCTGGGAGTCAGGCCTTGGGAGCCGCTCGCTTCCCAGGGCCAGAGCCCATGTGGGGAGCAGGAGAGGTGGCCCCTGTCAGGCGAGGGTCTCTATGCACCGAAGAGCAGATGTGGACCCTTTTCCTAGGGTCCAGCCCCTCATGCTGAGTCAGGAGAGCTGCAGATGGGCCCTCTGTCCCTGTGCCAGGCCTGTGTGCCAACTCAGCACTGCAGCCTGGAGGCCACCGAGCTGGCCTCTCCTCTGTCTGTTTCCATCCAGGGTTTCGGTTTAAGAAATGGCCAGGTTTAACCCCTCAGTGAGTTCCTATGTTTGTGAAGCCAGACAGCGCTACCTCCTTTTAAAGGAAGCCACTAACCGCTGAGGCAGCATCAGGGCTGCCTTGGGCCAGCTGTGCTTCAAACACCTCACACTGTTAACCTGCTGACAGCCCTGGGAGGGAGGTGTTAACATTAGTCAGCACACGGGGACATTGAGGTGAGAGGCTGAGGACCCAGCCCAGGGAGATGCAGTGGTCAGTGGCCATCCCTTGAGCCACCTGCCGCCCACAGAGGGGCTTCCCCTGAGTGCCTGGGACCAGCAGAGAGGGCCAGAGAGGGCTTTCCAGTGTCTTTTGTGGCTTTCCTAGAGAGGCAGCCAGACTGCTGAGACCCCTGAATGGGGTAAAGTACTCTCACCCCAAGATGAGTCTACTCTCTAAAAATTTGTATGATTTGAGCCAAGTCCCGGACATCCCCCAAGCTATCCATTCACACAGGGGCACCCCTTTTCCTTGGCCAGGTGTGTCTTGCCACACATGCAGCCAGTGCCCTGCCCCCCTGGGGTTCGTTCTCTGCCCTGTGTCTTAAGTCACTCACTGTTCTGGGAAGAGCTGTCCCCCCACCCCCAGGGGCAGGGTAGTTGGGGGCCCTGGGGGGGCCTCCTTGCTAGAAGTGCTGCAGGCCCAGGGGCTGTCACAGATGCGGGCCTGGCCCTGGACTGACAACTGACGGGAGGAGGGAGTCTAAGCATCCCATCCATCCTGCTAAACAAGCCTTAGTGGGTGAGAGAAAGACCAGCCCTGGGGGCCTCTGTGGTCAGCTGTGGCACGAGCAGCCTGCAGCATGCCTTGGCCACCCAGGCCACCATGGTCTGCTGCTTCTCGCCTTTCCTGGGGTTGGCTCGTCCGAGTGGCAAGCTGCTTTAGGAGACCCTGACACCTACTCCCACCCTGTGCCCCAACCCCTGCCTCTGCGTGACAGTGGTGACACCAGCTCCCTGGGTGGTAGTGGGCTGGAGCCCTGGACAGAGCCTGGTGAAGGCCCAGAGTGCTGGTGGTGGGGCAGTGGGCAGCCTTTCCCTGGTTTGGTAGAGGAAACGTGTCCATCCACCCAGAGTAGTCAGCCAGGGCACTGGGAGAGGGTGGGCAGAGGGCATAGCCCTCATGGCAGGGAACCTGTTCAGAGTCCTGCCTGGCTCCTGCCAGCCCCTTTGTAGCCTGGGCTCACCCCTGGGAGCATCTGCAGGGGTACATCCCCACCCGCCCCCACTGCAGACTGTCCGGGATGGGGCTCACCCTGGGGGTGGACGGCCTCTCAGTTGTCTGGGCAGTGCCCCTGGGGCCACACAGAGCAGCCCCGGGGCGTCTGTGCCCTCCTTGCCCTGGGCAGTCCCTACGAGCCAGACTTCTGACTGCTGTATCCCCCAAGGGCATGCTGAGGCCTTGGCAGCCCCTCTGCATCCAGGGTCAGGGTAGGAGTCTCAAGGCCAGCGGTGTCACCCCTGTCATGCCAGCCCATGTCCAGTGCTGGGTGCTGTCTGCATGGCCCAGAGGCACAGCTTGGCTTTGAGAGTTCCAGCAACATCCCTGTGTTGTGGCGTCTCCTGCATTGGCCCTCAGAGCAGAGCATGGACGAGGGGCTGCTCTGCTATGTGTGTGTGTGTGGGGTCTGGCTCGGCAGAGGGCAGTGGCCCTGGGGATTGGAGCTGCCCATGCACTGGGGACCAGCAGCCACCCACTTGCCTTCGGTGAACCTCTTGTGCCTGGAGGGGCTCAGGCCAGACCTGCCTGAAGAGGACAGTGGGACCCCATACTGATGGCCTCGCTGGAGCGCTCCTGCTGGCAGCTCTGGACAGAGCCAGGGTGGGCATAGGGCCAGGAAGCTGCCCAAACTGATGTCAGGGCAGAGGCAGGTGTGGGCCCAGGATTCACATCGTTTTATGTTATTTAAAATGAAGGAGGAAAACGTCTTTGAACTCTCTTCTCCTTAGCAGTGAAGGAAAGGCTGGGGATTTGAGCCTCTTCAGCGCAGTGGGCAGGATCTGTAGGTTGTTTCATCCAAAGGCATTGGCGAGGTCTTTTGGGGGTGGGACGGGAGGTGCCGAGGGCTCTGCCGTGGGTCCTGTGTCTGGGATTCCCGGAGGAGGGCAGGCCCTGCTGGCTGCTGTGAGGACGGAAACACCTGCTAGGACCAGCCTTGGTTGGCCACACGCTGGGCCTGTGATCTGATCTGGGCTGGCGCCTGGGTGCAGGCCACTTGTTCAGCTAGTGGGCACAGCCTCTGGCCCACAGGGCTCCTGGGGAGAGGGGCTGTGGGTTCTGGGAGCTGGTGCCCGGGCAGGCGGCCGAGCTAGGCCCATAACACCCTTCTCAGGCTGGCTTCCTGCAGAGGACGCTCTCTGACAACACCCTGAGGGAGGGCGGGGCCGCTGGGCAAGCTGCACTCTGCACCCAGTGCAGGACTGTCCCTGAGGGGCGCCTGTGGTCTAGAATCCGGGAGAAGCCCTGTCCCTTGGCCCTCTGTCAGTGCTCCAGCGGCACCATGTACATGTGCAAGAGAGTCTCCGTCTGCAGAGGTGCCACTCACTGGCATCAGACTCCACGGTTTGGGGAAATGAGACAGAAGAAATGGACCCGGCAGCACTGGGCCAGGAGACAGCACCAGCTGCCAACGCGGTCTGCCCAAGGAGGGAGTGCAGAAGGCACTTCCATCCCCCAGCTGCAGGCCACCGGGGGCCTCCAAGGCCAAGGAGGGGAGGGAAGGTGGAGAGGCTGACCCAGCCCACTGCCCTGGACTGGCCTTGCCCTGTGGACCTTTCCAGGGGCCTGGAGGGAGATGTTCTTCTGCCATGGATGGAGCCTTGTGCCCTGAGCTGGCCCCTTGTCTTGTGGGAGAGCTGCTCAGGCCGCAGCCCAGGCCACAGTGAGGACTGGTCAGTGGGGAGCCTGCTGTGGAGATGGACCACAGGACTAGCTCCTGCTTGGGCCATGTGCATTGGAGGAGGAAGACAGACCAGTCCTCTCTGACGTTCCTTGCCTCCTGCCCTTGGGCCCTGGGCAGCGTCACTGTGGACAGCTGTGACCACACTCCCAGGAGAGGCTGTGTAGAGCCAAGTCCAGACAAAGCCTCCACCCGGTGCTGAGGAGTTGGCTCATTCAGGGCCTGCCTGCAGGCTGCACTCGGTGTTGCTCTGTTATAACGTAGCAGCCACCCCGTCACCACAGCCAAAGGTCTGGCCTCTCGCGCTGGCCTCAGCAGGAGGGACATTACCCAGACCATCTGGGAGAAAACCTCCATGCCCCAGTTTTGGGGCAGCCACCCCTAGGTGCTGGAGAAGGCCCAGACTGTTCCGGGTGTCCCAGGGGCACAGGCAGCAGGCCCTTCTCCCAGCTGCGCACGGAGTGACAGCTTGGTGGCTCCCGAATGGTGGCCCTGGGCATCAGGCAGGATGGAAACATGGATTCCTCCTGTGGCCACTCTCCAGCCTCCCTCCCAGCTGCAGGCCTCCTCATGGCCTCGTGTCCCACATGTCACGGTCCAGAGGCCAGGCCAGGGCAGGCAGTGGGTGGGGAAGGTGGAGCCAGGAGAGCACTGTGCCCACCCCAGGACTCTGCATGCTTGTGGGTGCTGGCGTGTGCCCAAGGAGAGCCTAACTGTCTGTTTTCCTTGCTCTTAGCCCTGACGAAGAGTCCTCTCAAAAGTTCATTCCCTTTGTCGGGGTGAGTACTGCGGCTTTCCTTGTTCGGGAAACCACTAACCTGCCAAAATGTCTTTAATAATCAGAATGATTTTATATTAACTTGAAGTTTTCCAGAAGCTTCCTCACGAATTTGAGCTGGGGACTTGCCTTTACAGACTTCCCATCTTAAAGTTGGCTTTCTCCCCGAGTGGGTTGTGGGCCAGGGGTTGTCGGCTCCCCAGCTCTGCCTGGGGGGCTGACACATGGAAGCAGAGACCCCATTGGGTCAGGGGTGAGGGTCCGGGTCTCAGCACGGCCCTGGGCGTGGAGGCACCTGGCCCAGGCTCTCAGGAGAGGAGGCCTCCACTGCGTTAGGGTGGGGTGTCCTTCAGGGGCTCCAGGGCCAGGCGCTGTGTCCCTTGCCAGTTGCCCGTTTGGGGTTGTGGCCTATAAATCTGGAGGCTTCAGTTCCGGCCCTGCAGAGAAGTAAGGGCTGCTTCCCTGCCGGCCCAAGTTTCCACAGCCTGTTTCCTGCCTGTCTTTTTAACCTGTTGTGTGGCCTCCATCCAGCTAAGGTGTGGGCCATGAAGCCCTTCAGGCAGCCTGGCAGACAGGCCACCAGGTGGGGGCAGGGGCTCTGGGCTTCAGTGTCCCCATTGGTGGGACAGGGGTCTTTTTGTGCACCATGCTATGGTTGGGTCCCTGGTGAAGGGTCTGCTGGCCTCTGGGAGGGATGAACTTGTTTAGAGCAACCTGGCCTGGGGAGCTTCTGTGGTGACAAGAATGCCTGTGCTCTCAGGCACTCAAAATGTCACCATGCGACAAGGCCCAATTGGTCACTGTAATTCACTTAAATGTGCACAGCCAGCTGCGGCCAGTGGCTCCCACCTGGTAGGTCTAAGGCCCTGTTCCTATTGGCCCACAGCTTTTGGAGTGGCACCTGCCTCTGAACCAGGCCGTGGCTGGGCCTGTCCCTCCTGCCAGCATCCTGGTCTTGCTGGACAGCTGGGCCTGGCCAATCACACAGACATATGGTTTGCCACTGCCCTGAGGGCTGGCCATCAGGAGAGGGCAGTCCCTCCTGCTGAGGCTGAGCATCCTGAGTCTGGTCTACCCTTATGCTGCCCTGAGCTGGAGTGTCGTGGGCATGGTGGCCGGGCAGCTGTGGGGAGGCAGGAGCCTGCCTGGGTCTGAGCCCTGAGGCTCGAGCCCAGCAGGGCAGGGCATGGGGGCTGGCTGACACCCCCACAGCTGCTGCCAGCCAGCACCTGTTGCTTTCTAGGTTGTGAAGGTTGGAATTGTGGAGCCGTCCTCGGCCACGTCAGGTAACCCCATCCCACCCTGAGGCCCTCAGGTCAGGTGGTCCCAGCGCCCTAGTGGATGCCCTGAGCCGAGGGAGCACTGTCCCTCTTGTCCTGAGGATCAGCCTGGCCCTGTGGGCCTGACAGCAGCCCCATCCCTGGCCTTGCTGTGGTGCTTTTGCCCAGCATGGGGGAGCGGCCCCATCGGGGGTGCCTGTTAGGGTGAGTGGCCCTGCGGGGAGTAGCCACTGTCCGCATGAGGCCCCCATGCCAAGGCAGGCCCGGCAGCTTTCCCAGGCCAAGGAGGAGAATCTGAGACTCGTGCCTCGATACAGGCCGCTTGGGTACCTGCCCTGCCAGCCCAAGGGCCTGCCTGGCTTCCTAGCCCCCTCCTGGTCCAGAGGGCCTGGTACTGCCTGGGGCAGAGCAGTGGGTGGGCTCACCCCTCCCCTGTAACTCCTCCCCAAAGGAGACTCGGATGATGCAGCCCCCTCGGGCTCTGGCGTGCTGTCCTCCACCCCACCGTCCACATCTCCTGCGGCCAAGGAGGCCTCACCCACCCCACCTTCTTCCCCGTCGGTGAGCGGAGGCCTGTCTTCTCCCAGGTAAAGGACCGCGTGTTACTTTCCTGACCCCCCACCCTGTGCTGCTGCCTGCCTCTGACACCCACTCCCCGAGTCCAGCCACCTCCCAAGGCACCTGGCTTGTTTTCCCCAGGGGCAGGGGCAGGCAGAGGTCCTGCCGGGGCTTAGTAGGATGGCCAGGTCTGGCTGGCCATCTCCTGCCACAGAGCCTGGTAGGGTCTGGTGCCTCCTACTGAGCAGTGCTGGGGACGGAAACCACCAGTTGGGGCTTTTAAAAAATGAGCTGAGGCCAGAAGGTACAGGAGGTGGGGTTCTCCAGTCCTCAGCCTTGACAGCTGTGCTGAGGCCCTGCCAGACCCCCGGTCCTCTAGAGCAGAACTCCCCCAAACTAGACCAAGCTGCGTGTCCAGGGCTCCCAGCAGCAGACCTGCCCTGGGCTTCTCCAGACACTGGCTTGCACCAGCCCGTTCCTCTCACAGGGCTCGCTCACCCGGGTGCCCCCTACTCCAAGGAGCAGCTCAGGAGCTTGTGGGCAGGCCGCCTAAGCTGTGGCTCTGTCACCGGCCACCCTGTAATTTGTACAGTACACTCCTGGGTGACCCGGGCATGTAGGTGGCTCCACAGAGCCTGCTCCAAGCACCCGGCTCTCCTCGACTGACCAGGAAGTTGGGGAGGGTGCTGGCTGTTACTTGCGGCCTGTGACAGGGACAGTGACGCTGGTATCCCCAGGACCAATGACTGGGGATGCATGTGTGAGCACCTCCCTATGCCTTCCCAGCCAGGGTGTCGGCGCCGAGCTGATGGGGCTGCAGGTGGACTACTGGACAGCTGCACAGCCCACGGACAGGAAGAGAGACGCCGAGAAGAAGGACCTGCCCGCTGCCAAGAACACGCTCAAGTGCACCTTCCGGTCCCTCCAGGTCAGCAGGCTGCCCAGCAGTGGTGAGGCTGCAGCCACGCCCACCATGTCCATGACCGTGGTCACCAAGGAGAAGAACAAGAAGGGTGAGGCAGGCCGGCTGAGTGGCCAGGTGGGGGCAGACGGGTGGGCCTAGCGCGGCCCGAGGGCACTGAGGGTCTGGGGCCACTTCTGGCCAGGGCCTGGGGCAGGAGGGCAGCCTCCCTGATGAGTGGGGGCCCGAGGCTGTGGCCGGCAGAGCCCCTGCAGCTCCCCTGCCCCCTCGGGCTGCTGCGCTCCTGCCCACGTGCACAGGGGCTCCAGCCAGCCCGGCCCTGAAAGAACAACAAGATGACAGCCAGGCCTTTTCCTCCCAGTGATGTTTCTGCCCAAGAAGACGAAGGACAAGGATGTGGAGTCCAAGAGCCAGTGCATCGAGGGCATCAGCCGCCTGATATGCACGGCCAAGCACCAGCAGAACATGCTGCGGGGTGAGCAGGGGGCTCCCACAACAAGGAGGGGCCCTTGACCTGGGGTCTACTTGGTTCAGTCTGTAAAATATGAAGGGAGACCAGAGCAGACTTGAGGTGCTTTTAAAAATTTGCCGTATAGCCAGGCACGGTGGTTCACGCCTTTAGTCCCAGAGCTTTGGGAGGCCGAGGCAGGAGGATCGCCAAGGCCAGGAGTTCGAGACCGGCCTGAGCAACACGGCGAGTCCCGTCTCTACAGAAATTAAAAAATCGGCTGGGTGCGGTGGTGCACGCCTGCAGTCCCAGCTGCTCAGGAGGCTGAGGCAGGAGGGTGGCTTGAGCCCGGGAGTTCGAGGCTCCAGTGACTGTGATCACCCCACTGCCCTCCAGCCTGGGTGACAGAGCGAGATGCTTTCTCAAAAACAAACAAACAAACAAAAACCCCAGAGGAGCTGCTGTTGTGTGTGGTGCTGTGATGGTCTCCACACACCCTGCTAGGGCACTGTGTGCAGCCAGCAGCTTTTCAAATTCTCAGAAAGGATTTTTCAATCCTTTCTGCTTTTTTAAAAGATTGATCTATCTATTTCGACATGTTTGTAGAGAAGCTGTTCTGCAATTAATTCAGAAATGGAGCTTTCAGAGGTTTTCCCCTTTTTATGAGCTTGAGCCTGATGCCCTCAAGGTCGAGGTTGCCCTGGTCTTTCCAGGTGGATTTTGGTGTTAAGTGGAGAGCATTTGGTTGGGCGTATGGTGTCCCATCCCCAGCACCTGTTGAGGGAAGGGTGGGTGTACACAAGCAGCCCTGGGACACAGGCCCGCTGTGGCCGGGAAGCGGGGAAGCCAGGGCGCCCTGGAGCCTGGGGGTCCCCCTCGCCCTGCACCCCAGCCGGTGTGCCCGCCCATCCCGGCGGCTAGCCCTGGCAGCTGGGCCAGGCAGGCCTGGTGGGCAGGCAGTCAGGCAGCCCCTCCCACAGTGCTCATCGACGGTGTGGAGTGCAGTGACGTCAAGTTCTTCCAGCTGGCTGCCCAGTGGTCCTCCCACGTGAAGCACTTCCCCATCTGCATCTTCGGACACTCCAAGGCCACTGTTTAGCTCCGCCCACCGAGGGGCCCGCGCAAGACGGCCGAGGGGTCCACGTCCTGCCCCAAGGCAGCCACTGCACCAGGAGGGCCCAGCTGCATTTCTGCTAACATTTCAGTTTACGACAGAGACAAACACTTAAAAACACAAAGACAAACAGTCTTAAGTATGAATGTGCTCACAACCTGGAAACTAACGGGCAGCTCCCTGCTGGGAGCCGAGTGACCACTCTGCTTGTTAACCAGAAAGTTACAGTGGGGGGCTGGGAGGCCAGACAGTGCCGAGCTTGAGAATTGTGGCAGGTGTTCTGGCCTCAGGAGCCACCCAGAGCCCCACAAGCTGGGGGGGTTCTTGCCTTCGTGTCCTGCCCTTCCTGGAAGCCAAGACTCTGCTTCCTCAGGGAGCCTGGGTCAGATGCAGGCCCCGGAGCTGGGTGGCCAGAGGCCAAGGAGCCCAGGGGCCCACTCAGTCCCCTGGTGGGGGATGTCCTGAGTAAGCCTTGGAGGCCAATCAGCCCAGCCCTGGGCCCCAGGCCAAGACCGCCTGAGAGATGCCCCCAGCACCGCCCACTCGTGGTTCCCAATAAACTCCAGCCTTGTGGCGGAGGTTTTATAGTAGCAGATATTTTTAATGCTTTTAAATACATGTTATAATGTAGCTGCCAAACAGACGTTGCTCTTCTGAAGTCCCAGTGGGGCTGGGCAGATGCCTGCCCCACTTCCCCAAGCCCCTGCCCACCAGCCTCACACCTTCGGCGCCTTCGGGCTGTTCTTGAGTCACTGCTGTGCTTCTGTGCCATGTTGCTGCCCTAAGCTTAGCAAGCAAGGGGCCTCCATGGCCCTAGGTGGCCATGAGTCTAGCCCAGGAAACAGGTGGCTGGGGCAGGTGAAGTGGAGGCCCCGCCCCTGGCCCCTAAGTCCTCTCACAGCTACCCTCATCCAGGGCTGGCCATGTGGGTTGAGATTTGGGGGTGTGGTGCATGTGGGAACAGGTGTTCAGGGATGTGTGTCATCTGCAGGAACGATGTGGCCAGTGAAGGCTGAGCAGGTTGGCCTGACCAGAGAGGCTGGCACTTTAGAGCCAAGCGGGCCAGGGAGCCCTGCAGGGCCAGGGAGCCTCGCCAGGCCGCGCTCCGTGGAACACTGTTTTGAGTTTGGGTGCCATGCTGGGTGGCATCTGCCTTCCCACACAGTAGGGGAGGGGTATCCTGGCTGACGGTGCTGCCCCTAGCAACCCACGGGGCAGGGGTGCTTCCTCAGTCCTGCCTCCCCCAACAAGCCTGCACCCTGGGGTCTCCATACGAAGAGCCTACCCAGCTCTGGCCCTCACAGGGACACTGGTGGCCCACCTGGGGGGCTCTGGGCCTGGTGTCCTAGGATGGAGAGCTGCACAAGGCTGTGCTCAGAAAACAGTGACGAACAGGGGGGCCACCAACAGGTGCCCACCCTCGGTGAGGTGAGAGACAGCCCACCTTCTTACCTGTGACCTGCCTGTCCCCCCCCGGTGGCCGGACAGGGTCACTTCATGCGTGGTGAGGCCTCTGGGTTAAGTGAGCCCGTGGTGCTGCAGCGCCGGGGGCGGGACCCCAGCAGAGGCGTCCCTGTCACTCCTCGCTCCAGCTGGGACTGGGAGCCTGGCCCCACCGGGCCCCTCTGAACCCTGGGCCCGGGGCTCCCGGTCTCTTCGCCCCGTTCCCGCGGGCCCTTCAGCGGGGCCGGAGCCTGTTCTCTGCCCGTCTGGTTTCGTTCCCACAGGTCGCACTCAGTAGGAAAAAGATGGTGAAAACTCCCGTGACTTGGCTTTAGCCTTGGAGCAGCCCTCGGAGGACGGGCCCCGTGGGCCGTCCCCGCTGGCCGGGGAAGCCCCTCTTCCGGAGCCCTGCCGCACGCGCCCCGCCCTCGCCCCGTGAGGGGGGAACACGGGCGGCGCCGCCTTCCCGCTGGGGGCCCCGGCGCGCGCCGGCCTGCCCAGCACACCGTGCCCGGCACCAGGGCGCCCAGGCAGACGCCGCCCCGGGCCCGCGCCGCCGGGAGGCCGCGGGGCTGCGCAGCGCGGCCGGACGCGCGCCTGGGGGGCGGGGCCGCAGGCCGGCGCCAGGGACGCGCCCAGGGCGCAGGCGCCGCGCAGGCCGGAAGCGGAACCAGCGGGGCGGGCCCTACCTGAGGGGAAGTTCCGGCGCGAGGCCCCGCCCCCCGCCTCCGCGAAGCGCGGTGGGTCGCGCCCCTCCCTCTTTGGGCCCCGCGTCCCCTCCCCCGGAGTGCGTGTGTGCCTCTGTCCCCCGCTGCCCCGGCTCAGACCCCTGGCGAGGGCGGGCCCGTGAGGGTTCGGACCTGGGCCTTGGGGTGCGGTCCGGGCTGCGTCGAGGTGAGGTCACAGGGGTGGCGAGGAGCCAGGCGGGGAGAGCTCCGGCCTCTCGTTCGCCGCGGGCGTCGCGCACCTCTGTGCCTGGCCCCGCGGGGCCTGAGGACGCGCCCACGGCGCGGGCTGACGGGCTGGCAGAGGCGCGGAGCCGGGCGCGGAAGACAGGGCGTCCGGCTTGCGGGAGCCGGCGGGGAGGGTGGGGGCAGAGAGAGGGGCTCGTGTGGAGACGGGTGGCAGCAGGAGCTGGGTGCCCGCGCCGCCCGGAGGGGCCAGCCGCGGGTCTCCTGGCCGAGGCCCGCCAGCCAGTGTCTGGCCACTGGCTGGAAGGTGACCCTTCTACCATCTGCCCAGGGGGCCAGGTGGCGGTGGGGACACAGGCGGCCTTGGGGGCCCTGCTGCCCCTCCCGCTCCTGCCCCTTCCCCCGGAGTCCCGGAGGTGCACACAAGCAGCCGGCTAGCGCTGGAGATGGATGGCAGGAAGCTGCCTTCCCAGAGGAAGACACCGGAGTCGCAGCTGTCCCAAGAGCACAGGCAGCCCTTTCCCCCACTGGGCCCGACAGCTGCCTGGGGCCAGCCTAGTGCCCAGAGCAGCACTCAGCGGGGACTGCAGGCCCAGGACTGGGTAAGCAGAAGGAAGCCCCAGCCAAGGCCACCCTCCCCTCTTCACCCCACCGGAGGCTTCTCTCTGGAAACCGCAGGAGCTGGCGTTGGGGTGGGCTGGCTGCGGTAGGCATGGAGAAGGGGCCTCTTGGGCCTCGGGAGGGCTGAATCGGGACTGATGAGAAGCAGACACTGGACCTGGGGGGCTCTCTGCCCCATGGCCCTGGATGGGCACCAAGGTGGACCTGCATCCCTCTTGCCTGCCAGGCCTGTGGGCCACCCGCCTCTTCTAGGCACGCAGAGGGGCCACCTGAGGCCAGAAAGACGGTGCAGGGCACACCTGCCTCCACCCTCCCCAGGACCCGGTCAGAGTGCTCACCGCCCCCACCACAGGCCAAGAGGGTGGCACAAGGAGGGAGGGAGAACAAGACCCTCATGGCAGGGACAGTGCCCTCCCAGCCAGGTAGGTCAGCTGTCAGGAGAGAGATTTGTCACCCAAAGTCATGACCAAAGTGTTCATAGTAGCTCTGCTTATAACGGCCCCAAACTGAAAGCGCCTTTCCTGTCCATCTGCCGCTGGGTGGTGAGCAGCAAGCTTGCTCCATGGCAGTGGTGAGAGTGGACAGACACGGCTGCCGCAGCCCTGGGGGGACACTCCATGAGCAATGAAGGCCCGACTGCCGCCTGTGTGGTTCTGCTTTGGGGAGGTTCAAAGATGGGTTTGGGCTGTGATGAGCTGAGCCCAAGAGCTCCCGGTACTGGTGGACCTTCCTGATCTGGGTGCTGGTCTTGCAGCCAGGTCGGTGTGAGGAGCCGTCGAGCCACATGCCTGGGCATGTGTGCCTGTCTGCATGTATGTTTGCCAAGGTCACAGATTTATATAAGAAGTCTGTGGGAAAAGAAAGTGGGCTCCCGGAGCTGCCTGCCATGGCCACCTTGTGCCTTCCTAGTCATGTCCTTCAGGCCCAAATGCCGTTAAGGCCCCTACGAGGGTGCCGAGTGCTGGAGACATTGGTGGGGACCAAACCAGCGGACCCCATAGCTTTTGTGAGGCCTACCTCTCGTGATAGGCAATCCAGGCCATGCACACACACGGCACACGTCAGGGGTGAGGGCTGCTCAGGAGGAGGGACGGGGGTGCAGGGCTTCCATTCTGGACAGGGGTGGGGAAGGGCTGCAGGGCCCTGTGTCCGAGGGGAAGGGATGTGGGGATGTGGGAAGGGGATGCGTTGGACCTACACTGTCCAGGTATGCAGGGACCCTGTGGCTCTCAGGCAGGGGCATCTGGGCCATATTTGCAGTTCCAAGAGATGGACTGGGGGCTGTAGATAATGGGGGAGTGGAGGATGACCTAGGAGGCAGGAGAGCAGGGATGAGGGACCCAGTGGGGTGGTAGGCAGTAGAGGGGAGAGGTTGGTGGCTGAGGGTGGGAAGGGGGCATTGATGTGTTTCTGCTGACTTGCAGATTTCTGGTTTGAGGACAGGGAATCAGCCCCCATGAGCATTGGTCCCCTGTATGAAGTTCCTCTGCCTCCTCTCTCTCTGCTTTCCAGCCCGTGGGGGAGATGTTAGCTGCTGGCTGTGGTCCTGAGAGATGCAGTGGGTTACCCTCTATCTGGCCTTATCCTGCATGGTGTTCTTCCTCTTTGTCCACCTTGGGGTCCCCTTGGCATGGAATGCTCTTCTCCAGATGTTCCCACAGCCCCTTCTCAGGTGTCACCTCCCAGGAAGACCTGGATCTGGCTAACATAAGTCCTTTGTCCCTCCCCCTTCCCAGCCTGAGCCCAGGAGAGATGAGCTTGTCTGTGCCACATGGCGGCGCACACGTGTTTCCAGAGTGCAGGGACCTAGGCTGAGGCCAAGGAGGAGACCGCCCCCAATGTCCAGTCTGCAATAAGGAGTTGAGCTCCAGCCACGGGCACTTGTGCTTCCTGACAGTCCTGCTGAAATGGCCACAGGCTCCTAAGGTGTCAGGAACCACAGGACAGAGAACTGGGGAAGAGCTTGGCCAATGGGAGATGGAGACCACAGAGGGGACAGAGCCGAAGAAGCCAGCTCTCAGCTGCAGGGGGAGCCCGCAGGAGCAGCCATTAGCATGCCTGCCCATGTGCTAATCCTCTTTAAGTATGAATGAGCCGCCCGGGGCACCACTTGGAGACGATGCTGCTGTCTGTCTTGGTTGGTCCAGGGTAACCGCCTGGTGTCCATACACAGCCAGATGGTTCTGGAAGAGGGTACCGATGACTACACAGAAATCAGTAGCCTTTATAGATGTAAACAACAGGCTCCAGAAGACAAACAAATGAAAAAGTCTGGTGCGTCTGACAACAGGAATAAACTTAAGAAATACACAAGACCTATTTGAGGGAAACTTTAAAACACCCCAGAGAATTATGGAGAGACTTGAACAACATGTAGAGACACTGTGTTCTTGGAGAGGACTACTTATCAGCATGGGGGGTTCTCCCAAAGGCGTTTACAGTTTAGTATAATCACAACAAAAGCTTGTCTTCTCTTTCCATCCAGCTAACCGGTGGGAGATGGAGGAAAAACAAGTAAGAATAGCCATGGTAGCTTGAGCCCAGCAGGTAGGACTTCCTGCCGCAGCTTCAGTCATCCCGGCGACAGGGACCTAGCCACACGACGTGTGAACAGCACGACCTAATAGAAAATCCAGAAATTGACCCAACTACCTACAGACACTTAGTGTTGGATGAAAATGGTATCTCAAATCAGTGGGGGAAAGATGGACTTTCCAATGAATTATGCTGGGAAACTGTGTAGGTATCTAGAAAAAAAGAAAGTTGGAGCCTCATCTTTCATTGAGTACCAGGATAAACTTTGAATGTATCAAAAGTTTAATTGTAGAAAAATGAAACCATAAAATTACCAGAAGAAACACTGGGCAAATTCCTTTATAACTATAGGGTAGGGCTGGCCTTTTAAACCAAGCCTCAATATCCAGAAGCCATAAAAAGAAAAGATGGATACGTTTAACCACGTGTGAAAACAACTACTGAGGCAAAACACATACCATGAGCAAAGTCAAGAGAATCAAGGCTGCAGTGAGCTGTGATCGTACTGCTGTGCTTCAGCCTGGGTGACAAAGTGAGACTCTGTCTCTAAACAAACAAAGAGTAGATGACTGTGGCAAGGCCATCCAATGGTCAGGTAATGATGCTGGGAAGACTGGAAACCCAACTGCAAAACAATGGCATTGGACCCTGAACTTGGCTCCTTCCCAGGAAGAGGTACACAGACAGCTGTCATGGAATGCGACCGGTCCAGGAGGAAAGACCTGAAGAGACTAGAGGTTGGGTCCCCAAGACATAGCCCTGCTTGCTGCCCCACCCTGATCAAATCATAATCAACAGGCCTCGCCCACTCCATGGAGCTTTCGGTGGCATCGTAGCTTCTCCCATTTAATGTGACCATAGAGCAAGGACCCAGAGATGGAAGAAACAGGTAAGGCAGGGAACAAAATCCCTCCAAAACGTGAGAATGAAATCCTCAGGAAAGGAAAAGGAGACATTCTCTGCATAAAACAAGGGAAGAATTCTGTGTAAAAAGGAACATCCAGAAAATTCTTAAGAGAGCTCTTAAAAAATAAACATAGCAGCAGCTTTGGAATGTTCAGTAAAAGGGTTGGAATATAAAGTTAAGGAAATCACCTGGAAAATGGAAAGTAGGAGAGAAAATGAAAAACTTAGAAGAAACATCCCCAGTAAAGAGAGAGGAGCAAAACCAGCAGGGAGTCGAATATCAGAGAAACAAGGAAGGACCCAAGTTCTGCAGTGAGAGTGCTGCAGGGTACCTAGCGTGAGGGCAGAATGGGCATTTCACTGTGCAGTGTCACAATGTTTGGAATAAAGTAAAGACCCTGAAAAGTGAAGGTTTGCTTTTGTATTACCAAGGTTGATTTTTTTAAAAAAACCTCAAGCAACCAATAACAACAAAAGAAACTCTAAGGTCATCCTAGATCTCCCCTAAAAAATGTGGGTGCCCAGATGAACGTACAGGCGGGCACTCCCAAATAAGTAAGAAATAATGCCCAGAGCTACTTCATGTATGGCACTGGCATCACCCTAACACCAGTGCTGAGGAAGAGAAGGGAAAAAGGAAAAAGAAAACAATGTGCCAATCTAATTATGGGCATAGGTCGAAAAATCCTGAATAAATAGTAAAGCACATCCAGTGGCATCTAAAAGGCTGAACTTCAAGACCACAATGGTGGCCTCACATGCGCACACACGCCTGCCAGGAGCAGGAACGCATCTCTGTTGTTCACAACTCTGTCCCCAGTGCTTGGGACAGTGCCTGGCACATGGTAAGTGCTCAGTGACTATACACGGAATAAATGAAGTTGATACAAATAAAAGAAAATTGTAACCAAGGATGAAGAAATTTGGAAATCTCTAAAGTTCATTAACAAAAGGCAGAAAACCACATGATTATCTCAATAGATGTTGAAAACTATTGTTAATAAATTCCAGTATCTCTCCTTAAAAACAAAAGAAATATGAAAATCTCTAGATTCTGGATAAGGTAGGAAGAGATGGACATCTCTGTCACCTGATAAAGAGGAACTCTTAAGAGCACACAGCAGACATCACTGGAAGTGTTTCAATCAGGTGCAAGAAGCAGACAAGTGTGCATAGCATCACTGGGACAACTAAACAGTATGCTGGAAATTAGAGCCTATACAGTAAGTCAAGAAAATGAAATTTGGTGTAAGTATCTCAAAAGATGAAATGATCACTACTTGCAGCTAATGTATTGTGTATCTAGAAAATCTACATAAGCCAACTTAAAAAATATGAACATGAATAAAAGAGGGAGTTTGGATGTGGTTACCATTCAAAACTCAATAGTTTTTAATACACTAAGACTAACCAACCAGAAAACAGAGTGGAAAAACAGATCCCATCCACTTGAACACTTTCACAGCAGACACTATGAAGTTCTTAGAAATAGATCTGTTCTTGTTCAATACTTGCATGAAGAACACTACAAAAATGTTACTGAATAACATATAGAACACCTGTTGGAAACATGTACCATATTATTGGTTAGGCAGATTTAATGTTTTAAACCTGTCAGGTTTCCCACATATAATTCAGTGCAGTCCCTATTTTTTCAAAAACAAACTTTTCATGAATCTTGAAAATTTTATTCTAAATGTACATAGTGTTCTGGAAATGTATTAGTTATCCATTGCTGCATAAAAAATTTCTCCAAAGCTTAGCAGCTTAAAACAATAAGTATTTTTATCTCTGTTTTATAGGTCAGGAATTTGGTAGCTGCTTAGCTGATTGGCTTTGGCTTGGGGTCTCTCAGGAGGTTATGGTCACGATGTCAGAGTGACAATCATCTAAAAGCTCAAGTAAGGCTGGAGACTGTGCCTCTGTGGTGGCTCACTCACATGGCCACAAGTCAGTGCTGGATGCTGGCAGGAGGCCTCAGCTCCTCACCATGGGGAAGCTTGAGTATTCTCACAACGTGGGGGCTGGCTTCCCCCAGAGTAAGTGATTGGAGAGAGTGAGGTGGAAGCTGCAATGACTTCTATAACTTACCCTTGGAAGTCACGCTCCATCATTTCTGCAATATCCTGGCTACACTGGTCATCCCTATTTAATGTGGGAGGGACAACACAAGGCCATGAACACCAGGAGGTGAGAATCACTGGGTGCCATCTTGGAGGCTGGCTATCAGGTAGTAATTTAGACTGTAGTCTTGAGGGGCCAACAGATCCCAAGCAGGATAGATGAGAGGATTATATACCTAGACCCAGCATAGTGAAATTCAGAATGCCAGGGACAAAGATCTCGGAAGCGATGAGAGAGGAAGGACAGAGAACTGTCGCGGGAACAAGAGAGACTGGCAGGTGCCTTCATTTTAACAGCTGTGGAAGCTGTTACAGGAGGATGATATATACATGTGTGCAGAGAGAATAATGGTCGGCCTTGAATGTTGTACCCAGCAAAAATATGTTTTACCAAGAGGGCTAAATAAATTTTTTAAATGATAACCAACCAAAGAGAATTTTCCCCCAGCAGACTGTCATGTCAATTTTGAAGAATAGACCTCAAACAACACAAAAGTGATCTCAGAAGGTCTGAAGTGAATAAGGACTGCGGGGTGCAAAGGAAGGAAGTGCACGGGTAAACTGGAACTGACGTTGATGGGTACAAGCAGTCACTGGACGTCTCTCACCTGCGGAAAAATAGGGATGGAATCCGTTTACCACTTGCGGTGGCATATGTCAGAACGGTGCCTGTGAGTGGAGCTAAAGGGCTCTAAGTTCCTTGTGTTTTTAGAGAAGAGGATGGAGATTTTTGTCAACTTTAGACTTTGACGGGTTTGCACGCATGTTGTGATTATACCAAGAGCACAGAAAGAGAACCACATTGAACAAGTGGAGGGGAGAATGGAATAGAAACAGCCCACAACTGATGAGGAAGAAAGCAGAGAGGACAGAGGAAGAAACATAAGATAGGCAACACAAACAGCACAGGAGATGGCAGCGGGTGGAATTGCCAGCACGTCATTTAATTCAACACATGAAAATGGACCAAGCGTGCTAGTTAAAAGACATCGTCAGAGTGATGAAAACAACCAGTCCAGCGATATGCATGTGAACACGTGCAGAGTGGAACATAGGAATATTCCAGCCTGGGGGATGAAGGTGGATACTGAAAAGCCTTGCGTCAGTTCACATCGTATTTTGCTGTCAAACTCGGCAAACTTACCTTGGATTGTGGAATGCGGTCATGTAGACGCCTGCTGCATGCAGCAGCAAGTGTGGGTCTGATAGGCCCGTTCTTGAGTGAAATAGGCAAATGACAGAATTATCCATGCCATGGGGCTTTGTTTATTCAGAGTTCAAAAACATGCAAAAGTAAACACTATATTGGTAATATTTTCTTAAAAATATAATTTGAAAAAATAAAGATTTTAAAATTTTACTGGGAGAAAGAGCCATGCAACAATTTTGAAAAGCTCTGCTCTAAGCTCTGGCAATTAAAATGGCATAGCATTGGGAAAGAAGGTGGCAATGACATCCACAACCTAGGACAAGTAGTCCAGAAATCGACCCTTGCATAAATCTTGGGATTTAATTTATGCTGAGCATGGCATTTCAAAGCAGTGGGGAAACGGACCTTTCAATAAATGGTGTTGGGGTGACTGGTTGTCCATTTACAAGGTGGTAGAGTGCAGCTCCACCTCTCACAAAACGCACGTGGTCAAACGCTAGTTGTTGAACCTGAACCCCATAGGCACTGGGAGAACATATAAGAGCAATATTTAGAATCTGGGAGTAAGAAATGCCTTTCTTAGGCCAAACACAAGATCCTTGAAGAGCCTGACAGATCTGACTGCAGAGTTTTTTAAGTTTGGTGCAAAGACACAAAAATGTTAAACAACAATCTAGAAGAAAACACTTGTAATATTCATAACATTCAAGTATTTACCAGCCAGAGTCTATGAAGAGATGCTTAAAGGCGATGAGAAAACTATTTTGGAAACTGAATAGAAAAGGAGATAAAGTCTGTGGACTTGCAGTTCCTAAAAAAAGAAACTATTAAATAAATGGATGCTGACATGAAAAAGGTGGCAAAAATGATAAAGATGGGTCTGTGTGGAGTTGGGGAGGGTGGAAGGAAAAAATTAAGTCTTTTCACAGGTTTTTCAGAGAACCCATTTGTGATCATTACTCACGATTTTTTTTTATTTTACTTTATTCATTAATCTTTCTTAATTCTGTCTTTAAGCTTTTAGTGAATTTCTTTTGTTCTTTTTCTGGCTTCTCCAGTGATTCGTTTGGTCACTGTTCGGGGCTTTGCGCTCATGGTGCATTGGAAGCTGTAGGTTGGCTTCAGCTGGGGTCCGGGTCCTGCTCTCCTCGTTGTTCTGAGTAAGCTGGCCTTTCAGTCTTGGTTTTCTTTTTCACTCAGGAGTTAACTAGAAGGGTGTTGTGGAATGTCCATGTCAATAGGAGTGTTTGTTATTCTTTTGTTATTAATTTCTAGTTGTATTGCTTTGCAGTTGCAGAACCATGTGTTTGGGCACCTGCTGTGCATTGGGGATCTGTTCTGTTTGTGGCCTAAAGCGTGCCCAGTTCACGTGCATGGTCCATTTGTTTGGTAAGAACATAGACTCTCTGTGGGTTAGAGTTCTGTGCAAGGCCTCCTATGTCTATTAGGTGACTCTTATTAATGACTCAAATCTCCATTTTTTAAGTTCTGTGTTACTTTTATTAAAACGTGTGTGTACATAACTTAGAGCAGCATTCCCTAGAGCTCATGGTGCTCAGCTCCCACAGGTATCTCCACTGCACTTAGTTGGAAGAAGTGCTGTTGCACTCATGTTGCTGTTTCTTGATTTCTCAGTTTTACATTCGTCCCACGTCCCACCACAGACACCGAGGATTTAGCACCCTCACCTCCCACCACACACTTCCCTTTCCTCTGCTCCTGCAAGAGTTCTGTTGTACTTCTCATTAATTCTGCTCCCAGCACTGGCTTTATAGTGACTGTGTGGCACTGTCCACAGCTGAGACGTGGACCATGGTGTCATGATGTTTCCTTTCTTGTGCAGCTTTTTGTTTTTGCTGGATATAATCATTGTCTCCCCTCCGCCTCCTCATTTTCTTTCTCTTCTCTTCTTTCTTCCCCTTCCCCTTCCCCTTCCCTTCCCAAGAAAGGGTCTCGCTGTGTTGCCCAGGCTGGAGTACAGAGGTGCAGTCGCAGCTCACTGTAGCGCCCAACTCCTGGGCTCAAGCGATCCTCCTGCCTCAGCCTCCCGAGTAGCTGGGACTACAGGTGTGTGCCACCACACCTGGCTAATTTTTGTATTTTTTGTAGAGACAGGGAATTGCTATGTTCCTCACGCTGGTCTTGAACTCCTGACCTCAAGTGACCGTCCCACCTCGGCCTCCCAAAGTGCTGGGATTATAGGCGTCGGCCACTGTACCCGGCCCTCTTCTCTGTTTTCTGTGATTATTAATTCTTTCCCAAACTCTCCAACAAATCCATGGCGCTCCTCTCACAGCCCTAGACCTGTCAGGGCCTCTGGGAGTTCTGTTTTTCCTTGGCAGTGGCTTCCCTGGAGTCCCGGTCCTCCCACTGCCCGCGTGGCCACCACAAGGCCCACCCCTCGCTCTGCCCTCCCTGCCTGCCCTCTGTCTGTAGGATCCCCTTTCCTGGGTCCTAGTTGTTCTGTTTCTCAGTTTACTCCCTTGTGGTGGGATACATCATCTAGCAGCTTCCTTGAAAGGGTTCACAGGATGTTAAAATTTTCGAGATTTTAAAGATTCTAAAGACGTGAAAATATCTTTATTCTATCTCTACACTTGCATGATACTTCGGTTAGTTGAGAGTTGCAGGTGGGAAATAATGTCTTTCAGGGTTTTTAAGGCATTGTTCCATTGCCTTCTAGCTTCCCATGCTGCCGTGTGGTGCCCTAGGCCATTCAGACTTCTGATTCTTTGTATGTGCCCTGTTTTATATCTCCGAGAGTTTTTAAGGTCATCTTTGTCTTGCCAGTGTTCTGAAATGTTACTATATAATGTGCTGTGGTGAGGGTGTATTTCTTTTCATTGTCCTGTGTGGGCCTTTTCCATCTAGAGCCTTGTTTCCTTCATTTCTGGGAAGTTTGTGTGTGTGTGTGTGTGTGTGTGTGTGTGTGTGTTCATTTTCTCTGTCTCTTCCTCAAAATTTTATCAGTTGCATGTTGGATCTACAGGATTGATTCTCCAATTTTCTCATGTTTTCTTGCCTATGTTTTATATCTTAGTTTTTTGGTGTTTCCAGTGCATATTAGTCAGCATTTGCTGTAATGATGCTCTGTAACAAGTAACTCTGAAATTGCAGTGATACACAATGAATCTTTGTTTTGTTTTCTGCTCATGGGTCTGAGGATGGCAGGGTCCATGTGTCTCGCACATGTCCCCACTCTTGGGGTCTTCCCAGGGCATGCTGTTCTCATGGCTGATGGGAGACACAGGAGGCCACCTCAGGCCACACAGGCACATGTAATGCCTGTGCTCTATGAATGACATCAGTGGGACAGGAAAATATCTTCTAGTGGGAAACACTGTAAAGTTACATGTTAAAGGGAAAGTATATACTTCTATCGCAGGAAGGGACTTAAGATTTAGGAACAACACTCTACTACAACCTCTATCGAGTTTCAATTCTGACATCATGTTTTTAATTTTAAAGAGCTCCTCTTTGTTCTCTGAACAGCCCTTCTCTGTGCCCTCCTTTTCCTTCTGGAATATCTTACCTCCCAGAACAACAGTAGTGAGCAGGGGTGGTGTGTTTTCTCCTCCTGCCATCTCTCTCGGTCCTCCAAGGCTCTTCTATCCCTGGCTGGTGTGGGGCTGTGTGTTTCATGGTGGAGGCTTCCTAGGCTGCGGTGGTCCCTGCACGCTCTGTGTGCACAGGTGGGCGTCCTCCGCGGCAGGCTCCTTGGCCACGCTGGGCAGGTTTCCCCCCACTCTGCACTGGGCGCCTGGCTCTCAGCGTCTGCTGGCCTCTGCTCTTGGACTGGCCATTTTACCTGCAAAGAAACTCACCTGTGCTGGGGCAGGGGTAGAGGGGCAGAATAAGTCAGGCTGTTGCTGTTCTTGGCACGGAGCTGGAGCAGGGGCTAGGGACGTCACTGTTTTATTTATTTATTTATTTATTTATTTATTTATTTATTTATTTATTTATTCATATATACATACATACATACATACAAGAGAAATGTATTGCCTCGCAGGTCTTAGACTCTAGAATTCTAAAATCAAGGTCCAGCAGGGTTGGTTTGTCTTAGTCAGTTTGGGCTGCTGTAACAAAATGCCATAGACTGGGTGGCTTATAAACAGAAATTTATGTCTCTCAGTTCTGGAGGCTGGGAAGTCCCAGGTGCTGACAGAATCAGTGGAGGGGCCTTCGGGTTCACGGACAGCGCCTTCTTGGTGTGTCCTGACACGGTGGAAGGGAAGAGGGATGTCTCTGGGTCCCTTTTCTCAGAGTGCTAATCCCATGCACAAGGCTTCGCCTGCATGACCTGCCTGCCTCCCTAAGGCCCACCTCCTGACACCATCGCTTTGGGGGTGAGGACTTCATACGAATTTGGGGGCACAAACATTCAGTCCATAGCATGGTTCCTGTGAGGGAGGACGTGCTCCAGGTCTCTCTCCTCAGCTTGTACACGGCCGTCTTCTCCCTGTGTCTCTGCATGTTGTCTTCCCTCTGTGTGTCTCTGTGTCCTAATTCCACTTTTTTCTACCATCTTAACCATTTTTAAGTGTGTAGTTCAGTAGTGCTAAGTATATTCACATTATTGTGAAACGGACCTCCAGAACTTTTTCATCTTGTAAATCTGAAACTCTGTCCCCGTTAAACATCATCTCCCTATTCCCTCCTCCCCATGGCCCCTGATAGCCACCATCTACTTCTCATCTCTAAGATTTTGACAACTCTAGGGACCTCATGTAGGTAGAGTCATATGGCATTTGTCCCTTTGTGACTGGCTTATTTCACTCAGCACAATGTTGTCAAGGTTCATCCGTGTTGTAGCATGTGTCAGAATTTCCTTCCTTTTTAAGGCTAATACTCCATTTTATGAAAATAACACATTTTGCTTATGCACTTATCCATCGATGGACACCTGGGTGGCTTCCACATCTTAGCTGCTGTGGACATGGGTGTGCACACATTGTTCAGGTCCCTGCTTTCAGTTCTCCTGGGTCCATGCCCAGAAGTGGGGTTGCTGGATTACATGGTAATTCTATTTTTAATTGTTTTGGGAATGGGGACTACACTTTGAGTTTGTATTAATCCCCTGTTTTTAGCATGGCACCCCCCTTGTCCCTGGGGTGGGAGGTAGCAGTACTGGGGCTTCTGGCTGGGCAGAGTTTGGAGGGAGGTTCACAGACAGCTGTCTGGGAAGTTCCACCTTGGGGGAGAAGGTCATCCTGGCCCCACCTCCTATTCGCCTGTACCCTGCTGGGGGTCCTCCTGCACTGGAGCCTGGTCTTTTGTCCTAATGGATTAATGAGCATTATTTTTTCCCTAAATCTCTTTATGATCATTTTAGAGGGGCTTGGGGAGGAGGGAGGTGTGGATTTGACAGTGGAGGCCCGCCTTTCAGCCTCCCGCCTCCCCAGACTGCTCCTCCACGCCTGGGCACCAGCTGTAAGGACTCCCAGCCGCGCAGGCCAGCTGTGCAGCGAAGCGGGCAGGTGCTTGGGGGCCGGGTGTCCAGGCGCAGAGCCACTGTGCAAAGCCACAGAAGGCCACGCGGCCAGAGGCCCCCCGCTGGGAGCCTGCGGAGGGGGCCGGGGAGGCTGGAGCCCCCGCCTGCCTGCCTGCCTGCAGCGGGGAGAGCACGGCGGGGCGGCGGGTGCTGGGAAGAGGCGAGGAAGGGGCGCCGGCACCGGGCCCGCGCGACCCGCCGCCCTGTCCCCGCAGGTGTGCGAGCCGCCGGAGCGCCTGCGCCCGGGCCGCCGCTGGAGCGTCAGCATCGACGAGCGCCGGCGGCTGGCGGTGCGGGGCGGCCGGGACGCCAGGGTGAGTGGCGCGCGGGGCGCGAGGGCCTCTCCGGGCCCGCCCCGCCCGTCTCCAGCCCCACCTGGGACCGTCCTGCCCCCCATCCATACCCCCCCCGCCCCCGGCGGCTCCCTGACCCTGCGGTCGCCCGCAGGCCATCACGCAGATCGTGGCCCGGCTGCTGTCCGAGGACGTGGACAAGGACGTGCTCTTCCCGCACCCGCCGAGGTCCGCCGAGTCCACCAGCGGCCTCCGCGGCTTCCTGGCCGCGAGCGCAGCTTCCTGGCGAGGTCGCCTCCCTCCTAAGAGCCCGACTCAGCCCAGTGTCTGTCCTCCAGCGCCTTTCCTTGGGGGTCCGCGTGCCCTACCAGGGGTCATGGCCCACACACGAGTGAGAAAACAGGCCCAGCAGGACCCCTCTCAGGCCAGCTGCCCCCTCCTGAGACCTGGGAGGCCTGGCCAGGGGGCGTGGGGGGTGCTAGTGGAGGGGTGCCCTGCCCCAGCCCTGCCTGAAGAGGAAGCCTTGCAAGCCACCTGGGCCTGACTGGGGTGCACTGGCGCCCAAGCAGGCGCTGGCTCAGGACTCGGCTCCTTTGCTGGCCTGGGCACCAGGCTGCTTGAGGCTGGGCTATGGGCCGAGACCAGAGGTCCCCAGGGGGTTGGGTGTTTACATGTCATGGGCACTGAGGGGTCCCATTGGGTCCTGCCTCTGAAGGCCCAGATGGGCACGCATGACCCAGTGGGGTGCGGTGCGGCCCTGGGAGCAGCGGAAGTGAGGGGTCCAGGGAGGTGCCAGACACAGAGGGAGGCTACCTGGAGGAGGAGGTGTCTCTCGGCCACTGGATGGTGAACCTGGTGGTGACAAGGGCTGAGAAGGCAGTGGGCAGACGGCCTGGGGCAGCTGTGAGGAGCTGGTGACCAGGCAGGGCTGTATCCTGGGCAGGTCAGCTGCAGGGAGACTGGAATGGGGTGAGGGAAGAGGGCAGCGATCACAGGCCTTAGCCCTGGGGGGGCTGGGGGGGCAGGCAGGACTGCAGCAGGGGTGAGCGTGGGTGAAGCGCCTTGGACTCAGTGACTCTTAGATGCCTGACTGGGCTTCTGTAGGGGGTGGCTGGGTGGAGGGGCTCTGGGGCAAGATGAAGTGATCACTCCCACGCCCTGGGTGAGGGCAGGAACCAGGCCTGCGCAGCCATGTGGACTCCGCACACACCAGCAAGCTGGCAGCGCTGCCCCAGCCTGGCTCCCTCCCAGAGCTCGTGGCTGACCTGACCACACTGCCGGCCACCTGCTGCCCCTGCACACTTGAATCCTCTGCTCCTGCCTCCCTCCCTTCCCCTCCTTTCTATAAGACTCAGTGAAGTTCCCTCCTCCTCCAGGAAGCCTTCCAAGATCACACAGCTAGGTGTCCCCCCATCCCCATCCTCTCTGGAGTCCCCTGAACATAATTTGACCACCCTAGGGATCCTCTGCACTTCTCAGGATCCAGAGGGTGGGTGGAGGGCAGCCTTGGGGCCCTTGTGACCATGCCCCCTCCTCCTCAGAGGCCCCTGGTGATGGGTTGGGGGATGGGGTGCTCTGGGCCTGGCTCCATGCTGGCAGGAAGCTGCAGGTGAGTCTTCCCTCCCCCAGGCGCTGCTGGTGCGAAGCAGGGGCTGAAGTGTAAACAGTTGCCAGGGGGGTGACAAGAGCTGTGTAGCTCTCAGTTGCTGCCTGACTTTAAAGCTCCAGTCCCTAACCCCCAGCCAAGGCCTGTTAGGAACCAGGCGGAACATCACTGCCTGAGCTCCACGCTCCGCCCCCCAACCCCCCGGGGCCTCACAGCAGGAGGTAGAAGCACCAGTGGGTCTCACTGGGCTATGGTGGAGGTGTTGGCAGGGGAGAACCCCTTTCCCTGATTGTTCCAGCGTCAAGCAGCCACCCCCATGCCTAGGCTTATGGCTCCCTCCTCCTCGTGGCTGGTATCTCTCTGGCCCTGTTTCTGGACCCCCATGTTCTCTGCCTTCAGGATAATCTCCCTGTTTTAAGGTCAACGGGTCTGCAACTTTAATTCCCTTCTGCTGTAACCTAGCATGTTCATGGGTTCTGGGAGTTAAGATGTGGACCCATGTTCGTGGGTTCTGGGGGTTAAGATGTGGACATCTTTGGGGAGGAGCATTCTGCCTTCCACCAGGCACTGCTGTCATCTAGTGGGTACAGGCCAGGGGTGCTGCTCGAGATCCACAGTGCACAGGGCAGCCCCCCAACTCACAATGATCTGGTTGCTGATGTCAGTGGTGCCCCGGCTGCGAAACCCTGGAATGGGGGAGGGCCTGAGGAGGCCCTTGGGATGAGAAGGGATCTGCACAGCAGACAGGGTGGGCTCATCCTGGGATGCCCAGAAAGGATGGGGGGGGGTCTCTGAGGCACGTGAAATCAAGGAGAGGCTGGGGAAGCAGGCTTGGGAGTGGGAAGGCCCTGGGAGCAGCGTGGGAACCCAGCCAGAGTCCCACAGCCTCAACGTGGCAGGACTCACCCCAGCCTCCACTGCCAGTGGACACTGCTGCATGACCACCATGCATCTAAACTGTGCCTTCACTTTTGCTTCCCCAACAGGTGAGTCCCTCCGCAGCTCTCTGCAGCGCAGCCAGCCTCCCCAGGACTCGGGTGCCTTGCAAAGGGGAGCCGCTCAAGTGCTCTCGTGGAGCAGGGGGCAGTGGGGCAGTGGGGTGCAAGGGAGCAGTCTCCAGCACCCTTTTCAGCTTGTGACCCTGCCCAGCTCCACCACCTCAAGCAGGAGGGGGCCAGCAGCTCGGAGACCTCGGCTGAGGCACCTGGGAGATGTAGTTTGTGGCCTTGCTGAGTGCCACCAGACAATGCCCAGCACTGCCCCCATTTAAAAAAATGACTTCATCAGCTTTGCAGAAATACTTGCAATACAACAAAGAATGCAGTTTTTAAAAACTCGCCCACAATCTGATCACTGAACTAACAGCTGTTAACATTCAGTGTAAGTTATTCCAGATATTTCTAAATGGATCTGCAGAGAGGAAAGATATATGGAAATACAGAAATAAGTATAGAGCCATTCCTTATAAATTTTAAAATGTGAGAGAAAAAAATTATTGCTGAAATCAGATGAATGCTTCTTCACCCCAAATTTAAGATTCTCCTACAATTATTTTTAGAAATTACAAAAACATTAAGAGACAGGCGTCATTTGTTTCTCAGCAGGATGCTTCAATTTAGACAGTATTGACTGACTCTGGCTTTGAATGGTGAGGATCTGGCACTGACACTTCCCCGTGTTTACTCATGTTATTTCACATGGGAAGATCTATGATACTGACATTCCACCCTGTGACCTCCCGTGCACTCCCCTTCACCCCGGGTGCCCGTGCAGTGAGCTCACTGCCAGTATTTGGACCACTGAAATTCTTTGTTTTGATTTATATCTTTGTTGGCTGGACTTAAGGTCAGTTTTAAAATGTTCAAAGAATTTTATTTCTTGGGTTCTTGTATGTTTAAAAATGTTTTCCTGAGGCCGCTACACTTGCATGAGAACTTGGCTGGGGAAAGGATTCTGAAGGTTGTTAGAGTCTTTGTCTTTAAGCTTTGAATGTTGCTGGAGAAATCACAGGCCAACTGGATCTTCTTGTCCTTGTATGTGATATGCTTTTTCTGAAAAATTGTTACATTAGTCCTTGAAGTTTAGTAACAGGTAAGATGGGTCTCAGTGTAAATCATGCTGTGTGGGTTTCTCTGGAACGTGGTGTGGCCCTGTAGTTATTCCAGGGGAACTTTCTTGCAGCATATCTTTGAATACTTTTTCTGACCCTCTGCTTCCAGCACCATGTGCCTCAGGCTGGGTTTCTGGCCGTCCACCGCTCCAGCGGGCTCTCACCCCTCACCACGCACGGTCCTTGTGAACAAAGGTCAGCTCAGGCCACTCAGAGCCCTCTGGCCACAAAGCCAAAGTCCCCACAGGCCCCACATGGGCCTACTGCGGATGTGGTCCTGTGGAGGGGCTCTGGCCTCTCAGCCCCTCCTGCAACCCTCCCCTACCCTCCCTGTTACCACCCTCTGTCCCCTTACCCTCGCCCTTTTGTCTGCAAAGCACTTAACAACTCATGACTTTATATATTGTTTGTTTATTCTCTCTCCCTTCCCTGCTAGACTGTAAACTATATGAGGGCAGACTTTGTCTCCTTACTAGAATGGTGTGTGGCTTGAAGTGGGTGTTTAGCAAATAATAGTTGAATGAATAAATTATTGCTTTAATCCCTTTGTCTTGCCCTGAAATTATCTCAAGCCTTTCCTCTCTTCGTAATTTGATATTCTGCCCCTTGCTGTTTCTGACTTATTCTGGGGAAGGTGTGATTTTGATCCTCAGAGTATTTCCTTGGCTCTGGAATCTTCCCCTCATTCTGCTATTTTGTCATCTTGCGTGTTCCTGTTAAGACCCTAGAACTTAATGAACTCCTGTGGCGTCGTCTTCTGTTTCTTCAGTTGTGTTTTCTTCTATTCTGGGTTTTCCATCGGCCCACACGCCCTCCCTGATCCCAGTTTCTCTGTTGTCAGGCGTGGTCAGCACGTGACTTCACGGCAAGTCACTCCTGTTCTGACCTAAGGAGCTCTCCTGAATGTCTGTTTACTCTGCTACAAATGGATGAACTCTGCTCAATTCTTTTTTGCGACTTGCATCACTCTGCTTTGTGAGGGGTGTGTCCTTTTGTGGGGACTAGCTTGGCGTTGGGACACTGGACCGCACGCATGCGTCCCTCGGGTCAGCCTCGCCCAGCTACGCTCCAGCGGCCAGCACTGCTCTTCCACCCCCGTGGACCAGGCCTTTGGTGGGCTTCTCCCCGGGCTGGGGGCCACGGGAGGATTCTCATGTTGTCACGATGTCTCCTGACATGGTCAGGTTCTCAGGTTGGAGCCTGTCCTGTTTCTGGGATGAAGCAAAAGCAGACACTACAGATAAGAAGTTTCCAAGTCCTTTCCATGCCTAACGGCTGCCTGGGCATCTTTCAGTATTTCTGACTAACTTTTTGTGAGTTTGTTAGCTGTTGGTGGAAGATCTCATGCTGTAGCTCCACTTTCTGGAAGAGGAGACAGATGTGGGCCCCACGTTAAGGATGGGGCCAGCGGGGAGGGAAGGAGGCCCTTCTTGGGGAAACTCTGCCTGTACATCATCACCCCCCTCCTGTACCTGAGCTGCTTTCTCTCCTCTTCCCCTGCAATCACGAGCAAACACAACTGCATTCCTTGCATCGTCCACCCCTGGTCCCCTGCTAAACACAGGCGGGTTCCCTTTTTGCTTTGCTCTGCAGCACATGATGCTGTGGCCACAGCCCTCCCAGGGCCCCTACCTGGCTTCCATCGGCACATGCTCCGGTCTCCTACCCACCTCGCTAGGGTCTAGTATGGGGTGGGGCTGTTCCTCAGTGCTCTGCCCCACCTGCCCACACTCTGCACTGCAGCCCTGGGGCTCTCTCCTGAGCTCCAGCTCCCCTCCATGTCCCACAGGGATGTCCCTCTAACTGGACATCATCCTCCTCAGCCACAGCCCTTCATCTGAGCAGAATGGGCAGTAACCCACGGTGCTGCACAGACCAGCAACCTGGAGTCCCCCAGGACACCTCCTTTTCCTCACCTCCCCCAACACTGATAGCAAACCTGCCTCCAGCTCCAGCTGGGACCGTTCATTCTCTCCATCTGGGAGGCCACGTCCTCTCTCCTCTTCCTGACGGGGCTTCTGGGCTGCGGGACTCTCTGCTCTCCTTAGACCTCAGTAAGCACAAAAACAAACACAGACTTACATATCCTGGCAGGTGCCGGGGCGGAGTGAGGTGCCTCCCTGCAGACGGGACACAGCCCTCCCGGCACTCCACCTGCGGGGTCTGGGCAGGGTCAGCAGGCCTGCTGCACTTCAGCCTCAGGTGGGGCCTTCGCAGGGTGGCCCTCTCAGCAGCTCACAGCTCCAGGAGGCCACCGCATCCAGGGATGACCGTGGGGGCTGGGCGGTGAGGGGCGGGGACACAGACCACCTCATGTTGGGTGGCAAAGGTGAGGCCTGGAAGGGGGGTGTGGGATGGGCCTCGAGGCCAGCTGGGCCGCTGAGCTTCAGGACGCGTTGGGGACTCAGGGAGGACGCCTTGGAGAGCCAGGGGAGGACCCCTCTGAGGGGCGCTGGGCGGGCTCACGAGGGAAGGGGCCCTGTGGAGGACCCCACGGGGCGCTGGGGAGGCTCCACCAGGGGGCTCTGGGAGTGCCCACCAGGGAAGGGGTGTGGGGAGGACCACCTGTGGGTGTTGAGGACCCACTGGGGAAGGTGCGCACAAGGAGGACCCCCAGGAGTGCCGACAGGGCCTGCTGGGAAAGGGGCGCGGGGAGGACCCCTTGGGGGGCGCGGGGAGGGCCCGCCGGGCAGGCGCGCGGGAGGCGGGCGGCGCGGGTCCGGTAACGGCCCGCGCGGTGGGCGGTGGCGCCTGAGGCCCCTCCCCGCCCGCGGCCGCTCCTCCTCTTCCTCTCCCGCCCGCGCCGCGGCCCTCCCGTCCCTGCGCGGCCTCGGCGGCCTCGGCGGCGGCGGCGGCGGCGGCGGCGGCAACAGCGCGGCCCCTTTAAGCCCCCGCGCCGCCCCCGCCATCGCGCCTCCATTTTCCCGGCCGCCCGCGCCCGGCGCCCGCGCGCCCCGCGGCCCCTCCGCCGCCGCCGGCCCGGACATGGCCGCCAACATGTACAGGGTCGGAGGTAAGGCCGCGTCCGCCTTTATGCGCCGCGGGCCGCCGCCCCGGGCCCCGCCGGCCCCGGCCCCGGCCCCGCGCCCGCCCCGGCCCCGGCCCCGCGCCCCTGCCCAAAATGGCCCCCCGGGCGGGCGGCGGGGGGCGCCGGGACGCGGGGCTCTGCCCACCTGTTGGGCCGGGGGCGGGCGGCGGCGCGGGGCCGGGCCGGGGCGTGGGGCCCGATGGCGCGGGGCGGGGAGCCTGCGGAGCACGTGGCCGCGGGGGCGCGGGGGAGCGGGAGTTCGGGGGCTGTGGAGGGTGTGCGGGCCCCGCCGCGGCCGGCGCCGTTGCCGGGCCGGGGTCGCCCCCGCGGGCGGGGAGCCCGGTGCCAGGGCCACGCTGCGCCGCAGCCCCTCCTGCGGCCCGGCCCGGCCCGGCGGTCCCCGGCGGGGTCTTCAGAGGGAGCGATCGCGCCGAGCGTGCCTCTAAGTCACCCCAAACTTTTCCCCGCCTTCCCCTCTCCCCGGCCCTCCAGGCAGGCGCTTTGCCGGGGGCGGGAGGGGCGGCAGGGCCCCGCTGGGCCGGGCCTTGGGGCTCCCCGGCCTCCCTCCTGCTGCTTAGGCCCGGGGAGCCCGTGGCTTCGGCCTTGCCCTAGTTTGTTGGGGGTGGGGAGGCTCCGCGGGGTCTGGCTGGTCCCCGGTTGACGATTTCTCAGGCGGTGGGGTCGCCTGGCGCGGGCCCCCCCTCGTTCCACCGGGGCTTGGCCCTCTGTGGGACTCCGGGAGGGTCACACCGCCTGTGGTTCCTCTGTGCCAGTAAACTGCCAGGCCCGGCCCCTCCATGCCCCACCTGCACAGTGGGCTCCGTGGCCTCTGTCCTCATTGCCCCCACTGGCCTGCTGCCCCCAGCCCTGAGTGCCCAGGACACCCCGTCTCCATCGAGCATGGCCTCTGGCGCCTTTGAAACCCGCGGGGTCTGGCCCAGCCAGCCCTGTGACCTTGGACACAGTGTCCTACCGCATCTGTGAAATGGGTCACTGGCTGAGCAGAGGCGCCAGGCCTCTCCTGCCATCCCACGGGCATGGCGGCCTGCAGCTCCTCCCCAGGGCCTCACACCTTTGCTCTTTGCCAGGTCCGTATGTGGACACAGGAGGGCCGGGTCCTCCCCACATGCAGGGAGCAGCCTAGGGTGCAGGGTTCTTGTGGGGGGTGCCTGTTCGTTCTTGTCCTGTCTCCCAAACCCAGGGACCCTGGTTTCTCACCAGGCCCTGCCTCCAGCCGCACCCTGGCAGGGAGGGTGCCTAGTGCCTGGGGGCTCCAGCAGGGCTCCAGTGCACCTGGGTTTTCAGATTGGTTCCAGGTGGGGGAGTGTGGGGGTGGGGGGGTAAGCCTGGACCCCAACTCACATTCTCCATGGCATGTGGGCTGCGTTGCTTGGCCTTCAGGCCTGCCTGCTTGTGGACTTGGTGTGGGCTGGGCTACCCCCAGACCTTCCTGTGCCTCAGTTTCCCCTCGTGTGGATGAGCGTCCTGCAGCGGCTCCCCAGGGTATGCCTGGTGGCCTCCTGGACGCACTGTCGGCTGACTGAAGTCCCTCCCTGCCCCGCCTGTGGAGGTGAGGTTTCTCTGGGCCCT
The DNA here is from genome assembly GCA_023783475.1 of Daubentonia madagascariensis. Classification (NCBI taxonomy): domain Eukaryota; kingdom Metazoa; phylum Chordata; class Mammalia; order Primates; family Daubentoniidae; genus Daubentonia; species Daubentonia madagascariensis. The sequence goes on from JAKFHU010002089.1 coordinate 1,722,074, forward strand.
GCATGGGCTTGGGAGGAGCTCGCCTGGGGCTGCGTGGCCCTCCCTGACGCCCTCGGTGCTCCCCTCCTCAGGTCCTCACTGACCAGGCACTCTGGGGTGCTGTGAGGATGCAGTGGCTTGGAACCTGCAGCCGCTTGGTTGAGCCGGCAATGCCAAACAAGGGTGGTCCTTTTTTCTTTTTTCTGTGATCATGGAACAACAGAAAGGTTAGGACGCCTGTCCCTCGGCGCTGGGCACCCTCAGGGGTTGGGCTGTGGTGCACGTGTCGTCCTGGGCTGCCTTGGGCCGTGGACCTGGCTTCACTGCCAGATGTGCTGTGATGGGGTCTGTGGTGGGGTATGCTCGTGGGGCCATCAGGCCCCCCAGGTGCCCACCCTGTGGGCGTCCTCCCTGCAGGTATGACGGCAAGCTGCCTCTCAACTCTGTCTCTCCCCACGGAAGAAACCGTGCGGTTGTCCATGGTTTCCGGGTGGGACGCCAGGTGCATCCCGTGGGTCCTGCAGAGCCTCATGGCCACGTGGCTGGGTGTTGCAGGTTGGCTTCCCATCGCGGGACTGCTTGCCTGGGGGGGGGGGGGTGCATCTGGATTCTCAGCGCTGTCACCTGATGCCCGGGCAGACGGTCTCCTCTCAGGGACCTTCCATGTAGAGGTGCCAGACCTAGCAAGGAAGAGTGCAGGTTGCCCAGTCAAATTTGAATTTCAGATAAATAATAGTATCTTAGTGTATGTCCCAAATACTGCATGGGACATACACTAGAAAACTGTTATGTGATGTTCATTTCTTTGGGCGGCCTATATTTTACCTAGCAGGCTGTCCTGAGGCCCTGCCAGGATGGGCTGGGCAGGGAGAAGGTGTGGCCTGGTGGTTTTGTGCCAGCTGACCGGCTGGGTGAGGTGATCAGCCTGGGAGGAAACAGGGCCTGTTTCTTCCCTGGGAAGTGACCTGGCCACGGACAGAGGCTGTCTGTCTGCGCCCGAGAGTGTGGCAGGCAGGCCGGATGAGGTGGCGGAGTCAGGGTTCCACGATCCCTGCTCCTCTAGGCTCTGCCCTCCTGAGGGGCTGGGGGCTTCTAGAACCACCTGTGGGCTGAGGGTGCCCAGGCGATGGCAGTGTGTCCCTCTGTGTACACTTAGTGCGAAGATGTCAGGTGGTGACCAAAACAGAAAAGCAGAAACCAGCAGCCCTGGGCCGCCCTGCCCCAGCTCTTGTGTGTGGCCTTTTTATAAATTGAGGGACTGTTGTCATTTCCCTTGGTTTTTTCCCTTTTTTTTCCTTTCATTGCAAGAAGTTAACACCCATTCTTTTGGATGTTTTTTTGTTTTTATTTTAACATACTTCGAAAAGACAGAAACCCCCCGACCCTGCAGGGCCGCTTCACTACGGCAGCTGCGTCTTTTTGGTGCAGCGTTTCACATACCTGAGGTCATACTCTATGGATTTTGTACTCTGCTTTTTTCATTTGTATCTTCATAAATGTCCTATTGTGTTGTTAGAAATGCTTCTTTCGTTTTTTTGTTTTAGCGATTTTTTAAAATTTAAACTTTTTGACTAAGACATTCCCATGGATGAACATTCCAGGCTTGAAGGGTGGCAGAGAAGCTCCCAGGGCAGAGCCCACACCACCCTCGGGGGTGAGCGCACATGGTCTTCCCCAGGCACATGCTGCTCATGGAGCTGCGGGGCCGACTGTCTACCCGCCCCTGTTGACAGGCACTTGGATCCTGCCTGTTTTCCTTCTTTACACCAAATGCCACAGGGCCAGCCTGGGCAACATAGCAAGACCCCGTCTCTACAAAAAATTTTTTAAAAACTTAGCCGGGTGTGGTGGCGTGCACCTGTAGTCCCAGCTACTTGGGAGGCTGAGGCAGGAGGATGGCTTGAGTCCAGTAGTTTGAGGCTGCAGTGAGCTGTGATGATGCCACTGCACTCCAGCCTGGGCAACAGAGTGAGACCCTGTCTCCAAAACAAACAAACAAAAAACAAATGCTGCTGGGAAGAGTTGTGAAGGCGGGTTGCTTGTCCATCTGTGGGAGCAGGCCTGTAGCAGGAATTCTGGAAGTGGATCGTGGGGCCCAGGAGTGCAAGGCTGTTACTGGCTGGAGCAACATCCTGGGGGTTGTCCCACGTGGCCTCTGAGAGGGCGCACTGCTTAAGTGCCACCCGCACCAGCAGCCCTGGGGTTCTTACTCCTCCAGGCTGGGCAGGGAGGCCCAGAGCCCCTCCCATACAGGCCTGCTCCCTGGGTCCTGTGTCACCCACTGAGCACCACCGGCCTGCCTGTGTTTGGCCTTCCATATTGTTTTGAGAGAAAAATTTGGCCACTAAACTCTTGGATTAATAAAAAAGCAGCTTTCGATCTGGGATGTTGGAGTGAATGGTCCAAGGAAGTGAATGTCTCAAGCCTGACCCTCCGCCTGCCTCCACGGCTCCTAGGGGGTGGCTTGGGTGAGGCCCAGCCTCGGTTCTCCCTCCTCACGCTGCCTCCAGCTGACCATGGGGTGCTCCCACTCCCCGGGGAGCCCACCCTGAGGCCCTGTGATGGGGGTGTGGCACAGGCAAGCCTTCTCTCGAGAATTTAGTAGTCTAAAAAGTGTCATTCCTTGTCTTCCCACCTAGGGCTCACCGTTTCCCTGGGCTCCTATGGCTCTCCGTGGCGTCCCAAGCCTGAGCACTCCATACTGGGGTCCCTTAAGGGCAACGGGGCAAGGCCTTGGGCCCCTGGTGCTGGGGCTGCTGGCAGAGCTGCAGGGGTCTGGGCTGGGTGCGGCTGCCCACCTGTGTGCCACGTTGGGTGCAGCCTCTGCATCTTGCCTGTGTCCGTGGTGGCCGGGCTGCTGTGTGCTCTGCTCCTGTGCCCGCAGGATGCTCTCTGTGCCCCACATGGCCCTGGCTCCTGTCCCAGTTGCGGGTTTGTCAGGGCAGTGTCTGGAGCAACGCCTTCTCTAGGGTGCCCAGCTCCCCCCTACGGCGTCCTGCCTCTCTGGCCTCGCAGCTGCCTGAGGCTGCTCCTGCACCTGCCCGGCTGAGCCGTCGCGTGACCTGTCTCGGGAGATGATCCTTCTGAGGAGAGGATCTGCTCAGCCTCCTGCTTAAAACCGCTTAGCAGCCTCCCCAGTGTCGGGGGTCACCTGTAATCCGCCTTGTGTTTTTGGGCTTTGCTGTTCTCTCTGCCTGGACAGTCCTGGAGGCCTGAGGAGGTTGGGGTGTCTCACAGCCCCCCAGGCCCTTGCAAGGGGTCCTGGCCCACTGCTTTAGCTCCACAGGGAGCCTCAGGACCCCCTCGGTTAGGGCCTGAGTCCTCTGTGGGGCCTGTGCGTGCGTCCTCTCCCTTGTGGCATGTCAGCACGGTTGCCTCTGATGCAGGTGAGGATGCAGGGTCGGCGCTGGGCAGGGGCCAGTGCCGTGCTGGCCTCCCCGTGTGAACCACGCCCACTTGAAAACGAGCCTGCAGGCCTGTCCACATTGGTCAGCAAGAGCCAGGTGTGCACCCGGGTCTGCCGGGCTTATCCCCACCTTCGGAGGACAAGGAGGGGGGCCGTGGCACGGGGCAGGGGCACGTTCTGTCCCTTCATCTAGCAGATGCTGTGTTGCCTGCAGCTCTCGGGGGCTGCCCTCCCCATCCCCCTGCGGGGGGTGTCTGGTCTCCCCCTTCCTGGACTTCCGTGGGGAGCCATGGTGCTGGCTGCCCTCCCAGGCCATCACCATGTTCCCAGGGGTCTGGGGTCCCCTGGTTGGTGGGGTGTGTGGGTGGGAGGCCTGGTGGGGGAGTTGGAGCCACGGAGGAGGCAGAGGCCCCATGAGGACGGGCCAGGCTCACGGCCTGCAGGAGTGCCCAGGTGTGGCAGGCAGGAGCACAGGGCACTGTGGGGTATTGCGGACGGGGTGCTGGCAGCTTTCCTGCAGACTGCTTCTGTTTCTCTTGACTCCATCCCCAGATGGGAGGAAAGGAAAGCCCCTGCTTGTGCTTCCTGTGCCCGTCCGCCTCTGACCGTGGCAGCCCTGGCTGTGGGGGCGCAGGGGCCTCGGAGGGCAGGAGTGGGTTCTGACCAGCGGGCCGGGTGGCCCTCCCTGGAGCCGTGATGCAGCTCATGCTGCTCAGTGATCTTGGGGGCCACGTTTTGCCCTCCCCCATTCTATCGTGGCCCTGCCCCTTCTAACCGCAAAATCAGTACTTGTGGCACTTTCACAGGCGTTTGGGGACACGCACAGAGCCACGAAAAGTTTGCGTCTAATGCATATATGCCCTGCCGGGGGGGAAGAGACACTCGGCCGTCTTGTCCCTGCTCATGCCGTAAACAAGTGTCCTTTCCACTGGCTATTTAGTGCCATGTTTTTTGTATTTTTGGGCTTTTTAGTGATTTTACTTTTAAAATGGGCCCAGGCATAGCTCTGCAGTGCTGTCTAGTGTTTCTGAGTGCAGGCTGGGGTGTGTCCTGTGCAGGAAATTCGTGTGTTAGACAGGCTTCGTTCAGGCTTGAGTTACAGTGCCGCCAGCCGGGAGTTCAGTGTTAGTGGATGATGGCACTTATTAGATAAGGTGTCTTTAAACAGAAACACACACAAGGCAGGGCTATTATGTATTGATTCGTTGACAAAAATGTGGGCCAGAGGCTCACAGGAACCTGATACAGGGGTGTTTCCTCCCCTAGGAGCAATTCGGTAATGCAGTGTTAGCGGTGACTTGACTGGACGTAATTACTGCGGATAATGGGAGTGGACTCTGCGTGTGTGTGTTCAATTTAAAGTCAGGTTTATCGAGATACACTTTACACCCAGCAAACCCTTTTGTGTATAAAGTTCTGTGATTTTTGACAAATACGCACAGCTGTGTAACCACTGCAGCTCTTCAGAACGGCTCCACAACCCCACAGATTTCTCTCTCACCCCAGCTCCCAGCAACACTCATGCACTTGCTGTTCCTGCAGCTTTCTGTCGTCCAGAACGTCTCGTAAATGGAGTTGCACAGTATGGAGCCTTTTGAGCCTGGCTTCTTTCCCTGAGTATAATGTATTTGAGAATTACTCAAGTGTGAGTAGTTCATTTTCTGTTCTTGCTGAGTAGTATTTCATGGTATGGGTGTACCACAAGTTATTCACCAGTTGATGGACAATTTTGGTTATTCCCAGTTTTGGGGGATTATGAGTAAAACCACTATAAACATCTGTCCTCAGTTTTTTTTTTTTAAGAGACAAGGGTCTTGCTTTGTTGCCCAGGCTGACCTTGAACTCCTGGGCTCAAGTGATCCTCCTGCCTCAGCCTCCCAAGTAGCTGGGACTACAGGTGCCACCACCACACCTGGCTTGTGCTCGGATTTTTATATGGACGTATGTTCTTATTTCTCTTGGATAAAAATACCCAGGAGTGGGGTTGTAGGTTGAATGGTAAGCCTGTATTTAACGGTATAAGAAACGGACAAATTATTTTCCAAAGCGGCTGTGCCATTTTGTGTTCCCGCCAGCAGTGAGTGAGCGTTCCAGTTGCTCCTCATCATGCTTGGTCTCGCCAGGTTTTGCTTTGTGCAGTGGTCTGGTGGGCGTGCCGGGCGTCTCGTTGGATGTTAATTTGCGTTTTCCTAACGACAGACGAGATTGGGCACCTTTTCATGTGTTTGCCATTCGTACGTCTTTAGTGGAATATCTGTGCAGATCTTTTTGCTCATTTATGTAAATTGGGTTTTGTTCTGTTATTGTTGGATTGTGTGTTTGTTTTATATTCTAGATTTCAATCTTTTATTAGATAAGTGTTTTGCAAATTTTTCTTTTATAATTTGTGCATTTTGTGTATCTGAGAAATCAGCTTTACTCAAGATCACAGACTTTATCCCGTTTTCCTATAGGATTTTTATAGTGTTGGGTTTTAAATTTATGATCCATTTCAAGTTTCTGTGTGAGAATAAAGGTTAAGATTTTTTGTTTTTGTGTACAAGTGTCCAGTGGTTCCCTTGCCATTTCTTACGAAGACTGTCCTTTGTGCTGTGCTCGGCAGTGTGTGCCTGTGATCTCAGCTATTTGGGGGGCGAGGCGGGGGATCGCTGGAGCCCAGGAGCGTGCATCCTGCCTGGGCAACATAGTGAGACCCAGTCTCTAAAAAAAATTAACAAGATTGTCATTTCCCCATTGAATTATCTTGGCACCTTTGTCAAAAATCAATTTGCTGTGTATTCGTGGTTCTGGTTTTGGCTCTATACTTTTCCATTGATGTGCACGTCTACTTTTGCCAGTTCATGTTGTCTTGATTACTGTAGCTTTGTAGTATTTCCTGGAATCAGGTAGTGTGACTCCTCCAACTTTGTTCTTTTTCAAAATTGTTTAGCCTGTTCTAGTTACTGGGTTTTTCCCTTATAGAGTTGAGAATAAGCTTGTTGATTTCTACAAAAACAAACACAAACAAAAAAACTAGTGGAATTTTGACTGGCTGGGATTGTGTTGAAAATACAGTGCAGGCATATACCTTGGAGATATTGTGGGTTCAGTTCCAGACCACCGAAATAAGGCAAATCTTGCAATAAAGTGAGTCACATGAATTTTTTGGTTTCCCAGTGCAAATAAAGGTTATGTTTACACTATACTGTTGTCTATTAAGTGTGCAATAACATTATGTCTAAAAAAAACAATGTACATGCTTTAAAAATACTTTATTGCTGCCATCACATAGAGGATAATGGTGAAAAAAATACTTTATTGCCCAAAAAATGCTAAAATCATCTGAGCCTTCAACAAGTTGTAATCTCTTTGCTGGTGGAGGGTCTTGTCTTGATGTCAATGGTGCTGACTGAGCAGGGTGGTGGCTGCTGAAGGCTGGGGTGGCTGTGGCAGTTTCTTAAAATAAGACAACAGTGAAGTTTGCCGCATCGATTGACTCTTCCTTTCACCAAAGATTTCTCTGTAGCATGTGATCCCGTTTGATAGCATTTTACTCACAGTAGAACTTTTTTCAAAATAGGATTCAATCCTCTCAAACTGTGCTGCTGCTTTATCAACTAAGTTGGTGTAATATTCTGAATCCTTTGTTGTCATTTCAACAGTGTTCACAGCATGTTCACCAGGAGTCGATTCCTTCTCAAGAAACCACTTTCTTTGCTCATCCATAAGAAGCAACTCCTTATCTGTTCGAGTTTGATCGTGAGACTGCAGCAGCTCAGTCCCATCTTCAGGCTCCCCTGCTAATTCTAGTTCTCTTGCTGTTTCCACCACATCTGCAGTGACTTCCTGCCCTGAAGTCTTGAACCCCTCAGAGTCATCCATGAGGGTTGGAATCCACTTCTTCCAAACTCTGTTAATGTTGATATTTTTACTTCCTCCCATGAATTGCATATGTTCTTGATGGCATCTAGAATGGTGAATCCTTTCCAGAAGGTTTTCAGTTGACTTGTTTGAGATCCATCAGAGGAATCACCGTCTGTGGCAGCTGTAGCCTTACAAAGTGTGTTTCTTAAGTAATAAGACTTGAAAGTTGAAATTACTCCTTGATCTATGGGCTGCAGAATGGATGTTGCATTATCAGGCATGAAAACAATGTTAATCTCCTTGTACATCAGGGCTCTGGGGTGACCAGGTGCATTGTCAGTGAGCAGTAATATTTTGAAAGGAATCTTTCTTTCTGAGCAGTAGGTCTCAACAGTGGGCTTAAAATATTCAGTAAACCATGCTGTAAACAGATGTGCTGTCATCCAGGCTTTGTTGTTCCGTTTCTAGAGCACAGGCAGAGTAGATTTAGCGTAATTCTTGAGGGCTTTAGGATTTTCAGAATGGGAAATGAGCATTGGCTTCAACTTAAAGTCACCAACTGCATTAGCCCCTATCAAAAGAGTCAGCCTGTCCTTTGAAGCATTGGAGCCAGGCATTGACTTCTCCTCTCTAGCTGTGAAAGTCCTAGATGACATCTTTTTCCAATATAAAGCTGTTTGATCTACATTGAAAACCTTTATCAATGATCTTAGCTAGATCTTCTGGATAACTTGCTGCAGCTTCTACATCAGCTGACGTAGAAGCTTGCCTCTTCACTTTGCACTTTTATGTTATGGAGACGGCTTCTTTCCTTAAACCTCATGAACCAACCTCTGCTAGCTTCCAACTGTTCTCTGCAGCTTCCTCACCTCTCTCAGCCTTCATAGAATTGAAGAGAGTTAGGGCCTTGCTCTGGATTAGGGTTTGGCTTAAGGAAATGTTGTGGCTGTGTTGATCTTCTGTCCAGACCACTCAGACTTTCTGCATATCAGCAGTAAGGCTGTTCTGCTTTCTTATCATTTGTGTGTTCACTGGAGGAGTACTTTTTTTTTTTTTAAAGAGACAGAATCTTGCTTTGTCACCCAGGCTGGGGTGCAGTGGCATCATCATAGCTCACTGTAGCCTCGAACTCCGGGCTCAAGGGATCCTCTTGCCTTAGCCTCCTGAGTAGCTGGGACTACGAGTGCCACCACCATACCTGGCTAATTTTTTTGATTTTTTTGTATAGACAGAGTCTCACTGTGTTGCCCAGGTTGGTCTCGAACGCCTGGCTTCAAGCAGTCCTCCTGCCTTGGCCTCCCCAAAGGCTGGGATTACAGGCGTCAGCCGCCGCCCTCGGCCTGGAGTAGCACTTTTAATTTCCTTCGAGAACGTCTCTTTTGCATCCACAACTTGACTAACTGTTTGGTGCAAGAGATCTAGCTTATATGGGCACGGTTCATGGTACCCCCAACACAGTTATACTAGTAACATCACAGATCACTGATCACAGATCACCATGACAAATAAATAATAACGAAGTTTGAAATGTTTCGAGGATTAGCAAAATGAAACACAGAAACAGGAAGTGAGCACAAGCTGTTGGGAAAATGGCACCGATAGGCTTGCTGGACGCAGGGTTACCACAAACCTTCAATGTGTAAAAAATGCAGTATCTGCAACTTGCAGTTAAGCAAAGCACAATGCCTGTATAGATCAATTTGGGGAAGAATTGACATCGTACCCAATGTTGAGTCTTCATACAGGGATTGGCAAATGGGCTTGTGTTTGTACAACTCGTGAACTAAGAATGGATTTTGTGTTTTTTAATCATTGAGAAAAAATCAAAAGAAGAATCCTTCATGATACATGAAAATTATATGAAATTCAGATTTCAGTGCCCATAACAAAGCTTTATTGGAACACATCCAGGCTAATGCAATTACAGACATTCTTTGGCTGCTTTGGAGCTACAGTTGTGGGGTTGAATGTTTGTGACAGAGATAGTCGGTGGTGCATCTGAAGAGACAGGAGAAACCGAAGTGTTTTCCATCCTCACACACTCAACACAGAATATTCACCGCTGTTCCTCAGAATGTGTGGGGCTCTCTCCCCCTCAGCAGCCAGGCAGTTCTCCAGTCGACACCAAGCGGGTGTCCTATAATTTTGCCCAGTTCTGACACTATCTACAAGGAGGGCACATCAGATGCCACAGGTTGAGGGCTCAGTCCCATGAGACTGCCCCCGCTCCTGATGCTGATACCAAGCCCCAGGTTGTGGCCTGTGCTTCTGACCAACGGGCTATAAATTGTGGTTCCCATGACCCCCTCTTTGGGTGTGATTAATTTGGTAAAGCAGCTCACAGGGCCCCGGGAGGCACTTTACTTACACCTGCTGGTCTATCGTAAGGGATATTGCAGAGAATACGGGTGAACAAGTAGATGGAAGAGGTGCATAGGGCCAGGCACGTGGGAAGGAAGGGGTGCGGCACGTCCATGCCCATCTGAGTACACATCCCTGCACCTACCCAGAAGCCTTCGGGGTCTTTCTGGAGGCTTTATTACACAGGCGTGATTGATTACATCCCTGGCCATTGGTGATCAGGTCAACCTTCAGCCCTCTCCCCTCTTTGAAGGCTCGGGGTGAGGCTGAACATCCCAACCCCCATCATGCCTTGGTCTCTCCTGTGACCAGCCCCTAACCGGAAGGTATCCAGGAACCCTGCCCTGCCCATTTCATTAGCATAAGAAGATACTATCTCTGCAGAGATTTCAAGGGTTTTAGGAGCTTTGCCAGGAGACAGAGACCAAATATGTATTTCTTATCATCTCACAAGTTCTTGTGGCCATCGCTGGGTGCTGCTGCTCAGTGCACTGCAAATCACTGACGCGGTTATGACTCGTCAGCGTTTTGAGTGCCACCTGTGTCACCACCATACCTCAACGTACCCATTGTATGGACATGAAAAGAGTGGACTTTGACAAAAAAAGAATATTCTTTCTCAAAGGGAGAGCCAAGAAAGAAAGAATTTTAAAAATAAGTGGACTTTGAATATTGCAGTTTTAAGGCGCAGTGGAATGTGCATCGTTTGTCATTGCCTAAGATGGCAAAGCATTGCGTGTTACCCAGTGATGCTGTAGCTGTGGGAAAAGAACACATACAATACACGTTGGCATGACCACAGTATTCCAAAGTCACGGAAAGGTAATGGTCAGAAAAGTTAGAAAATTTAACAGGGAGTATGTCGTTACAGCAGAACTTCTTCACGAAAATAAAAGATGAAAATCAGGGTACAATCGAAGTAAGTTCCTGAGTAACTCATTTGTTAGCTAAGCAAGGAAAGCACCTGTCAATGTGAGGTCATGGAATCATGTGTGAGCGCGGCAGCCAAAGAAATGCGTCCAGAGGAAGTAAATCTGTCTGAGATGCCAGCCTTACGAAGAGAACGTGTGCAGGGTGGCAAACTCGGATGGGCACGGACGTGCCATGCCCCTTCCCACATTTGCAAGTGGAGCACACTGAGAACAACATCAGCAGTCAGAAGGCAGACCAAATAATTTCGGTTAGTTTTCCTCACGTGTGGATGAGTTGGCGTGTTAGTGATACTGCTCTGTTGTTTGTTTTTGGCGTCACGGTGAGTTTGAAGCTGCTGAAGAATGAGCCTCTATGAATGGTGTGCAGGGACCAGGTACTGCCAGGGATATTTTCAAAGAAGTTGGGAAGATGCTAATTTAGTGCATCCTGAAGTGGAATCTGCTAAGGTGTGTACAAATGGTGGTGGGAAAGTGTATGGCCCAGAAAAGGGCTTGGTTGAACAGATTGGCAAAGCTTGTTAAAAATGTAAGGTGCAGAAAGCCTACAGTTATTTGTTCCGTCACTTGTTGGCAAGTACTTCGTGGTAAATATTTGAGCCTGTCGTGCCTTATTGAACCAGTATTGTCAACAGTGAACTTCATTTGTCCTCATGGACTTAATTATCAATTCTGTGAATTTTTTTTCATATATAGAAGCTGAATATATTGACTTGCCCTACTACACAAGCAGCTTGATTGCTTGGCAGTGGTTAAGTTTTACAGCTTTTTAAAAAATTCAACACTGAAATTGAAAATTTTTAGAATGAGGAAAACCACTCTTAACCAGCGTTATTAAAACACTGAATGACTTTGGAAATTAGGTTTTGCTGAAAAGAACTTGATAATGTTCTTTATGAATTCATCCTAAAATTATAAGGCAAAACAACAGTGATTAGCAAAACTTATACTGTGGAAAAGTCATTTTGGCAACAGATAACGTTTGAGTCACAGACTGCTTCATACGGTTTCCTTATTGTCACAAGGTAAAGAGAGGGGCCTGATCTCCACTCCCACACAAATTCGTAGTGGGCTTATTTCCTGGGCTCGGACTATAGTCCAGCAGGGTGTTTTGGACTTTGACACAGGTACAAGGGGAATTTCTGTATTTCAAAATCCACATAAGCGTGTGTTGCGGAGTCCCCACCCAGCCTTCAGTTGGAAGTTACTGCTCTGCAGTATGATCACATGCTATAGTTTGGGGGTCCCCAAGACCACACTCAGCTTCCGTAATTTGCTAGACGGACTGGTGGAACACCCAGGATCACAGTCCCTCACAACAAAGGGTACAGACTGCAACCAGCAAAGGCACAAGGCACATGGGGCAGGGCTCAGGGGAGCCCAGGCGGGGCCTCAGGCGTCCTGTCCCCTTGGAGTCACGGATGCATTCAGTCCTGGCGGCGAAGCGTTGCTGACCAGGGAAGCTCACCTGAGCCTTGCTGTGCAGGTTCGTATCGGAGGTTGGTCATGCAGTTGTGGCTGACCACCCGTGTGGCCGCCCTTCGTCACTCGGCCGCCAGCCCCTGCAGAGGTCGGGCTGGTGTCACGTGGCCAAGGCCCCTGCCGTGGATTATATCATTAGCACCGCAGGTCTGGCGTGGCTGAGGCCTCAGGTCACCTCCCAGGAGCAGGTTGAGGGTCAGACCTTTAGATGATGCAGTGTTGGGCAGCCCAGGCCTGCGGAGCTGCCCTTGCCGCGCACGTGCCGAAGGAGGAATGTCAAGAGAGGATCTGAGCAGCGAGTGCACTCAAGTCTTGCACCTGTAGGTTGATGTCAGCGTTGGGCAGCACCTGCCTGTGTGGAAGGACGTTAAGGGCAGAACGCACAAGCTCTCAGCACAGTCAGCACTAAGATGAACATTGGCGTTGGTTTTGATCATGGAGAACACGGACTTTGAACCCCAATTAAGCAAAATGTCATCCCCCACAACAGAGTTCAGGTCTTCTAATTAGTACATCTGTATTGTAAAAAACTACTCAATTATTTTTAATTTCGTTGGTGAAAAGTTTGTAGAAATTTGTTATGTTAGTACCTATGTAATATCCTTGGTTTAGCCTCTTGGCCTGCACAGCCCAGATTATTTACTCTCTGGACCTTTACAGGAAGTTTGTTAACATGTATTCTAATCTGTGACACTTTATATATTACCACTTGTTTAGATCCTCATTGACTTTTCTCAGCAGTGTTTCATATTAATAGTTTTCAGCATATAGATCTTTACACAGATCTTTTAGTCTTTGAATATCCATGGATCTTTTGTAAAATTTACACTTAAGTATTTTTCTTGGTGCTATTATAAATGGTACTTTTAAAAGTTTCAATTTCCAAGTGTTTGTTAGTAGTACATAGAAATAGCACTAATTTTTATATATTGACCTTTGTATCCTATGAGCTTGCTAAACTCTTAACATTAATTTTAATAGCTTTTTTGGTAGATTCTTTGGGAATTTCTATATAGATAACAGTGTCCTCTGCATATAGAAAAAGTCTGGCTTCTTCCCTTCCAGTCTGTATGCCTGTCATTTATGTATTTTTCTCCTCATTTCACTGACTGGGGCTTCCGCTGTGGTCAGTGGGCGAGGAGAGAGCGGACGTCCTTGCCTTGTTCCGGCCTTAGAGGAAAAGCGTCCGTCTTCCCCCGCTAGGTGTGATGTTAGCTGTGGGTTTTCATAAATGTCTTACCTGGTTGAAGAAGTATCCTTTAGTTCCTAGTTTGCTTAGAGTTTTTAGCTAGAGTATGTGTTGGATTTTTTCAGATTATTCTCTTGCTTCTATTCAGATGGTCGTATGGTTTTTCTTCATTCTGTCAATTTGATGAGTTATGTTGATTTTTGAATGTTGAATCAACCTTGTATTCCCAGATAAGTCACAGCGGTTGGGGTGTATTATCCCTTTTAGGTGGTGCTGGGTTGATGTGCTGATGCTTTGTTGAGAAGTTTTGCCTCTGTGTTCACGAGGAGTATTGGTCTGTGGATTTCTTGTGCTGTCTTTGGTTTGGTGTTGGTGTCATGGTGGCCTCATTGTGAGTTGGGACGTGTTTCCTCTTCTGTGTTCGGAGGAGCTTGTGTCGAATTGGTGTTAATTTTTCCTTGAACGTTTGCTGGAATTCACCAGTGAAGCCGTCTGGGTCTGGAGTTTTTGTTGTTGTTGGAATTCAATTTCTTTAGTATGTATAGGGCCTGTTTCTTCTGAGCGAGCTTTGGCAGTTTGTCTTCCAGGCGATTGGTCTGTCTTACCTGAGGTGTCGAAATCAGTGGCGTAGAGTGTTGGTGATTTCCTTTAGCCCTTTCTCACGTCAGCAGGTCCTCGTGCCGTCTCCTCTCTCCTCCCCGGTGTTGGTGATTTGTGCCGGCTCCCTTTTTTCTTTGTCATTCTGGCTATGGATTTATCAATTGATCTTATAAATAATCAGATTTTGGTTCCTTTGATTTTGTTGCTGTCATTTTTCTGTTTTCACATTGATTTTTGCTCTTTGTTTATTTTTAAAATTAATTTATTGTTTTAAAGACAGGGTCTCACTCTGTCGCCCAGGCTGGAGCACAGTGGTGTGATCACAGCTCACTGTAGCCTCCAACTCCTGGCCTCAAGCAACCTTCCCACCTCCGCCCCCCAAAGTGATGGGATTACAGGCGTGAGCCACCATGCCTGGCCTGATTTTTGCTCATTATTTCCTGACTTCTTGCTTTGTTTATTTATCCACATTTTAAAGCATAATTTACATTTAGTACAACTCTTTTTAAGTGCACAATTCTGTGGATTTTGGCAAAGTTATAATATATAGTTGCGTTGCTGCCACCCCAATCGTGGTACAGAACAGTTCGCCCTCCAGATTCCCCAGACCCCTGCGCAGTTACTCCTGTCTTCTGCCGTTTGGTTTTCTTGTGCGAGCAGTTTGCACGTGGCCTGGCTGCTCACAGCCCGTGTGTCCCGCTGCCTTCCCCAGGAGGGCACCTCCGAGTGCTGCCCTGTGTCGTGTGGTCACCAGGACTTCATTCCTGGTCACTGTCAAGGACTCTCCCATGAATGGAAGCTGGAGCAGGGGCTTGTCTGTTCCCTAATGTAGGGACATTTGGTTTTTTTTTTCCAGTTTTTGGCAAGTTTGAATAATTGTTTCGGGTTTAATTTGCTCTTTATCTAGTTCTTTAGAGTGAAAGCTTAGATTATTGATTTGAGACTTTTATTTAAAGATAGCTTCCTTGAGATATGCACATGTGATAGAAGTCACCTGTTTTGTGTCTGCAGTTCAGTGGGTTGTAATATTTTCACAGGGTTGGACAAGCTTGGCCACAGTCTAAGCTCAGATCATTCCCGTCATCCTGGGAAGAAACCCTGTGCCATTGCCAATTCCTGCAGACCTTTCTCCCTGTCAGCTGTGCCATGCTGTACATGTCCCTCTGAGTGTTACCTGTGTGCATCTGGGTCTTTAATGTTACGATGGTGCTCCGTGGCCGCGCAGCCCAGTCTGATCCAGCTGTGTTGTTGGGGCAGCCCAGGTGAGCTCAGGGAGCAGTATGCATAAGTGTGTGTCTACATATGTGTGCCCACCCTGGTATGTGTTTGCAGGTGAGTCCTCACAGGTGTGCACCCGCAGGTGTGTCCTATGGGTGTATGTCTGCAGGTATGTGCCAGCAGGAGGGAGGTGCTCTTTAGGTTCTTTCACTAGCAGCATGGACTCGACCTCTGTCTGGACAGAGATGGGCTGGGCTCTTTGGCACTGGTCGGGCTGAGGTTTGCTAGGTCTGTGCCCATTGTGGGCATTTGGGCTGATTCTTACCAGGGAACCTCTTGGTTGGCCTTTGTCTGCAGAGTGGGTGCAGGTCGGGGTGGCGTGGTTGCTCACTGTGCTGGTTCAAGAGGACACAGCCTCGCCTGCTCCAGGGCTGAGTCCCCGCAGCTGCCTCGGGGTGCCTAGAGCATTGAGGTGTGAGCCTCTGGCCTGGACTTCCCTGGGCCCTCAGGGTGAGCCTCCTGGCCTCTGGAAAATTTGGTCACTCTCCATCTGGTGAGAAGGCCAGGGCCATGTGGTTTTGTCACTGAGGGAAGAGTTGTATTCACCTGACGGCTGGTCTTGGGGGACCCTGAGGGGTCACTGTGGCACCCTCTGGGCTCCTGGTGTCTCTCAGCTCTGATGAGGGTGACCCTGTAACTGTTAGAGCAACTCTGCCCCGTTTCTGTGCCTGCGCCAGCCCAGGAGGCCCTGATAGTTGCTGCTTTTGTGGTTTTTGGAGGGGAGGGTGGCGGCCACATGGCTCTTGGGATGCAGTGCCCCCTCCCCAGGGTTCCAGCAGCGCCTGTCCTGGGTTTTGGTTTCAGCCCCTCCCCTGGATGGTGTGGGGGCTTCGGCTGCCCCACGCCCTCTGCTCCCTGGCCTGGCTGTGGGAGGTGGGGCTGTGGGCGGGGGTCAGGGTTCGGTGCCGCAGGCTGACGCTTTCTCTCCTTGCAGACTACGTCTACTTCGAGAATTCCTCCAGCAACCCGTACCTGATCCGGAGGATCGAGGAGCTTAACAAGGTAGCTGCCCTGGCAGCCTCCCTGTCAATGCAGTGGGAGAGGGGAGTGTGTTTCGTCACTGAGGGAGGAGTTGTATTCACCTGACAGCCGTTCCTGGGGGAGCCTGGGCTCCTGGTGTCTGTCCGCGAGCTCTGACAGAGGGGCTGCCTGGCTGAGGGGGCTGCCGTGTGGGACGAGATCAAAGGCCCCCCGCCCCGGCCCAGAGCAGGTGGCCTTGGGGTTCGGGGCTGGCCTTGGATTAGCTGCTGCCTGCTCATGCCTCAGTGACTCGGCTGCTGTGTCACTGCGTGGGCCTGGGCCTCCCCTGGAGAGACTGAGCAAGGGTCCTGGTGGCCTCGTGTGGGGCCCTCGTGAGGCTTCCCTGGAGCTGCTCAGTGCGGCGCTTGGCCTAGGGGGTCCATCAGAGGGATCCAGGGTCCTGAGAGCAGTGCAGTGCCTCTGCGGCCAGTAGCAGGCTCCTGTGGGCTGTCTGCGTGGTGTCTGTGAGGCTGGGGGCCGGCTGCTGGCTGCCTCCCCCATCACTGGGCAGCCCTTCCACCACAAGCCGAATCTGCCGTGAGTCCTTGGCAGGGCCTCTAGCTGGCCAGGGGCCATCATTTTGCCTGTGCGCTAAGGCCGGGGTGTGGCACAGGCGTGGATGTACATGTTCCAGGGCCTGGCCCCTTCCAGTCTCTGCTCTGCACCTGGGGTGGCCTCTGCCTCTCCTGGCAGCTTGGAGGGCAGGGCAGCAGGCACGTCCCCCACTGTGGACATGGTCCCAGCAGAGCGCAGGGGGTGTGGTGCTAGGTACTTCACAGGGAAGCGCCCCAGAGACTGCACCCTGCTGGCAGCTCCCTTGCCATCTCTGGAGCTGCTGTCATCACTGTGCGGCCTGGGGGCAACCTTGGTGTGCCTGTGAGAAGCTGCTTCCCTGGCCCGCGGGCCTGGTGGCAGTGGTGACTTGGAACTCGGGATCAGGTGGGGTGCAGTGGGGCAGGTTGGTGTGCTGCCTCAGACTGGCCACGGCTGAGCTTGGCCCTGAGCCCTGCTGCTGGACTGCAGGGTGCCTTGGCTGGGGCCTGGCACAGGGACAGGCCTGCAGCTCTGGCCCTGCTGGTCCTTCAGGCCTGTGCTGCCCCAGCTGTGCTCACCCAGAGCCTTTCTCCACGGCATCGGGCACCAGCTTGGGGACAAGGAGAGTGGGGAGGGGGGTGCCTGTTCCCCCAAAGCTCCCTGGCCTAAGGGCCAGGTCTGTTGGCGGCATGGGCAGTGACCAGGGTGTCCCGGAGCCCTCTGGGCACAGGCCCTGCCTGCTTGCAGGACACGGAGCCCTAGTAGGCACCTCATAGGCTGGCCCTGCTCACAGCAGGGGCTGTGGGGCATTGGGCCCACGGTGGCTAGTGTCTCAGCGGGCACAGGAACACTGTTCATGGTCGCTGACCCTCTTACAGCTGGATAAGTAGCCACCCATTCTCATGTCTCAGCACACACTGATTTGGGATGTGAGGAAACTGAGGCACAGAGAGAGAGATTCCTCAACTGGCACTGGAGCATGGCTGGAGGGAAGCTGGTTATCCGACGTGTCCCCCCCAGGTCCCTGTAGTGGCACTGCAGGCCCCACAAGCCCAGCCGTAGGCAGTCCAGTCTTCCCAGGGCACGGTCTGTGGGGGGCATGGATGCCTCAGTGGGTGACCTGCCTTTCGGGAGGGGGTGCCCTTGCCCTGTCTCTGACGCTGATGCACTGAGAGCAGATTGCATAGCTAGGCAGCCACACGTGCAGGGGGCTGTCAGGCCTGGGTTTCTAGCTCTCTCACATGTGGTTTCAAACACAGCATCACACTCACCCAGTGGCGTCCTGTTCCTCCCACAATGGTGCTCAGCAAGGACAGCTCCTCACACTCACGTCCGAGCTCCTCAGAGCCAGGCCATGTGACCTTTAACCTCCGTGCAGGCACAGAGCGGCACTGCCTATCTCTCCCTTGGACATACGGCTCAAGGCAGAGCGGACAAGTGCCTTGCCTGGGGTCCCAGCCGTCCGACCACAGAGCCAGGTGCACAACACGTCTAAGAGAACTGCAGGAACCTACAACAGAATGTGGCCAGTGCCATCAGCGTGAGAAATTCCAGGATTCCAGAGGCGGGACAGCAGGCTGGGGGGCTTCCAGATTGCCATGGTACAGGCCTTTCACCTCTGTTTTCTTACTGGAACTCTTCCAAAATAGCAGGAAAGGAATGCCAGCACTCTGCACCCACAGGATGAAGGAGGCGCCGCCCGGGAGGTGTGGGCACAGGCTGGGTGCAGGTAGGGTTGTGGGGAGGAGGATCTGCCGGCAACGTGGAAGACGGGTTGAAAGTCTGTTTGGGGGTCAGTGGGACCTGCAGAGCCGTGTCCTGGACTGCAGCAGGGACGTGGGTGCCCGGTCGTGGGCCCAGTTCACGCGGGGGTTGGACGTGGGCCGGGTGAGCTCACGGCTCTCCTGTGGGGCCACTGCCCCTCGCTGTCCAGGCTTCTCACGCCCAGGAAGGTGTGGAGAGCTTCTCTGCGGCAGCCAGGGCACCGGTGCCCCGCAGAACGCAGACCCCCCACACTGTTGCCCCTCGTGGAAGTTGTGCACCCAGCTTTCCAGCTTTCGGGGAGCTCCCACGGCCGGGAATCCGGAGACGTCCAGGGAGGGTTGTCAACACGAGAGTGGGGTTGGGAGGAGAAGGAGCCGATGCAGGGAACAGAAGAAAACAGCAAAACGGCCCCCTGGCGCTCCCAGAGGAAGGGGAGAGGCGCCCCGGACACGCGGGTGGAACGAGGGAAATGGGGTGAAGAGGTGGGAGGGGAGGCCAGGTGATGCAGTCGAAGGTGTGCTCAGGAAGAGGAAAGAAACAGGAAGAGGAAAATGCAACATCCCAGAACTGAAGCAAGTGGCTCCTTCAAGGCATATCTTAAAATTTCAGAACGTGGGTGGTAAAATGTTTTTAGAGAAAAAGCAGGTCGTATGCCAAGGCTTGGGGCTCCCACTGGATGTGCCTTTGCGGTAGCACCGTCACAGGGGAGAAGGCCTGGGCACGGCCAGCTCAGCGAGTTCTGTACCCTGCCCACCGGCTGCCCCACAGAAGGTGGACCAGCGAGGTTTCGGCAGCTTTCCAGGAAGGTCGTGGCAGCCATCCTGGGAGGGGTGGCCAGGGTCCCCCAGGACGCCCAGGAGGACCACAGCCACGGATACAGGCAGCAGGCAGGGGCCAGTGCCATCTCTGTTCCTTCAGGAGCTCTGCCGCTGGGCGTTTGGGGGAGGAGCAGTAGTGCCTGTTAACCTCGGGAAGCAGCCACACAAGGGCAGCAGAGGAAGGATGTCGCAGCGTCAGCTCTGCCACCTCTGCCTGGTTGTCCACAGTCATGATACAAGCGCTGAATTGACTTGATCCTGGTTAAGGTATTGTGGGGGGTAGCTGTGGGTGTGAAGTGTCAGTGCCGGGAGGCCTTGTCTGCAGTGACAGGTTGGAAGCAGTAAGGCCAGCACCTGCGGTCAGCCTGCCATGGAGATATAGCAGAAATCTGGAAACATCCAAGTGGCTGCCCCAGGCGGGCAGCTGCTGTCGTGTGTCATTGGAAGTTTCATGGCCTGCTTTGACATCCCAGACTCTACAATCTGAATTTTTAACCCCACTGTGGTCAGGCGTGTCAGAGGGGGACCCCGGAGCTGGCCGAATGAGCCCCCAGTAGGTGCATCCTGACCAATGGAGTAAATAAGGTAGCCTTGGGTCACGGACGCGTGTAGCGTCCACACTGATGTAAGCAAGTGATCGTATGTGTAACTGAATGGGAGGGGAGGCAAGTGTCCTGCGCGGAGGAGTTCTGAGCACTGCATGACCAGGCCCTGTGCTTAATGTTATAAACAATAGTGCACCAAGCAGTTCTGTGACGACTAGAACTGCAGTATGTATAGTCCTCATCTCACTAAAGACTTTATGTGAACTCCTGCTAGTTCTCCCGTGGCAGCCTGGTCCCAATTCATGGCCATTTTCAGCTCGGCCGACTTGCAGCGTCCACAGGTGTTGAAGTTCAAGCACACGGGGTTTTGGCTCCAAGTCCCACCTGGGCTCTGGCTCCAAGTCCCACCTGGGCTCTTCTCTGTTTCTGATGCGGATCCAGGTGGAAGCCCCCACCCTCGTGCCCTGTGTCTGCCCTCCACATGCTCATCTCTGGGTACAGAGGGGCAGGGTCAGCCTGTGCCACCTGGGGCCGAGGGCAGAGCAGGATCTGGCCAGATTCCGTGGTCAGAGAGCTGTGCTGAGGACTGGTGGTGAGCAGTCAGGGCCTGGGCAGGAGGGGACCCTGCAGGCCTAGGCTGTGGCCCCCGGCCAGGGTGGCACTGGCTATGCCCGGCTCCCATAGCCTTGTTGGGACATGTTCTCCCGTGTTCTCCGGGGGTGCACGGAGGGGGCGGGGGTTGAGAGGAGAGGGAGGGTGGAGATGTGGGTTGAGGTCGGCACATGTCCCCTCCCCAGGGACTTCGCCGTGCTCTGGGATTTGCTCCTTTTGTGACATGCCTGTTGCTGGAGTCCCGAGAGGTAGACGTGGCTACACCCGAGGTCCTTGGATGGGGCTGTGGACAGGCAGGGTCCAGTCTAGAGCCCCCTCTGGGAGCTGTGTGTGCCAGTGTGGTGGTTTCTCAGATGCCTGTGCCTTGCTGTTGCAGACAGCCAACGGGAACGTGGAGGCCAAGGTGGTGTGCTTCTACAGGCGGCGGGACATCTCCAGCACCCTCATCGCCCTGGCCGACAAGCACGCAAGTGAGTCTCGGCCTGTGCCTGGTGGCCTCCTGGTAGAGAGGGTGGGGGTGTGGGGCTGGGCGGGTCCTGCTGTCCCCGGGGCTCGCTCGCAGGGTCTGGCCTCACTGGGCCACCTTCGGCCTGCTTGCTCTGTCCTGTCCTCTTCTCCACCGCCGGCTGTGGGCGTGTGCACCTGCGGGAATCCCTCAGGCCGGGACTCACTGCGCGCAGGGCTCTGGCTTCCTTTCCTCGTGGGCTGGGGTTAATGACACCTATCTGTGCCACATCCCTTGGGATCTGCACAGGCCCCTCTCGAAGAGGTGGGTCTGCCTCTCACCGACATCCTGTGTGTGCTTGTCGTGGGGCTGGTGGGGTGTAGGTGTCGCGGGTAGAAGGTTCTTGTGTTTTCTTGTATGATTACTTGGGAGGGTTTCAGGTCTGGTTGGACTGTCTCTCAGGTGTGCCAGGTTTGGGGTGGCGCTGGCCCGGGCCAGGAGGCTGTGGCTGCTACCTGGCCCTGCAGCTACTGTGCTTGGTTTCCATTGGTGTTCTGGGTAGCGTTTTCAGAAAGTAAGTCCCTCTCTGCTTACCCTTTTCATTTCAAACCTGAGCCTAATGAAGTCTGCCTTGGAGGGGCTCGCGGGGAAGTGGGAGCTGCCCGTCCTCGTGGAAGTGTGCCCTCGTGCTCGTGGTTGGGGCCCGGCTTACTCTGGAGCAGGTGCCCACGGGCTGGTGAAGTCCCCCACTTGGCAGACGAGACCGCACAGCGAGGGCTGCCCAAGCCCCGGGGCGGCTGCTGTGTGGGAGCTGCGTGGGCAGAGGCACCCGGAGCCCTGACTCATGGGGTGCCAGCCCGCTGGCACCGTGACAGAGCCATACTCGGTCCCTTCTGCTGAAGGGCTCCTTGGGTGCTGGGGGAGGCAGACGCGCAGGAAGTTCCCAGCTGCCGCTTGTACCCGCTCACCCGGGTGGGATCCCCTGGGCCTGACCGGAACAGTTACTTTTCTTTTTGTGAGTTTGTTAGGAGTCATCCCCGACCTCTCCTTGTCATTGGCTGTGGGCCAGGTGCAAGGGCCCTGGCACCATTCTCCCAGCCCCGGGTGCCGTGGGATGAGTGCAGGATGGCAGCCAGGTCGGCCTCCTCCCTGCTGTGGGGGCATTACGGACAGGCTGCAGTGTCCCTACCCTGCCTCGGTGGGGCTCCCAGCTGGACCCCCGTGCTTTGTTAGCCTCTGCTGGGAGTTGGGGCCTGGGCAGTTGCTTTGGGAAGGAGGAGGGACCCTGTTCTCAGTACCCTTTGGGACACAGGCTGGAGCTGCCCTGGGGGTCTGCACAGCTGGGCTGGGCGCCAGACCCTAGGCACGGGCTGTGGGGCGTGTGGCTGGCCCAAAGGGAGCAGCCATGGCCTAGTCTGGCCTTGTGGGAGAATTGGACCCTGATTCTCTGCCCAGAGGAGGGAGTGTTAGAGCTGGGGCACACCTCTGTGCCCTCCATCCCCAAATGCTCTAGCCTCCAGGTGCCGAGGAAAAGAGCCAGGGGTTTTGGGGGTCCACAAGCAGCATGTTCTGGAGGGGCGTTCAGTGGCTCAGTATGGGCATGGGCCCCTGCAGGTGCCGGGCACATCTGCGGCAAGGTCAGCTCCTCTTCTGTGTTGGGGGCTGTTCTCTTCTGTCCCTGGGGGTGCTTTGGGGACCGCTGGCTGGGGTGGGCTGGCCGCAGCGTGGCCCTGCTATTCCATGTGTCCCAGGCAAGCAGGCGTCACTGTTGAGCCGGGCATGTCCATGAATGGCCCAGAGCGACTGTGGTCCCTGTCTCTGGGCACCTGGTGGCACACCGTGTCCCTCGCTCCAGAGCACCTGGGTCAGTGGTTTGAGGGTGCTGTGGCTTAGGTTCTACCGTCTGGTCTGCCGGGGCACGGCCCATGACCAAGGTGGCTCCAGGAGGGAACTCCAGCATCATGTGATTGTGGGTGTCAAGGGGGCACATTCTCCAGAAGGGCCTCATTGGAACTGGCGGGATGGGGGCAGAGGGCGGCACCTCAGCCACACAGCGGCCCCCGAGGTGCCCAGCAAAGCCGCCTTGCGCTTCCCTCCCTGGACAGCTGCCTGGGCAGCCCCTCTGCAGAGGGTTGCTGTGAACTGCAGGTGTTGTGGATGGCAGGATCTGCCACCCCTGAGGGGCTTAGAGCCCGGCCAGGCCCCTGCCTCCACCCACCCGCTCCATGTTGTAGGAATTTCTGCAAGGTCCACATCCTGTGGGGTCTCTCTGCTTGTGTGTTTCTCCTGTTCGTCTGCGAGCTCTCTGCAGCCAGGGTGAGGGCCCGGCTCACCCCAGGGCCCTGCGTCGGGGAGAGGTGTGAGGACACCCAGGGAGGCCGGATGCCCACCAGGCTGCACGGCAGTCCCTGCAGCACGGAGGCTCTTCTCCGGGAGGCTTTCTTGGGTGGGGCTGTGGCCCGGCCCCCTGTAGGGCCATCCCCCTGAGGGTCGGAATGACAGGCAGAGGTGATTGCCCCCTGGCACCGTCAGGGCGCAGTGTGGGGGCTTGGGAGCTTGCCCTGGGTGGGTGGGAGGACACTGCCTGCCCCGGCACTGAGCCGTTCTCAGGGCCCACGGGGGGGTGAGGGACAGCCCCACCTGCCTGGCTGTCCCTGCCCCTGTTGAGGGGTCTCCTGGGGACCCCGAGGCTGTGATGGGCTGCACCCCAGAGCCCTGTTCTTGGGCCCCTCCTCACTGCTGCTGATCAGGGGCTGGCGAGGTGTGGGGTCTCAGAGCCACTGTGGGCTTCTGTCCAGGCTGGGGAGGGACTTCACCTGAGGACCCGAAGCGCAGCCTGACCTGGGCGGCTCTGCCCTCTCCGTGGACAGGGAGGCTGGAGGCTCACAGGGCAGGTGTGCAGGCTCCTGGGCCCGGCCCAGAGGTGCCAGGACTCCCCGCGGCCACCACAGGGGGGCAGCAGAGAGTGGCAGCTGGCGGGCAGGGCAGGGGCTGGGGGTGTCCCACTGGTGGCCGGTGCTGGGCATCATGGGGGACAGTGGGGGCCCCACTCCACACCCCCACGTCTGGGGCCTGGGATGGGCCGGGGCCATTTGGTTCTTTGGCACAGGCTGGGGCAGCTGCTGGGCGGTCCTGTCCTCTGGCCTTGCCCTGAGGAGGGTCTGGCTCCTCACCTTCGGGGTGGGGTCGGCGGTGGCTGCCCTCGGAGGCCGGTCGTCAGGCTCTGCCCTCAGAGGTGTGTGCACCGAGGGGGGTGGCAGGAGGCCTGTGGCCCCCATGTCTGCCCGACCCCTGGCCACACAGCCCTCGGTCCGGGCCCTGGGCAGGGAGCAAGCCGCCGGTGCTGGCGCTAACCCTGCTGTGTGGGCGCTCTGTCGTTATATAGCCCTGTCAGTCTGCTATAAAGCCGGACCGGGGGCCGACAACGGCGAGGAAGGTAAGGCGCCCTCCTGTCTGTCCCTGGGCCGGGGCGGGCGGCGCGAGGGGCGGTCTCGACAGGCTGCCTGCATGCCCGCTCCCTGCGTCCCCTGCGTCTGGCCTGCAGCCCAGCCTTGTCTGTGGCCTGTCCCCGAGGGGCGTCCTGCTGGTGCAGGGAGGTCTGCGGTGGGCTGTGCAGTTGTCTGGCCACGGGGCCTTGGGGACGGGGTACATGCGTAGAGGGTGTCTGCCCCTCACCCTCCTGTCTTGGGCGTGTGGTAGCTGCTGCCTCGGTTTCCCTTCTTTCTCTCTTGCCTGCTGCTTCCAAGGCCAGCCCTGGACACTGTCCTCCCTTCTCTTCCCATCCTGATGCCCCGCAGGGGGTCTGGGCCTTCAGGGTGCCTGGACATGAAGGCATATCACTGCCCGAGTGTCTGCAAGGCCCGGCCAAGGAAGTGCTCTGCCACCACGGGGCAGGGCAGTGGCACGGAGCCGGCGGCAGGGGGAGTGAGCGGCCTGGGGCAGGGCCCAACTCTGACCCGGGCCTGGGCCCTGCATGGGGGTGGGTGGCCGGTGGGCTGGGGTGGGGCTGGCATGGTGGGGCTGGCATGGTGGGCCTCCTTCTGGCAGCCATGCGTCCTCAGGGCCGTGTGACTCTGGAGACTCTTTGTCCTTCAGGGGAAATCGAGGAGGAAATGGAGAACCCGGAAATGGTGGACCTGCCCGAGAAGCTCAAGCACCAGCTGCGGCACCGGGAGCTGTTCCTGTCTCGGCAGCTGGAGTCCCTACCTGCCACCCATATCAGGTAGCCCTTGGCTCCCTGCCCAGGGCCCTACTGGGCTACCTTCTCCCCTCCAGCCTGCTGGTCCTTCTCTTGCAGGGGCAAGTGCAGCGTCACTCTGCTCAACGAGACCGAGTCGCTCAAGTCCTACCTGGAGCGGGAGGTGAGGCTTGGCCCGGCCTGGGCTCTGTGGCCAGGCTCTTTGGGCCACTATCCCCGGCCATTCTGAGGGGAAGCGGGGATGGCATCCTGATGGTCACTGCCAGGTGTCCTTGTGTGTACCCTCCACCCGAGTCCAGATTCTTGGGAGCATGGGCTCCCTCCGAGTCTCTACTGCCTGCCCTGGGGCCACTTGCTCCTGGATGACTGATGGGGAGGACAGGGGTGAGGGGTGGGACAGGAGCCACCTGGGTCCCTGCAGGAGGCTTGGCTGGCCTCCCCTGGGCAGTGGATGGAATCCCAGCTGGCCACTTCTGTGGCCTGAGGTGACACCCAGGGCTGCCCTGTACACTGTGGGGTGCTACCCAGCAGATGCCACCCCTCAAGTTGTGGCAACCAATAACGTCTCCAGACAGTGCCACATGCCTCTGCGGAGCAAGTCGCCTCCAGGTTAGGGTGCGGTGCTGAGTGTCCTGTGAGAAGTGGCTGGACAGAAGGTGGCATTTTCTGGGGCCAGGTAGGTCAGAAGTGTCTGGAGCAGTCAGTTATGCAGAGAACGTGTCACAGTTTACAGGAAGACCTGGGGCCAGGCAAGGACTGGAGCCTTGGGGCCCGAGCCCCCACTCCAGCTGTGTTCCGGAGCCATCCGTGCACATCCCCAGGGAGCCGGCGCTCCTCTCTCTCTGCCTTGGCCAGGCCACGGGTGTCCCAGGCTCAGCCCCACACCCCTCACCCTGTCTGGCCCTGAGGACATGGTTAGCTTGCTCCTGCTGCATGGTCTGAAGCCGGCTGACAGGCATGGGAAGGACGGTGGTCCAGCAAGCGCCAGGCTCTGGGTCAGGACAGGAACCAGGGCAGCCTGAGGAAATGACCTGTTCTGAAAGGCAGGCAGGCTCGGCCCAGGCGGGGGTGCAGGGTTATGGCATCCGGCACAAGGGGCACAGCAAGGCAGGGCCAAGCAGGAGCTGCTTCCCAGGAGGCCGGGGAGTTTCTGCTGGGGCGTGGGGGCTGCTGTTCAAAGGTTAGGCAGAGCCACACAGAGAAGGCCACCGCTGTCTGTGGACACAGAGGCAAGTATGAGCAGAAAGGCTGGTTGTGAAGTGCAGACGTGGTAACAAGGCCATCAGCACTGTGTGTTCCTGGCTAGAGATGGCCGGGTGGACACTTGCTCGGGGACAGTGCTTGTCTGCAGGTAGCCTGAGGAGCCTTCCCGATGCTCATTTTCCACTTAGCTGTCTAGGAAGCCTACGGTTCTTAAGTGATAGCAGGGTGCAGGGTGCCCTGATGCCCTCCCGACGCTCGATGCGGCCTTTCCCGCTTTCTCCTGCCCAGGTGATCTGAACAACCCTGAGGTGAGAACTGAATTGAACAGGGTTGGGGCGAGTACACTTAAGGGCCTCGCAGAAGCAGGCACCGTTGGCCCCAGGGGATCGTGTGCCTGCTCAAGTCTCACATAATCCTCGTTGATGAAGTCCTAATAAACAGACTCGCGGGAGGAAGAAAACCAAGTCAGCAGCAACAGCACACGGTAGTCAGACCCACCCGGGCCTCGGCTATCGAGCGATCAGGACAAAATACAGACCGCATAGTCTTTATTAATTTAAGGAAATGGTAGCGGAGTCTGAACATGACGGAGGAACTTGATAAAGGACCGGGTCGTGTGGGTGCCGAGGCCAGGGTGGCTCGCCCCGGACAAGCCACCTCCTGGGTTGATGGGGGCAGCCGCGCTCTGCTCTTGTGCACACTTGCTGCATCGCGGCGTGCGAGCATCGGCGGTAGCTGTGCAAAGAAGAGACTCCGTAGGTAGTTTTCAGGATAGGGCAGGGGAAGTGGGATGAGGGCTTGGAAAACCCAGAAACGAGTCAAGGAAGAGGAAATGGAAAGAGGAGGATGAGCCAGCCATGCCTGTCGCCGGCGCACGCGGCGAGGACTCCAGGACGGTGTGAAGGTGGCCAGAGCCAGCTCACCGCGGCTTCCGAGGAGCGCGGGTGGCTGCACGTCGGACACAGGAAGCTGACGGGCAAGGCGGGAAGAGGCCGGGTCACACAAGTTCCACCCCAGGGCCAGTGGCCGTCAGAGACAGTTGCGGTGAGGAGGGCCGCGCCCGCTGCTCCGTTAACAGCTCCATGGCGTTGAGTCCAGAACGTTCTGTAACTGCCCGTTTGCTGACGTGCCCGTGACAACCCTCGTGCCCACGGCTGTGCCCAGAATGTGTCAGATTGGTAGCGCAGTGCCTCATAGTTTTCCTTGCTCTTAAACACTTTTTTATAAATTAAATTTCAAATCGTTCTGCTGAGGGGAATGCAGTGGTTTTGTGCCAGTCACACCCAGCCGACCGTGGTCAAGTCTTCCTGAGTCTAGTAATCTGCCCGCTCGTTGGGGTTTTAGGCAGATCCGTGTCCTTTCCGGTAATGACGTGGGTCTTGTGCGGTCTCGGCCTTTGTATTTCTCTCCTCTCCTGTTGCTGTAGCTCGTCGCGGGGCAGGGGCGTTCCCCTCTGCCCTCAAGGCCCCGCTGCGGCTCTCCCCCAGTCCCGCTCCCTGCCCCCAGGACTCGGGGCGCCGCGGGCACGTGCTGACACCTCTGTCTTGTGTGGTGTTTTTCAGGATTTCTTCTTCTATTCTCTAGTCTACGACCCACAGCAGAAGACCCTCCTGGCTGATAAAGGAGAGATTCGAGTAGGAAACCGGTACCAGGCGGACATCACTGACTTGCTGAAAGAAGGTAGGGGCGGGGAGGGGCCGCACCAAGGCAGCCAGGCGCTCTCCCCTGACTCTCGCCCGCTGGGTGGTGCCGTGGCCCGGGGGAGCCTGGGGTGTGCTGGCGAGACGTGCTGTGTCTGTGACTCGTGTGTGAGTGGGGTGGTGGCCGTGCCCTGGCGCCTCCACCCTGCCCTGTGCGGGGAACCCCCTGGCGTGGCCGAGGCATTGGAAGTTGGGGTCCCGGGGAAGCCCCAGAGCCTCGGAGCAGAATGTGCCGATGGGCCGTCCCTCGTGTGTTGAGACTGTTTGCTTGTGACAGTTGTTTTTCAATATGTTTTAGTCATCTTTTGTCTCTAAAAGTTTTCTTTTGAGTGAATCCACTGGTGTTTGGTGAGTTTTGCTGGTGGGTGTCCCGCCCTCAAGGCCGACCGTGGGGTGCAGGGCAGGGCAGTGGGCGTGGCTGCAGGGCTCTGAGCGCCTCCCTCCTCCTGGCCTCAGCAGCCTGGTGTGACGTGGCAGGCTCACTTTGCCACCCTTTCTTCACAGCCTGAAGCCCAGTCCTCCATCTCCTGGTGTGGCCTTGCGGGCAGGGGTCGCAGCCCCCCTGGCGGCAGCGGGAGGCCAGGCTGTCAGCTCTTGGCTCTGCCCACGGGGACCCGGCAGGGACTCCGGCATCTCTCTCAGCCTAGGCGGTGGTTATGTGGCCGAGCTGGGACTTGAGGTTCTTGGGGAGAGAAACCACATTTCATCACTTCTGAAAGTCCCTTCTCTGCGTGGTGCCACCTCTGAGTCAGGATCCATCTTGGGATTGTGACAGATGGCATTTTGTGTCCTTTCTTTTTGGTGGTACAAAGCGGGTGCGTCTCTGAGGCTAGCTGAGGGGCAGAGCCTTCCTCTAGCACCTGTGGGTTCCGGGGGGCCTGGGCTTGCCTCCCTCTGGGTGGGCATACTGGCGGGGTCACTGTCCTGGGTCTGGTTTCAGACCCTCGGGCCCAATCCGGGGTCAGCTGTGAATGGAGGAGCCTGCGCCGTTGCCTGCTGCCCCTGCTGAGTAGGAGCAGCCGCGTGGGGGGCAAGCTGTGGCCCAGCGTCCTCACGCCCGACAGCTGCTCGCGGCTCTGCAGCTGGCCCCGTGGAAGCTGGCTCTGAGGACTGTGTCCTCTCTCCTGCCTTGCCAGGGGTCCCACACGGCTGTGTCATCACGTGGTGTTAAGATAATACTGAGCTTTTAATTGGGGATCACGTTGGGGGCTAAGCCACACAGCTGGTGCGCTGAGGTTGCTGTGTCCCTCTGGGGCACGGTCCTGGCCTCATTCTGCATCCTCTTGGGGTTGGATGTGCCTCGTCTCTGCTGACGACCAGTTCCCACTGTGGTGTCTGGGAACCTCCTGGGCTCCATCCAGATGTCCGGCTGGGGTTCTGGCTTCTCCCTCTTCCGTCTCCCTGGGATGTTCTCGGGGTGAGCTCTGGACTGTGGAGCTGGGCTGCCCTGCCAGCTGCCTCACCTTGGGGCCTCTGTCTCCCTGTGGACAGCGGTGGTGACGGCCCCTCTGTCATCAGTGGGTCAGCACCAGACAGGGCGAGCCCTGGGTGTTCGGGACTCTCCCTGTCTCCCTGGTTCCCTCCTTGGGGTCAGTGCGTCCCTGGTGGGCTCCTGGAAGGCGGCCAGGCCACGTCTCCTCGCTGCATGTCAGGACGTGGTGCCCTCACTCGGAGACCCCAGGCCTGGCACTCCTCCCCCTGGTGTTTTCCTGGGTGCACTTACGAGCGTCTGACCGCCGTCCTCTGCAGCTGCCCGCCCTCCCTGGCTGTCGCTCCCAGGCGTGTCCTGGACGCACTTGCTCCCTCTCGCTGGGGCTGGGGCCGGCCCCTTCCCGCCAGTGCAGCACCTCCCCTGCGTGGGCCCCGCTCTGGGTACTAGCGTCCTTGCGAAGCTGAGAGAAACCCCGCTCCGAGGCTCCAGGGACCAGGCTCGTGGCCTTGAACATGCTGTGCAGTGAGGATGCCGGGGTCCCCGGCTTGGAGTGGTATCTCCCTTTCCAGCCCACCAAGGGGGAAGGGCCTGGCAGGCACATCAGTCACAAGTGGCACCCACCATGGCTGGGAAATCCACGTGAACTTTGATCACAGTGAGGAGCAAACAGGGGGTCTGGAAGGTGAGAGGCCCCTGCCTGGAGCCTCTGTTGTCTGCTCCGTGCTGGGCGGGAGAGCAAGCCGAAGTCCGAAGGGCCCAGGGAGACGCACATCGTGGCACAGTCTGACCTGGAGGGCGTGGGCCGTGCGGGAGCAGCCCTCCTCCCTCCCATGGCTGCCATCCCCGCAGCCCGGCCACCTCCCGTGACCTCACCATCTGGTGGGAGGTGGAGACAGTCGTGGCTTCCAGAGCCTTCCCCACCTCCTGTAATCTGTGTCCCTTTTGAGTGACACAAAACAGCACCCCTGCCTTGAGTGCATGTGGAGTTCCAAAGGGAGCACGACTGTGCCCCCAGTGGTGAGAAGGCAGGCTGGGGCGCCGAGGTCTGGCTTGGCTCCTGTCTCTGGGCCTGGCTGCCTGGTAGTTGCTGGGGCAGCGCTGTGGCCCTCAGACCCGGAACACAAGGACCAGTTGGAACCCAGCTTCCCTGGGGCACCCCGGGCCCAGGGTGAGGCATCTCAGGGCAGTATCCACACCAGGAAGGAGACCCCTCCTCGGTCCTGTGGATGGCATGGAGGCAGGCCTTCGGCTGGCCCTGCTCCCACTCCTGGGTCTGTGTGTGCGTCTGCAGCTCTGGGCTTCTCTCCCAGACCTTCCTCAGAGCCAGGCCACCCTTCCTTGGACACGCGGCCGAGGGCATCTGGCCCTCGGGTCAGGCCTGGAGCTGGTGCCCCATGGCGAGGGACAGGCGTCTTCCTGGGGACATTCGGCCCCATCCAGCCCCAAGAGCTCACCCTGTGCTCGTGGAGGGAGTCCCCAGTCAGGGGCCGGTCCCTGCTGAGGGCCAAAGGGGAGCTGATGGGATCTTGGCAAAACGTGAAGCTTGATCCCTGCCCTGAACTGTGGATGTGGCCTCGGCCAGAGAGTCAGACAGGGCGACCATGGGATCATCCTCTGTGTCCTCCCCCGGGAGTCAGGCCTGGCCACGCTGAGGGTTTCTTTGTGAGTAAAGGTTTTGTTCTTTGTGAGTAAAGGTTGCCTCATCAGAGATGCTCGTGGCCCTTGCCAGTTGCAGACCATGGTCAGATGTTCTCTTCAGCTTTCTGTGGGGGCTTTCCCATCACCCCCAGCTCCCTGCAGATCGGGAACGGCCGGGTGGGCAGGCGAGGCCCCAGTGACACCCCAGACGCCCAGCTCTGGCTGTGTCCGGGGCCTCACCTGGGTGGGGAAGGCCAGAGCAGAGCCTTGGCACCAGAGGGTCCCTGTGAGCCGGTGTGTGTCCTGTGATGGGTGTCTTAACATGGCAGATGACACAGGACCTTTCCCTGGCGGCGGTAAAGGGCCTTCGGGGCCTCTGTTACTTGTTACAATGGCATGTCACTCTTTAGCATCTCAAAATAAAAAGCTTGAGTAAAACTTACAGACAATCCTTCCTTGCCCCTGTTGTCACAGCTGGCTGCGAAGTGCACTCGGGTAGCGGGGCAGGGTGGGGACCTCATGTGCTCACCGCAGGCCCTGACCTGCCCTCTTCATGCTGCCCCTCCCCCCACTGTGGCCGCTCCCAGTAATGTGTTTCCAGACACATGGACATCCCTCTGGTGCCAGACAGTGCGTGTGCATACGTGCCTGTGCGTGTGTGTGTGCGTGTGCGTGTGCTGCAATCTCCCTCTGGCCTCCCGCCCTGGCCTTGCCTCCTTGGCTCTCGGCCCCTCCTTTCCTCCGTCCCAGCAGCTCCTTGCACGCAGGGAGGAGAGGGGTGCGGCCCTCACACTGGAGGACCCAGTTCAGAAAGGCCTTGCTGGAAGCCACCGTGGGTCTCACCTGCCCATAATTCTGCCTGTAGGTGAGGAAGATGGCCGTGACCAGGCCAAGCTGGAGACCAAGGTGTGGGAGGCACACAACCCGCTCATTGACAAGCAGATCGACCAGTTCCTGGTGGTGGCCCGGTGAGTCCCAGGGCCGGGATGGCCGAAGTGCTGCCTGCCTCCCAGGGCAGGACCCACCTGGGGCTCTTGTCCCTACTCCCTGCTCTCCTCACCCTGCAGTGGGCATTGGGGATGTGAAGCCTGTGGGCCCTGCCTGAGACCCCGAGTTCCCAAAGAGTCTCAGGAGGGTCTGGCCTAGCTGATTCCGCTTTCCTGAGGGCGGAGATGGCCCAGTGGGGGCTGCTGTGCAAAGGACTGGCACAGGCTAGACCAGGGCTGGACAGAGTGTTTTCCCGACCCCTGGCCTGCCCGGGGCAGCTGGAGACTGGGGCAGGGGCTGCTGGGGAGGAAGAAGCCAGCCCTGGAGCAGCCACTGCCCGGGGCAGGCATCCAGAAGGGCCTGTCTGTCTTTCCTATGAGCAGCTCAGGAAGCAGAGAGAAACTTGGAAGAGAACAGGGAGACCAGGGTTCCCAGGCCCTACAGTGGCTGCTGACGCCTACACTCTCAGACGCACATGGGTTTTGGAGCGTTCTTAAAAGTTAGTGTTGAGCCACATTCTGCACGTTCTGTGCCTCTGGAGCCCCAGGCCCATGAGGCTTTGCTCTGGTGCCCGTGGCCTCTCTGGTCCTCCTGAGACCCCCCCCCGGTGGTGGTGAGCGCCACCTGGGTCCTGGCTGATGTGCTTGGGTGGAGCTGCTGCTCCTGCCTGCTGGCTCTGGCCATCAGTGCATTTCCTTGTCCCCAGCTCTGTGGGCACCTTTGCACGGGCCCTGGACTGCAGCAGCTCCGTCCGACAGCCCAGTCTGCACATGAGTGCTGCAGCCGCCTCCCGAGACATCACCCTGGTGAGTGGCTGCTGGGGGTGGGACAGCTATGCCTCCCTCTTCCCTCTGCCTGGGCCCATACCTGCCCCAGGCACGCAGGACCCTGAGGAGGTGGCTGTCCTGCCTGGACCCTGGCCTCTGCCAGTCCCCCTAGACTCAGCCACGTGTGCCGAGGGTGTGGGGCGGGGAGTGCTGCTGGGGACCTGGGGAGACAGGGATGTCACCTTGAAGCTCTGAGGGAGTGGGGGCCATGACCTGCTACAGGAAAAGCCTCCTCGGGGCCTGGGGCAGCACTGGCCACGGGCGACCCTGCCATCTCTTGCCACAGTTCCACGCCATGGACACACTTCACAAGAACATCTATGACATCTCCAAGGCCATCTCGGCGCTGGTGCCACAGGGTGGGCCAGTGCTCTGCAGGGACGAGATGGAGGAGTGGTCTGCATCAGAGGCCAACCTCTTTGAGGAAGCCCTGGAAAAATACGGGAAGGATTTCACAGACATTCAGCAAGATTTTGTGAGTACTATGGCAGGGTCACGGGAGTGGCTGGCCATGCACCATCACCAATGGGCTGAGGGCATGGGGTCTGGGCCCCATTCTCCTCTCGAGGGGGCCTGCCCTACAGCCCCAAGCCCCCACGTGGAGCTGTGTGTGCCCAGCCACAGCCAGCCCTGGCCTCCCTTCCACCACTCCTGTCATGTGGCTTGGCCACATAGGCCACGGTGTTTCTTGCCAGCTTTATCTGTTAGCGGCCACCATGTGCTGAGCAGACAGGTGTGGGGGCACCTGGTGGGGCCTGGGGCAGAGAGCTGTCTGCCGAGGCTGCCCGTGCCAAGGACGAGGGTGGAGGTCTCACTCGCTGAGCAGCCTCCTGTTGCCCCTCTGGCCCCTGTGCTTATTTTTTTTTTTTTTTTTAACTAAGCTGAACTTCTTACATGTCCCTGTTTTGTATCCCTTGAAAGTTCTGGTCTAGTGAACCTGCAGGGCCTTCTCTGCACCCCCACCTTCCCTACCTCAAATCCTCCTGAAATACTTTTAAACTTGTTTAAAGAAGAGCATTCTCACCACCATGGCAGAGCCTGACAGGTGGGCCACTCTGAGAGGAGTATGGCTGTGTGCAGGGAGCCGGGCGGCCTGACCTTGGTCCTCTGAGGGGCCAGGACACTGTAGAATTGCCATCATCTGGCCAGGGGTCTCATCAAAACAGTAACAACCCGAGTCAGTGCAGCAGAGGGCCTGGAGAAGCAGCCAGGATGATGGAGAAATGAACAAGGGTCGGAGGAGGGGCCATGGACCCAAAGGACCAGCCTGGAAGGAGGACAGTGGACGAAAGTGGCCCAGGCCCAGCATAGGGGCTGCCAGAGGGATCCACTGAGGCACTCTGTCCAGGGCAAGCATCTGCTGGTGGGAAAAGGCGGCTTTGGATGGGGTGTGTTACGTGAGGGGAGAGGGTGGCCAGGCAGGGGTGTTGGCCAAGCTCCTGACCAGCTACGGAGCCAGTGGCCTCCGCAAGGCAGATACGTCTCTCACTTGGCTAGAAAGCTAAACAGAATGAGCAAAACCTTCTCAGACAAGAAATAGAGCCAGAGGACAAGGGCTAGAAACAAAACGCATCAGACTCCAGAGAAGAATTTGAGGGGAGAGGGCTGTAGCATGGCTGTGGCAGAGGAGACTCATCAGTGCTGAACCTGCACCACCACCCGAGCGGCACAGCTGCCCTGGGGAAGTCCGAAGGAAGGGGCTGTGGGGCCACGTCCCAGAGAGCACAGTCTTGGCTCCTCCTCCTTTCCGACTGCCCAAGTGGACCAGACACAGGAACTATCCAAATTCTGTACTTAATAAGACAGGTTTCTTAGATAAATCCATGCCACAGAATACACATTTTTGCATGTGTTTGCAAAAAATTAGTTAGTAGTTAGTAGTTAGTAGTCGGTGAATACAGAGAAGCAGAAAATTTACAGGTGGGATTCTCTAACCATGATGCTAGACTTTAAAAAGTCAAGCCCTTAGAAATTAAAAGATGACATTCTAAATAATAGTTTAGATGGAACACAGGGACGTGATAGCAAAGTATTAGAGAACAATCATGGTGAAAACACTGCAAACTTAAAATACTTGGGATTATAGCAAAGGAAGCACTAAGGAAAGTCCATGGCTTTAAATACGGCTGTGCACAGAAGATCAGTGACATTAAAGTGTTGCAGAAAGAACAGAGAATATGAGGAAGGACGCCGTAAAGTTAAGTGATTTAACCCAGAAAGAAGTGTTTTAAGAAATGTGGAGTTAAGACCAAGATAAAATGCACCTTTAAGAAGTGGCTGATACATGGCCTGGTGCTCAGCCCCATGGTCCCAGCTGCTCGGGAGGCCGAGGCAGGAGGCTGCAGGGAGCTGTGGTGACGCCTCTGCGCTCCAGCCTGGGCGACAGAGCCCAGACCCTGTCTCAGCTGCCCTCTACCCCTCCTGCTGTGGGGGCCTAGCCGTGATGCCCCCAGCACCACCTTAGCCCTCTTACCACGGGCCCACCTCCCACCTCCCCCTCCGTAGCCTGTCTGGGCTGCAGCCATGTCCCGGCCTGCGTGACGGGTCTTTCTCACCCCAGCTCCCGTGGAAGTCGCTCACCAGCATCATCGAGTACTACTACATGTGGAAGACCACCGACAGATATGTGCAGCAGGTGGGTGCAGGTGGGCTCTGTGCTGGGCGCACCCAGTCCTAATGTGTGGCACCTGCCTGGGGCGGGCCTCTGAGACGGGTGCAGGCTGTGGTGCTGGGCGGGGCCCCGCCTGCTGACCTCTCTGGCCCTCCATTTTGTTTTAAGAAACGTTTGAAAGCAGCTGAAGCCGAGAGCAAGTTAAAGCAAGTTTATATTCCCAACTAGTAAGTATGTCCCTGGCAGCCGTCCTCGAGGTCCCTGGGGGGTGGCAGGGGGCGGGGGCGGGGCTGGCTCAGAGGCTGGAGAGTTGGGGGCACCTGGTGTGGGGTGGCTCTGGCTCTGCCAGCACTGAGGCTGTGTCTCAGTGTGTCCCGGGCCCCTGGCCAGTGGGGGCATCAGGACCCAGACGAGTGCACCCAGCGTTTGGCCACTGAGCTGGGCTCTGGGCTTGGCTGGGGGCTTGGACACCCGCTCAAGCTCTGCGGGAGCCACCCTCGGGAGGTTGGAGGGGAGAAGGCCAGGCCCCTGCTGGGGCTGAGGGCTGCAGGGACATCAGGCCAGATGAGGGGCTGTCCAGCGGAACCCTGTACTGTGCAGATGGGCCCTGGTGGGTTCGTGCGCCTGTGACTTCCTCCCTTCCCTGCTTTTACTCTTTCAGTAATAAGCCAAATCCAAACCAGATTAGCGTCAACAATGTCAAGGCTGGCGTGGTGAACGGCACGGGGGCACCAGGCCAGAGCCCCGGGGCCGGCCGGGCCTGCGAGAGCTGTTACAGTAAGTGCCCTGCCCGGCCCCCACCCCTAGGCGGGCAGGGTGCTTGGGACGCCCGGCCATGTGCTGTGCTGCCCTGCGTTGTCCCTGGGGGTACCATCAGGCCCAGCCGGGGAGGGGCCTGCCAATGACTGGGGCTGTGTCGGCAGTGGGGTATGGTGGGGGGAGCCTCTTGGGATGTGCGGGGGTCCCCCGGGGCAGGTTACCAGGGACCCCCCTCCTGCCCCTGGGCCCAGCTGGTGGGGGCAGGGACGCTGTGGAACACTCTGACGTCGCTGGTTCTGCTTAAGAATCCGTCTATTTCCAACTTTGTTGTCCGTAGCCACACAGTCTTACCAGTGGTATTCTTGGGGTCCCCCTAACATGCAGTGTCGTCTCTGCGCATCTTGTTGGACATATTGGAAGAAATATGGTGGCTTGAAAATGCCAACCCGGTTAGATGGAGAGAGGCCAGGACCAAACCGCAATAACATGGTAAGTGGGAGGCGCCCGCCCCGCCCGCTGCGTGTGGGCCGCGCGGGTCCTCGGCTCCCGGTCATGGCGCTGTGTCGGGGCGGTGCGCCCCCTTTTGCAGAGTCCCCACGGCATCCCAGCCCGGAGCAGCGGGAGCCCCAAGTTCGCCATGAAGACGAGGCAGGCTTTCTACCTGCACACCACCAAGCTGACAAGGATTGCTCGGCGCCTGTGCCGAGAGATCCTGCGCCCGTGGCATGCTGCCCGGCACCCCTACATGCCCATCAACAGCGCAGCCATCAAGGCTGAGTGTGAGTGCCTCCCCGCGACTGTCCCTGCAGGCGGTGGGGAGGCAAGGGGCAACCCTGGGACCCTGCCGGCACTCTCCACCTCCTCTCCGGGGGTGAGAGTGCCAGGTCAGGAACAGGCAGCGCTCACACCACGTGGCCCCTCGCAGGCACAGCCCGGCTGCCCGGAGCTTCCCAGAGCCCGCTTGTGCCGAGGCAGGTGGTGCGTAAGCCACTGGACGCCGTGCTCCGGTACCTTGGTAAGCGGCCAGGCGGCTGCATGCTGGCGGTCAAGCCTCCTCCAGCCAGGAGCCCCTGAACAGTCACCTGGTCCCTTGACCTGCCCTTTGGGGTACCTTGCCCCATGCCAGGCTCTGCAGACCCACAGGGCCCAGGCTGCTCCCTGCTCCCCTTCTGACAAGTGCCAGATGTGTAAGGCGCTGCTGCGTCCCTGTCCTCTGTGTCCCTGTCCCCTGTGTCCCTGACTCCTGCAGGGTCCAGCCTCTTCAAGGCACCCCCACTGGGCTCCCCTGCCAGCCTCTCCACATTGGTACCCTGGGGCCTGGGGGGCCAAGGGTTTGGGCTGGGTGCGCGCCTGCCTGCAAGGCCACTGGGGCTGGGTGGGTACCTGCTGCCACAGGGAGGCTTCTCCTGAGCCGAGCCCCTCCACCGGGGCAGCACTCAGGCCTTTGCAGGCCCTCGACTTGGGTTGGGGTGCACGCCTGGATGCAGCCTCACTGGCAGGAGTCCTCCTACCTTTGAAGGTCTGGGACACCTGAGAACCCTGGCTGACACCCCTGGCCCAGCCACAAGCAGTGTGTCCCAGGGGTTGGGCCAAACATGTGGGGTGGCAGCCTCACCCATTTGCTAGGTTCGGATGGGCTTATAATGTGGGGGTGACTTTCCTTCTGGGAAGAACATTCCAGAACCATGAGCTAAGTGTGCTGCACAGACACAAGTGGCTGTTGGATTGCTCTCTGTTTGGGGTCTTGGGCCCCACGGCTGGCCTCACACTTGTCTTTTGGGTGGAGGTAGCTGTATGCCACAGGGCTTGCCTTGGGTAGGGTGTGTCCTTGGCCAGGCCCCTGCCGTCAGCTCTGGTGGCCTGGAGGTGGGGGCTGAGCTGTGGGCCTGCCGTGTTTGGGCCTGCATCTGAATCCTGCGAGCTGCTGGCTGGGGGCGGAGGGCCGGGGCTCTACCAGGCCATCTCCCTGCTCTGGGGAGGCCCTGAGGTACAGGACAGGCCTGCACCCCTCCCGTGGTGGGCACCCCTGCTGAGGGCAGTCCGGGCCCCTGGCCTCCCTGTAGCGACCGCCCCCTTCCAGCCCAGTCAGGACTGGGGTGAGGGGTGAGGGCCAGTGGGCCATAACCATTGGCATGAGCACCCCATCCCACCCTCCTGCCGTCCCTGCTGGGCAGAGGTGACTGGAGCCACCTGTGCTGCTCCCACAGAGACCCACCCCCGCCCCCCAAAGCCTGACCCTGTGAAGAGCATGTCCAGCGTGCTCAGCGGCCTGACCCCCGCCAAGTCGGCTCCCGTCATCAACAATGGGTCCCCCACCATCCTGGGCAAACGAAGCTACGAGCAGCACAACGGGGTGGACGGTGAGTCTGGGCCTGCGGTGCCCGCCCTGGCAGGGAGGCCAAGCAGGGTCTCCACCAACCCTGGGGACCCCGCGGCCCCAGCCCGACACGGCTGCGCCTGTTGATGCTGTTTTCTCTCCTCTCTCTCCTGTCCCCGTGGGCGCTGCCAGGCAACATGAAGAAGCGCCTCTTGATGCCCAGTAGGGGTAAGGCCTGGGGCGGCCACTGGCCTGAGTGCCGTGGCCAAGCTCCCCCATCGCGGTGCCTGTGTGTGCTGTGCTGCTCGCGTGTGTCGGCCTTGCGGTGTAGGCGCAGGGCACGTCCTCGGGGCAGTCCACCTGAGCCCGGGCCATGCCCAGTCCCCCATGCTCCCCCCAACATTGCTTGTCACTTGGCGAGGATCCCACAAGCCCCGGGAAGCTGGCCCTTGGCTCCTCCCGGCCTGGTGCCCGGTCAGTGGACTGTCCTTGCACGTCTGGCCCTGGTGCCTGCCACCCACCCGTGCTGTCTGCCATTGCGCTGTGACTGCCCGCATGCCATCCGCCTTGGCTCTCGGGGCCGCCCGCGCTATGCCTGCACTCCTTCCATGCGCCCTGCCGGGTGGGGACGATGGGACAGGTTGAGGGGCGTCTGCGGAGGCCACGGGTGACTGAGCTTATGCACGGGCTTGGTGCCTTCTGTCTGAGGATCGGCTCAGGCACCCTGCACTGGTTAGAGTAAGGGCTGCAGGACCCCAGCCCCCTGGGGAGGAGCAGATAGGGCCAAGCCTGGGCATCAACAGTGTGGGGAGGGCAGGTGCACAGGGCCCAAGTGAATGCCCAGACACGTGGGGTGCTGGGCCTGCCAGACAGATATGCCTGGACCACCCTCCCTAGGCTGTCAGGACTTGCTCCCAGGGTGCTGGCCAAGGTGGTGGGGCCAGGCACAGGGACACAGGAGGTGGCAGCAGGCAGTGGCCATCCAGCCAAGCCTTGGCCCCTCAGGACACACCCTGTCAAGGCTGCCTTGGGAAGCTTTGCAGACTGCTGGGCACCCCAGCAGGCACGCCCCTATGGGGTCTGCGGCAGTCTACAGCTGCTCAGGAGTGTACAGACCTGGTAGCAGGTTCTTTCCTCTTCAACGTCTGGACACCAGCCCCTGAGTGGGGCTCTGTTTCGCCCTGGGCTGCCATCCTCCTTTTGTTGGGGACCCCCTGCAGCCACCTGGTATTGGAGCTGCCTGGCAGCGTGGCACCCTCCCTGGGCTGGCTCGACTGCACTGCACCCCTGAGGCAGGTCTCATCAGATCTTACAGAGATGGTAGGGAGTCCTTGTCAGCAGACATCTTTGAGCTTTTGGTTTTGTTTTGTAAAAAGCTGTTAACAAGCAAGTTAGATAAAAGTTCATTTGTTCCCTTTGAATTTCCAAAGTGCACGTACTTCAGTGCCCACTGTGCAGTCCCTGAGGAGGGTCCTGCCTGCATGCCCCTCCCATGGGGGAGTGCCACAGTGGCCTGGCAGGGCTGGGACGGGCCGGCTACTGGAGAGGCTGGGAGCCGGGGCTGGCTGGATGGAGGTGGGCCCTGGGGCGAGGGCACAGAGGGTGGGGTGTCTGTCCAGGCCAGGCAGGCATGAGCTGAGCTCTGGGCCAGGGTTGGCCCCAGCACTCCCTCATCTGGCCACCTACTTGTGCAGGCTGCTACTCTGCCTCGTGACCCTGGGGCCGCTGACGGGTGCCTGCCACTCGCTCTAACTCTAAAGTGTGTGTTTTCTTCCTTCCGCCAACTTGTCGCTTTGGTAGGCACTTACTTGGGTAAGTAGCCCTTGTGCCAGTGGCCATCCCTGGCTGTCCCTGATTGGGGGCACTGCAGACCAGGTGCCTGGGCCCTGCGCTCCACCCTGCCTGGCAGGGCTAAGCAAGCTGGGAAAAGTTGGCCACCCGGGGAGTGCCCAGGGAGGGGGAGTGTGGCTGGACAGGCTTCTAATGCTCCTTAGGAGACAGTCTTCGGCTGAGAAGCGCTTTGGGGATGGGCAGGATGCTACAGTGCTAGGAGGGCTAGGCACCCAGTTGAGTTGAGGTGTAGCATCCTGTCCTTTCTGGGGGCCAGCCCTTCCTGAGACCAGCTGCCACTCACCCACACTCATGTGCTCACGCTTGCATCACAGGCAGGCATAGGAGGCAGTGGTGGCCCTGGGTGGGCCTGGCTGGGGTTCCCTGCTGGGTGGGGGTGACTAGGAGTCTGACCCTGCTCCCGCGGTGCTGTCGGAGGCCAGAGGCCTTTGGTTCCCCTGAGCACATGCCAGGGTGCTGGGGCTTAGGTGGTGCTGTGGGCCATGACTTGAGGCACCGTCAGGGGCTTGTGGCTCTAGACCCCTGGCCTGGGTCAGTGAGGGCAGCTCAGAGCCCTTGGGAAGAATCCTGGCCTCCCAGGGCTCCAGGAGTGCCTGCCAGTGGTGTAGCTGTCCTGCAGAGGGTCTTGCAGTGCTGTACCAGGCGTTGCCTCGTTCCTGTGCAAACCAGGCTTCCTTTGTCTGTGCACAGTCGCGCGAGCAAGCGGGCAGCCTGTGTGCGGGGAGTGGATGTCAGATCCGAGCCCCCGAGCCTCCTGCCTGCAGCCCCAGCCGATGTGCCTTCTGTTGGCCAGAGTCGTGGGGCTACCCAGGCCAGGCTGGGACCAAGGGAAGCTGAGGCACCACGTCCCCAGGCCTCTCGGGGTGGCCCGGGAGGTTCCCTGCCTCTTGGCTGCACTCTGTGGGCGATGTGGTACAGGACGCCCTCCCTGGCCTCACCTTCCCTTCTCTCTCCTCAGGTCTGGCAAATCACGGACAGACAAGGCACATGGTAAGGGGCAGCCAGCAATAGGACACACAGGCTCATGCGTGCGCCACACAGCTCTTGGGCCCTGGGAGGCCTGGCAAGACCAGGGGAGGCCCTCAGAGGGCTGTCGCTGGCCGGGCAGGGACTCTGTGTGGTGCACTGGGTGGTGGCTGGGGTCAGCCAGGTCCCCTCCCACAGGATCCCCATGGGGGTTGTGTCGGGTTGGCCCCTGGCCCCGCTGCCCAGAAAGCACACCTCTCCTCCGCCGCAGGGACCAAGCCGGAACCTGCTGCTCAACGGGAAGTCATACCCCACCAAAGTGCGCCTGATCCGGGGAGGCTCCCTGCCCCCCGTCAAACGGCGGCGGATGAACTGGATCGATGCCCCGGATGACGTGTTCTACATGGCCACCGAGGAGACCAGGTGGGGGCCTGCCGGGGTGGGCGACAGGCACAGCTGCGGTGTCTTGGCCTCACCCGGCCTCACTGGCCTGCCTCTCCCGCTCACAGGAAGATCCGCAAGCTGCTCACGTCTTCCGAAACCAAGCGAGCTGCCCGCCGGCCCTACAAGCCCATCGCCCTGCGCCAGAGCCAGGCCCTGCCGCTGCGGCCACCCCCACCCGCGCCCGTCAACGATGAGCCCATTGTCATCGAGGACTAGGGGGCCGCCACTGCTCCTCCCTTGGGCCGCCTGCCCTCCGCCAGCCCCTGGGCGGCCCCTCCCCACCCGACTGCTGCCCACCCTCCTCAGTTTGGTAGAGCCCCACCTCCCGCCCTCACTTGCAGAGAAACTGCTCCTTCGGTGGACACGTCAGGAGAGGAAGGAGAAGTGCGGTTTAACTTATTCCGAGAATGCCGAGGAGTTGTTTTTAGCTTTGTGTTTACTTTTTGGCTGGAGCGGAGAAGAGGGGCTGCCTCGTGCCCCTGAGCTACGGGGCCCCTCGCCCGGAGGCTGGGCCCTAAGGTTTTGTTGTGTTCAGTTGAAGGTGCCATTTTAAATTTTATTTTTATTACTTTTTTTGTAGATGAACTTGAGCTCTGTAACTCACACCTGGAATGTTAGGATCGAGCTGCCCGGCGGGGTTGGCCCCTTGTCTTTTCAAGTAATTTTCATATTAAACAAAAACAAAGAAAAAAATCTCATAAAAAGAAAAAAGCCAACTGGCCCGTCCCCATGTCTTTTGTTGGCAACCCCTCTCCCTGTCTTAGGCTCTCGGGCAGCCCAGGACCAGGAACCAGGCCTAGAAGGGCTGGGCAGCTGCCCCAGGGCAGAGCCAGCCCCCTAGCAGGGGTGGCCCAGACACAAGGGGCAGCGGGTGGCCCTAGGCTGGTCTCTCTGCCCTTGGGCAGGAGGACCCTTGAGCAGTGTGGCAAGGGTAGTGGGAGGCCCCACAGCTTCCCAGGCCACGGACTCTGTGGTGCTCTGGCTTCTGTCCCACAGACCTGCCCTTTCACAGGGGGCAGCAGGGGGTGGCCATTGCCAAGGGCTACCCCTTACACAGCATGGCTGTGCTGGGACTGCAGCTGTGTACCAGGGGCTGGTCCTGCCCAAGACCCCCACGGGCACAAGGCTGGCCTCTCACCAGGGCAGTTGGTCTGGGCCCCTGCCTGGTGCTGGCAGAACTGTTCCCCAGCTGTCTGGACATTTCTATCCAGAGTATAGCTGTCTGGCCCACCCAGCAGGTGTGCATTTTCCACAGTGAGAATTTGCTCAGATTTCAGCAAGTCCCTTCTTAGAAATCCTACTTCGGCCTGTGCCCCACACTCACCCTTGCAGGCCTAGGGACAGGTGTTGGCCTGGCCGGCCACCAGAGGGAGGGGTCCTGGGGATGGCCTGGCTTCAGGGACCACCCTCAGCTGTCATTTCAGCTGGCCAGGAGCAGGGTCCGCCCAGGCTGCCCTGGGAGGGGTGGTCTCCTCCATCCCTCCTCCCTGATTCTGCCTTCTGCTTCCCTGGCCCCTGCCAGGCGCCCTGAAATGTGGAAATCTCAGGCATGGAATTAAAATAGAAACCACTTCTGCTCCCTTCCAGGAGACAGAGATAAGGGGGCCTCCTGGCCTCCCCTGCGTGCTTTCGGTGGGGCCCAACAGGGTGACGAGCCAGAGTGTTGGGGACGGGGCTGTGTAAGCACCACCCACTCTCCTGGGTTGCGGCCCCCTCCCCCAGCCAGCTGTAGTCTGCAGTCTGTCCCCCCCCCAAAGTGTCCCCACTGCCTGAGGACTTATCTGTAGTGTCTCAGCTGGGGGCTGGGAGACCAGGTCCCTGACAAAGACTTGAACCTCCACTAGGGCCTTTTCCAACGCTGGGGGTCTGGGTCAGCTCAGGTGCCTTGGTGAAGACCCGGTACCCTCACCTGCCTGTGTGCCTGTTCCCTCCCCAGGCACAGGACCTTGTGCCCAGCACTGGCCTTGGGCCCTGCTGGCTGAGAGATTCTGGTCTCGGCACCCTGCCGCCTCTCCAAGGGCCCATCCTCTTCTGCAGGAAAGATGGGGGCTGTGAGGTGTCCCCAGGTCCTGGCCAAGAGCTCTGTCCCAAGGGCAGGCAGGCCCTGGGGACACAGGACCCCTTCCCTGGCTCCCCTGCAGATACTCAGCTA
This sequence comes from Daubentonia madagascariensis, assembly GCA_023783475.1. Classification (NCBI taxonomy): domain Eukaryota; kingdom Metazoa; phylum Chordata; class Mammalia; order Primates; family Daubentoniidae; genus Daubentonia; species Daubentonia madagascariensis. The sequence goes on from JAKFHU010002089.1 coordinate 1,765,964, forward strand.
CAGTGCCCCCAGGGCCGGGTTCCAGCAGCCTGTGCCAGGTGGGTGCCTGTCCACCTCCAGGCTGCCTGGGGGGGTCTGAGCCTGAGCTTAGAAATGGGGAGTGGGCACAGCTGGGGGAGCAAGTTTTGCAACTTTGCTGGCAAACAGCCTACTTGCTGTACCAGCAACCCCACAGGGGCACTGCAGCTCTCCAGGACCAGGGGCATCTGAGGTTGGCAGGGCAGTTGTGCCCTGAGGGGGCTGCCTGGAGACCTGTCCTGAGGCCTCCCATCCACTGCTCAGCCCAGCCTTGGCTTCCCAGAGGCAGAGATAAGGGTTGGGGGGAGGGTCCTGCCTGCAATTTGCCAATGTCACAGGGATGACACCATGCCACTGAGGCCCCAGGGCAGGGAATTGGCCCCATGCCTGGCCATCTGGCCCCTGCCTGCTTCCTGCCTGCCACCCCCCAGCCATGCATCTTGTGCTGCCCTCTCCCCACCAGGGCCTGTCCTGCCCTGGCAGTGCCCCAGCCTGTGGCTCTCCATGGCCTCGGAGGTAGAAGCCAAGGCCACTGCTTTGTATCCATTGATCTGTGGCCTTTCCTGCCAGGCCCAGAATAGCCCCATCGAGTCAGGGAGCCTCTGGCCGAAGCCCAGGGACTGCAGCTGGGGGTGGGTGGGCAGTGCAGCAGCCAGGCTCCTGTCCCCCCATCCTGCCCCTCCCTGTCTCCAGGGCATCTTGCCAGTGCCAAATGCCATTCCTTTGCTGCCAGCCTGTGAGGGGCCTTCAGGAAGGGTTGGGGACCCTCAGGGCCCCTCCAGCAGGTAGTCTCCCTCCAGAAGACACCTGTACCCAGCCAGTCTGTCTCCAGAGCAGTATCAGAAGTGTGTATCAGTCCTACAAGTATCAGGGAGGCTGGAGTCAAGGAGAGTGACACTCTAGCCCCGGGGGGCTCCCAAGCTGGGCAGAACAGAGTGGTGAGCTAGAGAGGGCTCGGTCATGCACCAAGTGGGGGAAAGGGGCCTATGAATCCAGCCTGCAGGGAGCCCCCAGGGCTGGCTGCCCTGCCCAGGAAGGGGACTGGCTGACGCCAACTTGGCTGGCACAGGTCCAGAGGTGGGGGGGGGGAGCTGGTCAGGCTGGTCAGTCGGGCTTGGAGGGGCACGTGTGTCCAGGCTGTTGTCTCCATGGCAATGGCAGTGGCTGCAGGGTGTGTCTGCAAGGAAGAGGAGGGGGGCCACCCTAGGGAGCCAGACCAGGGCAGGGCCATCATGAACACCCAGTTCCTAAGGGCCGAGGGACACTGGCCCACTCACAAACACCTGGTACACCAGGCAGAGGAAACTGGGAAGACCTGTGTCGAGCTCAAAGCCTCCAAGACACCTAGGCCCAGAGAAACGCCCTGAGGGAGGCAAAGCCCCAGGGAGGGAGCCCGGGTCCCAGGCCCTCCGCCCGCATTGCTGAGGGCCAGGTTCTGCTGGGCTCCAGGGTGGAGGCAGGGAGAGGCGGGGGTGGTCAGGCAGCCCCTGGATGGGGGCGGGGGGACCGGCGGGGAGAGTGCCTGCGGGGGCAGGGTGGGCAAGATTCCTGGCTGGGAGTTAGTGGTCCGCAGGAGGGGTCCTGGCAGGGAAACATGCTGGCAAGTCAGGTGCCCCCACTCCTTCCCTCTTCAGCCCCAGCCCTACCTCCCCATGGCCTCCCTGGCGCTCCCTGGGTGGGATCCGTGGGGAGGACGCGTTTAGCGCGGACCCCTGGGTGCCGGTGCTGGCCGCCCGCTCCCGGGCCTCGGACGCAGACGCAGACCTCCCCCACCCCCTCAGCAGTTTCTCTCTCGCTTTTCCGGAGTGGCGGGCGCCGTCCCCTGCAGAGCCCTGCCCTCTGCCCGTTGAGCCTTCAGCACCACAGACAGTGTTAGGGCAGGGCGCGGGAGGCCCGGCGCGGGATCGAGACCCGGGCAGGGCCGGAGGCCTCGCCGCGCCTGGAATCCGACTCCGCTCCCGCGGCGCGGCCGTTGCTATGGAAACCAAGCAACAAAGGGAAGCCGCGCGAGCGCCGCGCGGCAGGGTGGGGGGTAGGGTCCTCCCGGAGCCCGCGCCCCTTCCCGCAGCCGAGCGCAGCCTGGGCGCCGAGGGCCGGGCGTGGTGGCCCCACCCAGGACCCCCTTACTAGGGCTCCCCCGAGCCGCCGGGCACAAACTCCCCGCCCCAAGCCCGAAGCCCAGGGACAGCCGGGACCCGGCAGTCCCGACGTTGCCATGGAAACAGCCTGGGCGCGGGCGGCGCCGCTGTCGCCAGGGCGGGCCCCTGTAGACGCCACCTCGGGCGCGAGGGTCGGCGGCTGGGGAACGACAGGCCGGGTCCCGGCGCCCCTCAGTCCCCTCCCGGGGCAGGTGCGCCCCCGCCCCCGCGACGCCCGTAGTCGGCCGGCTGCCCCGGGGGCGGGCTCCCGAGGCTCCGCCCCGGCCTCGGAGCCAATGGGCGCGCGGGCGGCCGGGAGGGCGGGGCCGGGCGCGGGCGGCGGCTGCGAGAAGAAGAGCGCGGGCGGAGGCGCGGGCCGACCGGGCACACTGACCATGGCCTCCAAGTGTCCCAAGTGCGACAAGACCGTGTACTTCGGTGAGTGCCGGGACCAGGCCCGCCCTAGCCCCGGGGCGCCCCGCCGCCCTTCGCGGCCAGCCCCCTGCCGCAAAGCCCCGCGCCCCGGCGGTATATTCGGGATGCGCCGGCGCGCGCCCCAGCCCGGACCCCAGCCCCGGCCTCGGGATGCGCGGCCAGGAGCCAGGCTCGCCGAACTGCCCACGCGGGTGCAGCCAGAGGGTGGGGCTGCGACGAGGCGGGGACCGCCACGCCCGAACCCCCAAGCGGCCGGTGGGGGCGGGGCGGGGACCCGGGGTCGGCCGGGCGGGGTGCGCGGTGCCCCAGGGATGAGGCCGAGGTTTGCGGAAGCGCTCTGGGAATTCTTCGCGGTCCTGTGGACAGCGCGGCGCGGGGTGGAGTCGGGCGGGGCCGCATGCTCTGGACGTCTCCCGGGCGCTTCGGTCGGCGTCGGCCCTTCCGTCTAGACCCCACGCCCGCCGTCCCACGAGCACGTGGCCGTCCCCGAGCAGTGACCCCCAGCACCCCCACCTCTGCCAAGCCGGGCCGGGCCAGGACTGGGCTCCGTCGGGATTTAGTCCAAGCGGGGGCGACCTTGGCCTCCACCTCCTGCGTGTCCCAACGCGCTCCCATCCTTGGCGTCAATTCCCCTAGGAGTTTCACACGGGTGTGGAGTGGGGTTGGGGGTGACATCGGGTCCCCACGAGCTTGAGAGGGCATTATTGCCCAAGCAACCCAGGTGGCCAGGACCTCTGCCTCCTCAAGGTTAGAAGAGCCCTGACAGGAGGCAGAGGGAGGGCTGTCCCTGGCAGGGCCCCTGGTGTGCAGCCCCCTCCCCCAGACACTCACCCCTGGTTCTGGTGTTTGTTCACTCACTGTCCCTGGGTTGCTCCCTTCCTACCCTTCTCCTCCTGGCTGATCCTCTGCCCAACTCTGCCAGGGTGGCAAAATCCCTGCCCACCTAGCCACCAACTTCTGCACAGGGGGCCAGCCATAGAGCCAGAAACGAGGATGGTTGAAGGGCTAGGACAGACAGGGTCCTTCCCTGTCTGTGGTCAGGATCTGGGATGTGGCCATGCTGTGAAGAAGGAGGCCACTAAGCTTCCCCAGCTCACAGGCCCAGGGAGGAGGAAGAAGCTGATGGTTGTTTGCTGTTCCCAGAGGGAAGGAACCGGATTTGGCCTGGAGTGCTTCTGGTGTGGCCTGGAGCCCAGGGGCTTCCGGCTGCCTCCCCAGGAACCCGCCCACCCTTAGTCCCTGTCCAGAGAGGGCTCCTCTCTCTGCAAGGCTCAGGGTGGGGGATAGTCCCCAGGCCCTCCTGCAGTCCAACTGCCCATGACTTGGCCCAGGCCAGGCCAGGCCAGCTCAGGGCTCTCTGGAGTCTTGGCCAACAGTCCTGTGGACAACCCGGAAAAGCACTCTGTCTGCTGGGCGGCCGCTGGCTCTCAGCAGAAAACAAAGGCTCCTCAGACCCAGCTGGCTTCCATCCTGCCTGGAAGGCACTGGTGGGGTGAGGGTCCAGAATCCTGCCCATCTCCACACCAGGCTGCACCCCACCTGCCCCGGCAGCGCACAGCTGAGTAGAACCAGGGCTAGGACATCCCAGAGTGATTTCAGGATGCTGTGCCTCTGTGTCCCCCAAAACACATGCAGCCTGGGTGGGGTTCGGGTTCTCTTCCAAGCCATTAGACCTAATTGATTCTGTGTTCTCAACTGGATCCTGTAATGTGTGGCCATCAGCCCACTTGGTGGGTCTGAGGGTCAGTTCCCTGCCCCCACATGGCCCACGTCCCAGAGCTGGCTGGAACAGCATGGTTCTGGCAGCCCTATGCAGCAGCTGCCTCAGCTGCCGATAGCCATCATGACCTCCCTCCCTTGGTGCTGGGAGAGGCTGCCAGCCTTGCTGGGGCAAGCCCGCCCTCCATCCAGCCAGCTCCTGGAGGGCCTGTGTCCCAGCATCCCTGAGTGGAGCAGTTCTAGCCAGAGAGCTCTGAGCTGGTGTGGCCTCGTGGGGGGTGGGGGGAGGTGGTGCCAGCAGGTTCTGCCAGGGCCATGAAGAGCCAGCACTCAGGGCTCTGCACCTGGGCCCTGCCCCTCCAGCACTGCCCCTCCCCTTCAGGACTCCTGGCCCTACTCCGGCTTTTCTTCCTGCCCTCTTCTCCTCCACCCTTTTCCTGCCTTGCTCCCATGGGGAAGCCAGAGGGCCCGGCTTCCGTCCATTGGGAGGTGGCCCAGCAGCCCCAGCACTGGGGGTGGGGGTGGGGGTGGGGGTGGGGGGTGGGGGGAGGGCACCTGGCCCTCAGCAGCTGATCTCAGACCTTTGGCCCAAAAGTGGCAGCCAGAGGCAGTAGGGTGGGGGAAGATCTCAGGGCTTAGCATGAGGAAACCAGATACAGACAGATGAGGGTCCTGCTGGGAGGTCTCACTGGGAGACTGGCCTACCCACATGGGTGCCGGGGGCTCAGGGCTGCTCCCTCAGCAGCAGGGCTCTGCCAGCTCCATTAGCGATCCCCTGTGTGAGGGGGGATAGGGTGTGTGAGGCAGGTGTGAGAGGGAGGGCAGATGTGGAAAGAAGCAGGTGGGAGAGGCAGGTGTGTGAGAGTGAGGCAGATGTAAACACAGGTACAGTCCCACCAGGAGTGGCAAGGTTCAGCAGGTGCTTCAGCTGGGACCCCTGGTAGATGGGGGCTCTAACATGTGGTTCCAGGGCTGTGGGGTGGCTGAGACAAGAGGAGAGCAGGAGCTGGAGGCTGGGGGGCCAGAGAAGGCCTTTGGCCTGAGACTAATAGAATTTCTCTAAGAAGTGGGGGACTGGCCAGGTGGAAGGACAGTAGGGGCTTAGAGCGTGTGTTGGGCCGTGGCTGCCAGGTGGGGGTGAAGGGGATGGGGGGTGCAGAAGCTGACCGGGATTGGGGAACAAAAAGGCAGGTGGCTGCCCTTTGGTGCATGTGGGGTCCAGGTCTGACCTCCCCTCCCACCACAGCTGAGAAGGTGAGCTCCCTGGGCAAGGATTGGCACAAGTTCTGCCTCAAGTGTGAGCGCTGCAACAAGACACTGACGCCTGGGGGCCACGCCGAGGTGAGCCCCCCTCTTTGTGGGCACCGGTGGGTGGGCTGGCGGCCACCTTCCTGGAGGGCCCTCACCCTGCACCCCTCTGCCTAGCATGATGGGAAGCCGTTCTGCCACAAGCCTTGCTACGCCACACTGTTCGGACCCAAAGGTGAGCAGGGGCCCTGCCTGGCGCTGACCTGCCCTGTGCCTGAACGGGTGGCTGGCCTGGCCTCCCCAGGCCAGCACTGTGCTGCACCTGGGGCTCCCAGGGGGTGTGGAGCCCCTTTCTCTCTGGGCCTCTCTTGGGCAGCCTTTCCCACCCTCTGAAGCCCAGCGCCCCCCAAGCTCCCCTCAGGAACAGCCTCAGGGCCTGGCCGCAGGGGGCCGGTTCCTGAGACTTTCCGGTGTGAGGGCTGGGAGTGAGTGAGGCCACGGGCCACCCAGCCCATGTGCCCGCCACCCCCAGGCGTGAATATCGGGGGCGCCGGCTCCTACATCTACGAGAAACCCCTGGCCGAGGGGCCGCAGGTCACCGGCCCCATCGAGGTCCCCGTGGCCCGAGCAGAGGAGCGTAAGGCGAGTGGCCCCCCCAAGGGGCCCAGCAAAGGTGAGCCGGGCTCGGGGGCGGGGGGCGGGGAGTTGGCGGCCTCTGGCCCGCCCTAACCCATCCCCACCTCCTAGCCTCCAGCGTCACCACGTTCACCGGAGAGCCCAACATGTGTCCTCGCTGCAACAAGAAAGTCTACTTCGGTGAGTGACTGTCCAGCCCCAGCCCCTGGGAACCTCCCCCGCGGGGCCCGGAGTCACCATTCTCCCCGTTTCCAGCCGAGAAGGTGACGTCTCTGGGCAAGGACTGGCACCGGCCGTGCCTTCGCTGCGAGCGCTGCGGGAAGACGCTGACCCCCGGCGGGCACGCGGAGGTGAGGGGCGCGCGAGTAGGGGTGGGGGCTGGGTAGGCCCGAGGGGGGGAAGGCAGGGGCGCCGGGGCTGAAGCGCGTTGTGGCGAGGACAGGGGAGCGCGGCGGGGAGGCAGGGCAGGGGCGCGCGGGGCAGCGGCGCGCGCGGGGGGTCGGCGGGGAGCAGGGGGACGGGCGGGGCGCGCGGGGGATCGGGCAGGGGCACGCGGCGCGCCGAGGGAGGGCCGGCCAGGCGGGCAGGGCGGGTGCTGCCCCCTGGCGGCCAGCGCGGAGGCCGCGCGCAGGTGCCCCTGCGGGGAGAGCGAGCCTGGACGCCCTGCGGAGCTTGAGGGCTCTTGCGAGCGGGTGGGGGCGGGGAGTCCGCGGCCCCCTCCCGCAGCCCCCCGTGTGCCCCCAGCACGACGGCCAGCCGTACTGCCACAAGCCCTGCTACGGAATACTCTTCGGACCCAAGGGTGAGTGCGGCGGGTCGGGGCGCCCCTCCTCCCGCCGGGCCCCGGCTGTCCCCTCGGCACCACCCCCGCCTCTCTCCGCAGGAGTGAACACCGGGGCGGTGGGCAGCTACATCTATGACAGGGATCCTGAAGGCAAAGTCCAGCCCTAGGCTGCAGCCCCTCCGCGAGCAGAGGCCCCTCTGCCTCCTGCCGGATCCTGCCCGGTGCCGGCCGCTGCTTGGCTCGGTGGGGCAGAGTGACGGGGCCAGCCCTGCCTCGGCGTCCTGCTTGCAAGCCCGGGCCTGAGCGAGCAGGGCGGGACAAGGGCGCGGAAGCCCACCATGTGTGGGTGTGTCTGCGCCCTCTCTGGCTTCCTCTGCAGGTCCCCATCACCCCTTTTTGTGTCTGTGTCCCTGTGTCCTGGGTGCCTCCGTGTCCCAGCATCACTCCATGTGTCTCCCTTCCAGCATTTCTGTGTGTCCCAGCGTGTTCCGTGTCCCCGGTGGGTCTCCGAGGCGGCTGTCCTGCTCTCCCTCTCCTGCTGCCCCAGGCCCACCCCGCCAGTGTTATTTATGCCCCCCTTGCCGGTGACGGCCACACCCCTCACATTGTCCCCCAGGTAGAGGGTGTTCCTGCCCAGGGCCCTCTACCTGGCACCCACACTGCCTCCCAAGCTCCCACCGCCACCCTCACGTGGTTCACTCCCCTGCTGAGATTTTGCTGTCAATAAACGGTTTGAGGATTGCAGGACCAGCGCCGTGCCTCTGGCTGTGGATGGTGCGACTCCAGGGCAAAGTCCCGGTGTCCAGTCCACAAACACTCCCATCCAACGACCCAGGGCCTGGCTTCTGGTGGGGTGGGTCCTGCACCCAAGGGTGATGGCAGGGCAGTCGGGTCCCAGCATGGTTCTTGTGACGATGGGAAGGACCTGGAGGGAGGGGAGGAGCTTGGTGTGTGGTGGATTGGGCAGTGGGGTCTGGAGTGGGTGGAGCTGGGGGGGCATCTGGGGCCGGGGCTGTGGTCACAGGCAGGTGACGGTGGGGTCCTTTGAGGAGAGGAGCCCTGAGTTATGATGGGGTCGCCCTGGGAGAGGCTGGTGCCTGTGGGGCTGAACCTGGCCCCAGGAAGTGCCAACAGCAGGCGTGGAGTCCAGAGCTGCTTGGGTCCATCGGGACCAAGAGGAGGGGGAGGGGTCAGTCTTGAGAGCAAGCAGAGGGGTACCCTGTGGAGGGCATGCGGACAGGGGACCAGAGGAGGGGTCCTGTGCAGAGGATGGGGAGCTGATCGAGGGCAGGTGGAGCCGAGGTGGGTCGGCAGTGTGGCCTGGGCTGGGAAGTACAGGAGGGGCTTGGAGTGCGACAGAATGGGGCCTGGACGCGCTCAGCCGCGGCTGTTTCCAGCTTCTGTCCACGGGGCGATGGACAGGCCTCCGCGTGGGTGAGGGCGGCCCAGGGACAGAACGAGGATGAGGGCCTGGGGGCTTGAGTCCCTTCCTGCCCAGGTGGTCTGCTGACTGGGGTGCAGCGATAACACAGTCGCCCTGGCCCCCTCAAGTGGTCCAGGCTTGGCCCTTTCAACCAGACCCCTTGGCGGCTGCGGGCCCCTTCCTCCCTGTCCCTTCCCTATCCGCCTCTCCCGGGGTGCCCACTAGAGGGCGCGCCCGCCCCTCCACTCTGGCGCGCTGGGGCAGAAGCGCGCGGCCTTGCCCTCCGCCTGGGCCCTGCCTGGACCCCCAGCGCCGGGCTCACGGCCCACCCCGTCCCCAGCACCACGCCGCAGATGCCCCGGCCTGCCTAGAGCGAGGGGTGGCGGAAGCTCAAGCCTGTTCCCAGTTCCCCAGCCCTGGCACAAGCCCCTCCCAGCCCACCCTCCAGTCCTGTGAGCAGCCCTCTGTGTCCCAGTGGGGGGGGCGGGGAGGTTGGGCTGGCTCCGGTGTCTGGCAATGCCACAGCCGCCCTCTGCCTGGCCAGGCGGGCCAGACGCCCAGCGTGAGCGGCACGTCTCCTCCCACCTGGAGTGTGGCCAGAACGTGCGGGGCCTGTGGGGGGACAGGGACTGGGCCAGGTGGGGGTGCCCACTCCCCCCAGACAGAGGGGAGATCCAGGCAGGTAGGAGACTCCTGCTCAGAGGAGGGGCTGGGACGGGCCCCTTCCTGCCCCCTCTCCTGCCAGGCCAAGGCTTCCTGGTAGGGGGTCGTTTGGGGAGAACTCGGACTTCTTCGGCCACCCCCATCCTGCCCTTGTCTTGGCTCCCATTGTCGCATGGGAAATTCCTGCTCTCTGCTGGGGGGGATGTGAGGGCATGGCTGGGCCCCCTCCCTCGGGAGCCTCCAGTGGAAACTATGTCTCAAGGAGACATGGTGGGCGGCGTGCCCTTCTCCAAAACCCAGGCGAGGGTGGGCTGCACGGGGAGGCCTCTTTGTGTGTGAGAAGGCCCCACCTGGGCGGGTTGGAGGGATGAGGCGGGCAGGGGTCTACTCAAGGGAGATCAGTCCCTGGTCCTGGCGGGGGCCGAAGTGCCCCACCCCAGGTCTGGCCAGGGTAGGACATGCCCCATTTCCTGCCAGGCATTGGAGGATGAAGTGCAGCCTGCAGTGTTTGTTTCCAAGGCGTTGTCATGGAAACCGGGCGGTTGCTACTACTGTTTGTGTCAGTGTCGTCGCTGGGCAGCGCCAGTGTGGGTGGCTGGGTGCCATGGCACTGCCAGCGCTCACTCCCTCGGTGGCACCAGCTCCAGGAAGCTGTCCCTCCACCCTTGAGCCAGGTGCTTCCTGGGGTGGCCACAGCCCTGATGCCCCTCAAAATGGAGTGAATCAGGAAAATCAGGCTTTTGTCCCTGGTGGTGCTGCCTTCTCCATCCTCCCTGGGAGGCTGCTCCACCCTCAGCCTCCACCTTCCCACCCTCTGACCCATGCCCAGCCTGTGAGGTGGCCTTGAAATGCCATTCTGACCACCTCACTCCCCCTTCAGAACCTCTGGGAACACAGTCCAGGGACCCACACCACGGGCCTTTGTGACCCAGCCCCAGCAGGCCATGCTTGCACCCCAGGCTGCGCTGCAAGCTGAGTTCTGCACTGGGGGCTGTGCTCCTTCCCCATCCTGCTTCCTGCCCCCACCCCCCTGACCAGTCTTCTTATGCCTTCTGGCCAGATCCCTCCTAGGCCACCCCCCATCTCTGACCTGGGCTGGAGGGGCCTTGCTGTGTCCCCGGCTAGGCATCTCTGTGGGGCCGGCTCAGCCTCCAGCTCCCTGTGTCCCCACTTCCCTGAGTCCCAGATCCTCTGGGCCATGGCCCAGACCCCCAGATCCCCAGTGCCCTCCCTCCAGGGCCTGCCCAGCTTGCCCTGGGCCAGTGACCCCCAGCATCAGCCCTGGGTACCCTCCTTCAGACCCCACCCTGCTCTGGCTAGCTTCTCTGATTTTGTACAGGACTTGGAGGCATGACTCCCTTGTGCCCCTGGGTCTAGCTCACTGGCCAGTGTCCCCTGCTCTGGGCTGTTGAGGGCCAGGCACAGGCCAGGACTAGCTGGCGCCCATGATGGCAGGTGTGGGCAGCACTTTTTCCCAGGGCCTGGCTGGGGTGGGGTCAGGGCCCCAGCTGCTTGGCTGGTGAGGCTGGGATTCAAGGTGCTTCTGCCTGGGCTCTGGCACCAGGACACAGAGACTCTGGGCACTGAGCCCAGCCTCAAGGGAGGAGAGGGAGGGCAGGGACACCTCATCCAGCCAGACTATAGACCTAGGCAGGGGTGCACCCCTGTTGGGAGGTGGTCTGGCTGAAGGAGTCCCACCCTCCACACACCCTTCTCTCCATGCCCAGGCTGCTTCCGGGAGAGCAGGGAATCTGCAGACCTCCCACCTGGGCTGGGGAGAGGCTGGAGGATTGAACAAGCCTCTCTCGGGGGCTGTGTCTAGCCCCCTCCCACCTCAGGGCTGCCCTGGGGCCAGACCTCAGGCCAGACAGGGGGTCCCGGGAGGCCAGCTGCTGAAAATAGACCCTGGGAACTAACTTGTGGATGTTGTGACTCAGCCATGCAGAGGGAGAGAGTCTGGGAGGGGTGGACACTGGGAGGCCTGAGCTGGGCGTGGCCAGGGCTCAGCGAGTTTTTTTTCTTGGAGCATATATTGGCAGCACAGTGCACCTGGGTGCAGAGAGCACAGGACAGGCCCAACTGGCCTGCGACCTCCTCACACCTGTCCACACCCTCAGCCTGTGCACACTGATGGGGGCCTAGAGGGCTCCAAGGATGGGGGGCCAAGACTGCCCCAGGAGGAGCGGAACTTTCCTGGTGGGGGTGGATGGCGGGATTCCTCAGCGGTCAGCAAGGCCCATCCTGCCTCTCCGGTTAGTCAGGCTCCTGGGGCCCAAGCCTGGCCACAGGGTGCTGCACTGGTGTCTCCAGACCTCCCCTGGGCAAAGCAGGAGCAGGCTGAGGGTGCAGGGGTGTGTGCAGCCACCCCACCGCCCTCAGGACTCAGGCACCTAGGGTGCTCTCATGCTGTCCAGGGCAGGGCAGAACATTCTGGGCACAGAGGCAGCCTGGGGCCCCAGCTGGGAAGCTCAGTGTCCTGTCCTGACCTGCACTCTGTCCTCTGTTTGTTCACACAACAAATGCCACCAGCACCCCAGCAGAGAGTGAGGGGTAGAGGGGCCAGGGTCTCCAGCTGGCCCAGTGGTCCTGAGTCAGGGGGCCCCCATGGGCCAGGAGTGGGCCTGAGGAGCTGATGGAAGCAAGAGGACTTGCACCTGGTGGGCCCTGGGGTCTCAGAGGCTGGCAGGGCCCCCACCTGGCACCCAGCTCAGCCTCAGACGGGGCGGGCATTGCTGGGTGGGGTGGCCTGGACTGGAGTCTGGGTGGAGGAGGGAGATGATGAGGGGCCCCTGCCCCCACAGGCAGGATGGGTGGGGAGCACAGGAGATAGGGAGGGAGTCTGAGGGGCACATCAGTCTGTGGCTGAAGTTTTGGGATGGTTCCAGGGATTGTGTGTGTGTGTGTGTCTTGTGCATGTGTCTGTATGTCTGTGTGTGTCCATGAGTGTGTCTATGTGTCTATGTATGTCTCTGAGTGTGTGTCTGTGTGTATCTCTGTGAGAATGTTTGTGTGTGTGTCTGTGTAGGTTTCTGAGTGTGTCTGTGGGTGTATCTGTGTGTCTCTGTGAGTGTGTCCATATGTCTGTGTGTGTCTGTGTCCCTGGGTGTGTGCGTCTGAGCTGAGTTTCTGGAAAAATTGTGTGTACCAACACAGAAGGCGCAGCCCCACATCCAAGGCATCCTCCCCGCCTCCGTGCTGTGACCATGGCAACAGGAAATAACAGCAGGGAAGGCCAGGAAGAGACTCATCACCCCGGGTTTTCAGGGGGGGCTCCCTGCTGGGCAGGGCGGGTTGGAGTCTAGAGTGCGGGTCAAGGGGGTCATTCCTGGGGTGGGGCGGGTAGAGGGAAGGACTGGGTCATTGCCCGGATGGACACCCCCACACGGGTATGCCCGTGGGCACACATGTGCGTCCAGCACCCACCCCTTGCACCCTGGAGCACCGCCCTGCTGTGCAGGGTGCCCCACAGCCTCCGCACTGTACACACCCCAGGCGGGGCGGCCGTCCCATCTTCAGTGAACAGCATGGTGTTGTGTGCTGTGTGTACGGCCTGGCCCAGGGACCTGCAGCAACAGAGACCACCCCACCTCCCTGAGGCTGTTCCGGCCCCCCAGCCCCCGCTTTCCTCATCAACAGTGTCTTTGCTGGGCCACTTCTCCCTTCCCTGCCTGGTGCCTGGCACCTCTTCCCCTCCCTCTGCTCATGTCTGCCCCAGGGTCTGGAGAGCAGCAGGATGAGAACAAGAGCCAGAGGGGAAGACAGGGCCCACCCAACCCCGGAGACACAGACTCTGCCAGGGACAGAAATGCAGACAGAGGGGCAGAGGGAGAGGCAGGTCCCCAGGGCCAGGGATGAGGGAAGTCAGGACCCGCCCTCCTGGTCCCCGCCAGCCTGGTCCAGGCCAAGGAGTAGAGACTCCTAGAATTTAATTTATCGAGAGGGTTGGACTGGTGGCCTCAACTCCAGAAACCACACCGTGGAGCCCCTGTGCCAGGAGAAGAGGGCAGGCAGGCCTAGACCTGAGAGTGGGTTGCAGGCATACCAGGTTGCAAACTGGGGCTTCCAAGGGTGCAGGGCTGGAGGGCACCCCTGCTGTAGAAGCCCCACCACTGAGGGGTTTAAGAACTGGGGGGAAGGCTCCAGTGGGACCCTGCAGAATGTCATCACAGACCCCAGGATTTGCAGAGCCCCAGTGGGGCAGAACTGTGGCCTCAAAAAGGAGTCCTAGGAAGGAAGGAAGTGCCTGGAGAGAGATGGGGGTGCAGGATGTGGCCTGGGGCTGGATGTGCGGCCTCTGTGCCAGACACAAATGCATCAATCATCCTACAACCCTGGAGCTCCCACCTTTACCCCAAGCTGGGGCCTAGTCCAGATGATAGATTGGGGCAGGGGTCTTGAGACGGAGGCCCCCATGGCTTCCCTTCCTCCTCTCTGTGCCAGGCCTCGGGGGCTGAGAGTGAGGAGGTGGGCTTCAGGGAAGGTGAGGTTTGGGTCACAGGTGCAGTCAGGGCTGTGTGCCCGCCGGAGGGAGGGGTGGGGGCTCCTGGGGCCACTGGGGAGGATGGTGTCCAGCGCCTTCTGCAGGACGGGAACTGGACAGGCCCAGAGATGACGTTTTGTTTTTTTAGATGGGTGTGTCAAGGGGAGATGAGGACGCTGGTAACGGGGTGGCTGAAGGGAGGGAGGGTTGACAGGGAGGAAGGGCAGGAGGCCATGTGCTGGGAGCTGGGATGGGGAGAGGGCTGGGAGCTGGGGCATGGGGTACCACAGAGCAGGTGGTGAAGGGCCTACAGAGAGATAGGGAGGGAGGGCTGTCCTGGCTGACAGTGAGCAGGAGCACAGGGGGTACTAAGGGAGAGGGTTGGACTGATGGCCTCAACTCCAGAAACCACACCGTGGAGCCCCTGTACCAGGCAGAGAGGGCAGGCAGGCCCAGACCTGAGAGTGGGTTGCAGGCTTACCAGGCTGGAAACTGGGGCTTCCAAGGTTGCAGGGCTGGAGTGCACCCCTGCTGTGGAAGTCCCACCGCTGAGAGGTTTCAGAACTGGGGGGAAGTCTCCAGTGGGACCTTGCAGAATGTCATCACAGACCCCAGGACTTGCAGAGCCCCAGTGGGGCAGAACTGTGGCCTCAAAAAGGAGTCCTAGGGAGGAAGGCAGTGTGGAACTCCAGGCTGGCGCGCAAGGATGAAGGGGCCACCCCGCAGCCCAAAGTCTCCGTGGGCGGCGCCGGCCCCTCAGCCCTCCTGGGGGGAGGGGTCGGACCGTCTCCGCCTGGCACCGCGGAGGCGCGGGGCCAGCCTCCACCTCACCTGGGCGGTGGACTTGGACCGCTCCCGCCGGCCCGGGCTCTTCCCCCAGAGATAAGGCCCCCCTCCCCCAGCCCGTCCGAGATGGACCTGGGCAGCCGCACCCCCCCTCGCCAGGCCGGAAATCCCGGTCCCAGCAGCCTATTGGCCACCAAGCTTAGGATCCCCTGGCTTGGAGTCTTCGCTTCCTAATTCCCCGGGGACGTTCTCGCTGCTGTCCGTTGGACTTCCCAGAGAGTGGCGGGGGTGCGGGGACGTCCCACGGGAGTGAGGGGGCTGGGGAGGGGCGGGCCTCCTGGCTGCGCGTGGGCTGGAAGGCCGCAGTGGGGTTCCTCGGGAGAGGAACTACTAGGCAAGTGTCCCCAGCCCTCTATCTTGGGGAGGGCAGGGTCAAAGTGTGTGGGCATGCTAATTTGCATCTATGTGCATTTTAGAGGTGTCCTGGTCTGTCCCTGGCTCCAGCAGATCTAGGGGCTCGGGCAGGTGCCTATGGGACGGGGCTGGAGCGCTCCTTCCTGCTCCCGGGGAGCCCCTTGCAGCGGACCCGGGGGCTTCAGAACCCTGGGAGAGGGGCGGGGCCTGAGTTCGAGGAGCCCCGCCCTCTTAGTTAGTCCCGCGAATTCCCTGCGGCCCCCCCCCCCCCCGGCCTCTGCTCGGTCCTCAGCCAGGCCTGGGTCCTGCCTGAAGGCAGAGGTGGACTAGATGACCTTTCTCGGCCGGTCGGCCTGGATCTGACGTCCCCAGGGTCCAAGTCCCGGGTTCCGGGGGCGGGGCGTGAGGGGCGGGGTTCAAAGGGGCGGGGTCCCGGGGTCCCTGAAAGACTTGGACCGGTCGGACCCACCCAGTCTCTCAACAACAGCGCATTACCGCCCAGCCGTAACCGCCCGCACCGGACCCGGCGCCGCCATGCCCAAGTGCCCCAAGTGCGACAAGGAGGTGTACTTTGGTGAGCGCGCCCACCTCCAGCCCACGCCCTGCCCGGAGCCCGCGGGCTCACTGCGCGGCCCACGCGGAAGCACGGCTGGGGGGCGACGGGGCTGGGGCCGCTCAGGTGGACCCGGGGCGCTGGGGGACCTGGGCGCCACCTTGGATCAGACACTTCAGCCTTGCCCGCGGGTGCCTGGGTGTGAGGGGGAGACCCCCTGTGTGGGAGGGTTCCGCCATCCTGCCAATTCGCTCTGTTCCGCTGTCTCTGTGTCTGAGTTCCCCCGTCTGGGACTCCCCGTTTCTGGTCCCGCTGTCTCTCTTGCCTTCTCTCGGGCGCGCCCTGGGCGGGGACCCCGCGGGGTAGGAAGGAACGAGCGGCTGGGGCCGCCCCTCCCAGCGCTAAGTAGAAACAGACGCGGAAACCGACGCCCGGGGCGCGATCCGAGGCGCCCGCCTTCCTGCCCCGCGCGCGCGCGCCCCGGGCCCACCCACGGGAGGGGAGGGAAACAGTGGGAAGTACCCCCCGCCCCGGGCCGCGGAGAGGGCGCCCGCAGGCTCCATCCCCGTCACCGGGGCAGAGGCCAGAAGGCTTAGCCCGGGCAGCCTGGCCCCAGGCCCTCCTGACCCGCACCCCCCACCTCTGGCCCTGGAGGCCCCCCCTCTCCTCCAGCCCCACCAGCCCTCAGGGGCAAGGCCCAGGGACTGCACCTGAAAGTACCCCAAGGGCCTGCGACGCCTGTCGTTATTCGACTGCATTGGCCTCAAGGGCCTGGAGGTGTCCTTCATCCCATGGACCACAGGGGTGGGCTGAGACCTTAGGGTGTGGCTGGAGGACGCGGGTATGCCGGCGGTGGGCGTACCCGTGTCCCCAGAGCAGTGTCTGGAGAGGAGCTTGTCTGTACCTCTGCAGCTGAGCGGGTGACCTCTCTGGGCAAGGACTGGCATCGGCCCTGCCTGAGGTGTGAGAAATGTGGAAAGACGCTGACCTCCGGGGGTCATGCTGAGGTAAGCGGGGGCCCAGGGAGTGTGGCAGGGACACAGGGGTGATGGCACCCCTCATGGCTTTTCTCTCTGCAGCATGAAGGCAAGCCCTACTGCAACCACCCTTGCTACTCTGCCATGTTCGGGCCCAAAGGTATGCTCCCTGTGACCCTCCCCGCCCCAGCGCCCCCAACCTCTAACCTGTTGACTCTTTTCTCTTTCTCTGCAGGCTTTGGACGGGGTGGAGCTGAGAGTCACACTTTCAAGTAAACCCAGGTATAACCCCGCCCCAATCCTGCCCAGCTGATCTGCTCTCTGGGTGGAGACGCCCCCACCTCCAGAGTGGTCTGACCACTCCTCCTCGGGCCTGGGGGCAGCAGGTGAATGCTGCACTCAGGTCTGTCCATCTCTCTGTGCACAGGTTGTGGAGACCCCATCCCCTCCTGCTGGGCCACTATTCAGGCGGATGCCAGGCCTCACCCCAGACACCCAGGGCCCCCTTGTACTCCTCGTGCCTTCAATAAACTTGAACACTTGGAAGAGCTGTGTGTGTGTGTGAGTGTGCGTGTGTGGTGTGCACACATGCGTGCGTGCCAGGGGAGTACTCGAGGGGGGCTGTAGCAGGTGGTGGGTTCTGGCCCAGGCCCTGCCCAGGGCACCTGCTCTTCCTGCTTTGGCAGGGACTGCTGCCAATGCCCTTCTGGGGGGCCTTTCTGGGTACCTCACAGGCCAGAGTCCCTGCTGCAGGGTGAGAGCCCAGGCCACCCTGGACATTTGGCACCAGCCCTAGCACTCTGAGCCCACCTCTGTGACTCCCAGGTCCACAGAGATGCCCCTGAGACCCATGGTGGTTCTGGCAGGGTGCAAGGGAAGGTTTTGCAGGCCGGGGCCAAAGGGTCAGCAGGACCTTGAGGCCTGGGAGCAGGTGGGGCTGGGGAGGAGGGTGAATCAGCTGCAGCTCCTGCTGGTTCCGTTTCTGAGTAGCTTTGGGGGAGTTGTGGTGGGGAGTCCTTGCCTTTTCCCTTCCCACTTCCTGCCACCCCACCCATGCCCTGGTTCTGGTTTCTGCAGGCCTTGGTGGCTGCTCAGCCCCTGACCCAAAAGCCATGGCCCTACATCTGTCCTTGTTTGCCCCTCACCCTAGGCCCACCTCCCCAACAGTGGCCACTCAGACTCCAGCCCTGGCCACCTCAGGGGTGAAGATCACCCTTCCCAGGACCCTACTGACCTCAAGAGCCCAGAGGGGCCCTCTCAGCCTGCCTCTGGCCTTGGCCCTGCCTTAGGGCTTTGGTGGGGTGCTGCAGGCATGAGCTGGGCAGATTGTCAAGGGTGGCCTGTGGGGCGGGGGGTGTGTGTGTGATTGGGTGACTTGTGGAATTCAGACAGGTGGGAGACAGGGATTTTCCTGAAGGATGGGATGGGGTGGGGGAGGAGAGAGCAGAGGATGCTGAAGTAAGACCTGAGTGGTCCCTGGGGCTGGGAGGACTGAGGGCTTTGAGACTCAGCGACACCTGGTCCACCTTGAGTGGGGGGGAGGGGCACCGCTGAGCTAGGCGGCAGAGGTGCCCCCCAGCCCTGCCCTCCTGGTCCCTGCACCGTTCCGATGGCCCCGCCGGCGCGTGGCTCACAGTCCAGGCTGGGCACAGACTTGGGGTGAACTGTCAGAGAGCAGAGGCCTGCAGGAAGAGTGGAGGGCAGCCGGCCTCAGGTGTGGGGGGAAAGCGCCCCAGGCAGAAGGCACAGCAGCTGCAAAGACCCTCAGAGGGGAAGGGCTCCCTGGGTTCAAGGGACCCAAGGGATCGGGAACCAGCGCGGGCAGGCTAAGGAATGTGGTGTCTATCCCGACCGCAGGCCTCTGAAGGGTGTCCTGGCAGGGTGGCCAGAAAGGCCTCTGGGCCTTTCTCTGCGGAGAGGGGAAGCCTGTGGGGGACCCGGCCCGCGCTGGTGGGGGCGAGGGCCCCGGGCGGAGGCTCGCGGGGCGGGGCCGAGGGAAGGCTGCGGGGGCTGCGTGCGGGGCGGCTGCGGTGGGGAACAGGCCCCTCGGTGGCGGCGGGTCCGGAAGGACGACTTTCTCCCTCCCCTCTCATCTCGGTGCTTTCTTTTCTCCGTGTTCTCTTCCTCCTCCCTGCCGCCCCCTCTGCTGCTGTTTCCAGCTCTGCCGAGGTGTAAGTTACGCGTCGCCACGTCCAGCCCGTAACTGCGCCAGCGCCGTCGGGGATGCGCGGGTCGCGTCGGGCGGCCGCGGCCCGCTTTGTGCCCACCGTTCGCCGTCCCCGGGCGCCTCGCAGAAGTGGGGCCGCGCGGCGCAGTCTTCAGCGCCGGCCCCTCCCCCGGGGACGCGGCCGCGAGCCGCCGAGCCGAGCCCGCCGCGCGAGCCTGCAGCCCACGGGAGCTCGGGCCCGCGGGCGGGCCCCCTGGGCGCGCGGCCGGCTCTCCTCCGCAGGCCAGGCTGAGCCGCGACGCGCGTCGGGCTCGCGGAGGCGGCGGGGTCCGGACGCCCCCTGGCGGCCCCTCGGGAAAGGCCACGGGGCGGGGCCGAGGGTCGCCCGCTCGGCTGGGTGGGGCCCGGTGGCGCTGCCCTCCGCGGCCCCGGGGGCGCCCTCAGGCGCATGCGCGTCTGCCGCGCCCGCCCAGCGGTTGCTAGGTTGCCAGTGGCGTGAGGCGCTGATTGGTGGGGTCTGGGCGAGGTGGGGTGTCAGGTGTTGCCAGGATTGGGCCGGCGAGGGCGGACTCCACGGAGCTGTCAACACTGACGGCCCCGGCTGGGGCCCGGAAATGCCTCTGCACAGGACAGAACAGACTGTACTCGCGCTCCAGGGGCATCGCTCTTTGGGCCGGGGCCGTGCGGCGCGGTGATTGGCCGCTGGGCCCGGCCGGCGCCGTGATTGGTCGCTGGGCCTGGCCGGCGCCGTGATTGGTCGCTGGGCTCGGCCGGCGGCAGCGCGCGATCCGAGGGAGGCTGGTGCCGGCTGGATGGGGAGGCGGAGGCGGCTGGTGGACCCAGCGGCCAAGGCCGGGGCAGGGGCCCTGCCCGAGGTCATCGCCGCGCTGAGTCGGTCGCTGCCTGCCGGGCCCAGCCCCGAGATCTTCCGCCGCGCCAAGTTCGACCGTCCAGAGGCGGTGAGGCTCGCGAGGCGGGCGGCCGGGCAGGGTGGGGGCCCGGGCGGACGCAGGGAGGCGGGCTGGCCCGGCTGACCGCCCGCTTTTACTTTAACGCAGGCCCCCGCGCTCTGGCGGCTCCTTTTCCGCTTGCTCTCGCCGCTGTCCGCGGACGGCGCTTCGCCCACCCTCGCTCAGGGTAAGCCCCGCCCGTGGCAGACTCTATCTCCGCCCACCCGGGTTGCACTGGCTCCGCCCACTTCTCTAAAGCCCCCCCCAGCCCCGCTCTCCCTGGCAAGCCCAGCTCCGGGTGGGCTCTGGCCCCGCCCACTCAGGGGTAGCGCCGGCCCCGCCCATGCCCGAAATGTCCCGCTCTGGCAAGCCCCGCCCTCCATGATAAGGCCCGTCTCATTAGGTTCTGGCCCCGCCCACCCAGGCAGCATTGGCTCCACCTGCCCTCCCTGGTAAGCTCCGCCCACCCAGGCCGTGCTGGCTCCACCCCTCCGGTAAAAGCTCCGCTCCTGGTTAGGCCCTGGCCCCGCCCAGCCACATAAGGCCCCTCCCCCGGCTGGTCCCTGGTCGCCTCATCCTGGTCCGCGTCCCGGCCCCCACTCCCATTGTCCCCTCTGACCCGGGCCTCTGCTTGCGGGTCCTGGGAGGTCTCTGAAGGGGTCCAGGTGGTATCACTTCAGGTGGGCGGCCCCCCTGACTGGTGGTCTCCTACCCCAGAGGCCCAGGCCAGCTTGGTGAAGTCAGCGCTGCGCTCCCAGGGCTACCCAAGGCTGGCGCTGGCACAACTCCCCGAGGACGGATCCCGGGGCAGCCGGGAGCTGCTGCTGGCCCTGTCCTGGCTCCTGGCCCGAGCACCTCTGCCCGAGCGGCTGCTGGCCCAGGCCCACGTGCAGCTGGGTGACGAGATGCCTGTGTGTGAGGTGCGTGGGGTGAGGGGGAGCGGGGCCAGTCCTGGCTGGACGCCTGGGTGCCT
Organism: Daubentonia madagascariensis; assembly: GCA_023783475.1. Classification (NCBI taxonomy): domain Eukaryota; kingdom Metazoa; phylum Chordata; class Mammalia; order Primates; family Daubentoniidae; genus Daubentonia; species Daubentonia madagascariensis. Next base: position 1,786,328 of record JAKFHU010002089.1, read on the forward strand.
CTATGGTCTCAAGTCCTGGGGCCAGAGCGAGGCCAGGCCTGGGCCAGCCCCCTCTGTGTCTCCTGCTCTGACCCGCAGGGCAGTCCTGTGAGGGTGTTACCTGCTGCCCGGCTGAGGACAATGGAGGGTGCCTCCATTGCCCTCCTGTCCTGGCCCCTCCAGGGCAGGGTGGGGCATGGGGGCAGGGCCTAACCATTGTCCCCTCTTCAGTGTGAGGCCCTGGCCAGCCCTGGTCCCTGGGCACTCCATGTGGAAGCAGAGGGCCCTGTGGACATCCGCTGCGTGCAGTGGCTGATGGGAAGGCTGCGGTTCCGGTGGCGATGCCTGACCGCCAGTCAGCAGGAGCAGTGCACCCTCCTGAGCAAGGTAGGGCCAGCATGCCGCTTTCCACCCAGGGCAAGTTATTCTGTGCCACAGGCCACCTGCTGCCTTTCCCTGCGGCCTGTCCTGCTGGGCCCGGCAGAGGCTGGGGCTCAGGCTGTTGGCTGGATGGGAGCCTTCCCAGACCTGGCTGGGGCTGGTGGGGCCTGGAGCCTGCACCCGTGGCTCCTGGTGGTCCAGGTGGGGGACCCAGGGCAGGATGGATTTAAACAGTGCTGGGGCAGGGAGCCAGTGTGTGGGCAGGTTCTTGGCCCCATTGGCAGGGCAGAAGCTGGGTGTCAGAGAGCTCACAGTGTTGGCCTTCTCGTTCCCTGAAGTCATTAGAGGCCTTGAAACTGCGTCACCAAGCAGTGGGATGGGCTCTGTGGCATGGGGGAGCTGCTACCTTCTGGGCACCCCCCCCCCCCCGATCCTGAGTGTGCACCGATTTGGGTGGTGGGCAGCTCCTGCAGGGGCCTCTGAAAGCCAGTAGGGGTCAGCTGCACGGGCAGAGGCGCCCAGTGGCGTGCCCAGTGAGAGGTCAGGGTTGACAAGTGCTGGGTGGGGGCAGCAGGTTCCCCGCAGTGCAGGGCTCCTTGGTGCTAAAACCCCCCATCCCACACCCCTGCAGAGGGTCTGTCACTTAACCAGTCTTTCCTGGGACCCCTCACTCCGTCTTCCCGGGCCTTGGCTCCACCCACTCCCCTGCTCGGACATGCCCACCTGTGAACCTGTGTGCTGCCTTCCAGCCTCACCTTTCTGTGGAGCCCTCCCTGCCCCCCTCAACTGAGAAAGTCACTGTGTCCGCACCATTGGCCTCGCTGGAACTCTGTGCCTGTCCAGAAGCTGTTCCTCCTGCCACTTGGGCCATTGAGGGCAGGACTGCACTTGGAGAGTTTGGCACTGGGCGGGCAGGGAGGGTGGGCAGGGGTGTCCACTCCAATCCTATTGCTACCTGGGGAGTTGGGTGAACTGGGGAGGCCATGGTGAGATAGGCTGGTGCCCTTCCCTTTGCAGGGGTTCCCCAGCAGAGGCTTTCCTGAGCCCAGCCCTGCCCCAGCAGCCTCAGGCAAGGTGTGGCCTCTCTGAGCCCTGTTTACTTGCTTATAAGGCAGGCTCCAAAGGCTGACCTCACTGGACTGGTGGAGGCCAGGGCTGGGGGAGGCGCCCGCCCCACTCAGCTTGGGGGCTGCACTGCCTCTTTCAGATCCACCTGTATACCCGTGGCTGTCATAGTGACCGGAGCCTCGGCCATCTTTCTGTTGCTGAAACAGAGATGCTCAGGGACCCAGAGGGTGGCCAGCAGGTGAGGACTGGTGAGGTGCTGGGGTGGGCGCCACCCCTGGTGGCGAGGGGCATGTCGGGGAGGACCTGGGGCAGTAGTTAGGCTTTGAGCTGTGGGTATCTCTGGGTGTCTGCCAAGCTCACCATCATTGCTGGGGGTGGGGTGTGACAGGTGTGTCCTCTGGGCCTCTCCTGGCCCCATGGGCCGTCCACCCTTCCAGGATTCCATAGTGGCTGCTGTGTGTGCATGTTCTCTGTGGCTGGGCACAGGCGGGGTCCAAGGAGCACAGGTGTTGGGGCCAGGTCAGGCTGGCAGCTGGCTAAGGTGGGGACTACTGGAATTAAGGAACACCCGTCTAGGTCTGAGCTGGTGGTGTTGGCACCTTGAGCCCATGGAGGTGTCACCTAGTGTGTGCCCAGTGTGGTGGGGGGTATCTGGGGGTGGGGAGGGGCTGGCCCAATGCACAGCTCATGCTGGGAAAAGGGCTGGGCACAGGGGTGGCTACAGGAGGGGACAACCCCCCTTCAGAGCCTGGGGCCAGGCCCACATGAGGCCATTGGGACAGGTCTGCCAAGCTGGGGCCTGCTGGGGGCTGCTGGGGCACTAACCAGAAGAGTGTCAGGGTTGGCCCGGTGGGTGTCTTCCCCAGGGGTGTCTGGTTCCTCCCAGCTTTGCTGTCCTCCTGTCTCTGCTGACCTTCTACTCCCATCCTTCTTTTCAGGGGCCTGCTCCTTCCTCTTGGCTGGCTTTGGCCGGGGGGACAGGGGCAGGGCTGGCATTACCTGCAGGCTGGGCTCTGGACCTTTCTGAGTAGTAGGCTGGCACTGCCCATCCCTGGGCGTGTCTGGCGGGGTGGGAGGGCTGCCACCCAGGGCTGGTGGAAGCCCTCCTCCCAGGCCCAGTCCCCCTACTGCCTCTTCCCTCCCCAGCCCCAGAGACTTGGTCCCTCCACCTTGTTCCAGGGCAGGTGGGACCAGGGGACCCAGGGGTCAGAGGCAGATGGCCTGGCTCCTGGTCCCCACTGTCTTTGTCTTCTGCTGGGCTTCTTGCCCCCAGCAAGTCTGGCCAGCAGATTCCAACTTTGGAGGCTCATGCCCCTGGGGGATTTGCATGCTCTTGTTGTGGGCCCATGGTGCCCACTGGTGACCCTGCCTGGCCCCAGTGCAAGTTGGGCCTGCATCCCTGGCTTCAGCCTGTCTGGCCCCAGCCCAGCAGGGCCTGCGCTTGGCCTTGGAGGTGCTGAGGCAGCATCTGGGCATCCCCACCTGCCCTTGGCTCTGTCCCTGTTTTAGAGGTGACTCAGCGAGGCCCAGGCTTCCAGCCCCTGGGACAGCTGGGTTGGACAGAGCAGAGGCTGCCTTGGCTCCAGCCTGGTCCTGCCTGGGACCCCTCTGTGGGACCACCATCTGTGGTGTGGTGGGAGCCCGGCATGGTGAGGCTCCCCTTTCTCCTGGAGGCTGGCACGTGTTGCTGCCGCAGGACTGCGGACAGTGGTGGCCTGGGGCCATGAGTTGGCTTCCTTCCAGGGTTTCTGGAGGGGAAGTTGGCCAAGCCTGGACCTGGCCTACCCAAAGGGCCTGCACTCCTGGGCTGGGTCCCAGAAGCTTCTGGAATGATGTATGGCTGGTGTGTGAGCCGCCAGGCATGCTCCCACGTGACTGGGCAGCCTCCTGGGTTACTGTTGGAGCTGCAGCCTTCTGTTTGCATCCTCCTGTGCCCTTGTCCCTGCCCAGCCTTGGGGCGGTGTGGGGGCAGGGAGATGGCTGCCCAGCTGTGGTTTGCCTTCCAGCTGCTGCGGCGGCTGGAGCGTGAGAACGCGGGCCTGGAGGCTGCTCTGGAGTGGCGGCAGGGCGAGCTGGTCTTCTGGCGCTGGATGGTAAGGAAGCCATTGCCCTCCCGCCCTGCTCTCCTTGCAGTGACCACGGCCCTCTGGTGGGTTGGGAGGTCTTTCCACTTCCCAGACAGGAAGAGGAGGCCACACCCCACCGTAGTGAAGCTGCATTTGTGCCCAGGCCCGGCGGCTCCAAGTCTGGGGCTCTTTCTAGGATGTCCTCCTGTGTTCTTGGTCAGCCCAGTGTTGCTGGCCCTGCTCTGGCCTAGACTTGTAAGGGGTCTGCAGCCTTTTAGAGTGTGGTCTTTGTGCCTCTCTGGACATTGTACCTGCTGGGGAAATGGTAGCTCTGCAGCCCCTTGTGGGACCTCAGGAGGCCACCACTGCCGCCTGGGTCTCTGCGCTCTCTGTCCCCACTGGCTGGGAAGCCCGTGCTGGGCGCACGCCCTCTCACTTGGGTCTCTCTCTGCAGGACACGGTCCTGGGAGCCTGCCCCCCAGACGCCCCAACTGCGGCCACAGAACCCACCTTTCTGCCCAGGATCCCTGAGCATGGGGTTGGCCAGTTGGAGCTGGTAGCGCGGGAGCTGCGGGCACTGCAGGAGGAGCTGTGCGAGGCCACCGAGCGCAGGCGGGCGGCCTGGGAGGCCAGGGAGGCCAGGGTGAGCAGCCCTGGGCCCGCCCCTCATAGCACCGCCCACGGCCCCGCCCCCTCAGGGAGGGCGGAACGGGCACCTGGCCTAGGTGAACGGGGGAGTGGGAGGCGCATGGCGGGGTGTCCCTGCTGCCCGCCGCAGCAGCCACTGGACATCACCAGACCACCCTGTTGGAGGTCTGTTGGCCTCCCAGGCCTCCTTCGACAACGAGGGAGGCGGCCAGCTCCCAGGCCTGCTCCGTGCCTCAGCCACAGGTCTCTCAGGTGCTGGTGGCCGCCCCTCCACACTTTGCCCGGGCTCCACACCTTGCCTGGGGATTGCAGGTGGACACGTGCTTCCCCAGCCCCAAACACCCATGCCATCTCTCGCCTGAGCAGGGTCATGGCTGTGAACACTGGGCCACGCTTGCTGCATCTATTTGCTTTTTCTGAACCATTTTAACATAAACCGTAGGCATGATTTCCCCTTTCCAAGGAGGCAGGGTGTTTCCTACCTGCCTGCAACATGTCACCCCGATCGTGGAGATAACTGCCATCCTCTCCCTAGTGGCTGTCTCCTGTGTCCACACTGCTGCAGCTCGTTCAGGGCACGGAGCCCAGCTGGGCTGAGCTGGGGCGTTCCTACCCTCCCTGGCAGACAGATGAAACACTGTGAAGTGTGCTGAGACTCCTTACACCTGTCTGGGCTCAGGGCTGTGTTGCCTCCTTTTTGAGAACAGTGGGAGCAGAGCCCATTTAGCAGAACCCCAGGGGTTCTGGGGGGTTCCCCAGGGACAACCAGAGTGCAGCCTGTTTGTGCTCCGGTGGTGTGGGCTGAGGGCTTGAAGACGCCATGGGTGTTGCCCCCACCCCAGCAGGCCAGCTGCCCACAGGGTCTCTGGGATAGGGACTGCCCTGAGGGCCAGAGGCAGCAGTGGCAGCAGCTCCCTCGGTCCCACCAGCGTCCCCTTGGGTCAGCCTCACGCCATGCACCCCGCTCCTGGTGGGCAGTGGGAAGAAGGAAGCTGGTTCAGCAGAGAGTGGTGGGTGGTGGGAAATGGGCCAAGCCCTGGAGTGGTGGGTGGGGTTGGAGTAGGTGTCCCCGAGGGGTGGAGGCTGGTGACCCTGCTCCTGTAGGGTTTCCGGGAGACAGCCTGCCCAGCTGCCACCGGTTAGGACTCAGGTGCTCAGTGAGGCTGATGAAGAGCCCAGGATGGGGGGTCCTTTGGGGCTGGCCCACTCTCTCTGGGGGGTCAGTCTCCAGGGTCCTGAATCTGGGCCCAGGGAGTGTTGAGGGGGCCTGAGGCAGCGTCCTGGGGGACGGAGCTGCCCTTGGTTCACGAGCTGCCATGTTTACTATTGTTTCTGTGCAGGTAGGAGGCCAGGGCCGAGGGCCACAGTGGAGCACTGCGAGGCAGGCCTTGCAGGAGGCTGTGGAACAGGAGCTGGCAGCCCTGCGGTGGGCCTGGGAACAAGACAGGGGCCCAGCCCGGCCCCACGGGCCACACCGACTCGTGAGACTTGGGGATGAGGCACCCGGGGGCCAGTACCTGCGGGCAGCTGAGGTGATCCAAGCTCTGAAGAGTCAGGAGGCCTGCCTGGAGGCAGCACTGCGTCGACTGCAGGGACAATGTCGGCAGGAGCTGGCCAGGCTGGCGGGAGCTCTGCCTGGCCTCATCTGGATCCTGCCACCTAGACGCTGAGGACCAGCAGATACTCCCTCCCTGTGGGGACCTGCCCTGGCCCAGCCTGGCTGGTCTTGGAGGAGCAGATTCTAGGGCTGAATGGCCTTGGGGACAGGGCAGACTCGGAGCCCCAAGCCACATGCTTGCCCCAGGGCCGGGGCTGTTCTGACTTTGGCTGGAGCCTGGGCCCTAGGGCAGCAGTGCTGGGGCGGGCTGGGCTGGGCTGGGCTGGTCCCCCGAGGAGGTTGTTACAGGTCTGATGGCCGTGCACACTTGGTCTAGGGGGAACTCAGAAGGAAGTTGCAGAGGCCTCCCCATGGGGGGGCAGATGTGCCCTCCCTGTGCCGCCCTGTCAGGTTTCACCATGTTGGGAGGAGACCCTGGGCCAGGGTGGTGGGGGCCAGGCAAGGTGAGTGTCAGAAGACCCTGGGGGGCCTCAGGCCCTGGATGGCCCCCCATACCCCCTCCATCCCGGACTCCGTTGGTGCCCCAGCTCCAGGCTGTGAGCACGGCTTCCCTCCTGTCCTGGGCCGTGGATGTGCCTGCTGGTGTGTGTTGAAGGGTGCTGGATGGGGGCCCTGGGGAGCTCTGCTCCTTTCTTGGAGGTGGTGCTCCATGTGTGAGCGGAGGCCACAGCCTGGACAGAGGGGCTTTGTTCCAGAGGCTGCTCGGCAAGCCCAGCTCAGCCCTGACAAAGAGGCATCTGTGTGCGGGGGATATGCCCCCCTGCCTGGCGGAAGAAGGCTTGGTCTCACCGTGCCACCCACCCCCACTGGTGGGCACAGAGAGCCCCTCGGTCCAGCCGTGCCCCCTCACCAGGCTCCCTCTTCCCAGGGCTGTCGAACCCTGACCCGACGCTAGGCAGGCGATGGGGCCTGTTGGGCCCCCTCCAGCCTCCTGCCAGCTCAGGGCAGGCCATGTCCAGCCCCTGGGCAGCCTGGGCCTCTGCCAGAACATTCTCTCGGGGGGCTCTTCCTGCCTTCCTGGGGTGTATGCCGGAGTGACAGCTCACACCTGGGGCACCAGCTGCGGTCTCTGCCAGTCCAGAGTCTGGTCCCTGGGGTGGGCATAGCCAAGTGCCTCTGCTCCGCTGACCATTCCCAGTGAGTGGGCTTCAGGAGCGCCAGCGGACCAGACAGTGACCCGCCAGTCCCCCCTGTCAGGGGCACGTCCCAGGCCCTCACTGGGGCCTCCTGAGTGCCACAGCACTCCAGGTCCCCAAGGGCTCCTGCTGCTCCGCTGCTGGCTCCAGCTCTGGGCTGGGCACATGGGACCTTGGCCTCTGCGGGTCCCTCCTAGCTGTGCCCTCAGCCATCCTCTGTTTTTTTTTTTTTTTTTGAGACAGAGTCTCATCTCGTCACTCTGTCACCCAGGCTGGACTCGAGCTCCTGGGCTCAGGCAGTCCTCTCCCTGGCCTTGCAAAGTGCCAGGACTGCAGGTGCGTACCATCCTCTTGACTGTCAGACGGGGCTCCTCTTGTGCTGGAAACAAGTCCACTTAGTGCTCCTGCGTTCTGCGAACTGCAGCTGGTCCCGGGCTCTGACTGGCCCTTGGGAACTTGATGTTTAGAAGCATCGATGTGGACTCAGTGTTCCGGAGCTGGCGCTCCGGATCTGTGGATTCAGTGCAGTCCTAACCCAGACCCCAAGCGTGTGCCTGTGTGTGCGTGTGCGCCTCTGTCTGCGTGGTGTTGGAGGGGTCGGTACCCACACTCAGCCCTGGACTGGCCTACATTCTTGACCTTGTGTCCTGCAGGTCGAGGGCCAGTCCTGCAGGGTTAGGAGCAGGTGCGGGCAGCAGCCTCTGGAGGCCCTGGGGGAGTCCACCTCCAGGCTCACTCAGGCTGTTGGCAGAGGCACCCTGGCCTCCAGCTCAGAGTGGGCATTGTGGTCGCGTCCTCACAGCTGCCCTCTGACACTTGCCTGCTTCCTTTGACCTTTAGGAGCCCATGGGATCCCACTGTCCCCCACACCCCCTGCCCCATAACCTTCCTATTTTAAGGTCAGCAGCAGCTTTAGTCCCTTCTGTCTCGTGATGTGACACCAGGGTGAGACCCTACCCACCACCCAAGACACATGGGGCAGCCTGAGGTTCCGTGCACACTGCGCCTGGCCAGTGGGGGCTGCAGTGGCGCTGTGCCCTGGGCCAGCCAGCATCTGCATTAGGACAGTATAGTCAGTTCCCTGTGAAGACACAAAGGCAAACCCGCCCTTCTAGGAAATAGCTGAGGACACCAGGCTCAGTTAGGGAGTGGCTTTCTGAGACCCAAGGGTGCTCACTCTAAAGGAAAATTTGATAAATTTGACTCTATCAAAACTAGAAACTTCTGTTTATTAAAAGACGCCATTAAGAAAAAAGACAAGATGGGCATGGTGGCTCATGGCTGTAATCCCAATACTTTGGGAGGCCGAGGCAGGAGGATTGCCTGAGGCCAGGAGTTGGAGACCAGCCTGAACAACACAGCAAGACCCCGTCTCTATAAAACATAAAAATAAAGAAATAGCCAGGCATGGTGTGCGCCTGTAGTCCCAGCTACTTGGGAGGCTGAGGCAGGAGGATGGCTTGAGCCCAGGAGTTTGAGGCTGCAGTGAGCTGTGATGATGCCCCTGCACTCTGGCCTGGGCAGCAGAGTGAGATCCTGTCCTAAAAATAAAAATTAAATTAAATTAAATTTAAAAAGAAGTGGAAAAGGAAAAAACAAGCCAGAGTGGGAGAGTGTATTTGTAACATTTGTAACTGATACAGAATTGGTATTGAGAAAATACACAGAACTACGCATCATTATGAAAAAGACAGATAAATGAGCAAAGCAGAAGGCCAGCTGCTGTACAGAAGAGGAAGCAGGTCAAACGTTCACCTTCATTGTCACCAGGGAAAAGCCAGCCGAGAGCACGAGGTCCCGTGGGCACGGTGGGTTGGTGAGGCCCTTGCTCTGCAGTGGCGGGAGGATTTAAGCATCCATGTGGGAAGGCGCCTGGGCGTGTCCTGCAGACCGGAGCGCTCTGGGCCTACCCCGGGGACTTGTGTGTGCACAGGTGTGCAAAGCAGCATGTCTGTACAGCAGGGACTGGGAACAGTCATGGTGTCCAGCCAAAGGAGAGTGGGCATGCCATGGTGACAGTGACAGTAATGCCACACACCCTAGCCCTCCTGGGATCTTGAGTGAAAAAAGTAAGAATCTTCAGGAAAAAATAAACACGTCACAGAACATGATATGCAATGAGGCCACTAGAAAGAAGGCAAACCCATAAATTGGGCAGTAACCTCAACAGCAAGGGCACAGGGCAGGGAGGGGCTGTGGGGGACGCACAGGTGTCCAAGAGGTTCCTGCTATGGGTGGCTTTTCCAACATTCCTTTTATTATGATTCATAACTTACATCTATTCTTTGGGTGTGTCAAATATTACATTAAAAAGAAAAACCAATTAAGCATGAGATCCAAATGCAGCGTCACATCCATATTACTGTTTTGTTTTGTGCACCGATCTGCTGTGTCCAGTTCCAGCTTCTTGGTCCTCTGCCTCCCCTCCTCCACCAGTTCAGGGTCTCCACGTGGCCTTGGTCAACCTTGGCTCATGGGGGGAGGCTGGCTGCAACGCTGGCCAGGTCAGGACCGCACCCTCTGGGGTCTCTGGCAGCCGCGCCTCCCTGTGGACACCTGAGGAGCGCCCATGTCCTGATGAAGCCCAACTTTGGTTGGAGAGGAGTGTTTGTAAATGGTTGGCTCCTGTTTATCTCGTGGGGACCGTGATGACTACTCTTTCCCTCACATCTGCAGCCTGTTCACCCGTGTGCTTGCATGCGGTTGTGGCTGGTAGCCACGAAGTCTCACACCTGACCTCACCCCAGCTGCATGCCCTGGCTCACCTTTGTCTCCCCACCCCCTGCAGGTTCCCTTGGGAGCCCTGGGTCCGGGCCGTCCCTGCCCTCGGGTCCTCGGCGTCAAGACGTCCCCCAGCCCCTGACTTCTCTGTCCCTCCCTGGCTGGGCTTGTCCTTCACTCACCCACTTGGCCCAGTTCAGGGGGTGCCCATGCAAGGGCTGGGGGCAGGCGAGGGAGGGAAGTGCACAGAACAGGGCAGGTGGCTGGGACGGTGTGAGACCCAGCGGGCAGGAGGCTGAGGGTGGTGGTCGGGGCAGTGGCCAGAGGAAGCTGCGCAGGGTCAGAGGGAACTGGACAGCGAGGCCTGCGGGAAGGGAGGGAGGGGACGGGCGTGCAGGGAGGGTGTTAGGGTGTGAATTCGTAAGTGGGTGGAGGAAGATTTCTCAAAGATTAGAATAGTTCTCAAGAGAGTTTTTTTACTTCTCAAAGGATGAGAAGAGCACGACAGGAAAAGAAACAAGAAGAGTCGGCATGGGGATAAGGGCTTTGGGGTTTTGTTAGGGGCAAAAAGAAAGAAAAAAAGGATTTCTGCCACCGAGAGCAAAGGCAGCCATGAAGCTGCTGCGCCTGCTGTTTGCTCTTCCTTCTCTGTGTGGCCAGCTTATCGGGCTCCTTGGACCGTGGTCTCCAGAGCTGGAGTGGGGGACTCGCACCCCTGCTGTCCACTTAAGGCTCTTCAAGGCTGTGAAAACAAACGCTTAGAGGTACTACAGGTGGTTAATCGTAAAGACGATGAGTTGAGTCCCAGGTGTTTAATCAAACAAAACAAAGGGCAGCTGTGCTGTGAGTTTATTCCTCTTACTTTCTGTTTGATCGTTTATCTTTCCCTGTTAGCCAGTTTCTTAGCACGGCCGTCCTTTCAGAGGGGTCCCTGTAGAGGGCATGGAGTGCTTACTGGGGGCAGTGAGATGTGTGGGGAGCGAGCTGAGAGCAGGCAGGGCCCAGGCCTGGTCCTCTCTGCCCTTCTGTGTGGGGTGAGGGCACCAGGCCAGGCTGGGTGGGTTCTGGTCCACCTGCAGCTCTCTTGGCTGTGGGGTGCTCTGAGTCAGAGCTGGGCAGGCCGGCTGGGCGGGCAGCTGGGAGCGCGGGCAGAGTGAGAGCAGGGGCAGGCGGGCGGCTGCGTGGACCTGGAATCTGGGGCTGGAGAAGGGGACCTGAGTACCACGGGCAGGGGGCCCAGTGGGCGAGGCTGGGGTCAGGGCCCCCACACAGCGCTAGGAAGACACAGCGGAACGGAGCAGAGAGGCGCTGGCAGGTCGGGGTGAGGCCAGCAGGTGGTCTTGGTGGCCAAGCAGACAGTGCTTCGAGAGGAAGGACCCTTCAGGTGTGCAGCTGCCGAGGTCGAGGGCTGGGGGAGCTGAGCACTGGTGCCTGAACCTGCCTGGAGCGAGGTGGGGGTGCGGCCTGGTGCGGGTCCTGCAGGGAGAGAGGAAGGGGGGCTGGGGCTCCGCCAGTTCTCTCAGGAGTCTTGCCAGAAACAGCAGCAAAAGCATGGGACGCTGGCTGCCCCAGGTTTTGGGTGCAGCCTCCTACATTTTGGGTCTGTATGTTTGTTTTAAGGGGCCCAGGTTTGTATTGGTCAGGGATAGTGAGACAGGCAGACTCAGGAATGACTGTCAGGAAGGGAGAAGTTTGTTTTATTCACCGATCCCAGGAGGAGGGGCCATGCCAGGCAGGGCCAGGCAGAGGGGCGAGAGCACCCAGGCAGGAGCCTTTAGTGTGGTCCCCAGGAAGGACTGGGCGGGGCGGGGAAGGCGGGGCTCAGGACTGGCTCATAGCAAACCCAGCAGGTTCTGGGCTGTAGGCTGCCCCTGGCTGTCTGGTGCCTGCCCTGGGAAGATTAGAGCGGGGCACAGGGCCCCTGCCTGTGACAGGCCACAGAGGAGGAGGGTGGGCTCCAGACCGAGTGGTTTGCTAAGGCAGGCTTGCTCCTCGCTTTCTCTAGGAATTGGCCAATCCTGGGCAGTCCCTCCAGGGTCAGCAAGGCCCTGAGATGTCAAATCATCAAAACTATAGAAAATAAAGACATGCTTCATACAATGTCACAGTGGTTAACATGACCTCAACTAATACAAGAAGGTTGTACCCTAGCGCTCACCCTGAGGTGCCTTGAAGTGGGGAGGGGTGCTGCTGTGGCACAGCTGGGCGGCTGGGCTGGAGGGGGCCCCGTATGCAGCGGGACCTTTGGTCAGACTGCTGCCGTGATGCGGGTGCTGTGACTGCCAGCCCTGCAGTTTCCGGAAGGAGAGAGGACAAGGCCTGGCAGTCACTGAGTGAGGGCTGTCGCTTCATGTCTCCCCAAAGAAATGGGCTGGACGGGTGCTGGCGGCTTTGTGAGCAGAAACCAAGGGCAAGGGAGGGGACCTGGGGCCTCAATGGCAGGAAAAACCTGCTGCTCCTGGACCCCAGCCTGCGGGAAAGTAGCTCAAGAGACATTCAGCCACAAAATCCTGTGGACATCCCTCAGTTAACCAAGGGACCTGGGCGTCCTCCTAAGGGTGTGGCCGCTGACAGCGCAAGCAAAGGAGGCAGAGCCACTGAGTGCCTGGACAGCAGGACGCTGGCTGTGCTGCTCAAGGCACTGACTGCATGCCCGCTGCGTTTCTGACGGAATCGTGTTGCTAAAGGGACCTGAGCCTGGCTGCAGAATGCCTGGACCCCCAGGACTGCACCAGCAGGAAGAGACCTTGGGAGTCGGGCAGTCCCAGGAGGGCAGACGCCCTAGCGCTCACCCTGAACAGACAGGACAAGCGGGAGGGAGTTCTTGCCAAGAGGGCAGAGAGAGCACGGGCCAGTGTCTCCTTTGAGGATGGCGTCCCTGCCCGGCTGCCCCTTCACAGATGGGAGCTTTCTACTGCGCCACCCGCCCGAGTCACACTGTAGGCCTCTTTTCTGCGGTGGCGGCCTGAGGTGTGAACCAGGTGCAGGGACTGGGTGGGGGCAAGTTGGACTGTGCTCCTGTGGAACGTGGCAGCCGTGGCTCACCCCTCCCTCAAGCCAGTTCTCTGGGCCTGTTTGTTCCAGCAGCTGGCATCCCCTAACCCAGACCCTTCCTGAATTTTCTTATTTATTTATTTATTAAATTTCAGAATATTATGGGGGTACAACACTTTGGCTATATATATTGCCCATGCACTGCCCGTGTCAGAGCTATAATCGTGATCATCCCCCAAACTATGCTCCCCACATCTATTCAGTAAGAGTTTTTCCATCCCCTCCACCCGCCTCCCACCTGCCTGGCCCCTGATGAATATTATTGCCATGTGTGATGTAAGTGTTGATCAGTTAGTACCAATTTGATGGTGAGTACCAGTGGTGCTTGTTTTTCCATTCCTGTGACACTTCGCTTCGAAGAATGGGCTTTAGCTCCACCTTCCTGAACTTTCTTAGTGTTTCAGCAATTTTTTCACGGCACCCCTTGGTCAAGAGAAATACATAAGAATTCTGTTTATTAGGGCCAAATAGCTTAAGTGTTTGTGTCCTAACAACTTAGTAGCAGTTTGGCAAAAAAAAAAAACAACATACCACATAAATTGAAAAAAAAATCCCCTTAATTTAATTATTAAATAATCATAATTACTTACTAATAGGATGTCTGGGTCTGTTAGTCTCTGCACCCCGCTGCAAACCTTAATCGGACTGGACACTGTCACCAGAATTTCCTGATCCACAATGATTTTCGCCTCCCGGGTCACGTTCTCCTGCATTTCCTCCTGTCACTTCTGTCTTTAACATTTATGTTGCCAATCCATCTGAAGTCCACCTCTGTGGGTGGTGTTATGTAGGAAGCCAGGTTTTCCCACACAGTGGCCATTTGCCTGCACCATCTGCCAACAGACCTGCCCTTCCTCACGGTCTGTGCTGTCCCTTTATCTGCATCTGGCTCCCGTCTGTGCCGGGGATGGGTGTCTCGCACTGATCCCCCTCTGGTCCAGTGGCCTGTTCCTGCACCAATACCACATTGCTTTTATTACCACGTGTATCCCCAGCGTTCGA